>CM061032.1:6399220-7041720 GCA_030763125.1 Hippophae gyantsensis
TAATCCAAAGATGAAGAGCGTGAAGAAGCCTCATAGGACTAAGAAACAAGCTGTTATTTTTAAGATGTATGGTCATATTTCAAACGAGCCCACCCCATTTTACAAAGAAGTAAGTCATTTTCATCACTTGTAATTGAAGACGTCAAACCTTATAAAACCTTCCCTTTTGTTCTAATTGATTACTTATGGCCTGTTATTTTGATCTAGCTATAATACCCAGAATGTAACTTGTTACAGGTAACGAGGAAGTAGGAACGTAGGCTATCCTTTTTGTTTTGGATTGGAGTTAAAGGTTTCAAGCAAAAAGCATGTTCATTAGTACCAAGCGAATATACTTTTGCAAAATTTATAATTTCAGCTAATTTAGCAACCATTTCCTAACAATATTCAATTAAGTTAGACATGTTTTCAATTTTACTCCAATGAGTCATCGACCAACCAAATTTTGACCAATTCTATTTAGTTGGACGTGTATCCAATTCAGTTGTAATGAGTAGAGTCACTATCTAACCAAAATTCAACTATTTGAACAGCTATTCAATTTAATTGGACATGTATCCAACTCGACTCTAGTGATGACTTTAAAAAAATGTACATCCAAGCAAGTATGGCATATGTTTTTAACATCTTATAAGGGGGCAAAATCAATAAAGAAGGTACGTCTTCAAAGTCTAAAAGGTGAGTTTGAATCCTTACATATAAAAAAAGAGGTTTATGTTGAACAACTTCTAAGCTATGTGATGAAAACACAAGAAGATAAGATTCTAAAGTTAAAAAAGACTCTTTATGAATTAAAGCAAGCACCAATAGCATGAAATAGTAGGATTGATAAATATGTCCTATGGATATGCTTTTTATGTAAAAGTGAAAAATGAAGATATTATAATTGTTTGTTTATATGTAGATGATTTAATCTTCATATGCAATAATCCAATATGTTTAAAGAATTCAAGAGAGCTATGACCAAAGAGTATGAGATGAATGAGATTGCGCTTATGTCATGTTATCTTAGCATTTGACGTCAAGTACGTAGATAATGAAATTTTTACCTCTCAACAAGCATATGCAAAAGAAGTGCCCAAGAAATTCAAGATGAAGAATTCCAAACTCATAAGCGCACACAGTGGTGCTAAACTATCAAGGTTTGATTGAAAAAAAAAGAATGGATTCAACTATTTTCAAAAGTGTTAAAGGTATTATCAATTAATCACTCGCTTGAAGGCTGCAAGGATAATTCTTTGATATGTCAAAGGCATTATCAACCTTGGCCTATTCTACGATTTTTCCAATAAGTCTAAGCTTGTTATGGGATAGAACAAATACAAGTGAGATTTTATTTTTCAAAGGAATGCCTCTTTTACATGGTGTCAAAGAAGCAACTAATTGTGATGTTGTCCATATGGAAAGCAAAATATACAGCTACTACCTTATGTATTTATCATGCAATATATGGCTTAGAAATTTGATGAAAGAATCAAAGATGCCTCCATAAACGACAACAAAGATTTATGTTAAAGTCAAACAGGTGGGCACCAAAGACCAAGTTGCAAACATCTTTACCAAACCACTCAAATAAGAAGTCTTTCTCAAGCTAAGAAACTTCTTAGAGTTTCACTTAATCAAGTTTATGGTGTGTTGAATATTAAACTTTATTTGTTATTTTGTACAAATCACTTATTACTTCTAGATTATATTAAACTTTGTTTGATATATCAATGGAATATATGGCTTAGAAATTTGATGAAAGAATCAAAGATGCCTCCATAAATGACAACAAAAATCTATGTTGAAGTCAAACATGTGGGCACCAAAGACCAAGTTGCAAACATCTTCACCAAACCACTCAAATAAGAAGTCTTTCTCAAGCTAAGAAACTTCTTAGAGTTTCACTTAATCAAGTTTATGGTGTGTTGAATATTAAACTTTATTTGTTATTTTGTACAAATCACTTATTACTTCTAGATTATATTAAACTTTGTTTGATATATCAATAAATGTTATAAGTTGTAAAAGGTGATTAAATAAGAATAAGACTAATAAATATCAATAGGTATAATTGATATTTTGTAAGTATGAAGCTAATTAATGTAAATAGTTGGTAAATAATTTAATGAGTGATTGTGAAGTGTAGATAAATTCTTTTGAAAGCCTATAAATATAACTTCTCTAACATCATTAGTAATAAAGCCATTAGATAATTTCATAAGGAAGTTCGGAAAAAAATAACTTGAGTAGCTCTTCTTCTAAATCTCTTCCTCTCTAACTTGTTCATATGTTTTCCTCTTAAAATTCTTTTTTTTAAAAGCCCACGATACAACATTATTAAATTATATTTTTTTTAATCTATCAAAGTATAAAAGTAATATTGATTGTTTTTTCAACTTCTAATATGACATTAAAACTGTAGTCCTGTGTTCAAGGTCCAACAACCTTAATTGTTGAATTATAAGTGTTCGGTCTACATAATGCATAAAATCAATACTTACATGAATAATAGATATACAAAAGCAATGTTAACTCTTCTCCCAATAACTTATATTTTTTAGAGAGTCAATGACCAACAACTTTTAACACATGATTTATCAATAAGTTGTTTGAATTCTATTGGAAAAAAGACATTGTGTACTTTTGAATATCCACAATGATACTTTCCTAAAATGAGCCAATTTAGGCATGCCATATGTTACTCCGCCTCATCCCTTTGGTCTACGGTATTAGTGTCGACACAACATGATACCAACACCGGTATGAGACATGTGTTCGTTCCGATCAAATATTTTTGGACACTTTGTAGATAAGAAAGAAGAACAAGTAGAAGAAGAGACACGGAGAAGACGAAGAGGGGTTGAAGAAGAAAAAGAGGTTATCTTCTACTTTTTCTCTCCTTTCTGTAAAGTTATAAAATGTAAGTAGGCTAGGCTCTATTTTTTTTAAAATTATGTTAGTTTAAATTAAAATATATAAATGTATAGTCAACTATATAAAAATAATGCATATAAAAATATCGTTAGAAGAATATAAATAAATATTAAAAAAACTAGCATTTTAATTAATATAATATGTCGTTTTTCAATTCTTTTATTAAACTTTTTTATTATATAATACAATTATTAATACTGAGACTGATATATATCTTGTTATTTTATTATTTTATTGCATGACATATATAATATTAATATATATGTAATAATATATTTAGGTTAAAACATTAAATTAAAAATTGGACATTTTTTTATCCGAATTCAAGTGTTATAAAATTATGAATTTAACAAGTATTACGTCTAGACACATTACCATATCCGACACCTATATCGGAGTCAGAGTAATATAGGCATGCCATGGTTAAAACAAAGATACATGAATAAGATGAAAACTGATTCTTAGAAGAGGGTAAAACCAGATCGAAAGGCATAGAGATCGTAAAACCTATCAATATTTTGGCCTTACATAAACCATAGGAAGAATGATTGATACACATAATTTGAAAATGGTCTCACGGTATCACCCGCCTGCGATGGATAATTTGTGAAACTCTGAAAGCATTTTTGAGCTAACGAATTTATTGAATCATTTTCAGAGCAAAGGATTTGGTATCATTTCGAAGATGACAATGTAAAATAGGGGTATAAATGTCAAAAACTTGAAATTATATAGCTTCGATTTAGTCTTTTGTTTTGTGAATTTAACACTGTCCCAAAGTTAATATATAATTTATTTATAAAAAGAAAAAAAGAAGTTAACATATAGTTAAGACTTAAAAGATGTAAATGACATAATTACATATAATTAGTACGACATTGGACTGAAGGAGGAATACCCATGCTTTTCTTTTTGATATCATAATTCAATAAATAAATAAATTGAGGATTATGATATTTACAAAATTATTTTTATTAATGGTAATTTTAATTAATAAAATATATTAAAGTATATTTGATTATAAAAATATTAAAATAAGGACAATTTACACTTTATTTTGGCATTAATAAAGGTTGTTACGGTATTATCATTATCTAAATGCATATATAATATAAGAAATGTTAAATATTTATAAATTTTTACTCAAATTTATACATATATTAATTATAGTATGTTACTTTTCTTAAAAAATTAATAACTTCATAATTTTTAACTTTATTTTATCACGTGATATACTTATATTTCTGAATATATATATATAAACTTATGTGTTATTAAATCTCATTAAAATATTTTTATATTTTAACAAACGTTATAAACGAAAAACACAATTAATGCAAGGCTAAGAAGTCCAAAAGAGCAAATAAAGGTAGTCAAAAGTAGCACTTATCAAAGCACACGAGGAAGAGAAGAGAGAAGAAAGAAGAAAACTTCTAGACAATGTAAAATTAATGAAGTACCATTACTATCATTTTGCTCATTTATACTTCTGCTAGTATCATTGCTATGCTACTCACACTGTATATTACAGCACACCTCATGACCCAAACGGCATCATTATCTCATACATTAATTTACATGTGTTGACCAATAACCAATAGTAACTACCATATAACCATTATTATTATTATTATTATTATTATAATTGCTATAATACTACATAACCCTTATAATTTCTTACTCTTCCCTTTCAAGTAATTTCATTGTACAAGTTCCAGCAAGTATTCGATCTCCTTTACTATTGTGGTACATTTTATTATTTAGATTCCATCAGTGAACCTATTAATATTGAAGACGTAGTAGACGTATTTAACATGTAAATTAATACTTTTAAGTATTGATCAATAAGTTGATTATTTTACTCTTTTAATTTTTAACTTTTATATTTACCTTTCAGTAGCATTTTGAAAGCAACCTATTTTTGAGTAACCAAGTAAATCTTAAATCAATAGCGGTATGAAAGCAACCTATATATATATATTGTGAGTGTTTTATACTTACCATTTAATGTGCTCCATGTATTAATTAATATTGTCAGTACTAATTTTCAATTGCCAACGAAGGTCAATCATATGATTTCTATGTTCCCAAACAAATATGCATGTGAAAAATTGTGAAATTTTTACATGATAGAGTTCGTAGACAAAAATGCTGTCAGTGTAAATCCATCTTGACAGTTAAAAACTAGCAAGAAAGGTCTGTGAAATTTCATAGAACTATATTCCTTCCTATCATAAAAAAATAACCCAATAAAAAGAGACATCTATAATATTTATAAATTATATCGTAATATTATATTTAATTAATGTAAGATTTTCATTTTCTTTAACTCACCTTCAAAATATAGTTCATTTGATTCAATATTTTGTGTTTTCAACGTATTTTTATTATAATATATTTATATATAAGTTAATTATTTTTTTTTATTTTGAAAGATACATACATATTTTTCTACGGTGAATCTCTATCATTTTTTTTCTTAACCAATTGACCAACTAAAACTCTCATCATACATGTGAAAGTTCACAAGAATCGTGAGCCTTCTAATACCAAAAAATAACCTAACTAAAAAAGACACATAATTCTTATTTTAAAATCTATCATAATTGTGTTTAATCAATACGAGATTTTAATTTTCTTTTAATGTAATAGGTCAAGCTTGTAGTAGTTACATTTTATCATAGATTTGGTAAGTTTTCTTACATGCATGTGCACTCGCTTCACAAATAAGTTTAATTATTTATTTCTTGATTTTGATCAGTTTAAAAGATGAAACTATAGATCATATTGACAAGAGTGCTTAACAAATTGCGAGAAACAGTGGTGAAGTATAAGCTAAAATTCATGGTCTCTAGTAGTAGTGATGACGAGTAAAAAGTATATATATGGATATGATAAAATATTTTTTCAAAAAGTTTATTTCAGATATACCGTAACTATAATTTATTAAGATAATATTTGGTGTGAAAATGTAATAGCTAAACGTCAGTTTAAATCCACCAACCAATAACATAAATAAAAAAGGATGAGAGAGAGAGAGAGAGAGAGAGAGCATAATTTCCATAAAAAAGAATATATATGTCTACGATAGGGTAAAGTACCTGGCCCTACGGTTCTGGAACCAAACTTCAACCTGGCGTGGCCTCAGTTTCAACTGTGACGCCAAAAGCTCTTTCTGCTTCTGCAACAACAAAAACGTACCATAAATAACCCCGAGAACCTTATATATTTCGTAAAATGGGTTTGATAGCTTCCTGGTATTAATTTTAACCAAAAAGTATTTATATTTTCAAAATAATACATCAGTACTTCTCCATTTTTATGATACACAAAATAATTTAATTTTTTTTATTTTAAATTTAAGATTTTATATAAATGAATGATTATTAAAAGGATTTGATAATTTGTAATTTCTTGTAAAATCATAATAACAAAAATAATTATATATTTTTTAAGTAATTATGTTAAGTTTTATTTTTTATAAAGTAATTAATATATTATTTATAGTAAAAATATTACAGCTATTTATCATAATATAAATTAAGGTTATTAATAGTGAAAAAAAATCTTAAAATTTTCATTAAATATTATATAAATATTTTATTAAAATGAGAGATATATATTATAAAATCATGCATTTCTTTTAAATAATATTACACATTTATATAATTAGTGGTCAATACTTTTGTTTAATTATAGTAAATTACATTTATTTTTAGTATGACATACTTTGCACGTTAGCTGGATTGATTTAACAAAATTTTAGTACATTAACCTATATTTTTATAATATTATATTAATAGTAAATATATTTAACTTTAAATACAATAACTTAAATTTAAGATTTAATCTCACACATAAAAAAATCGTCTTTAAAATTGTTAAAGAATAAAAACAAGTTCACTAAAATATAATTAGCAAAAAAAATTTAATTTAATCCTAAAATAAAAAAATAGGATAAAAAATCTTAAATGGATCAAATCATATATAACAAAAATGCAATGAAATCCCAATTTAAAACTTAAAATTCAATTATTTGTATACTTTAAAACTAACGAACTACTACTATTATACTAAATCCTTGTAAAAGTGTACGAATAAAGTAATAAACCCTTGTAAAATACATCTAATCTATTTAAACACTTAAATTTTTTTAAGTAAATCTTAACATCTAAAATTATTTAAAAATAATAATATTTATTTGATACCCAACAAAACAAGTGGTGCGATTATTTTAAAAAACAATACTTTAATAAAAAAAATCATTTTTTTTTCTTAATTAATCATTTCTTCAAAAGTAATGGAACTATATATAATACTTTTAAACTAAGTACCAAATCTGAAATAAGCGACCTTTACCATCTATAATTTTTCATAAATCTGGAAAGTTTTGGTTGTATGTTTATGTGGTGGTATATGCAAATTATAGAAGATAGTGATAGCTATAAATAAGAAAGAAAGTGAGTTAGATCTTTAAATCTCTTACTAGTATTCTGATTAGCCTAGACAACTGTTACTGTATATGTATATGTATATGTCAGCGTGATACAAGACGAACGAATAATTACTAGAGATGATGGATATATAGAGATTAGAAGGAGGAAGAGTCATACAGGATTTAAAGTATGGTGTTGTCTAAAGCTTTCTTCAAGAAGACGAGACTGTTCTTTAGTGAGACGAAGTTTCTTACGGGGAGGATCTGAACCATTAACCATGCAGTTTTCATCTTCAATATCTTCTAATATTCCTCCAGTCATCCATTCATCTTGATCTCCTTCTCTTTCTGTATTTGGTACTTGATTTATATCCAAATCCCTTCCTACATTTAATAACAACAATAAAATTTAATTCCATCTATCACTTTTATTTATTATTAATCAAATAGAGAAGACACTTTAAATATATAAAAACTAATTAAGTTTTTATTATGACATATATTATATATACGCACAAAAAAAAAACAATAAAAGTTTATATTATGACAGACAAAAATACAACAACAACCTCATTCTTGATCCTAAGAGAACTTTTATGAATACCTTTTATTTGTTTCTCAACATGCAAAGTTAAATACTTAAAAAATAAATAAAATTGAATTTCTTTCAGAAAAGTAAAAGAAAGAATTAAAGAGGACAAACAAAGATTTAAAAGGTATTGAGAGGAATTAAAAAAGAGAAGTTACCGGATGAGGGAAGAGAATAGGGGGAAGAAGAGAATCCTTGTACGGATATTGTTAACTCTAAGCTTGATGAGTTTGAAGGTAAAACTGCCATCAGAGGATTTGATTGCAGAGAAAAAAACACAAAGAAATGAAGAAAAAGAGAGAGAAAAGGGTAAAGGTAAAAATGGAAGGTGTGAGAACAAAGATGAAAAACACCAACAAAACAGTACAATTGAACCGAGAGAAAAAAGGTATGAGTGTAAAGGTCAAATAAATAATGGAAGAAGAGAACAAAGCAAATAAATAAAATAACATTAAAATTTAATGATAATTTTAAGGTGATACCATAAAAACAAAATAGTATAATATTACAAAAGTTTTTCTTTTTTAAATTTTTTTAATGTTGTCTTAGTATTTATTTTGTTATATTAAATACTACTATCTAATACATTTATATACGTTGGGTAATTATATATTAAATTAACATATTTTTTAAATTAATTTAAAAAATTATATAAAATAATACCTATAAAAATTATTGATAATAAAAATAAAATCTCAATAATATTAAACATGAAAAAATTAGACAAAATTTAATATTAAATAAATTTAAATAATTATAATTTTTAATAATAAAAATATGTTAATTGAACATAAAAATATTATTTTATAGTTATAAATTTTAAGTAATATTATTTTCTATAAAATTTAATAAATAAGATTTAGGTTTAAAATAATAAAATATAATCTGTAAACTAAAATGAATTTTTACTTTTATATTAGTATTTTTTTTCTTCCAACTACTTAATTAAAAAAAAACAAAGAGATAATAATGGTAAATGGTTTGAGTAATAAATTGTGTTAGTTTTAGAGTAGGCTTCGGGTTATCCATTTGACTGTGATGATGAAGTCAAAATGCATGGTTCGTTTGATGTGAGACACGTGTTAGACTGGTGGAACCCTCAGTGTAGTTAAATAACCGGCAGATATTTGTGATTAAGCGAGTATAAGGGAAGCTTTGAGTCTGCTTGTCGGTTCAAAGGTCAGCTAATGAAATGATTGGGATGCTAAAGCCACTAGGTTTTTGAACCCTCTCTTATGCACACGCTTCGTGCTATCTATTTACCAGACATTAATATATATTTTTTGACACAATATTCTCATAATTTTTTTTAATAGAATTCACTTTTTCATTTGAAATTTTAATGGTGGAAACCCCAAATTGTGACCTTCATTCTTAGGACTAATTTCTTTTTTTTGTTGTTGTTAAAGATAAAAAAGATAAAGTTTCTTATTAGTAATATTATTTTTTAAAAATCTAACAGTTTATTCTCATTAATTATTAGTTCGAATAAATTTAAATTATATTTTTTATTTAAATAAAATATATGAAAAAATGTGAAAAATGCATGATGGGATGTATTTTAACAATTTTAACACAAATGAAGTTATAATATTATTAAATTTGTCATATTTAAATACATTTTTTTATTTTATTATTGAAAAAGACATTTTAAACTTTTTGTTCCATTAAATATTTTTTTAAAATTTTTTATTTGTCGTAGCTTGAATTTGTTTTCGTGATGACATTTAGTTGTGCAAAGTACGAAATACCTATTATTTTACTTAGTGTATTGACATCATTTATGTAAAGTCAATTACTATCGATTTAATATTGTATACACTCACATCAAATTTACATTTTATATGTTTACATAATACACACACCACTTAGTGAGTGAGAATATTTAGTTAGCATGTTAAGATTATAAATGTGCACTTTGTTCATTTTTTGTGCTTGTAGGTATTTTTGAAAAACTTGGTATTTTTTCAAACAAAAATGAATATTTTTTATAGTTCGTAGAGATACTCACTGAGATGCCTTATCAAGTGGTCGACAAGGGCTTAGTGAGGTGGTCGATGTGGAATTGCAATTTTATCTTTATCATGATGACTATTATTCTCGTCAAGGTTGTCTATGAGAGCTCAGTAAGGTAGCCAATAAGGGTTGGGAAAAAGAGTTTTCTATAAATACTCTCCCTTAGTATTGTTTGAACCAATAAGAAAATGTGGAAAAACTTCACCGGTTTGGAAACTAGGGTTTTTAAAAAATATATATTTTTTAACTTTTGTATCAACATTATAATTATCGTGGTTTGCAAAAAAACTTATTTTCAAGTGGGTTTCATTATAATTGAATTAAACACCTAAACATTCTTTGTGTATAGGTATATGTGCATGAAATTTGTCTTTATCCTAGGCTGTATCACTTTATTGAGTCGTAGGTGATTGTACCACGTCAAGTAGTGGTGAGACTTTAGAAGAAAGCCAAATTTTCTTGGATCATAATTGCTATGGAGACAAGAGTCGAGACAACTTAGGAGCAATTAAGTATGGTGCTTCAACTAATATAGATATTAGCATATGTTGTTTAGGTTGTAAATTGTTGATTTACTTTTAGTGAATTACTTTATGTCGAGTGGCTATCTTAAACAATCTAAGGATATTAAAACACTTTTGGGTTGAATTATTTCTTTTCTCGCTAGCTACATACATTCATAATCACTTGGATGGATTCCAATGAAAGAGGAAACATTGACATACCTTCAATTGTCAAAGGAATGAACTATGCCTATTGAAAATCGCATATGTGTACCTTCTTTGACCTCACAAGGAGACCATGTTTGGTTTCAAGTAGAAAATGGTTAGGCGTATCGTACTAAGATGCTTGTTGATGGCACAATTGTTTCCAAACTGATGATTGAATGGACTAAGGAAGAAAGCAAGAAGTTTGACTAGAACAATAAGATGTGGTATGCCATTAGTAGAGTAGTGAATGCAAACGGACATACACATCCAAGAATCAAGGATGTTTCTTCTCAATCGGGATTATGAATTGCTTCATATGGAAGAAGATAAGATCTTTGATAGTCTTTATTAAATTTTTTTGACATTATCAACATTTCCTATGATTTATGTCATCTTATTGATGAAGAAAAGCAATTGGAGAATGTTCTTTTTAGTCTCCTAACTCAGTTCATAAAAAAATTTATTGCAATTGAAACTTTTCACAAGATTAAGGACAATAAGATTCATGAACTAATAAGTGATCTCTAAGCTTTTGAGCTTTACTACCTTCTACCCAAGAAAGGAAAGCTTATTGTTGATAAAGGAAAAAGCTTCACTCTTAAGTCCACCAAGAGTAGAAGCAGTAAAGAAAAGGTTACATTAGTGACTAGTGATAATAGTTTCAACCTTGACGAAGAAGAGATGACGTTGATCGCCAAAATGTTTACTAAGTCCTACTGAAGCAAGAAGAACTCTTTTGGTGGGTCCAGAAGAGATAGCTCAAGAAAAAGTCTAGAAGAAGAATGAAGACTATGATGAGGACAATGATAGACATCAAAATAGGTGGTACATTAACTAGATCGAGTGTTTTGAGTGCAGAAAGCTCAAACACGTAGCTACCCAATTCTTCAACAAATACAACCACTTTGGTAAAAAAGACATGAAAGCTAAGGGTATTATTTGGATAGTAGCTATAGATTTGAAGTGGAAGACAAAAACTTCATTTCCTTTATGGCATCAAAATCTACATAGGATCTTTCAACTATTACCTTAAAATAATCCAAATTTATGCACGAAGATCAAGAAAAGCTTCTCGAAACTTACAATAAGCTCTTGAGAGGCCACATTAAGTCAAAAAAGGTTCACAAGAAGGCTTTGGAAAGCCTTGATAAAAAGGATAAAGAGTTGAGTACATTGAAAGTCCTCTTACGAAAATGAAGTCCTCTTCCACCATGGCCAAGAAGATGTCTTAAAGAAGTGTGAGATCATACATAAGCATTATAATGGCATGGTTGTTGAATTTGAATTTAACCATTTCAAATTGAAGTTTTAAGGAGTACTTAAAAAGCCTAAGTGGAATCAAGAAAATTGGTGGGTTGTTAGCCTTGATTTATCCATGGATGAAGTTGATCAAATCACTCTTCACGGAAAAAAAGGGAAATTGTGTTGGAAAGTGACAAGAGTATTTTGCATATGCTCTTTCAGAAAAGGATAGGGAGTTGGAAGCTCTCTATGGGAAGGTTAAGGATCTGTGTTGTTTTACTAGATTCTTTGTGGCATTTATTAAAGACAATGATGACCTTATAAAAGCATCAAGAGCCAAATAGGTCAGGCTTGAAAAGGAGTTGGAACACTCCAAGATAATTGTTACAAAGCTAATTGAAATAGTTTGAGACTCGACAATCATGGTAAGGATATATTAACTTCGTAGGACTCATCCCAATCTCACAAACAACAAAAACAAGAAAACAAGAAAACAACTTAACTAGATAAGTAGAAAGAAAGAAACATCTAGATAACTTAAAATACTCAAATATATAGTTTAATAATTAGTACACATAATGACATTAGTAGTATAGAGATAAAGATAAAGAGAGAAAGCATACAATTGATAGAAAACAACAAGGAAAGTAGAAAGAAAGAAAGGATTTTCAATCACAATCAGATCCTTCCATATATAAACATATTTAAATATAATACTGATTGTAATTATGCTACATGAGATCACCAAGTATATGATGTGACACAATCATTAAAGGTTAGTATTTATGATAATCTAAGGTAATGAAAATCCCAAGTATATGTATCCACTTGCAACAACATCTTGGTGTTAATTCAAATTTTAATTAACCTACCCAAAAACTATTTTTTAAAAACACTCAACATATGATCAACACCAAAAATTATTTGAAGTATTGATGATATGAAATTTCAAAGACAATTTTTTAGTGAAAATCCCGAGTGTACAAACTATAAGAGTTTTCCCACATTTTCTAACTAATTTCAAAACTCTAAATTCAAGGTATTTATAGAAAACCCTTGGGCTACAAGGTACTTCACTGACCACCTCGATAACCTTAAAAATAGTCATTTTTTATTTGAAAAATTTATCAAGTATCTTTTTACAATTACTCACAAACCAACACAAAATGACTCAATCATACAATGTTTTTCAATTGATCTTATGTAGAGAAAAAAAACATTCTAGGTAAAATAATACAGATTCTGTGTTTTGTACAAAAAAATGCAAATAAAGATAATACAATATTTATAATCTCTCCTTTGTCTTTTCATTGCAAAAAATTATACAACTAAAATAGACACAACAATAATACATAATACATTCTTGCAAGATGATCTAAAGAAGTTTATTACGGTGAACAAACTTTGACACACAACCCAAACACCCCTAACATACCTAACTCTAGTGCATTTATCTTTTCGTGTTCCATCCATCTTCATGAATCAATACATTCATCTTGATACACACTTCATGTTGTATGTTTGAACTACAACCCACCTGAGCTTCACAGTTCATAAGTAAACATGTATCCTATACACATGAAATAACATATACTTATGAACTTATCATGTATACCTACACGTAGTCTAACCAAATACTATCATGTTACCCATACACATGTATGCATAAATAGGATAAACATAATCAATCATTCCATAGAGAAACAACATAACTCAAAACAAGTCTCCCTAACTTCATGCTAGACTCTCCTAATGTTTATACAAGTAAGGAAAACATGATGATGTGCAACGTATATTCACATCCCATGTAATAATTAACTAGTTTTGAAAATAAACTTCTCCCATTCATTAACACAAAGAATCAAAGAAACACCCCTATATGAAAGAGAAAAGGCATACATAGATGTAGTAATCCTAACCATTCATGTATCCAGTAGAGAAAGATTAAAGTAATAACACAACATAATAGAACACAAACATGTAAACCACAACATAAAACTAGACAAGGGTGGAGGTGTTAACCATCTATTTAAAGGAAGCAATGGTTTGGGGCAAATGAACACTTCAAAAAAGAGAACCTTGGTTGGCCTTATCAGAAGGGATTCGAGAAATACCACCAATCCTTGGCTGTCTTATAAAGGGAAAAAACTAGAGTATATAGGTAAGCCATACTTGGGAATAGGGTGCTCTAAATTGAAGAGAATGTCATTAATCTACAATAGTGATTATCTATAAAAATCATAATCTTAAGTCACTACAGTTAACTTTTGGTTAACCGAGTCCAACTCTTGAAGAATTCAAGAGAGGTTAAACAATTGATGACTAGAAGAAGGATAAGTAGGAGGGATAGGAATAGATGAACAAAAAATAAACATATACACACTCTGAGAGAAAGCAAAACATGTGTTAGAGTATACAAGAATAGAAGAATGATGTGAGAGGAAAATGTCTAGCATACAATTAAGTTTTATAGGTCTTAGTGTTAGAAGGACCACAAAAATTTGATTCACCCCATCAAGTGATGAAATAAGACTCAACAATGGACAATGAAGATTGGTTAAGTAGGACAAGAATAGAGAGAAAAGAAAGAATGGAACTCAAATTTAAACTATTTCTCTATACTTCTTGAAAAGCTAAGTTTTAAAAGTTTGCTAAAACATAATTTATCGTGTGCAATTGATATGTAAGTATACATATCACAAAAAGTAATATAATGATAAGAAAAGATAATTCTCGTAGAGATTATGTTATTAGAAACTAACTTTTAAAACTGGAAAGTAAAGATCTATTTTTTTTGTTTTAAGAAAGCAAAATTAAAAGAACAAAAAATAAATTAAAGTAATTAATTAACACAAAATTAGTATCTAAGAAAATATATGAGAAAATATTTGAGAATACTTAATCCTTTAATTTTCTAAACATGTGAATCACTAAAATCAACCTAATATAATTACCAATCAATTACATTATCAATTTAATCTAACCTAGCACGTATTCCTTTCTCAAGTAAACTATACATCATATAATAAGAATTATACATCTCTACCTAAAAACTATGCATATTATTCAACCAAGACAAACAATAAATAATTTTCTCAAATTTATTTAATTGTCTCTATAGATCAATTGTGACTAAATAATTAATAACATAAAAATTATATTAAATAATATAATTAAATTAAAATCATAATTGAGATAAAATATTAGATCATCACATATAGAAAATTGGATTCATAAGACAATTAGATTAATAAATTAGCTAGACATGATTTTGTTCATAGATATCATATTGTTTGGTAAGAAATACCTAAAAATTAATAAGGAAAGGAGAAAAAGAATAAATATAATCAATCTCTTGAATTGTATCACATATTTCCTCTTGAATATCCATCAAAATTGTATCTCACTTTGAAATTTTTCTATATTTTCTCTCTTCTTGGCACCAAAAATTGATAAAAAAATTGTAATTCGATTCTACAAGGTTCTTGGTATAATTAGGGAATTACATTAGGTTTAGATGGAATATGGACAGTCAAATTAGCTTCAGATCGAGGGTTAAGGTGAAAACAAAAAAATTAGATAGCATTTGCTAATGGAATTATGACACGTGGAAAGGAAAAACATGGGGCGAATCAATGCGTGATGCGTGGTGGGGTGAACTGGTGTTGGTCAATGAGTGTTGTGTCAGCAAAAAATGGCACACCACTTGATTGATTGCTCGACAAAACTTGGATTGAATGCCCTAGAGACACGTGGTAATGCCTATGTCATATGGTACACACGACGCACTTCGATTGGCTCTGTGATGACTTGCATAATTTGGGATAATTTATCACTTCTCAACTTTAACTTTAGTTTAATTTTATTTATTTTGTATTGAATTTATACTTCATTATTGTTATTTAAACTTTATTATAGATTTGAAGATAATAAAGATCTAAAATTTTAGAAATATATCATCTAAAGACTCTCAAATTTAAATTAAGATTTATATATATATACACGAAAGGAGGAGGATTTGATATATATAAAAGAAAGTGAGGAGCACAGAAGAAGGGAGAGAAGAACAAAAACAAAATAAACGCACAGCATCGCTGGGAACGAGAAACAAATTAAAAGAAAAAAAAGAATAGAGCGACGCATAGAAGTGACAAAAAAGCATATTAGATAGCAATGAATTAACGTGAAAGTATATTCTTTTTGTGATTCAATTTTCTTTTAATTCCTGTTAGAAAAATTATGGTGAATTCGTTTATGTTAAATTTAATTTTTAGCATGAACTAATTTTTCTTTATTTTAAGAAAAAGATGTAATTTAATTTCAAGCAATACTTGATTTTCTATGTTAATTTGAATTATTTCTCTTTATGTTTGTCTGATTTATTCTAAGTCTAATACTTTTAATTAACTCGCTATTAATTAGATGATTTTAATCTTATGACTTACTATCGAAAGAGAAAATTATAGGATAGATTTGGAATATTTCAGCGTAGATAAATATAAAGATTGAAAGACTAGTATGAATATGTGTAATATTAAAATCATTGGTCTTAATGCTTTCTTGTTTTGTTAAATTGCATAATTTTGTGTAAATTGATGAACAAAAATGTTTACAATTGACTATCGAAAGAGGCTTTTGGATATTTTTTGAAGATTGTTAACAAATAGAGAGAATTAAATTCAATTAGCTAGATGAGTAAAGCATAGCGAGAAACTAGGTGAAATCGATTTCTTAGAAGTTTCTTCCCATTAATTTGATCTTTGAACAATAACTTTCCTTTATTTTACGCTTTTTTTTAAATTGATTTTATTTTAAATTCCAATTAGAATAACCTTATTTATTTTTCTAGATAAAATTGAGATTAGCATAATTTTGGTATTTTTCAAAAATAAGTTACCAATCCCCGATGACGATATTCTTCTTATCATTTTACTATATAACTATGATACTATGTACTTATAGTTTTGCACCGATCAAGTTTTTGATCCCGTTGTGAGGGATTGAATTTTTTCTTATTTTTGTCAATATTAATACAAAGTAATCTTGGTTTTAATTTAGAATTATATTTTATTTCATTTTTTTATTTTTATTTTTCTCTATGTGTGTTTTTGACGTTAGATGTGTCGTGCTAGAACTCGAAACATTATTCCTTTTGATTCAGAGATTGAAAGAACCTTTAGATCACAAAGAAATAAGAAAGTATTAGCCATGACTGAAGAAGAGTAGAATGCACCACCACGCATCTTGAAAGATTATGTAAGACCAATTGTGAATGACAATTACTCAGTTATAAGATGTCAGACCATTAATGCCAATAATTTTGAGCTCAAACTGGCATTAATCATCATGGTGCAACAAGTCCAATTTAGTAAATCACCACTTGATGATTCAATATTCATTTGGTAATGTTCTTGAAGATTTGTGACACTGTAAAGATGAATGGTGTTACTAAAGACACCATTAGACTGAGATTGTTTCCTTTTTCATTGAGAGACAAGGCCAGAGATTAGCTACAATCGGGAAGCATCACTAATTGGTAGGACATGGTAGAAACTTTTCTTACTAAATTATTTCCACTCGCAAAAATAACCCAACTCAGGAGTGAGATTGGTTAATTAAGACAAAATGATTTTGAGACACTTTATGAAACATGGGAAAGATATAAAGATATAATTCAGCGTTGTACTCAGCATGAATTGTCAGATTGGTTGCAAGTTCAAATATTCTATATTGGGTTAAATGGACAAACTAGAATCATAATTGATGTTGTTTCTGGTGGAACTTTGATGTGAAAGACACCTGAGGGTACTATTTCTCTTTTAGAATAAATGACCTTAAATAACTATCAATGACCAACCGAAAGATCTATGGTTAAAAAATTTGCTGAGATTCATAAATTAGAATCATTTATTGTTCTTTTAGTTCAAGTAATTTCTCTATAGTTATGAAAAATATATGAAAACAGTAAGTAATGAAAAATATATGAAAACAGTAAGTAAAAAATATATGCTCAATTGAATATATTTTAGAAACAAGTTCAATTGAGCATATGTTTACTTTTGAATATCATTCGTTTAGTAATTTTCATAGGTATTTATATTTTTATGGAAACAAATAGCTGTTTAGAGGATCATATGATACAAGAAAAAAGCTCATAGTAACACTTGCTAATAATACATGCAAACATTCAACAAACAATATAACCATGTGATCATATTTTTTTAACATGTGATATTGGTGCTAAATTAGACATTTTTTTGTATTGGTTCTAACTATTTGATGTTCTTATATGGGTGTAACTGGAACTAAATTTTGAGTGGTTTGACTAATTTGTTGGGAAACTAATCTTATTCCTTTTAACAAAGTGAATTTTTAGATGATAATCTTAATAATGGAGTAAATAGTCCCACCAACTACTGAACCACTTAATTTCTTATATTTTTGTGGTTTTTTCAATATTTTCTATCAGTACTCGATATATTATTTATTTATTTATTATTATTATTATTATTATTTTGCTTCCACTCGTAAACTCTTGCAGCCAAAGACGAACACATGCAGGCTTTAGGAAGGAAAATCTTATCTTTGATGTATATTCATAATGTGCAACCGACCTGGTTATAATACTGAATTATGAATTTCTTAACATTAAACTCGTCAGAATTAGAATACATTCAGCAGCTTAATGGTTATTGCTAATAAAATAATTTGAATAGTAAACCCAGCCTAATAATTGAGACATGTTTAGGGAAAACAAACAGAGAGACGTGCTATGTTAAGTCTGTTAGGCAACGGAACAACCTTTTGTTGAATGCTCAAGCTACATGAATACAACAAAACCTTCTATAAACAAGATACATAAACCAGCTTCAACACTCCTTAATGGTTCCAGCAGTCTTTAACACTAAGTTGTGATCATTACTGGGGGCCGGGAGGGGCTGCAACAATTTGAAACTGCATGCTCCACTGTCTTCCAACAGGTTCATTGATATTTTTACATGAACGATAAAGAAATATAGTATTAAGATTAATGCAGAATCATCTTGAGCAAGGATTTGAAGACATCAGTCACCCATAAGAGAAAGAGGCTGTCTCATGCTAAGCTCTGCTTTTAGCTGAGAGAATCGCTCCAGATCATGCGAAACCCCCAAAATTTTCTGCAAATGACACCCACTCATGTTACTCAAGTAACAATTAACAAGCACATATTTCATGCAGAACGAAGTACCAAACCAAATGGATGCACTATCACCAATTATTTTGCTTGAAAAATTTGGTAATCACCCAGAATGGACACATGTTTTACATCAATGTAGTTAAGTTGTAAGAATTTCGCAATAAAGATTTGGTACAGTTGTGATAAGCAAGTGTCACATGTAAGAAGGAAAGAAATGAATTTACACAGCCACTTAGAAATTTTACATGAAAATGTCTCCAAAAGTTTACCCTTACATGTGTGTAGAAAATCCACGCGGGTACGTAACTAGGTAAATTTAGAAGGAAAAAAAAACATAAACTATGCACCAAAACATATTGTGAATATTGGTATAACTCAAGCCTATTTTGTGAGTTTGTACTTGAAATGGTTTATCCTGATATAAGTTTGAAATACATAGATGCATTGCTATTTTTGAAGCATGGATCGGGAATGATCTAGTAATGACAAACTGCAGATAAGCCACAGTGTGCAAACACAAGCTACTCACTTATAGATGAAAGCATGAAGCAAATGAATGTAAAAATATCTTAAAATAAGGCCCTTAAACCAATACTAACCAGTGCAGCTAAGTGTGCATCTTGCAAGATATTTCCATCAATTTCTAATCTTGCAATAGGAAACTCGGGAAGATGTCCTGATTGTTTTTTACCAAGCAAGTCACCTGGTCCACGCAAAAACAGGTCCATATTTGCCAGGTAAAAACAATCTGATGACTTCTGCAGCACCTTCAGTCGATTTACACAAGTAGTGGTAGATGCTATAAGTATGCATGTAGATTTCCTCACTCCACGACCAACTCGTCCTCTAAGTTGATGTAACTGAGCAATTCCAAATCTCTCAGCATTCATGACAACCATCAAAGATGCATCAGGTACATCAACGCCAATCTCAATCACTTGCGTCGAAAGCAGTATACGAGTTTCTCCAGATCTAAATCTTCTCAATGCTTCATCTTTTTCTTCACTCTTCATTTTTCCATGCAACAATCCACAACAGTAATCCTCAAACCGGCAAGATATATCTTCAAAGTCCACAGAAGCTGCACGAAGCTGAGGCAGCTGCTCAGACTGTTCAATAATGGGATACACGAGATAAATTTTGCCGCCTCCTTCTAACTCATCTAGCATTATCTGTCATGTATAAAATAGTTTGTATTAGTTAACCTAAACTAAAAAAAAAAAAAAGAATCCTGTTAAATAAGTAAAACATTTGAAAAAGTCTATTTACCACAAGCTGGTAATAAATCACTAGTGATGTTGTGTACTATTATTGATAAGTATAATTGGGTTCACGTAACTATATTCAATGAAAAACTACAATTGGGTCCACATAACTATATTCAATGAAAAACTACTCCATCAATTATGATTGTGATACAATTATAATATATAGAATTGCTCTTTCCAAATATGTCTCGGAAATGATACTAAACCATTATCAAATCCAGCTGATAGAAACAACCAAAACATAATAGATTCAATAAAAACAAGAGAAACTCATTTAATATACTTCCTGCTTGCATTACAAATCAACTTTTGGGTACTCCAACATTTCACGGTTTTCTCCTGTCATTTGTTATTTTGCTGCTTCACTCGTCAACCCTAATTACATAAAATGTTTTTGATGTTGAATTAGCAAAAAATGGTGCTTAATAATATTAATTTAGCGTTTTTATTATTTTGGTATAATTTCGTTTTATAAAGGTCCCACCAGTCATAAAAGATTTGACTACAATTAGTTGGTCTTACAACAGTAGTGGTTTTGCAATACAATAATTTTAGCCGTTAACTAGGCAATTCGTGGTAGTTTTGAAATTGGTTGGAATGGGACTCCTATATATCTGATTTTCTTTTCACTTGAAAAGAAACTGAGGACGATGGATAGTCAAAATTGCTTGGAGAAATAACTGTTGGTTCAAAATTTGGTTGGTATATGCTATCACATCGATCTATACTAAATATAAAAGTCTAAATCATGAATTATAAATATTTTGACAAAATTACCCATATATTTTAATATAATAACTACTATTGTCCTTAATTATTTATTTTATAGTTTATTTAAGATTCTTATTTTTTATCAATTAAGTAATAAATTATTAAAACTTAAAATATTATAAACTACTTAGATTATAATTATTATTTGTATCCAAAGGTTATTTATCTTAAGACAAATAATTTTCATTTTTTTTTCGGTTAATTATTATGTCTTATTTTGTTTTTTATCAATTAAGTTACAAATTATTAGGGTTAAAATATTTACAATTAACAACATTGTGGTTATTGATATTTTTTATAGTTATTTATCTTAAGTAACATAAATATATATTTTTTTCAGTTATTATCTTTAAGTATTGTTTATCAATCAATTCAATAATAAATTAATACGTACTTTTATTTGACTAAGTAAAAAAATACATATGATAACAACTTGTTTTGACCATACTTGTATTGTATATAATATCATGCCTACATTTTTCTTTTTCTTTTTCTATATGGATGAAGTGTACATTGAAAGGTTCATCAATACCTTCCCTCCCCTGTAAACATAATAAAATTCTTATTTTTGTCTATACAAGACTAGAATTAGTTGGTTTCTTCCCCATTTCACAGGATTGGTTATCTTATCAATGTTTGGATTGAGCCTACAGTAAGGCTTGAGAACTTCAATATTCACAGTTTTGTCAATGATATTATTTTTGACAAAATATTATTTATAGGAATCTTTTGCAATAGATTCTAGCTTTTTCATCAGCTATCCCATCCCTAATTTATTCTTTTTGCCATACTTCCAACCTTAATCTATCTTATTCCTTTCTGTACTCTTTCTTCTTCCACTATCTTATTAGAACATATCTTAATCTACCTCATTTAGCTCCAAGCTCTAAAGATGATTATTTTCTAGGTTTCATTTCATGGCATAACTTCTTCATATATGGAGTTTCATCTTTAACCCCTCATTTAAAAAAAAAAAAACATATGTTCAATTTTCTTACAAAATGAAGATATGTTTTTTAATATTGAACAAAAATAAATATGCATTTTTTTTTACTGGGGATTAAAAGTAAAACAATGTTAAATAATTGAGTCATTTATACACCAGAAGATTATTTTTTAAGCTATGTAAATTTAATAATAGATTAATTGGAATTTAACAATTATCAGTTATTTAATTTATTTATCTAGTATTTTGAATTTAGATTAATTTTTAGATTATTTAGAATATTATTTAAGATTATTATTAGTTATTTTATATTTACCTTGTTATTTTAGTCCGACCTAATATTATACTTATTTTCGATACTTAAATTATGAATTGAAATATCAGTTTCTTCCTTATTGTTTTTGTTTTATGTTCCCCCAACTTCTATTCGTCAAATCCCTAAACTTAATTCGTTGAAATTTTCCCCCACATTCATCTATATTCTCACCCCATTAGCCTATTTATGTATCCATTCTACATCAATTTGGATTAGAGGACCCAAATTTTGTTTTCTTAAACAAAATCATATCATTTATCTATTAAAAAAGAAAATCTTATATAATTTAAGAGAAAGATCTTAAAAAACAAAAAAAAAATCATTGAACACAGAATCATCAACCACCACCAGTCCACCACAACAACGCCACCATCGTCTGTCACCATCCCGGCGAAGTCTCCCCCAACCTTCAGAACAGAAACTCCACCACCGTCCAACCCCTACTCTTAGAACCTCCATCACAGGTCTCTGGCCTATAAGGACGTCCAAACCAATCCGAAAATGCCCAGCTCACTGATTACCATTCCCGACATCCCCCTTGCTTACCGCTAGCACATTTAAACTCCCCAATCGTTGATTAGTCAAACCCAGTCCACCCATCACCTTTTTCGCCGAAGAATGTTCACAATCACCACGTTTTTGGTCGAATATTTCAATACAAACCACACGCCACTCCTACTACATCATCATTTGAAGCCTCCAGTTGCTGCCTCGATCACCATCCAACTCGTGATTAAAAGATCTTTCCGGTGACACCCTGACCTCCATTGAAAGGTAACACTGTTCAACCCCAGAAAAAAGCAACTTCTGAAGCATCCATTTGTTGCCACGACCACCATCCAACTCGTGACGAAAAGATCTTTCCAATGACACTCTGACCTCCACTAAAAGTTCCCAAAAAAAAAGAGCACCTTCTAAAGTAAAAAATTGTAGTTTAAAAGAAAGTTTACAGGTTGTTCAATTTTATCTTACTACGAAGATTCAAGAGCTTGAATAAGAAGAAATTACCCTCAAATCACAAATGAAAGATTTAACTCAATTCGGTGAGTCTTAAGGAAAAACATGAACGACATAATTAAGGTTATAATGAGGGAAATATTCTATACCGTGATGGTTACTTTTGTTCACCTATTCTCATTAATAAGTGTATGGCCTAAAATCTTGATCAAATCCCATAATCCAAACTCAAACGTGTCAATGATGGTCTTTTTCCTAATCCATAATCCCACCGCCACTGCACCATCATCTAAAGCCCCTAGCCGCTGCCTCGACCACCATCTAACTCATGATGAAAAGATTTTTTCTAATGACACCCTGACCTCCAATGTCTAACACCCTCCACTAAGATCCCAAAAAAAAAACAGAGAAACTTTTGAAGTAAAAAATGACAGTTTACCAAAAAAAAAAAAAGTTACAGGTTGTTCAATTTTATCTTACTGTGAAGATTCTAGAGCTTGAATAAGAAGAAATTACCCTCAAATCATAAGTTAAAGATTTAACTCAATCCATTGAATCTTTAAGGAAAGACATAAACAACTTAATTAAGGCTATAATGAGGGAAATAATCCAGACCTTGATGGTTACTTTTCTTCACCTATTGTCATCAATAGGTGTATGGCCTAAAATCTCGATCAAATCCCATAATCCAAGTTGAAACGTGTCAATGATGGGCTTTTTCCTAACCCGTTATTCCCCACTCATGGATACAATAACTTCCCAAGCAAAACATCTCAAGCTAATGAAATACAACCATCCCTCCAATTTGTCAACTATAATGTCCATGAATACCCTTACACACCCACACCATCACAACATATCCCACGCCCACACACCCATCCAAATAACTTAGATGTGCCTCGTTATCCCAATACCACATAAAATGCACATGGCCAATTTGATCATGGCTACAAGCCTACAATCAATTTAATAAAGTTCATCGAAAAGTTAGATTGGATGCTTCTGAATTTGATGAAAAACTTGATCCTAATGCCTTCATTGATTGGACAACCAATATAGATGATTTTTTTTAAATGGTATACCTAATTCGCAGTGTGTCAGTCTTGTTAAAATAAAGCTTGTTGGTCCCGTTAAATTTTAACTAGAATTCTGCCCAACAACAACAAAATACAACTGATTTGCAATCAATCTCACTTTAGTCAGATATGAAACAAAAGTTTAAGGAAAAATAGCTACCGGCCTACTATAGTGGTCAATTGATAAACCAATGCCTCACCCTTATGCAATCATCTCTTAGTATTTTGGATTACATGGCCCAATTTGAAGAACTCTACCTCCGTTGTGACATTCAAGAAAAATCTTCACTTGGACTCAATTTATCCATGACCTTTCGGCTTAACATTAAGCGAGAGGTTATGCTGCATTCGCCTACGTCAGCGGATGAGATTTACCATAAGTCTCAAGAAATTGAAAAGTACATTCTCTTTAAGAAGTCAATTTTCGATCCAATAACACACTAAGTCCAATCAACCTTCGAATACCATTAATGCCTCCCCCATGCCTGAATCTACACCTTCCTCAAAATAGTCTATTATTTGTTCGCGTGGATCCCAAATTCAGCGTCACCACTATCATGCCAAAGAACTTATTTCTTCTCGCTACCCACATCGCACACCGACACTTGATCAAAAACCAAAAAACTAAACATTCCCATAGACTCATCATGTTTACCCACTTGATCCTACATATTCAGACTTATCTTATAAAGATGTTTCCGATACCACTCCACAAGTATAGTATATTTATTTGTTCATATTTATCGAAGTCGAGTTTTTCTCAGCATGGAAGAATTGATGCAAATTCAACAATAAATTAGTTAGAATTTAATAGTTATCAATTATCTAGTTTATTTATATATTATTAAATTAAGATTTATCTTTTGATCATTAAGATTATTATTAGTTATCTTATATTTATCTAGTTTGTTATTTTAGTTTTATAAATAGAAACTAGTCTTGCACTTATTTCTATCTTCTCCCAATTTCTATTCGTCAAATTCTTAAATCTAATTCGTCTAAAATTTCCCCTTTTTGTGTAATTCTCTATCCATTCTACATCACTATGAATCTAGAGTGACAAACCACACAATCCATTAGTAAACGAGGAACAAGAAACATGCTACTTAGTTTAAACATATCTTAAAATTTAAAAAACTAAAAATCACCTTATAAATATTCTCAAAGCCATTGTCGTTGCCTTCAATTATGAGTGTCTCAACAGGTGTTCTTCCAGGTGGTAAGTCAGTTATCTGTCAATAGAAGAGTAAAAAAGCAAAAAACATGGAATCACAATTAGAAGGCAATAGATACCTTAGGATTCGTTTTTTAACATGTTTTGTTTCTATCGTATGAATAAACTCAAGTGTTTGAATTTGATGTTGCCTGGTAATTAGTTATATCTTATTTAGTTGGAAATGAGTTCTGTTTTTTTAAGTAACTTTTCTATTGCCATTGTCAATAAAATAAAATTAAAAATTGAGAACATACAATTAAGTAAATGAGAATTAAATAGAAAATGCAAAATTGAAAACATAACACCATTTTACCAAACAAGTTTTCTTTTTAAAAAAAAGAAGAGGAAAATGAAGGAAAAAAGAAAAGAAAAAAAAATGTGTTATCTAACAATTTTCTATTTTCTTTAACAAATGAATTAGAAAACATGAACCAATTTCAAACACAAGAAAAGATAACCCAAAAAAAGAACTCTTGAACATATAAAATAATCAAGCACAGCTGTAAGTAGACTTTTACTTGATGGAGTAATCAGGGTTACGGACCGGAAGGTTATCATCCAAACTAACAAGATTTCCACTTCAACCCTAGAACTGGAAGCTTTAAGAAAATAATAGATTAAAAATATTCACTATTAAATAGATTCTTCTCTCCTTGATTCTCTTTTCTACTCAATAAGATTTATGTTATATATAGGAGGAAAATAGTATATGTCTCAATTATAAATGAATTTTCAGTACTAGGACGAACAAGATGACACAGTAGTCCATTTCCCTTCTTGCGGCCGCAAAACTAAAAACAGAGAAGAAAAAAAACATTCTATTACCCTGAAAGTTTATGGTAGGAAATCTAAATATGACATAGTTTATAAGAGAAAAAAAATACAGCAACCTTTAAAAAATAAACGAACATGTTACTTTAAAATAAAAATTAGACTAAGCAGCTTCTAAGTTCCCAAACTTTGGACACATAAACATAAAAGTGCCCGATCTAAAAAACCCTAACACTATGATCTCAAACTTATTTGAGTGTGACACTTAAATCCTTTTATTACACTTAGCTCCCAAACTTTTTATTTTAGGACTTATTTGTTAAAATATAATAGTTTTGGAACCGAATTGTTAATTTTTTATAATTTGAGAACTATTATGATCCATATATAACACATAAGAGATAGTTAATACACTTTCTAATAACTTAAATTTTTATAAGAATTGGTTACTAACACTCCTTTAACATGGTATTAGAGCCTAAGATCTTAGGTTTGAACATTTCCAAGTCCAAAATTTTCACTAATACTAAATAAGCCTCTCTTTCTTTCACTCCAACTTTAAGTCTATCTCTATTTAATGGGCTCTTCATCTACTTAATAGACGGGATTTTTTTTAAACTCTACTTGATGAGTCTTCAAAAGTATCTTCTCATCCCACGATTGAGAATCCATCACAATCATTTACTAAGTTGATGGGATTCTATCTAACTCCATTTGATAGGTTTTCAAAATTATCTACTCAACCCACAAATGAGAACCCATCACATTTGTCTACTCAACCTACAAGTGAGAGCTCATTGATTGTAGAAAATGGAAAAAAAAAATCAAGGGAAGGGGAGTGTGAAGACCTAAATATAAACACAAATTATGATAGTTAGTCCATCTTCTAACAACTTGATCTTTTAGGAGATTTGATCGCTAATTCTCCTCTAATAGGGACCTTTGTGAGAAGCATTCCAAAGTTTGGAAAACTCGGAAGCTATTTAGCCCAAAACAATTATTATATATATCCTTACAACTTGATGACAGCACGTCAAATATCATTAAGAACAAATATTTTATCACAACAATAGCTCTCGCACAAGACGACAGTAGGTAGGATATTGAATTTGACATACTTGTGTGAGCGAGACATCCCCATATAAAGCCAGAGCAAGTGTCCTGGGGATCGGAGTAGCTGACATGGCAAGAACATGAGGAGCCATATACTTCTCAGCTTTAGAGGTCTCATCAGAATTATCAGCCGCAATATTTGAACTAATGGATGTATTGAATAACTGCATGAATAAGGAGCCTCAGAATCCTTATAAATATATTTCAACAGCCAGAGACCAAATTAGATAGATAGGAAATGAATGATATGCCACAGCCACATGCATAGTCACGGTGGAGTTTCTTTTCAAAAAGTTCAAACACAAATGGTTTTAGCATACTCCATGGAGTTCAATATCTATATATATATTAAAAAGCCCCAATAACATGAACAGTGCTTTTGTCGTTCTTCATTTTTTTTCTTTAATTTATTTTTAAAATTTTTGTTATTTTTTTACATTGGCAACCATTTTCCTTATTTTATTTTTTTTACTTTTTGTTAGTTTTTTTACACCAATAAATATTAAAATATCAATATAATAAATACATTTTTTAAGTTTTTTTTTGCTCGTATTTTTCTCATAAAAATACATTTTTATGAATAGTTATTTTGTATAATTTAATTGTTTTTATAACATTAAGGGTATCATCATTTTTTGTTAATTTTTTTACACTAATAAATACTAAAATGTCCATAATAAATGCATTTTTATGCTTTTTTTGTTAATTTTTTTATACCAATAAATACCCAAATTTTCATATAATAAATACATTTTTTTGCACCCTTTTTTTACTTATTGTTAGTTTTTTACACCAATAAATACTAAAATATTAATATAATAAATATATTTTTTATGTTTTTTTGCTATTTTTTACAATAATAAATATCAAAATATTAATATAATAAATACATTTTTTATGAATAACTATTTTATATAATGCAATTATTTTTATTACATTAAGGATGATAATTCATAAAGTTAATGATTATCTCTTTAGGATAAAAATACATTTTTATAACTTTTTGTTAGTTTCTTTACACTAATAAATACCAAAATATTCATATCATAAATATATTTTTATGTTTTTTTGTTATTTTTTTACACTAATAAATACCAAAATATTCATATCATGGTGATGGTATTTGCTTCTAAACTAGTATTTTCGAACATTGTTTCTCACTCTTGATTCAAAGTTGAATCATTTATAGTTTGGTTATAATAGAACCTTGCTTTAATACCATGAGAACTATGATTTATGAAATATATTTCTCTGTACTAATAGCATTTGTAAAGTAGCTATAATTACAATTTATAGGGGAAAAAAACTAGGACTAGAAAAATAAATAAATCTCCCAATTAAAGCTGTGATAATCTTCCTAATTTTGACTAAGCTAAACAAGGAAAACATTTCCTAAATATTTCCTAATAATCAATATACAATCAGAACCACATCCTCTCCTTTTAATTCAAGAGATTTCAACGTATCCTTCAGTTTATTTCTACATTTAGCCTTTCTTTATTTCTTTCATTCAGCTATAAATTTCCTAGTTTATTAAAATAAAAGACCTAACTTAATATCCAAAAATTTTGGCTGCAGTTATTTTAAAGAAAGATTTTAACTGTCGGATTTGGATTGCAAAGTATAATCTTGTTTTTGAGATTGTTTGAACGTCACAGATTACTATTTAGTATCATAACAAAATGAAATAACACAAAGCTTTTAGGCACGTGACTTAAAAAAAAAAGTTTTCTCAGTGGGATATGCCAAGATCCATTCCTCCACCGTCCTACATTCCTACTCCTTGACCAAGAAGCTATTTCAATATTTTAGATTAACCACAATAATGGGTTGTGGATTAAATTATGGGATTTCCTAAATTTTAGATGGAAAAGCATGGCCTAAAAACAAAATATTAATTAGGAGAATAATGACAAATTCTTAAACTAAATCAAGAAAAAGTGGACAGAGACTCAAGTTATACTAAAAGTGCTGACAAACTGCAGTAAATTGGGGAAGTAAGCTGAAAGAATGGGATAATTACCAAAACCAAATGAAGTGGCAGGCACCAATAAATAACTTGTAACATAACCCCAGAAAAAGAAAAAAAAACTTGAAATATCAAAGACTAGTAGAATAACACTAACAAAAATAACACTTGCAAATGAAATGAGTAATGATGGGTTGTTTACAAATTAGCTCCCACTGATGCTGCAGAAATAGCAAAGTACGCATACCAAAAATAAAAATCAACTTTTTAAAACTTTTTCGAGAGAGAGTTTGCAACAAGTTACAAAAAAAAAAGTTTAGGGGAGAATATCATAATAGAATCATAGGGGCTGTGGAAGGGAGGGATCTGGACAGTTCGAGGATGATTATAAAAAAATCCATTTCCATCGCACACCTTTGCTGGTTTCGAGGACCAGCTAGGGAAAAGAAGTTTCCCTGGTTTAACAATAGATTTTCATTTTTTATTTAGAAATATAATTAGTTCGGGGGGGGGGGGATTACACCATTAATTTAACATCCTTTACTAAGATTTTGTTGATAATGTTGAAAACAACACATTATGTTTCATTTATTTGTTATTTAGTATTTTTTTGAAATAAAATAAAAAATACATATTTGACAACAAAGAAAATTCAACTTAGTTTCAAAATGATGTTTTTGCACTAAAATATATTTTACTATGTGTATATATATGTGTGTAAAAACATTATATTAATATATTTTGGTTTTTCATTATCCACAATTTCAATTGTGCAATATCTATCTTTACTCCACCATTTTTAACGGTTATGGATAAATTCGGGGAAAAACATCAAGTTCATGCATATAGCCACAATCTCAATATGCACGGATAAAATGCCGATCCTAAATGTGGTTGCCCATTTTTCAAACATGCAGGGGTAGTTTGTAATTGCACAAAACTTGGAGGGGACACGAGTAAATTGCCCATTATAATTAGAAAAAAAAATCAAAAAACAGAAGTGTAAGACCAAGACAAATATCTGGTAATTACATCAATAACAAAAATATATATATATAAAGAGCTTTTCAAACCAGTGAAAATGCCTTACCTTGCTGTTAAATCTTCCTCTCTGGATGACACCAAAACGATGTTGCTCATCCACTACAGCAATACGTAAAGCAGAAAACTCCACCTTTTCAGCTATTAAACTGTGAGTTCCAATGACCATTGATATGTCACCGCTTTGAAGATCCTGAGAGTCCACATTCAGTTATAAAAAAATAAAGTAAATTACAGAGAACCTTGGAGAAAAAGCAATAGAGAAGACCACATGCCTTGCGGATCAACCTTGCTTGTCTCAATGGCGTTGATCCTGTTAATAAAGCAATAGTAGGTTTGTACTCATCATCCTCCATTTTCTCAAGCAAATTATTCAGGTGCTCAAAATGTTGGATTGCAAGTAACTCAGTTGGAACCATAAAAGCTGCCTGTGAAGCAGAAAAAGAGAAAAATGGCAGTCAGACCTTAACGTCAAGAGTTTGTGTATGAAAGGACCTAAGATTAATTAATATTAGGGTGGAAGGCCATATTGGTCCCTTTATTTACACAAAAGGTGTCATTTAGTCTCCTAACTTTGACATATAGTCCCTTTACTTATAAAAAAAAGTTATCAAAAAAAGACATTTTACAATTTTAAATTTATTTTAAAATAAATAAAAATTATCAGGGGTATTTCAATGATAAGGTGAGATTAAAATATTGTAATACCCTCACTAGTTATATTTATAATTTTTTTTATTTGATAGGAGAAGAGTAAAATATGAAAATACTCTCACTAATATTTATTTAAAAACAATTTTTTATAAGTAAAAGAACTAATTAGCACATTTTTATAAGTAAAAGGATTAATCAGCACCTTTTTAAAATTAGAGGACTAAACAACACTTTTACTCAAAAAAAAAGACACTCGTGACATTTTTCCCTTAATATTATTAGCCAATTTGAGAATATTGCTAAGTGAACAGGTGGAAACCTATCTGTTTTCCTACCATGCAGGCAAAGGCTAGTATAAAAATATTAAATTTGAATTGGTTCAAAATTTATAATGTACATACTAACCTGATATCCAGAACCAACAACCTCCATGCAAGCCAAAAAAGCTACTACAGTTTTCCCACATCCAACGTCACCCTAGAACATGCATCACAGCAAATTACTAATTATTCTTTTGGTCCACACAGAGTCGAAGATCTCTGCTGGCCAAAATTCATAGACAGAAAAGACCAAACGGTAAGGAAGCATCTAGTCTTTTAACACCTAGCTGGAATTCTCAAAGGATTATACAAATTTACGGGCAAACTAACATGACTATTGGTTTTAATTAGACTTCCTAAAGGAAAATGAGTAGAAATTGATTCTCGAGAACAATCTATGGTTGGGGCAGCTGGAGGATGAGGATAATGCGAACTTTAGATTACCATTTCCGTGGCAGATGATATAGCAAAAAGATCAACTCCTGCTCCTCTTACTTGCAGAAGCTATGATTTGACAAGATTTAAAGGAAAGAAAAGGAAATAATATGCAAATATAGCTGGGAAAGAATTACAAGAGATTGACAAAGGAAGAAAATACTGGGAAGTGAAAGTCGGTTTAGGGAATAGAGGGCACTAGATAGAGTAGATGGTCTTTCTACGCTGCATGGTTTCCAAATGTGTTATGCCTGAATCTAGAGCTATGCCACATACTTAATTTCACTTAAGTGGATTAAGAGCCTCATGAACTTGGTTTTATTCTTGAGAAGCAATTTGTTGAGTAACCAAGCTGCTATGAAGAATTCATTGTTTCATGAGAGCACTAAGCATATTCAAATAAATTGTCATTTTATCCAATATTTTTCATGCAGGTGACACCCCATACAAGAAAGAAGACCAGAAATATATTTGCAAAGGTTAAATACTAGGTTACTTCTCCAAATGTAGTCATCTCTTCTCTCTCTCAGATAAGCCCACAAACATAACTAAACAACATACGGATGTTTAGATCAGTCATGCAAATCAATAAGTAGACATTCCTTTTCAAAATAAGCATCTAAATATGTTAGAAAGAATTACGAAATAAAAGGAAACTAAATACAGCAGTATGACTATGACATGCAAGTAAAAATGAAAACCTGCAGGAGCCGATTCATTGGAACTGGTTGCCTAAGATCCCAGATAATCTCCGATGCGGCGGTTAGCTGACTAGATGTAAGGGAAAATGGAAGAACTTTCATAAGTTTCTGGGTGAGAGTAGACCATTTTTCCATATAAGTAGCATTCAATACAGGTTTCCTATACTTGTCCAGCAATTCATCTTTCTCTACTATCGTACGAAGACCTTCAAGCATTTGGAACAATCTCCCAATCTTAAAGAGAATGATACATAGTTAGGCTCATGCTGATATTTGTCCTTCACATGAGAAACAAAAAGTAATAACTCTGCAGGCGATTTAGATAGACTGCATACTAAGATACAAATAGCACCAATACACATGGATCCATACATGAATCTGAACGTGAAATTTTTCAAGATGTAGACTAGGCCCACTATGGAGAAACAAAAGAGAGGATTATAACAAAACTACGTTACAATATTCAATATAAACAACAAAAACACAAGCATTACTTGAGATTTAAATGTAAAAATGATATAAATCTTCAAGTTTCGATTATCAAAGCATGCAGATGACAATAACATAATTTGCAGAAAAAATAATTTTATAAGACCGATTTGTTAATGGCTTCTCTGTAAACAACTGCTACAAATTGAAAATGCACGAGCATAATTCAAAATTTAAGATCTCTCTCACCAGGAGGAAAGAGAATGTGGACATATTTAATAACAAGTGAAGGAAAGTAAAAGTCCCTTTATTTAGGTAAAAGGGAAATACTAGTCTTTTTACTTTCAAGTACACACCTAGTTATTGAGTAAAAATTGGAACATGTAGGTTTAATTAGTAAAAGAATATAGAATTTCTACATAACAGTTTTGATAAAATGATATTAATTGAATTGTTTTTCTCATTTTTGTGAAATTACGCTTGCTCCTACTACCTATTAATAATAAAATAGGGTTAAGAATAAAAGGAAAAAAAATCCATTAAAAATTAGTACATATCTCCCTCATTAAACTATTGCAATCTTCTAACAATACACACAATAAATATTAATATCCTAATTAATGTATATGATCAAATCCCTAATTACTTAGGATTTCAACACTCTCCCTCAAATTAGATCATATATATTGGAGAAAAATGCCATAAAAGTATTCTAAATTATGTCATTTATGTCGTTTAATCTCTTAGATTAGAACTAGTGACATTTAGTTCCTTAGTTATGAAAAAATAAGTCAATTAAGAACAAATTATATTATTTTAATAATTTTTTTTATTAAAATATTATTATTTTCTGTCAAGTGATTAAACACGATTAAAACACGAATATTTAACAATGATAAAATGAAAATTAGTATAAAAACTTTTACAAAATATAAATTTTAATATTCTGTTAATTGCCATTGTTTTATTTTAATGTTCTAAAATTCATATTTAAATAACTTTCTATTTGAATATTATAATTGTTGATTTTTCTTAAATAATTTCATATTAAATTTCACTTTTATCCTTATTAACAACTCGTATTTTAATCGCAATTTAATCACATGATAGATAATATTTTGATAGAAAAATAATTAAAATAATATAATTTATCTCATAATTGGCCCTTTTTTATAATTAAGGAATTAAATTACATTATTTCTAATCTAAGGGACTAAATGAAACAAATGACCTAATTTAAAGGATCGGTATGACACCTTATCCTATATATTAATCATATCCAACTTAAGAATGAAATCATCGAAGTTTAGCCGGTGATATCATTTTGTGAATATATTCACAATTTGCACTTTTGATGAGACATATGTCATGCAAATGGTTTCATCTTCAATTTTTTCTTTGATAAAGTGTTGATCAACTTCCACATGTTTGGTTCTCTTGTGCTGAACTGGATTGAGAGAAATGTTAATAGCTATTTTGTTATCGCAATAAAGTTTGCATGGACACTTCACTGAACATTGAGTTCATTTAAGAGTTTCTTTAACCATAATACCTCACATATTCCTTGTACCACAATCCTAAATTCAGTTAATACTGCTTCTAGCCACTACCTTTTTTTTCTTATTTCTCCAAGTCACTAAATTCCTGAATACAAAAGTATAATATCCAATAGTGGATCTTCTGTCTTCTACCGAGCCAACCTAGTCAACATCAATCAAGGCTTCTGTTCCTTTGTTTTCATTTTTTTGAAGAACAAACTCAGTCAAGGACCCTTTTAGATATCTAAAAATTTTGTAAACAGCTTCAAAATGAGCTTCATTTAGGGAATGCATGTATTGGCTTATCTCATTAACTAGAAATGCAATATTAGATCTATTGTGAAATAAATATACTAGTTTTCTTACTAACTTTTGATACCTATCTCTGTCCACTGGCTTTCCTAGCTCTTCTGATTTGTTTCTTACCTCAATTGAAGTGTCAATTAGTTTACGAAAAAGCATTCCAATTTTAGTGAGAAGAATGAGAACATACTTTCATTGAGAGACACTTATTCCCCTTTTGACCTTGCAACCCTCATTCCTAAGAAGTATTATTTGTCCCAGATTCTTGATTTCTAATTCTATCACCAAGTTTTCTTTAGTCTCTTAATTTCTTCCAATTTATATCCAATTAAAATTATATCAACATAGACTATCAAGATTGTTTTCTTCCCATCTCCGGTATGACATAAAAACATTGTACAATCCAATTGTCCTTGTTGGTATCCTTGTTTTGTCGTCACTTTTGCAAATCTATCAAACCATACTCTAGATGATTGTTTGAAACCATATAGTGACTTCTTCTGTTTACATACCACATTTTTACCTTCTTTGTAGAATCCTGGTGATGTTACGTAGAATTCTTCTTCTAATTCTCCATTTAAAAAGGCATTGTTTTTCTAATTATTGGATAGTCCCATCCAAATTTGATGCTAGAGATAAGAGAACCCTTTAGTTTAGCTACAGGTGAAAAGGTTTTAGTGTAGTCAATTACATATGTTTGTGTAAACCCATTTAGAACTAGACAGGCCTTGTACTACTCTAGTATCACATCAACCTTGTATTTTATCGTAAAAACCCACTTACAACCAACTAGTACCTTTCCCTTTAGTATCTCTATCACATCCAAATTTCCGTTTTCTATAGCGCTCTAATTTCTTCCATAATAGTTTCTCTCTATTTTGAACTTTTGATGATCTCATGAATATTTCTTGGAATCTCTATTTTATTAAGGTTAGTGATAAAAGCATAAAATCTAAGAGAGTATTATATGAGGCAAACATAAACAAGCCATTATACTGTTTATTGGAGAGTACACCACACAAACAACAGATGTATGAGAGAAACCATTAAAATTTAGCAGAAACATAATATAGACTTGAAATGAAACTTTCCAATATTAAAAATGATGAAAGTATAGTGGAGCACCAACAGCCAAAAGAAAAACAGAGAGACCATTTTCACCTGCAAGTAGAAGAACTCGTCAAATATAAACCTTTTACGAGCCAAATCAGCCTCCTCTATATTCTTTGGCATGTGTATCCCAGTATATGCCTATAATATTTGCGAAAACATAAAGCTCTCCAATGAGAACGTGCACATAAACAAGAACAATAGCCCAAAGGAAGTAGCACAAACACGTTCATATTAAGAATGGTCCCTGGATTTCCCAAGAAAAGCAAGGAAAAAATATAGTCACAAAAGCAACATATAATCATAACAATACTGCATAGTTATGTATACTACTAACTGCTAAACAGCACTCCATTGAGTATTTATAATGAAATTATGGTAAAACTTTTGTAGAAGCTCTGGGTCTTGCCTTTAAATTTTGTTTCATCTGGGAAGGGAGGAAGAAGTAGGATATCACACAGCAGTCACCAAGAAACACCCCATTCAGCACTCTTCCTTTTTACTGTCTTAAAATGACATTAGGATTGAAAATGGCACCCTAATGCATCAAACATTAGGGTCCAAAATAACATCCTAATGCATGAAATTAATTGTGCAAACATAGCATACTACATAATAACTGACTAGAAATGGGACAATGTGAGATATTTTAGCATAGTAAATAAACTGCATCTAAGATGAATAAATGAAAAATTGAACCAAATGGATAGCAAAAAACTAGTTTCAGATTACTTTTACAAGGATGCCAACATGCATATATATACATGTTGCAATCACCTTTGGGTGTGTATGGGCAGAATATCTATGTAGGTTACAACTGAAATTGCTTGTTGAAAGGAAACTGCTTAAACGAAAAGCAAACCGGTAACAGTTTTTATTTAATGAGAACTGAAAATTATAATGGAAAAAAGTTATTTTTCCTTTTCAAAAAATAAAATAAAGAATAAAGTTATTTTTCCTTCCATTCAGCAAAACTTATAATTGACACATCCCACCGATGAGTAAGAAAGCATACATCAGGACAGGACATGACCATGATACTGATGAAATATTAAGTTCAAATTACTCCCCTTGATGTGATGTCAAAATGAAGAAATAGGTCCAAGATACCATTAACATCCACATTCAAGGAATAAATGCACTAAAGTTTACCAACTTCAATCAATTATAGATCATTTTGGAAATGTGACAACATAATGAATATTAAATAGCATGCAGTTGAGATATATGATGAAAAAAATGCAGGAATATGAAATGTGTTCTCTACAGATTATTACACAATGCAAGTGTATCTGTTTTAAGTGTCAGTAGTCATAACATCTATGTGTCTCAATGAAATTGATATCTATTAAAATTTGCACGTTGATAGGGTCAACACGATCACGTTAAGGATGCAATATATTCTACATACTTTAATTGGAAACAAAAACTGGAAAATCATGTAGCTGAACAAAATATGGATTAATATCTCCCACCATAAATAAGAAAACATCTATCGCAAAAACTAGGAAAATAAAATAAGCTATTGTACTTACATCATGAAGACTGAGCAGGCCAAAGTCCCTACGTATATTTTCAGGAATAGGATCAACATTTACAGGCAAAGCTTGTAAAACTCTGTAAAGAATACATAAAAATTTAATTTAATTTTTTTTAATTTTTTCTTACAATTACAAAGAGATTGCCCACTAGCAAATGCAAGAAACACCACACCAATTTTACAAGTCAAGAAATAAAAATAAAAAAGACGTAATGTAGTGCAATATTGACCAACTAATCAAGCTCTACGGCCTGCAACATCTGAAGTCAGATAGGAATATAACATCAAAGACTGGGATTTTGAAACTGATAAATAATATTTGACCAAGAAGATCTACTATCAATCCAATCAATTATAGATCGGATTCATCTAAACCAATTCAATCAATTAACGAATCTAATTAGATGAAAATTTGCAATCCAATCAAATGATTGGTTGGATTGGATTAACACAAACTCAACAATTTCGAACCAACAAATACCCTATAGACGACCTCTAGTTCAAGATGATGATAGTTGACAAGTTTTCAATTTTTCCCAACGAGTGGGCAAAAGTCCAAATTTTTCACTAATGGAGAACACGTCTTTGTGGGGTGGGTTAGGGGATTACACTACCCACCCTATTAAATTGCCGAAACCGATTTGTTTTCCAATTTTAAATAAATTTCTCATATATTTACTTATGAACTCAACTATTTTTAATTATAAATAAAATATATTATCATTAAATGAAGTATTAGAAAATACAATATTATAATTAAAAATACATTTATTTTGATTATTTAACAATTATCAAAATAAAATCTAATTATATCTATCATTATTTGCCTAATTTTAATATCTAGTAAACATACTTTTAAATATTTTTATTTTTAACATAAAATTTGTTAAATTTGGAACATAAATTATATAATTTAAACATTTTTTTTTAGTTTGTGGGGAATATCCAATACCTATAAATTCTCTGAAACTACGGTAGAGAATCTTCAACCTACCCTGTAAACATTGAACATGGGGGATAAGGATGTCAACCTCGCCCCCGCCCTGCTCCATTGAACAACACCATCACAACTATAACATGGTCATCTTGAATTTTAAAAGAATTTAATCTGAGACTTAATCAACATGAAATCAAAATTTAAAAGATGTAGTTGAACTTTTTTTTATTAGTACCAAAGTGAAACAAGGGTTGAGTTTGGGAAGATTATGTAACTTGCCCATTTTATCCCATGGGTGAATGAGGGCACTCTTCAAAATAGATAGTAAGTTTCAAAACTCAAACCAGGCATGAGTGACCATGCTGCGATGATACTTTTCAGGTACATAGAAATGATGCATAAACAAACCTTGCAATTATGTCCCTCAAAAGATTTGGATTTAGGCCTCCTTTTGAAGGATATATAGGATATGGCCTCCCTTCCACATGAAATTGTGAATCATTTTTATCTTCAAGCACATCAACATGGTACTCTCTCATTTCATAGTGATCTTTGGAATGCATACTCCTCACCTTTATTAAAGAGGTAACATCTGAGAATAAGCCTCCAATGATATGGAAAACAAACAATAATATCTTTAATAACATGTCATTAATATGTGATTCTTCCATTTCTCTACCACAAAAGTATTAGCAAAAAATACTCACATATGAGATAAAGTACATGCGGCATATCATTAATATGTGATTCTTCCATTTCTCTACCACAAAAGTATTAGCAAAAATTACTCACATATGATATAAAGTACATGCGGCATATCATGCTTGTGCTACTACAGTTCATAACCCCTATTCATTACAAAAGTGGGTAAATTAGGCCAACAACCTTTGAGGAAAATGGCATCCCTACATTTGGAAGTATCTATTACCATATGCATCAACAATATCTTCTGTGTAAACTGTAAAGTAAACAGGTATCATAATTTGAATCAACATATCTATTTATATTGCTCGTGAAAGGTGCCAATTAGGGCACCAGCACTTATATTTCCATAAGCTCTAGTTATTCTTCAAATGTTTCCTTAAATTTGGGACTCTTTCTTATTTATTAGAATTCCTATCACGTTTAAGCCTTATTGCCACTTTCACGTGGAAATTTTTAGTCTCCAATCAATATTAGGATCCTACCTACACCACCAATACTTTGTGTCAGCATTGCCACCATTAATTGCCACCAGCAACTCTACCCTATCAGACCACTAGCACCCACATTCATGCCACCTATCCAACAGAACTCACACAATTTTTTTTATATATTAGTTACCTTTGCTTAAATAATTCACCATTGTTGTTTGCAAAACCACAGCATCATATCCATTTAGGTCTCAATAAATGATGACAACACTTTGATTATATATTAACTACGTTCTTGATTTCTATGTTTACAACTATCTGAAGTTGAGAAGTTGAATTGCCAAGCGCTTTGCATCACAACTTACTTTTTCTGTAATACATCATTACATCTAATGAATTATTTTGGAAGCTCCAACAATACAAATTGGTCCTCGCTAGTATTTGGAGCTTGAAAATAAAATTGCATTCACTTTCAGGAAAAACACTTATCTTGTTCTTGTTAGAATGCAAATTGATTCAAAAGAATGCATTCTTTTCTTCAAGAAAACATTTAACCAATTTATTTCTTATAAAAAACAAAAAAGTTAATGTTGAAGCTAATCATGGAGAGCAAGCATTCCAACACACAGAACAAACCCAAGAACTCACCTTGCCACTTACGCATACAATCTCGCCCTCTTTATACTTGTTCTGAATACTTCTAAGAAAAGGTTGAAAAGTAAACCGAGTACCACGGAAAAATTTCTTTAGATGCAAATAAATAGTCTTATTTTTGTTGCCTTCTGTGTATTCAATCTTATGATTAGAATTTGATTCACCTTCTGCCATTTCACAACCTACAATGACCTCAAGAAAGGAAAAAGATTGACCAGCTTTAATACCCCTGCAAGAGACCATGTAACTTTATCAACATAAATTTCACAATTAAGTGCTTATCAAACATATCAGCATGCCACAGTTGTGCACACAAACTGCCACAAGCAAGTTGCAAAAAATGCAAAAGTAGAAAAAAGAAAATAATAATAATAATAATAAATAGCACGCAGCACGCAATATTTTAGCGTTAACCAATCACAAGCTAATGCACTTAAGAATACAGGCATTGGAATTGACATCTAACTGCCATCACCAGATAACAGAGTCACACAAACTAGAAAGATTCAATAACAGCAATCTAAAATTCTTAATTAATGACATCAATTTTCAATGTTAAGGTGTTATGAGTACTGTACTACTGTGTTTTTCTTAGATCATCAAGGATACATAATATAGGACTATTATTTTGCATATAACAACAATATGATTGCTTCTTGGATACTGCTTGCCTTTCTGCAAATTTAACATTAAGATGACGAACACAATAATGCTTTTGGATTCTCAAGGGGGTTTATGAGATCTATTATTATATACACTCCTAATAATAGAGTGATTTTCAAAGATGCAACATTCATAACAAGGCGGCAATGTCGATGCCTCTTGTGGCTGTCATGCTTCTATGCAAATTTAAATCGAGTTCAACATAAAGTCAGATAACATACCATCCTAAATTGTTCCCAGTTAAAGATATAAAATAATTAAAATAAACACAAGCCTACTACCTACAAGTTAAAGATGTGAATATAAATTGCAAAACCAACCTAATTAGAACAATATTATAGCAGATTTTGGAGAAATTCAAATTTTTCTTAGGGAAATTTGGATGGAGAGAAACAATTTGAAGATAAAGAGGATATGGAAGAATTGTGGAGGCGAGTTATATATAATATTGTTTTATGGCCATCTAATTCCTAGTTGCTTCAATGAATGCCTATATGTTCAATATACACTGTCTTGGAGAGGGGTGGATAATAGTTTTGGATTAGCTCTTCGCTTGTAGACTATGGAAAATTGGTCCAACTTATTTGTTGTAATAGTTTCTCTTTTCAATAAATTTATGTTACTTACTAAAAAAAATTAAAAAAAAAGTAATATGATAGAAAATCCCAAAGCTCATATCCCTACAATTGCCGTTACTAAAGATATTTGAATACATGAAGAAGTGACTTAGACTATGTTAGAGGAGATTTAGGAACCAATTATCTTATATGTTATATTTGGGGTCATCCTACTTGATGGTTTTTTTTTTCACACTTCCACGAATTAATGAACTCTTATTTGTGGTTGTATAACTGTGATAGGCTTGAACATGTGGACTAAAAATATGGTTTTTGAAGGCCCATCAAATAGAGTTTAGATAGAATCTCATTGAGTGAGTAGATAATTGTGATGCACTCTCACTTGTAGGCTGAGAATATAATTTTGAAGACTCATTAAGTACAATCTAATGTCCCATCATACTAGCTAAATAAAGAGACCACACAATGGAGATAGACTTTAAAGTTGAATAGAAGTGAAAGGATGATTTTTTTCCATTTAATATTAGTGAAAATTTGGATTTTGGAAAAGTTTGAACCCAAGATCTTAGACTCTAATACCATGTTAAAGGAGAATTAGTAATCAATTCTTCTAAAAGCTCAACCTATTAGGAGATGAACTAATTATTCTTTTATATGTTATACTAGTTAACAATATGTACATTGCATGTGAAAACTTGCAAATGCGATATTCAAATAAAATTTTAAAAAAATGTAAAAGTTTTAGTCTACGATAATATTATCAATAAATAATGCAAAATTAAATTACAATATTAAAAAAATATTCAAGCTTATGAGTTAAAAATACATTATTTTTAGTGAAGTGACTATAAGAACTAAAAAATAACATTTAATGTTAATTTATCAACGTTATGAATAACCAGTACTCATATGACATATAAAAACCACTTAAAATAATTAAATAAAATAATGTTTATACTATCAGTGAAGACCTTTGACCAAATAAGAAATAAATTATTATAACATAATAAAATAAAAAAACAAACGTATAGACCATGGACAAACATTAGTACTTAGAACTTATTTGATAATAAAGAGAGAGAGTTATACCATCAAACACTTAAGTAGTTCATGACTATATGCTATCATTTTCTACCATGAAACTCTCGAGTTTTTTGTACTCTATTGCTTGGAAAATGAACTTGTTAATCCTCACGCTTCTTGTCATTTTATAATAATTTTACAAGTTAGTATAGAATAGTTTAAAAAGACAACATAATTGTAGAAATATAGCAATGATTATTATCGTACTTACTACCGTAGGAATTTTAACAATTATCATTTGTGGGAGAGGAATATCGTTGGTCTTTTTAATACGGACTCCAATCTAATGTATATTAATAGACACTTATTGCAAAAGAAGAAGGAATAAACATTATTATGAGGTATTTGAAGAGAACAAATAGCATAATATAATTGTAGAAATAGACCAATAATTATCGTAATTACTATAATGGTTATATATAGCACAATCTATTTTAATAAAGATTGAAAAAGACATTAATTAAGAGAAATTTGAAAAGATGAACATATGTGTACGATTATGGGTATATATGACTTAAGAGAACCAAAGCTATTAAAGCATTATATTGTATATTATTAGTAGAGACACTTATTGTAATAGAATAAGAAGAGACATTATCATGAGGAATTTGAAAAGAACAAATGCCATAACATAATTGTAGAAATAGAGCAAAGATTATCATCATAATTACTGCTCTAAAGCTTAACTTTCGTGGGAGATGAATAGCATAGGTCTTTTGTACATTATCTTTAATATAATGTATATTAATATAGACACTTACGAGAAATTTGAAAGGATGGCATAACATAATTGTAGAAATAGAGCAATGATTATCATCATAATTACTTCTCTAAAGCTTACCATTCGTGGGAGATGAATAGCATAGGTCTTTTCTATATTATCTTTAATATAATGTATATTAATATAGACACTTACCAGAAATTTGAAAGGATGATATATGATTATAGGTATATATGATCTGAAAGAGAGATATAAATAGTTATTAAAGCATTATCTACAATTGATAAGTCTCTAGGAGGAGTCTCCAATTTATAATTCCATTTTATTGTCTACTACTACATTCATAAATCTATAAACAATTGAACAATCAAATATGTAGATGAGATTATATTTTAATAATAATTATGCAACCAATCAAAGTTGGACATTTCATTTTGGAGGTTAAAATAGTCTTTTTCTAATTATCTTGTAAACTGCCACTTTTATAAAAAAAAAATTAGATAATAATAAGGGTGGGTAACCATAAAAGTCCACTAACTTTTTGAAATAGAGTGTTGTTAAGTAGTTTTTTTATGATACTTTAGTTCCCCAGTTTTGAAAAATAACACCACGGGTCCAAATGGTCAATTTTTTTATGTTTCCATTTTTCTCTATTTATTTTAAAAACTGATTCAGCAATTATTCATGCTAAAACCCTTTGTTAAATGCATTTGAAAAAAAAAAGATGATTTTAAAAAAAAAACCCTAAAAATTGATCATTTGGACCCATGATATCACTTTTCCAAAACTAAAAGACTAAATTGTCGCAAAAAAATTAAATATATATATATATAATCATAATTATTATTAGGGACAAATACCGTAGTAGTATACTAAATATTGTAGTTAGAGCACATATATATGTATATGTATACATATATATACGTATATATATATATATATATATACATATAACAAGCCATTAGTACATTAATAATGGTCTGATAATCATTTCATTATCTTATCTACCATACATGAATAACTAAAACTATATACACTTACCAATAATGTCTCATATCAATTAGATTTTTGCTCACGCATATAATACTCTTCAGCTCTTCATAAAACACACATAACTAAAAAATCATGCATTAAATTGGCTATTAATTCACTTAAAACCAATATTAATTAATACGACTTAAAGCTGTTGACTCCTCAAGAATAAATACTTGGAATTAATTAGGAGATTTTTTTACCTTTTTTTTTTCTAGGCCTAGTTTCCCTATAAATTAGTGACAAAAGTAGTTGTACAAAATACAATTCAACATATAGAAATATATTCCACAAAACAGTCTTTAAAAGTCAGCATAGGAAATTAATTATAACTTTGGGCTTTCCAATTCTTATGATTAAACAACTTATCAAAACATTTTATATAATTGTTTTAAATAATTTTTGAGACATTAACTCCAACAAAAATATTAATTTGATTTTTTTAGCCATTAACCCCAACAAAAATAGTTTTTCATTAAAAATTAAAAACAAAACCAGTCATTTTAAGACATGTCATACTTTAATGGAGCTAAATGGTCTAACTCTTAGGGATAAAATAGTATTATCCATATATACTCGCTCTTCTAGAATAGTTATAAGATTTGGATCTTAACAGACTATAACATTAATTATTTAAAAAGTGTGACGTCAACTAAAAACTTGATATTTAAGGGAAGTAGGGAACATAGCAACCATATTTCAACAGGGTATCCAAAAAAGGGGATAGCAAGTTCAATATTCTGCACCTCCACTGACCGTTATGCTCCCATAGAAAAGATCTTACCTTGAAGATAAGATCTTCCCAACGAAAATCAAGTATTGTCCATCTTCAATTCCAACTTGTGCATTCCGTAAATCAGCATAAGTACGAGGAAAATGTTGCAGCAATTTCCGCAACTACAGGGAAAAAAAATTGACATTATAAACTAAAGCCTTCTCTCAATTGTTCCCAGAAGCTGAGAGATTTTCTATTAGACATAATTTTAACTGAAACCCACCGTATGGAAACCACAGCTTTCAAGCTGATGACTAACTCTCTTACTTAATCCAGGTATAAAACTGACAGATCTGTCAAGAAGCAACTCAATGCATGCACTTTCATCTTGTGATCCGGGCCAAGTAGATTCATAAACAGTATCAGGTTGATTTGAATTTCCCTCAGTAACCAATAACTCAGAAGATAAGGGCAGATTAAGAGAACAATCATCTCTTGGCAAGGAAGTTTCTTTGTTTGGAAGGGTAAGGTCCATTTCATGGAGACCAGCTTGCACCTTCTCTTCACCAATAGAACTAGAAATAAAACCTTCATAACTTTGAGCTGCATAAAGGTTCATCTCATCGAAACTTGCAGTTTCATCATAAAGTTCAACTTGTGGAGAACTACCCAAAGTGATAGATGGGAACCCTTTACATGCCAAAGAGATTTCAAGACCATCCATTGAATCTTTATGATTAGTAGCAGACTGTGTTCCAGCTCTTTCATTCTCAACCAAATCATCGCTATCGTAACCCATCAAAACTGATACCTACAAATAAAGGAACACCAATAATAGATTAGTTACAGACAACAACTAAACGTCAAAGCAAGAGATGAACTTGGAATAGATACATTAATAAACATGTACTCTGAAACCTAGACACCAACAAATGTTTTAAATGTGAATGGATCAAAACCAAGTAGTACTTTAAAAAAGGTATAAAATAACGAGTACGTTAAATTCAGGGTTCAAAGCATGAAAAATGAACTTTTAGACATTCTCTTTGACAAGTATTGCACTCCCTAATATGCATTCACCAAATTGATTAATTAACACACGATGATGCACTCAAACATAAGCTTAGAGATTCTGCTTTGTCAAAAAAAGTCCAACAGAAAACCATAAAGACATAACTCCACAAAAGAAAATTGCAAAACAAGGTTATGTAACAGATCAACAAAAGCCAACTCTCCAGTGTTTCCCATGGGAAGAACTGAAAAATAAGAAATCTCCTAAACAGGAATCAAGAACGTAAAATAGCATCATGAGAATCATCACCCCCTTAGAAGATTTCTATCTAGAAAAAACTTGAAAGATTGGCACCCTCCATGATGCAGCAGATAAGAGATCTATTTTAACATTCTAGAAACCTAACGGGCAGAAAATCTAATGGTAATCCTATATAACAAAATTAAATGATAAGGAAATTAACAAGATATGACAAGTAAAATATAATCCTAAAACAATATGAATTTCAGAAATATCATAATTACAACTGTTATTATTTTAAAGTAAGGGTTAGGTACTTTAGTGATACCCTTATTAAACAAAATGTACCCATTTGAACCCATATTATCAAACTAGCACACTATTAGTATTCCTATTTAACAAAAGGTACAATAATAATCCAATTTTGAAAGAAACAATAAAACAAAATAATTATTAACGAATAATTGTCTTTAAAAAAATATTTATTATTTTGACTTCTTTCATGTTTTTGTCCATTTTGATACCAAAACATCTCATACCACCCTAATAATCACCGTCAACTCCTACCATCCTCTTTGTCTTACTCCTATTATCATTTTATTCTTTTATCAGCCAACCAACTTTTACTATTTGCTGTAGAACAACCCAAAGCTTCAACTTTCTAACCAAAAATGTTGTTAGGCTACCACCAACTCATTTAAAGCACTCATCTCTGCCCCTGATCACCACTACCACCAACTCATTCTCTCTAATTTCACTGACACCTTCATTTTGTTCGACCACCTTATATTTGATCAAGCCTAAGGTGAAAGTAGCTCTAATCAATCACAATACAGTAGAAAGAGGATAAAGGGGCTAAAAAGATCAGAGAGAATAAGCTAAAAGTAGTCACAAACATGGGCGTAGATGGTGCTTTAAATGAGTTGGTGATGGTCTAATTTTAGTTTTGATAAAAATTATATTTTTGAATTGTTCTACAAAAAATAATGAAGTCTAGTTGGTGATAGAAAGAATAAGGTGATGTCAAGAGTAGGACAAATAGGATGGTAAATATGGACATGGTTGCTAGGGTAATATGAGTTGTTTTCCTAATAAAATGTAAAAAAAAAAGAGAGAGAATACATTAAATAAAAAATTATCTTTCTATAAATTAGGTTTTTTTCAAATATTGGATCATTGTTGTACCTTATGTTAAATGAGAGGAGTAGTAGTGTACTAGTTTAATAATATGGGTTCAAATGGATACCTTTTGCTTAATAAGGGTACCACTAAAATATCAAACACTTAAATTGATCCCAAAACACACAAACACTACAGACCGAAGAGTGGGAACAGTGTGAACCATATGTAAGTCGGTATATCTCTGAAGGGTCCATACAGATTTAATTCCAAATGAAATCCTCGCAATCTACTCAAATGTAATTTCATCTTCTATTTTAGAAACTTACTTAGTGTATGGCAGAGAGTTAATATATTCTTCGACATTATCTTAATGAAACTTTGTACTTTAAATAAAGCAGTTGCACGGCCATTTCCGATGAACCAATGACAAATCATGATTGTTATAAAATAAAAAATAAAAACTCAAACTAACTAATTAGCACAATCAGACACCTACCTTATCAAGAAGCTTCGAACGAACTGATATGCTTGTTACCCCATGACTACTTACTTCTGAAAGCTTTTCTACACACTTGTGCTTTGGTCGAGAAAATATTTTGGATAATTTGAAAAAGATAAAATTATGGAACCTGCAAAAGTGTTGTTGAAACTAATGCTAATTTATCTTGCTTGGGAGAAATTTAAAACGTTAATAGATTGCAATACCTCGTGTTTCTACACATAGCATTCCGCTGAAACATTATTGCACCTGTTAATCTCTTGCCGCTGAAACACTGAAACAAGAAACTTCAAATTATTGTTGACAAGCTTGTCGTCTAAAAGTTAATAATAGAATATGACAACTCTCATGAGCAATCCCCAGTAAGCCGAGTTCCTAGTAGGTCTCAAATGTAGAAAGTAATCAAAGTATTGTTACTAATAAGATCCATTATTTCAATTTTTCATAGGAAATCATCTGATGGATCAATCCCCCAGTTATGAAAAAGGTCTTAATTTATGATATCCAGTAATTTATGTAGGTATAATTTCTGAAAATACTAAATCATACTATAGTAGTAAGAAAATTTGAGAGCCAAAAACAAAACAAACAAGTTAAAAAAAAAAGTCTGAACATAAAATTAAAAAAAAAAATCAGTTTACCATGCCACATGTTAGCACAACGGAGGACTGCATTGCCATGTACAACACCTATCGAATGAGCAGGACATGCCCATATAACATAAACCTCAAATCTGCAAAACTAAATCTCACATTAATCACTATTCTGAACAGAAGAAACAACTTAATCAAGGAATTATGAAAAGTTTTGAGCTGGTATGAGTAACATGCGTGATGAGCAATGATGAAATTCGCTACCGAAAAAAAAATAACTAATAAATAACAAAAAGAGCAAGTAAATCCATAAAATCATTACAGTTGTTGGTTTTACACTTTTACTGCTCTTGAAAGGAAGAAAATAGAGAATTACAGTTGAGAGTGTGCGAATTGAAGCCTCTGAACCCAAACTCGGTTCCCCCACCCCACTCCACTATTCGTACGACGACGAGTTTTGATATTTCTTATTTTTCTTTTTTCCTCCTATTCTCATGTGGGCTAATAATAGGCCATATCTAAAACTATATGGGCCGGGTTTGAAACCCAAAAAGAAGGAGACCCGTTTTACAACGCTACTTGATAAATAAGCTAAAATCACGGCTAGGTTTTAAGATTCAATTCATTCTTTATCGGAAGTAGCAGCTAATTCACATTGTGTTTTATATCTTTCGTATCCCTTTTTCATTTTGAGCTTTTTGCTAGTTTTAAGAGCAAAACAAAAAGGGCTAAGGCAAATAGGATAGAGCATAAAAGAGTGGCTCTAAAAATGCTTGTAGGTTTTCTACGGGATGTCCTGCTAAATTGAAGCCCTAAACATCAATTCTCTTTTTATTCGAGAAAATGGCATCATAGTACGGGTTTTGTGCTTTGATGGGTTTTTTGTGAAATTTCAAATTTTTGATCTTATTGAAGGGTTTTCCTTAACTTAAAGGAATCTTCATAAATCAAAGGTTTGGTATGTTTCCTATTCCCATCTATCTTCTTCACATTCCCGCCTCCAAACGCCATTACATTCTCCTATAACTTGCAAGATTTTTGCTTCTGTTGTTTTGTTTGAATTTGAACAAAAACCACTTTCTTTTATTTCGGATTTCTTTTGCTTTAATTAGATTTGAATTGTCGGCAAGTGTTTCAATATTTATTCTGATGGAAAATGAATGATATCAAGTTTTTTGATTTAGAGAGCTAGATATTCCTATTGCTAATTTGTTATTCCAATACTCCAATTCAATCTTAGATCTTTGTTTTGGTTTGTAGGAAATTTTCAACTTGAACTGTATTAACCTTTTTTTAATATTTTTGTTAAATTTGATTAACCTGACAACCATTCCTTTGAGAATTCAAGAGGAGCTCGTTCGCTTTATTAGCACAACTTGTCAAGTGATTAAAAAAACATACGAAGAATTTGAAATTAGGAGACCAAGGATTCTAAGACTCCTTCGACATTTCAATAGCCTTACCATCATTTATTCGAATATAAGCTCCTAATTTAAGAAGATTTTTAGAAGAGCAAATACGTTTACAAACAAAAGGATTAGAAGATTTGAAAAAATTTAGAAGTTTCATATTTGTTGTAAAAACATATGAACTCAATTTCTTTTGTCATTGTTGAGAAATTGACATCCTAGTTTAGACAAAACACCAAAGGTCATGTCTTCAGGCTTTTAAAAGCCTAAACCCCAATATCTTTAGTTAAGCAAACTTCCCCTCAATTATTGTATGCAATGAATCTTGATATTTCTCTATTAGAACTAGAATTTTGATAGAACTTCTAATTAAAGCATCTCCATTCTCATAAAGCATTGGAAACTTGAACGTATTCATAATACGCAAGTAAAGAAGAACAAATTTAACATCAATCATTTTTGCAAATTTAGAAAGAAAACAAGAACTCTAATTACCAGTTTTGGAAATGATAGTGTTAATAATTTTTAAAATATCTCTGCTCTTTATCTATGTTAAAAAAAAAGATAATGTCTCAAATATTTAACACCACTAGAAACATCTTAAATGCCCAAGAAAGATTGAATCTGTGATCTAAAAGTAGATGAAATATTACCAAAATATGCATGATTTAGACAAATTAGCCTTTTCACCATACCAAGCAAAATACTTTAGTAAGTTTTGATGAATTATATTCACCTCTAACATATTTGCACAACAATAAAGAATCAAGTCATAAGTATAAAGAAGATGACTTACAGGACATTTCTTGCAACTTTAATCCATGTAGACTTGAATTGTTTTTAGCAAGATGAAATAATATAGAAAGTGTCTCAGCTCCAATAATAAATAAATAAGAGAAATTAATATCACTTTGTTTGAGGAATATTACGATCCTCAAAAAACAAATATAAATCTAATTGCAAAAAATTTCAAATAAATCTAAAATGTCTTGTTATTTTGATAATAAAGTTCCATTCTATACATTCATAAACATTTTGCATATTAATTTTGAACCCAGGTAAACCACCACTCCTATGTTTCCTTTTAATAGTCTGAATCATTTCTTGAGCATATTAATGACAATCTCAAAAATTTATCTTTTAGAGGGGGGAAAAAGTTGAAGGTAAAATAGAGATAAATTTATTGGGTTTACCTTTGAGTTTGTTAGAAGGGATTTTTAATATGACTTTATAAATCACATTATACAAACTTACAGAACTTATGGAATGGAATTGTTGCACTTAAGTAGATTTCTCACTTTATCAAGTAAGGTCATAAAAGTTATGCTCAAATTAGGATAAATAATAAAGAGCTGAAGAAAAAAAATATTACATTGATAACGCATTTATTAATTCAAAATAAAATCAATCGAAATTTGAATTGAGAATGAATTGAAATGCAAAAGAATCAAATATCTAGATTTATTACTTTTGATGTTGTTTACTGACATTTTTTGTAATCAAAATAAATTGAAATTTGATTGCTCGATGTGTGAAGTAACATGATAAATCGAAATAAAGGAGAACGAAAACTGTAACTTTAACAAAATTATCCTTAATTATGAATTTTGATAATAAAATATAAATATTTAAAATAAAATCATTAGGTAAAAGTATTAAAATATGAATAATATTAACATATATTTAATAAAATAAAACTATAATAATGGTAATAATAATAAAAAATAAAAAATTATTATTATAATTAGAGTAAATGTTTTATTTTCTAGATTTACTTGTAATTTACTAATTTAAGTTTTTTTAATATCAATTTAGTACTTTATGTATTCAATTCTATATAAATTAAGTATTTTGGATGATATTTACATTAAATTTGAATGAAATAAGTTATGTAAAAACAATTTCTCTTACCCCAATTTGATAAAAAAATTCATGATTTTTCAATTCAATCGCTCAAAATGACTTATTTTATCAAGATTTCATACCAATATATATTAAAAATATCTTGTTGATAAAAAAATGACCACGTAAAGTATCAAATCGATATGCAAAAATATAAATTAGTAAATTGAAAATAAGTAAAAAATTATGGTAAGAAATAAAACGTTTATCCTTGTAATTATTATTATACAGAGCGTTAGAAAACTTGATTCTATTCCACCTTTTCGTTGAAAAGTTTATATTTTAATATTTTTAATTTTAAAAGTGTTATTTATTGAACAAAACAAAGAAATATTAAGCAAAAAGTACATTAACTTTACTTTTACATAATTATCACCAAGATTGTAAAAGTTCTTATTTGGAGAGTGCCACATTCGAGTTAACTAAAGGTCAATATATATGGTGTTGTTAAGGAAGTCTAGTTGGAGGTTATTATTTGGTGAGTGCCACATTTGGGTCATTAATGGTTGTTTTTATATCTGGCTTGGTGCCTTTATGCGTTTGAAGCAAAGCTCATAGTAGCAATTCATGTGATTACGTAGACTAAGTTGATATGTGTCCATAAAGATGGTATTTTGTTTGGGATTATTACTTAGAGATGATTATTCATATAGAGTTTGATTGTTATCATATTTATAGGAAAGGTAATATAATAGTCGATAGTTTAGCCACTAAAACTCTGAATATTTATATTGTAACATAATAGTAAGATACCACTTCATTCATTAATGTTTTTGTTTATTTGAATTTTAATAGTAAACTTAAATATAGGTTCAGTTTAGGATTGTTTTTATGAACTTTTTTAGTGTTTATGTGCTTAGGATTGTTTTTTACATAATATTTACTTATTTTATTCAATAAAAAGTATTTTTGGAGCTAAAATATTAAGATATAAATTTTTTAATGAAAAAGAGTGAAAATATAATTTTTGAGATTTTAAACGCAAGATTAATCATGAGTTACCACATGACATGTCACACAAGCATATGAGCTGACTGGGTAAGCCAAGTAGATGTCACGTAAGTAGAGACAGCGAATCACATTACACCACGTGTGAGAAGGACAAACTGCACCCTACGTGTCAGCACAGTGTTCAATCCGAGTTAGAAGATTAGTCAAACCGAACTACCGCATATCGCTATGCGATTGCTCCCCGCGTTCAACCCATGTGCCATGTGGCACTCTATGATTGGCTAATGTTGTCAATTTTACTTGTTTTGATCTCAACCTTTGATCTGAAGCTGATCTAACGGTCCAGATCGTACCTGAGCTATATTTAAGTTCCTAATCACCCCATAAACTCTAAAGGGTCATAATTAGCATAATTTTGGTCAATTTTTGGAACTAAAAAGAGAAAAAAAAATACAAAAAAATTCAAGAGAGGGTACAATTTTGGTGGAGATTCAAGAAGAGATGAACATTATAATTTAATAGATTCATTGTATTTCTTCTTTTACTCTTTTCTTTATGAAAAATATGAGTTTTATGAGCACAATTACGTGTAGTTCATTTATTAATTTAAGGATCTAATTAACCCAATTTTCATAATGTGATAATCTAATATTTTATCTCAATTATAATTTTAATTTAATTATATTATTTAATATAATTTTTATGCTATTAATTGTTTGGCCAACAATTTATCTATAGAGACAATTAAATAATTTGAGAGAATTATTTAATTGTTTATCTTAATTAAATAACATGCACAGTTTCTAGGCATAAATGTATGATTCTTATGTATGTGATCCATAATTGATGAACTTAATGAATATCATGCAATTTAATTGACATGAGAGTGTGATTAAATTAATTACTATATAATGTGTAGTTCACTTGAGAGAAGAATACATGTTAAGTTAGATTCAATTGATCATGTAATTAATTAATAATTATATTGGAAAAATTTTAGTAATTCGAAAATCAAAGAAATAAGTATTCTTAAATATTTTTTCATATATCTTCTTAGTTATCAATCTGATTTAAGTAATTATTGTTATTTATTTTTAGTTATTTTAATTTTACTTCTTTAAAATATAAAAACATAAAAAAAATTGATTTTTATTTTTTTAATTTTAAAAATTAACTTCTAACAAAATAATCTTAATAAAAATAATCTTTTTTATTATTATATTACTTGTTACGATATATATATTTACTTATTTATAATACGTGCCAATAAAATAACTTAGATAAGAAGTCACAATGAATAGTATATTTCTATGTACCAACTGCACAACTTGGAGGTATGTAACCAAAAAGATGCTTTAGTTGTAAAACAGAGGTACGTAACAAAAAAAAGATGCTTTTATTTCCACTATTGTTTATAATCTTAATACAATTTAAAATAGTTGACAATTAAAAATCCCCTATAATCTCAAAAAGAAGTTAAACAAACATAACATCGACTAAAGCTAGAATCACTTTCAAACAAAAGCTACAAACCAAAACAAATACAATAAAAGTGATAATTAATTTGTCTTACCAACTGCACAACTCGGAGGTATGTAACCAAAAAGATGCTTTATTTGCAAAACAGAGGTAGGTAACAAAAAAAGATGTTTTATTTCCACTATTGTTTATAATCTTAATACAATTGAAAATAGTTTACAATAAAAAATCCACTATAATCTCAAAAAGAAAATAAGAAACATAACATCGACTAAAGCTAGAATCACTTTCAAACACAAGCTACAAACCAAAACAAATACAATAAAAGTGATAATTAATTTGTCTACAAAATTGACACATCAACAAGTTCAGATTAAAATATAAGATTTAATGTATTATTATTAATATGTATGATGTAATCAAAAATTAAATAATAGTAGAATTCGAGACTATGTTGGTGAACTTAGGCCAATGTTTTAGAAATTGAGGATAGTAACGTTGTTGATAAATTGTCGAAAAAGAATATTATTTTGCCCAAAATATCGTAATTATCATGAAAATTATTGTGATAATTTGAAATAAGTCAAATGTCGTCACAAGTCATTTCTTATTAAATTGAGCAAATTTTAGCATTTCACCTAAATCTTTTACTAATATTTATTAAAAAAGATATCCCAAAATTTTTTGCTTGTAAATTAAAATAATACTTAAAATCTTATATTTTTTTAATAATTTAATCCTATTATCATAAGAAATATATAATGATAAATATAATTTATTTTAATATATTTTTTTTATTTTTTAATTACGATAAACAGATATTGTTATAACTAAAATAAATAATAAATTAAAGAGTTAAATAAAAAATAAAAATAATAATTTTTTTTCTTGTACAGTCATTTTTCATAATAATAAAATAAAATTATCATAAAAAATAAATATAAGATCTAAATATTACTTTTAAAATGAATCAACTTTTCTAAATTTATTTATTTATCATATTTTTATTTTTTATTAAACAAGAGGAAAAAAATTATGACGAACGAATGTCTTTCTTTGGACATCCTTACAACAAAGGATATATATATATAATGTTTCTCGAGTTTAGTATATCTCCACTTATATTCTTGAGATTTGTAAAAAATGTTCTCTTAGATTTTATAGTTAATACAATTGATGTCCTTAAAATTAATAATATTAACTTTTTATCCATAATACTTCTATGTCTCTTATACTAATTTGTGTGGAGGTTTTTTATCGACGATTAATCCTGTGAAAGAATTTTAGCCAATTTAACCTTCTTTTAAGAAATCATACCTAGTTATATGCTCTAAATAAGTTTATTCATGACTTAGATAAGCTTGATCTTGTAATTGTAAATTTATACAACTACATGTTTTTGTATAAACAGAACGATGATACTAAATTCACTTTGTCCTCCTCCTCCTCCTTCTACTTCTTATAAGAAGACTAACTTTTGATTAAAATAATCTCTTAATATCCTTGAAGTATGATGATCTATTATGCTAATAACAACTTTAATATAATCTACATATATTTCTAATAAGGTGTTGAATTTTTTAAATTTTTTAAGGTAATTTTCATAATCTTTACCTCTTAAATATTCATTTCAAGGCAAGTTTAATAATCCTAATTATTATTCTATTATTAAATAATGTTATTTTTATAGATGTATATATTTTTTCCTTCAAATGAGTTTGTACTAATATTTGAATTTCTCCTAAATGAATGTATCTAATTTTTTTTATTTTTTTAAAAATATTAGATAGTTTATTCAATATACTTTCTTTGTTAATTAATGATATATTATACATTTTTTTACATCAGTGTTATTACTTCTCATTTCTTTATTAATTATTCCATAATAAATTATGTTTGTTCTTCAAGAATAATTTTCTTAAAGAGATGAGTCTTTAAATCCATCCATATTTTAAGATTTAATTTTAATTTTTGAATTTTTTTACTTATTGTAATTTCATGTGAAAAGCATACTTAAATTTTCTATTTATAATTCTATTATTTCTTTCATTTTTATTGATGAAATGTTACTATTTATTTTCATTAAATTTAACTTCGATTATATTTTATATATTTTTAAATTTTTAAAAAATTTAAAAGTATTTTTAAATATATCTCAAATCTTAAGGGTATTTTTGATGTTATCTCCTAAATCAAAACATTTAAAGCATCTTTATATATAAAAAATGGAATATTACATATTAAATATGCTAGTTTTATTGATCATTTGTATGGAATAATTTAAATTTGATAAATATATAATAATTTAATTAATTTTTAAAATTTTTATTTTATAAAAGAAAAGAATTTTAAATATAATTTTTTTAAGTTGATTTTATTATGAAATGATAAATAATTGATTAATTTTTTATATAAAAGTTTTAAAAAATAGTTAATTAATTTAATATAATTATTATATATAAAATAATAATGTAAAATTTATAATGTAAAATTAATATAAATAAAAAATTTAAACATAAATTATATAATTATTATTAATTAAAAATATTTTAATATTTATTAATATATAAAAGATAAAATTAATACTTAAAAAATATCTAAATCTAAGAGAAACAAGGAAGGAGATTGAACAAAAAGAGAGAAAGAAAAAAAGCAATTCTAAGAGAAGGATCAAAATTAAAGATATATATATATATATATATATTTAACTATAAAAATTATTATTTTTTCTATAAACAAAATTATTATATTATACAAAATAATTATATATAAAAATATATTTATTATATAGAAATTAAATAAAAATATGATATATTTAAAAGTAAATTGATAAAATATTTATTAAATATATAATGTTTAATGTAATAAAAATAAAATAATTATATATAAAAATTATATGTATTAATGTAAAAAAATTAACAAACCTACAAAAAATTAACCAAATCAGTCTTTTATTATATAAAGAAATAAAATTAAAGATATAAGATTATAATACGATCAGGAGATCCCTTATTAATAATAATTAATTAAATTATATCATACGAATTTGCGATAATAACACATTAAAAGAAAATGCTTTATTTCCCTTATTCGATATAAAACATAAGACACATGACCCATTAATCACGAAAAGTTGTTAAACAAACATAACATCATATCACTTCTAAAAAAAGCAAAACAAATACAAATAAAAGATAATAATTATTTTGACCAACATACAAAAGTATCAGACCATCAAATCGTTATCATTATCAATAGTGCATCACATAGACATTGTACTCAACAGTTGCATCCCCTGTAACAACATCAAATATCTGAGTACTAGCTTGAGCATAACCTCTAGCAAACCTAAAAAGGCCACTGCCCCCGATCACAGGCATTTCTCTTACTTTATTAAAAACTTGGTTTCTCCCAAGAATAGTAATAGTGCTTCCGTTATACTTTCCTTGAACAAAATAAAAATTCATAGCCATAAAAAGAGCAACCTCTTGTTGTGAAGCAGATCCATAGAAACCTTGAGCTTTACCCAGCAATTTTGAGCTAATTTCTGGCCCTTCAGTGATTCGATCATCAATCATAGAAATAGCACCAAATAGAGTTGATGTATTGTTATTGGGTGGTCTCACAATTGAGATAGATGATGGGTTTTTCCCACTGTAAATGTCATGCCAATAGAACCTGAAATGACTTAGCTTTTCTTCCTTGTGCCCAAAGTACTTATTTTTGCTCAATTTCCTCACAAAGCTGCTTTTTTCGTCTTGTGGTTTTGCTACTAAAGTTGTGGCTAATAGAGACAGGAAGGAGAGAGCTATGAATTGGGCTTTTGAGATTGGGGAAATTCTGTCCATTGTGAGAGAAGAAATTAATGTGTACTTGTGATGATAAGAGTTGGTTGGTGTATTTATAGAGTGAGAGACTAAATATGTTCAAAAGTGAGGTAGGGTGGTCAACTTACAAGCGTTTTTGGTAGGAATATTATCTTAAATGATATACACCTCGACATATTTTCAATTATGTCTCTTAACTTTATATAATATCAAAAATATTCTTATATTTTAAGTTTATATAATATCAAAAATATTCTTATATTTTAATGGTGTTAATTTTTCATATATTATTATTTAAATTATTAGTTTTAGATTCTGATACCAATTTCTGTATATCGATATAATTTTTAATCGAGAGTTAATATTGATTTAGTTAATAGTTTTTGTGTATTTATTGAAAGTAATAATTTGTTTAAAAAATTTATTATTTTATTATATAAATCTAATTTTCTTTTATATTCATTACAATTAGATAATATATTATGTTATTCATTATATTGATTCCTTAATTCTATTCATGAATCTATTAATCATCTTTTAAAATTAAAAATTATTTTTTCATTTTTAAATATAATAATTCTAATTTATGTACAAATAATTCGATATTCATAAAATATTATCTTGATAAATCATATGTGTTTATTGTATATTATTTTGTCTTATTCGTAATATAAGAGCAGATTTTTCTTTTGTACATATAGTATATTTATAATCATTAAAGAAGTAATATCCAAAGTTGTTGAATTCTTCTTCCTCTATTTACACATATTTTTGACTAAAATAGTTTTTTAGTGTCCTTAAAACATGATGATCTATGCTGCTTATAATAGCTTTAATATAATATGTATAAATATCTAATAAGATGTTAAATCTTTTAAAATTTTCAAGACAAGTTTAATAATCTTCATTTTTAAAATATTTATTTAAATAATAGAGATAACATTTATCAAATGTTTCTAATAGAATTATATTTTTATCTTTGGTTTTCATGGGATTTATTAGTTGTTTATTTCTAAATATAATTTCCATTTTCTTGTTATAACAATATTATGTCTTATTATAAGAAAATATTTAAACATTCAAGATTTTTAACTAGTTTAAATTTATAATTATTATACTTGAATTTGATGGATCTACCACGGTCTTCCCTTCTGTTCGTTTTCTTTTGTTATACTTGTTATGTCTCAGTTTTGCTCAAACCTCAACGCCCTTCTGAAAATGGTGAGCCTTCTACATCCGTACATAAATAGTGTCCAATAATTGACTTACTAAAGAAGAGTAATTAAACTCCATTTTATTCATAATATAATAATTATTACAACTTAAGGCCAACTAAGAACCTTGAAAGGGGTGCTTAGTCGCTCATAGTTATTGGGAATAACATTATTGGTTTTGAGATTTCTAGATAGAGAGGCTTTCTATGCTAGAGTGTTTCAAAGTAGAGAGCTCTGGATTTCTATGTATTTGTGTCCTTTGAAATGATAATAAGAGTTCCTTTTATAGAACAAAGAATCCCTGTTTACGAGACTAAAATTTTTATTTTACCATAGTTTTAATAATTCATCTCTTTTCTTCTTTAAGTGATAGTCATTTCTTTTTTCCTTGGCATATGCTGCCGACTAAGATGTGGGGTCTACATCTTTATTTCTTTTGTAGTCTTCTACCGATAACTTGTTTTTTTTATATTTCTTTGTCATTTTCTATTGACATTTCCTTTGATGACGTTTATGATGACACATCTTTATCTTCTCAGTCTTTGATGCAGAAAATGCATATGTGATATTTGGTGGCTTTTCTGACATAAAAGCAAAATACATTCCTTGTTTCTTGACCAATTTCTAGGTTTCTACAATTAAAATTGGTTTGATATTTGGTGATTTTTTTCACCATCTTCTTCTGATAAAGTCATGCTACTATGGAAAATGATAATGACTTTACTAGTTGAATAATTTACTTTAATCTCAGTAGAATTATCAATCTTCCTAAGTTCATAGTAAATTTGGCTTAGCATTTGTCCTTTTAATATGCAGAGTTCTTATGTGTTGAATTCCTTTTCTAAAAGTGCCCTTGGTTTGGGAACCTCTCTGTTTGTGTTAGAAATCCCTATCTTGATGAAGTGGTAGGAACTAATACTTACTTCTTCATTCTAATCCATTAATGAACTAAAAAATCTAAGATAAATAGGTTTATTGCCTACTTTAATTTTTCTTCTAATCCATTAATGAACTAAAAAATCTAAGATAAATAGGTTTATTGCCTACTTTAATTTTTCTTCTAAATTCTTGATTGCTCTTTTAAAATTTTCTGGGAAATAATTTAATTCACTTAAATTAATTCCTGGATATATATTTTTTATTAATCCTGCATGAAATACTTTATACATAAATATTGGATTAGTTCCTTCTAATATATTGAATTTACTTCTTGTAGGAAATTCCTTGTCTATAGTATAGAATTTCATATCTTCAATATGTTCTTGGATAGATTTTCTGGCCAAATTATAAAGACTCAACCATTATAGTTTGCTGAGGTTTCTATAGTGATTCTTTTCATCTTCAATGATTGGAGTAGTTCTAGGAGATGTCTTCCTGAATAGTACTAAATGTTTTACTATTTTTGATGTCTCTCAGGTTGTTGTTGTAGTGCTATAGAATAATTTCTTACTATCTCCTCTAGAGTTATTAGATTCAGTGTTTTGTAATTTGCATAACCACCTTCAACTTCTATTCTATTGGTGAAGGTTCTATGAATTACTCCACTAATTCCTAGAATAGATTTGTTAGCTTCTGTCCAGTTGTTATAAATTCCTGCTTTTGGGCCATAATAAACCACATAAACTTTTTCTAATCTTCTTTTTTTGCCTTATCTACCCAATTGAGCTTTGTGGTTTTAGAAGTTTTTTGTGAACTGTTAAGTTCTTCCTTTTTTTAATAGAGATTCCTTGTTTGAGCTTCTGATCTCTAGAGGTTGTTTTGAACAATTAAGTTCTTCTTGTTTCTTTCCCATCTCCATAAGAGATTTCTCAAGATATAGCAACTCAAGTTGTTCTGTAGGATTTTTATCTCCTTTTCTTTTATCTTGATTTTGATATCAAGATGTTCCATTCCTGAAAGCATAAAAATAGTTAGAGGTGTTAATTCTCTGGTAAGAGCATCGGTTAAACTATTTTTATGTCCAAGAATATGTTCAACATCAAAATTGTAATGGTTGAACTATCGTTGTCATCTAATTAGTCTTCCTTGTTTGTAAGCAATTGTAATATTAGTTCTTAAGAAATAATCAAAATTTTGTTATTTGTTTTAACAATGAATTTGAAGCTTATGACATATATTGCAAATTTCTTAATAGCATTTTTAACAGATAAATATTCTTTTTAATTACTATGATAATTTAGTTCAGAACCTTGAAAAGATCATGATATATATCTACAAAGATATTCATCTTTGTCATCTACTCTTGTTTTAAGAATTGCTCCTCAATATTCTTATGAAGCATTTGTTTCAATTATCATCTTATCATCTGGTCCTGGATGGTATAAAGTTTGTAAATTGTGTACCTTTGCTTTTACTATATCCATATATAGAGTATCTTCTTCTTTCCATTTCCAAATATGATATTTTTTCAATTTTTCTTATAATGGTTTTCTCATTTCTGCAAGTTTCTTGATATAAGCTTCTACATATGTTAAACATCCTAAAAATCTTTATAATTGGTTTTTATCTTTTAATTCACTGGAAAAACCTTGAATATTATTTAGTATATGTGGTTGTAGATTATGTTTTCCATTTTTAATTTCCAACCCAAAGTATTTAATTTTTTGTTGAGCAAGTACTACTTTCTTTTCAGAGAGTACAATGTCTTCTTTTCTACATTCTTGTAATATGTTGATAATATCCATTTATTTAATTCATTACTGAAAACTAAAATATCATCTATGTAAACACAACAAATATCTTGTAATTTCTTAAAAATGTTATCCATATATCTTTGAAAAATACATTGAGTTTGTTTTAATCCAAATGGTATAAGTGTCCATTGGAATTTTCCTTGGGTGCAACTAAATGCCGTTAATTTTTGGGATTTCTCATCTAATCTTATTTGCCAAAATCCATTTTTGCAATCAAAACTCGAAAAGTATTTCTTTCCTTTTATTAATGATAGTAGTTCTTCCTCTTTTTGGAATGAAGTATCCATCGTCAATGGTTTCTTTATTCAGTGATTTAAAATTTATTATCATTCTTTTTTCCCTCTTCTTTTCTCAGCTTTTTTTTCAACTAAGAATGCTGGACTAGAGTGAGATAAATTACTTGGTATTATGACTTTTAATTCTAAAAGTTCTTCAATTTGTTTTCCAAATTCAATCCTGTCTTCTAGAGTATAAATCATTGGTTTTACTCTTATGATTTTGTTAAGATATCTTAATTTTATATTGACTATTGTTTTAGATTTATTTATTTTTTGATCCAAAAGATTTTCTGAATTGACTATTTTTAATAGTCTTCTAATGTTTGTTAGGGCCTTGTCTTCCTTTATCTTATTAAGAAAAGAGTTTTGTTTTTCTTCTTTATATAATGAAATATTTTCTAAATAAGGTTTTTGTTGGTCTTCTATCTCACCACGTTTTCGCTTTTTATGTTGTTGCATAAAGGTTGGGTTTGAGATAGTTAAAGCTTTTCTTACTTTAGAAACATATATGGTATCTCCTTTTATTGCTGTGAGACTTATTTTGTCAGAATGTTGTGTGAAAAGTTGATATAAATTTAGGAAATTATTTCCAATTAATAAATCTATTCTTGTTTCTTGTTGATATATAGTAGGAATGTGAAAGTTTTCTACTCCTATCATTATATCAGTATCTTTTAATACCTCATTGAGTTTTATTGTAGTATTATTAGCAATTCTTATAATTAAATCTTTTGGTGTTTGTTTCCAATTGTTTTCTACAAATACATATTTACTCGCTACACACATATTAACTCCTGTATCTATATATGCATATAAATGATAAGTGTTATAGCCTTTAAATTTTAGTCCTTATTTAATATAAGTACTATTTGGATTTGTAATAATATACAAATCATTCATCTTCTTATGAAAAATAGTCATAATTTGAGTGTTCATATTATGAGTCAGTTATTTCTTCCTCAGTTTCCTCCAATAGATAGAAAGTGTAAGTATCATCTATATCAGATTCCTCAATTGGTTTTAATTCCATTTTGAAAGCTTTTTTTAAGATTTTTGTTTTTTTGTTGAAAATCCTTTTTAAATTCTTTTTTATGTTGAAGTCTGCTTGGACATTCATTAGCATAATGTCCTTCCTCAATACAGATCCAACATCTGCATTTTTTCTTTCTGAATGGCAATAATTCATTTTTTCAAAAGGTTTATAAATCTTTCTTCTAAAATATATTTTCTTGTAGTTTTCCCTATTGAATCTCTTTTTATATTTTTGGAAATTTTGTTTTCTTAATTTATATTTTTTTATAACATTTTATATTATATCCATATTTTCCTAGTATTCTAAAATCTCTTATATCACGGCAAATTTTATCATTTACTCTTATTTATTTATATTCTTTTCTTTCTTGGCATTTAATAATGATCCAATCTTTAAGACTTCTTATTCTTCCTCCTAGAGTATCTGGTAAAGTTTCTTTATTCTTTTGTTCCTAATTTTCTGTTAAGGTTTTATATAGTGTTCTAAGTAATTTTTGAAAAAATATTTCTTTATAAGTTGTTTGTATAGAGGGTGGTAATTATGATAATACATTTAATATTCACAAATAAAAGAATCTATGTAACACATGTTACAAATTTTCATATTTGTTAGATGTCATTTAGTTTCATTGACTTCATTTTCACTGAATTCAGTGATAGTCCTTTATTTATCTTCTCCAACAAATTCTTTATATATATAATTTATTATTGTATCCAAGTATTCTCTTCTTGTAGAAACATTTCCTTAAATTAATAAATGTTGTTGATCTGTTAAGTTTGAAAACCAAACTTTTACATTTCTTGTCATTTTATTTGCTATAAGCACTCTATAAGTTAAAAAATTTGTTTAGGTAATTTGAGAAGTTTGTATAAATATACTCATCCTACTAGACCATTCATTTAGGGATTTTTTCCTATCTCTTATACAATTTAAATCTAGAAGTTCAGATTTATAATTATCATGGAGTTTGAGCTTTGGTGGAATACTACTTCTAGTTTCCCAATACAATCTTTCCTTCATTTTAGGTGGTTGTATTCTTCTATATATAGTATCAAGTTGTTCTGATATTTGCCTATTTCTTTCCCCCTTATGTGGGTCACATGTTCCTTCTTGGTAAGGGACTCGTAATGAAATTGGTTTCATATAACCTTTTAAGATCATGTTTTCTGGTTCAGAATCAATTTCACTGAATATTTTTCATATCATCTTCTTCTTTGTTAGTACAAAGTTTTCCACTATAATGTTGTTTTATTTATTCATTGGTTAATGTCAATAAATTGACTAATGTTTCTATATCTCTATTTTCAGGATCCATGAATTTTCTTTCTAATTCTTTTCTATATTCCATTAAATTAGAATTATCTATTTATTCTGAGATTTTTCCTCATTTTTACTTTTCTCATTTTTAGGAATCAAAGAATTTGATCTTCTTGGTGGTTCTTATTTTAATCCTTCTAAAGGATCATATTTATAACATATTGTTTCATTATCCATATGTATATTGTATACATCTTTTCTTATTTCTGAAATTCTTTGTGCATATCTTGTTATAGTTTATTATAACCACATTCTTTTATTTCTTTTATTAATTCTTTTTGTATATCTATTATTTCCTATAAATATTTTGTGTTTAATTTTTGGACGAAATCCATTTTCTCTGTTAATAATTGTATAGTTTCAAATAATGTTACTTGATTTTTTACTACACCTACTAGGCTTTCATTTATTTCTAAATGCATATTTTTTTATTTTATCTCTAAATATTATTTTTCTCTAATATACAATCATGAACTAATGTCTTCATTATTTTAACTTCATTTTTTAGTTTTTTAACTTCTTCTTGATTAGAAGTTTTTCCTTCATTGTCTATAAAAGTAAATTTTGGTATGCTATTAGTTTTAACAACATTACTATTTCTTCCTGTTACTAAGGATTTTTCTTTAATATCTAGTTTCCATTCTTTTGGTATTTCAAAGTCTCTTAATATTTTTGGTTTCATTATTTGTCCAAGTTTCTTAAAAGTTTTGTCTATTTCTATAAATTTATTTTGTTCATATATTGAACTATTATGACTATTTGTTAAAGAATATACTACTAGATAATGTATTGAAAATAAATGATTTCCTTCTTTCATTAAATCTACTGTTTCAAATTCATAAGCTAGACTTAATACTTAATTTAGATTTTTATCATGTATATTTATAGCAAACTTAGGATATATTGTAAATTTTAGCTTTTGGTATCCTAAATTACCATAGATTATTTCTAATAAGGCATCGTGTCTATTTATTATTCTATTATCTAATAATGCTATTTTTATTGGTGTATTTATTCTTTCTCTAAAATGAGCTTTTATTATTATTTGAATTTCTCCTAAATAGATGTATCCAATTTTTTCTTTATTTTTATGAGAAATTTTTGATAGTTTGTTTAATGTGATTTCTTTATTAATTAATGATATATTATATTTTCATTTTATATCTGTAACCATAATACTCATTTCTTTATTACTTATACCATAATAGATCATATTTTTTCTAGGGAAAATTTTTCTTAATAAAAATAATAAGTCTTTAAATTCATCTCTTTCTTTAAGATTTAACTTTGTTTTTTGAAATTTTTCATATTTTTTTTTACTTATTACCATTTCTTGTGAAAAACATCATAAAATGCTTCTTTTTTTATGTCTATTATTTCTTGATTTATTATTTCTTCTTTCATTTTTTTCAAAAACCTTAAGGATATTTTTGATAACTGTTAAATTTAATATCGATTATATTTTCAGGGATATTTATGATTTTTTTCCCGCTTTTGGTACGATAATAAGGAAATTTATGGCTATATAAAAGATAAAAATGTCTCCCGTTTATTATTAGACTAAAAATTATATTATTTAATTTTTAAAAAAATATAATAAATTATATTATTAAAATGTTTTTTATTTATATCAATTAATATTAAATTTTATTTTTATTAAGTTTACTTTACTCTAAATAAGATTAATATTTTAATAATAAGCTATTAAGATAATATATTTTATTTTTGTTTTCTTCTTTTTAAAAAAAATAAGAAAATTAAATAATTAATTTTAATTTAAAAAAATAAACATACTTTATTGTAGCTGTATGGCGGCGTTGTTAAATGAAAAAAGAAGAAGGAAAAGTCATACTTGGTCTATTGATTACCTGATTTGTTCCACCCACTATTTCATCGTGTAAAATATGGAAAACTCAAGAGAAAAATATCTTTAAAATTAATATTTAAATTTTAAACTTATTTTTTTAATAATTTAATTAAATTATTATAAAAAATATCACAAAAAAATAATCATAATTTTTTATTTATAAAATTATACTAGGTAAACATTATTATAAATAAAAAATAAATTATTATTTATCTTTCTTTAATCATTTTTTCATATAATAAACTTAAATATAAAATTTGAATATCATTTTTTTTAAATTCACTTACTATTTCAACTCGAGCTCGAAACTGAGGTGAAAGAGTAAAACTCGAGCAAAGAATTTGGACCTTTCATCTCCTCTAATAAATATATTTCAGTTAATTGGAGAGAAAAAAATACGAATTTTTATATAAGAAGATGACTAGGTTTAACCTTTTCATCATTTCCTACACATCAGACAAAAGGTAAGAGAGAGAATTTTCTATCGCATAAGCTTGAGTCATTCAAAGGTTTTCAGTTTGGTGGTAAGAATTCAGCTCGGCTTATAGCTTATTTTCTTGGGCTTTTAGAGTACAAGCCTCATGAGTTTAACAATTTTTTGCAGATTAATTTTAAAGAATCACTTCCCTTTATTTTCAAACTTAATCCTAGGTAATCCCTTCTACTCGTACCTTATCTCATTTTTTATGTTTTGTGACTTTTTTGCAGATAATGCACATAGAAGAGACTTTAGGCTCGAGTTCTTGGAAGAGCCCCAAATTTGCTAACGCTAGTGACGATTTGAGTCTTCCAGGACAAACTCTTCCAACGAGGCGAGTCAATCTTTACCTCGGCCTTCTACCTCCACTACTCACCCTTAAGCTACTCCACTCATTAGGTTGAACGTGCCCCAGACTCAAATATCAGTGGCTAGGATGTGGATGAAGAAAATGAGGAACATAGGGTTTAGTGAACCTATAGGTCGTACCAAGCATTGGCCAAAATTAAAACTAGTGGACTAACACCCTAGGATGAGGAGAGGTTAAGGAAAACCTACAACATACCATTCTCGATTCAAATAATGATTTCATCAAGAGGGGCCTCTGATAGTGACCAACCTCCATCTCGGTTAACGATTTTTCATGATAAGGCTATGTAGTTGGGGTGAGGTTTCCTTTGTACCCTTTCATAAGCAAAATTTTGGTTAACACTCAGCTCGTGTAGAGTCAGTTGATGCCTAATAGGTTGAAATATTTTCTCTACCTAACAATGATTTGCTAGGAGATGATTGTTGATGATGGTGAACTAAACTAGAGGCTTTAACTTTTCCTCCCTTTTTTCAATGCAACTTTATGATAATAATTCCTTGTTCTTGTTTTGTAGATATTATAGAGTTTGATGTGCTCGATCATTACTTGAGCCATCTTCCTACAGAAGTTCACGAGAAGCAGCTTAAGGCCATGTGTGAGGATACAGGCTCTGATGATTTCATCTGTTGCCACATGTATCCAGTATGTTGACCTTACCTTGCCTTCTGTGTTCATAATAATTGTTTTTACAAATTTTACCTCGTGACATATTTGCTTGACCTCACACCCTTTCTTCTTTTCTTTCAATTATAGTTGCTTTATTATTTTGACAGAGCTTTAACTGTAAGGCATTGGAAGGATGAATTGGTACAAGAGAAACAAGGCCATGTGTCTACTCGGTCCAAGTACGCCGTATTTTTGGTGAGGCCATTGATAAAGAGGAAAATCGAATAAGGTCACCATAAAGATGAATGAGTACGCCAAAAGCCTTATTAAGCTCAAGGAGGCTCAAAAGAACGCTGAGGGTGAGACTATAGAGGCTTGAAAAAGAACGGAGGTAGCAATTGAGGACGCCCAGAAGGGAAAGGCCAAGTTTGATGCTATGGCCAAAAAACTCAATTCGAGCGTCGAGATAAGGTACAAGTTGACCATAGAATCCTTTAAAATAGAGGCCAAGTAGAAGGATTTGTAGAGTACTATTATTGTATTGTGAATATCTTGATCACACCTCAATATATGCCTACTAAATCTTAAGAGGGGGAGAAGAGAAGGGCTCAGACATTAATGAGAGCAAGGACGTGCCCGAGGAGACAGGTGCAAAAGGTAGGAACGTGGACCATTAATTTTCTAGCCTATACTCTTTTTAAATTTTTGAGCTCGACGCTAGTTCTACTTGGGTAGTCATAAGCTTAACCATTGTAATCCAAAACTTTATTGAATAAAAATTCAATTTCAATAACACAAAATCAATTTGTTTGAATTGTATATTTATAATATTGACCTACCCACTTATTTTGAAGCATGTGCCACCTTCTTTTTCTCAACATCATCCCTTATAAAAAGGGGTTAAGGATACATGTTTAATCTATGCAATTGAAATAGTTGTCAATTCCCCAATCTTCTTTTGATCAAACTCTATGGATTCTAATCAGGCCAACAGACGTTCAGTTCAAACTTTGAAAGCAAAAAATGGTAGGCTTAAGGGCGAGGTTAGGGAACTAAAAGCCGAGGTGTTCAAACTCGAGGGAAAGCTAAGTCCCTTTGAAAAGAACAAGTATGAGATCGTTTCTTGTAAAGAGCGTTTAATCTAAATTTAAGCTCGAGAGAGGTTGACCCTGATTAAAATGGCCGCCCTCGTAGACAGGGAATCCTATTGGGTGAATTTCTATATGAAGCAATCTAAAAGGGTGTTTCTAAAGGTTATGGAGGTCGCTAAAGAATTAGAGCTTACAGTGCTCACGTTGGGGTTTATTGCACCTGAAATGGTGACCTATACACAAAATAAGATCATTGAGATTCAGGTTGAGTTGTTGCTCATGGTGGAAGAAATTGATGAATCTGACACAGGTTGTGTGTCTAAGCGTCTGAGGAATTTTTAACCCTCTAAAGGGTCGAGCTATTTATCGATAAGTTTTTCAAAAGAATTGTAATTTTAGATAATAAAAATATTCTTGATAGAATGAACTTATGATGCTCAACCATTGTATATTTTTTATTAGTGGACAAACCCTACAATTGTTGGAGCACCACCTAGTTCTTAACTAAGATGGTCGACCCGTGTCATCAAACAATAGGAGAGAGAGATCTACTTGGTTTCAGATTGAGGTGCTTAGCTCTTCCTTCATTGTCAAAACGCCAACCTGGTTCCTAATCAAGATGGACAACTCGTGACTTTTGCAAGTGTTAAGGCGCTCTACTTGGTTCTTAACCAAGGTGATCAACTCATGACATAAAAAAATGGGAAAAAAAGTTCTACTTGGTTCCTCACCGAGGTGCTTAGCTCTCCCTTCAATGTTAAAGTGTCATCCTAGTTCCTGACCAAGGTAGATAACTCGTGACTTTTGCAAGTGTCAGGGTACTCTACTTGGTTCTTAACCGCGGTGATCAACCTATGACATAAAACAGGGGGAGACTTCTTGGAGAGAACCATTTTTTAAAGGGGGTCACTCCATAGATATGCATATGATGATGGTATATGAAAGTGGTAAATTAATATACATTAGAAGTAGTATTTCTTTAAATGTCTAGCATTACAGCTTATGCCATCCGCAGTTCCTTGAACGCATCTCAATAAGTAGGCCCCTTCTAGGGTTGTCTCGATCATTCCCAATTTGTACCCATTTTATCAACCTTTCATTCCTTCTTATAAGGGAAGACCCCTATAAGAACCCAATTGCCTATGATAAATACTTTAAAACACATAGGTTTATTGTAATAATCTAATGCTTTTATATTCTGCTCAATTATTCTCCTCAAAACTTCATCCCTTCTCTCTTCGATAAGGTTCAATTTGATTACTCTACTCGCATTGTTTTGTTCTTCTGTCAAAAAGGATTAGACAGTATGTATTGCAACTTTAGTTGGTATTACTGCTTCAATCCCATAAAAGACAAAAAATGAGGTCTTGTTAGTGCTTTCTTGCTAGCTAGTCATCGTGTTTGACCATTGGCTCATTAGCAATTCTTCGATCCATCTTCCTTTTACACTCTAACCATTTTCTTTAGTAGATTTATTATTAATTTGTTGTAAGATTTTGCTTGACCATCGACCCATTACTAAATTATATCATATAAATTAGTATAGACGTGTGATAATGGTTTTTAAAAAAAATGCATTATTTTCCTTCTTTTATATTAAGAGTGTCTAAAGACCAAACCGAATCGAATTAAATGAGATTGACTTAGATCAATTCCAACAGATTTATAAATCAAACGGTCCAATTTGATTTATATTAATTAAAATTATTTTTCAAATGATCTGATGTAATTATATTAATTTTTAAACCGATCGGAATGAACTGAACTAAACTAATTTTAATAATAAATTTTTATATCACTTATCACGAATCATTATTAAATTTCTTGTATTTTAATCAACAATATATAATTAAATATATTATATTTATGTATTATTAATTAAATTAAGTTATTATAAATAGTTAATCAAACCCGTTTATTTGCAATTTAATATCTAAATAGTATGATGCGATTAATTTTTTTATTTAAAAATCTATGTAAACTTAATACCCATAACCCCTCTGATCTAAAAAAAAGTACTTAATCAAACATAACATCAACTAAAGGTAAATAGCAAAACAAATACAAATAAAAGATAATAATTAATTTGACCAAAATACAAAAGTGTCAGACCATCAAATCGTTATCATTATCAATAGTGCATCACATAGACATTGTACTCAACAGTTGCATCCCCTGTAGCAGCATCAAATACGTGAGTACTAGCTTGAGCATAACCTCTAGCAAACCTAAAAAGGCCACTACCCCCAATCACAGGCATTTCTCTTACTTTATTAAAAACTGGGTTTCTCCCAAGAATAGTAATAGTGCTTCCGTTGTACTTTCCTTGAACAAAATAAAAATTCATAGCCATTAAAAGAGCAACCTCTTGTTGTGAAGCAGATCCATAGAAACCTTGAGCTTTACCCAACAATTTTGAGCTAAGGTCTGGCCCTTCAGTGATTGGATCATCAATCATAGCAAGAGCACCAAATAGAGTTGATGTATTGTTATTGGGTGGTCTCACAATTGACATAGCTGATGGGTTTTTCCCACTGTAAATGTCATGCCAATAGAATCTGAAATGACTTAGCTTTTCTTCCTTGTGCCCAAAGTGCTTATTTTTGCTCAATTTCTTCACAAAACTGCTTTTTTCGTCTTGTGGTTTTGCTACTAAAGTTGTGGCTAATAGAGACAGGAAGGAGAGAGCTATGAATTGGGCTTTTGAGATTGGGGAAATTCTGGCCATTGTGAAAGAAGAAATTAATGTGTACTTGTGATGATAAGAGTTGGTGGGTGTATTTATAGAGTGAGAGACTAAAGATGTTCAAAAGTGAGGTAGTGGTGGGCAACTCACTAGTGCTTTTGGTATGTTATTGAGGAAATTTATGGCTATATAAAAGATAAAAATATTTCCGATTATTAGATTAAAAATTATATTATTTAATTTTAAAAAACAATAATAAAATTATATTATTTTAATATTTTTTATTAAAATATTTTATTTATATCAATTAATATTAAATTTTATTTTTATTTTAAGTTTGTTTTACTTATATATTAATATTTTAATAACAAGCTATTAAGATAATATATTTTAATTTTGTTATTTTTTTTAAATAAGAAAATTAAATAACATTAATTTAATTTAAAAAAATAAACATACTTTATTGTAGCTGTATGGTGGCGTTGTTAAATGAAAAAAGAGGAAGGAAAAAGGTCTCTTTTTCGTAGAAAAATCATTACTCGGAGGAGGCTGTTTCGTGGAAAAGTCATACTTGGTTGGTTCATTTGTTCCACCCACTATTTCATCGTCGAAAATATGGAAAAATCAATAGAAAAATCTTGTTAAAATAATATTTAAATTTTATACTTATTTTTATAATAATTAAATTAAATTATTATAAAAAATATCACAAAAATATAATCATATTTTTTTTATTTTAATTTATAAAATTATATTAGATAAAAATTATAATAAAAAAATAAAAATATTAAAAAATAATTATTTATCTTTCTTTAATAATTTTTCATATAATAAACTTAAATTATTATAAAAATAAATATAAAATTTAAATACCATATATTTTTTAAAATAGATAAAAAAAAGTCATAATCCATTTCAACATTCCTTCTCTACTTTTACCCCACGTTTGGTTGGAGGGAATGCAATGGAATCAGAATTGATTCCTTCCATTTTGTGTGTTTGGTTGGACGGAATGGAAGGCGGAATGGAATCCGATTACTAAAAGAGAAGGAATTGTGATTCCTTCTCTCACCTTTGGTAATCATTATTCTATTCCCATCTAATTTTTTTTTCCAATTTTACCCTCACTTAAAATATAACCTTAAATTCAAATCTCAAATTCTCAAACCCAAAATTCCAAAACCCTAAACCCTAAACCCAAAATTTCAAAACCCTAAACTCTAAATCCAAAATTTCAAAACCCTAAACCCTAAATTCAAATCCTAAAATCCTAAAACCTTAAACCCTAAACCTCAAATCCCTAAACCCTAAACCCTAAAACCCTAAACCTTAAAACATAAATCCTAAAAACCTAAAACATAAATCCCAAATCTCTAACCCCTAAACCCTAAATCGCAAATTCAAAATCCTAAAACCCTAAATGCTAAAGCCCAAATCCCTAAATACCTAAAACATAAACCGCAAATCCCAAATCCTTAAACCCTAAACCTTAAAACATAAATCCCAAAACCCAAAACCCTAAAACATAAATCCCAAAATCCTAAACCCTAAACCCTAAACCCCAAATTCTAAATCCTAAAACCCTAAACCCCAAATCCCTAAACCCTAAACCTTAAACCCTAAAACCCTAAACCCCAAATCCCCAAATCTCTAAACCCTAAACCTTAAAACATAAATCCCAAAACCCAAAACCCTAAAACATAAATCCCAAAACCCTAAACCCCAAATTCCAAATCCTAAAACCATAAACCCTAAACCTTAAAACCCTAAAACCCTAAACCCCAAATCCAAATTTCTAAAACCCTAAACCATTTTTAGAAAAATAATAATTTTAACCCTAAACCTTAACCTACAAATATAACCCCAAATCCTAAATCCCTAAACCCTAAATCACACATCCCAAACCTCAAAACCCTAAACCCTATTTAGAAAAATAATAATTTTAATAATATATTTCTTTTTAATTAAGTAATACTTATTTAAAAAAATAATGATTTCAATAATGTATTTTGTATGATGAAAAAATAGTAATTAAATGACATTATTTGAACTTTACAGCATGTAGGGGTATTAAGGTCATTTATAGCTTTTTTCATTCCATTTCAGTGGCAAACCAAACACTATAATCCTGATTCTGAGCTTGATTCCAGTGATCAAACCAAACAAAATTGTTTCCTTTCCATTCCATTCCATTCCGATTCCGATTCCGATTCCATTCCACGAACCAAACGCCACCTTATTTAAAATAAATTATATATAGAATAAATATATGTCAATTTCATTTTTTAATGAATAAAAAGTATTTAAATTGACCCATTTATAATAAGAAAAGTCAGAGTAATTGTATGAATATATAAATGTCTTGGTGAATCTATATATATAGAAAGTTTTACATATACAAATATTGATTACATAATTTAGACGTATATAAATGTGTCAAGAAGAACAAAAAATATAAAACAAATATATTCATAAACTAGTATCGACTATTTCACGGCTCGGATTGGTAGTCGATTATCCCACGGTTTGGATTGGTGGTCGATCTAATAGAAATAAAGATGACTTTGGTTGTCTTCTAGGCTCAGGTTAACCTCTAGGCTCGGGCTATCTGGCCAATCCATACATCCAAATATCAAATCTCCCTACTATTTTAGCTTAAGCTCAAAGCTAAGGTGGAAGAGTAAAACTCGAGCAAAGAATCTGGATCGTTCATCTCCTTTAATAAATGTATTTTAGTTGATTGGAGAGAGAAAAATATAGGTCTTTATATAAGAAGATGTTTAGGCTGAGCCTTTTCAGCATTCCCTACACATTAGACAAAAAGTAAGAGAGAAAATGATCTATCGCATCAGCTCGAGTCATTAAAAGGTTTACAGTTTGATGGTAATAATTCAGCTCGAACTATAGCTTGCTTACTTGGGTTTTTAGAGTACAAGCCTCACGAGTCTAACAATTTTCTACATTCTTTGCAGATCGGTTTTAAAGAATCACTTCCCTTTATTTTCAAACTTAACCCTAGGTAATCCCTTCTACTTATACCTTACCCTATTTTTTTATGTTTTGTGGCTTTTTTGCAAATAATGCACATAGAAAAGACTTCAGGCTCGGGTTCTTGGAAGAGCACCCAATTTCCCAACGCTAGTGACGACTCGGGTCTTCTAGGACAAACTCTTCCAACGAGGCGAGTCAATCTCTACCTCAGCCCTTTACCTCCATTACTCACCCTCAAGTTGCTCCAACCATTAGGTTGAATGTCCCCCAGACTCAAATATCAGTGGCTAGGACGTGGAGGAAGCAAATGAGGAACATAGGGTTTGAGGAACCTACAAGTCGTACCAAGCATTGGCCAAAATTAAAACCAGTGGACTAACACCCTAAGATGAGGAAAGGTTGAGGAAAACCTACAACATCCCATCCTCGGTTCAAATAATGATTTCATCATAAAGGACCTGTGATTACGACCAAGCTCTATCTGGGTGAACGATTTTTCATGATAAGGCTCTATAGTTGGGGGTAAGGTTTCCCTTGTACCTTCTCATAAGGAAATTTTTGGTTAACACTCAACTCGCATCGAATCAACTGATGCCTAATAGGTTGAGGTATTTTCTCTACCTTATAGTGATTTTCCAAGAGCTCGAGGTGGATTTAGAGATGCTCGATTGTAATGAAGCTTACGTCCTAAAGTAGAACCCTACAAACCCGAAGAAGGTATACATATTTGTGAAGCAAGATTGGGATATAAATATGGCTCTTCCTAAAAATGAGAAGAATTGGAAGGAATACTTCTTATATGTCTTAGGCTGGTGGGAATCCCCTACTAGTGATACAAGGCTGATAAGGAGCATTTGGAACGACACTAAGGTCATGATAAGGAATATGAGTTCCTTCATCACGACCTTGAGTCTAGATGAAAAGCAACGACTAGCTGATATCCATAACTATCTCCCTAAAAAATCCTCATTAAGGCATCTGCTAAACATCCTATGTTTTGTTGCATACAGGTTGATGAGACATGATTTGGTAGAGCCCTCTCTTAGGATTATTTGTAAACCTCGATCTCTTCCTAAGTGTCAAACCCCTCGTACATACTTTTAGGGAAGGTTTGAGATGATTGTTGATGATGGTGAACTAGCCTTGAAGCTTCAACTTTTCCTCTCTTTTTTGGGAACGACTTTATGATAATAGCACCTTGTTCTTATTTTGTATATATTATGGAATTTAATGTGCTCGATCATTACTTGAGCCATCTTCCTACCGAAGTTCACGAGAAGCAACTCGAGGCCATATGTCAGGATACATACTCTGATGATTTCATCTGTCGCTACCTGTATCGAGTATATTGACCCTACCTCACCTTCTGTGTTCATAATAATTGTTTTTACAAATTTGATCTCCTGACATATTTGTTTGACCTCACACCCTTTCTTTGTTTCTTTAAGTTGTAATTGCTCTATTATTTTGATAGAGCTTTAATTGTAAGGCATTTGAAGGATGAACTAGTACAAGAGAAACAAGGCTATACGTTTACTCAATCCAGGTACGCCGCGTTTTTGTTAAGGCCATTAATAAAGAGGAAGAACTGAATAAGATCACCATCGAGCTGAATGAGTATGCCAAACGCCTTACTAATTTCAAGGAGGCTTAAAAGAAAGTTGAGGGTCAGACTGAAGAGACTTGAAAAAGATCCAAGGCTACAATTGAGGACGCCCATAAGGCAAAGGTCGAGCTTGATGCTATGGCCAAGTAGCTCAATTTGAGCGTCAAAATAAGTTACAAATTGGCCATAGAATCCTTTAAAATAGAGGCCAAGAAGAAGGATATGTGGGAGTACTGTTATTGTATTGTGAATATCTCAATCACTCCTCAATATATGCCCACTGAATCTTAAGAAGGGGGAGAGGAGAAGGGCTCAGACTCTAATGAGAGCGAGGATATGCCCGAGGAGACAGGTGTAGAAGGTAGGAATGAAGCCCATTAATTTTTTGGCCTATACTCTTATTAACTTTTCAAGTTCCACGTCAGTTCTACTTATGTGGTCATGAGCTTAACCTTTGTAATCCAAACTTTATTGAATAAAAAATCAATTTCATTAACACAAAATCAATTTGTTTGAATTGTATATTTATGATATTGACCTACCAACTTATTTTTGAAACATGTGCCACCTTTCTTTTTCTCAACATAATCCCTTATAAAAAGGGGTTAAGGATACAAGTTTAATCTATGCAATTGAAATAGTTGCCAATTCCTCCATCTTTTTTTGGTCGAACTCAATGGATTCTATTCAGGTCAACAGACGTTTAGTTCAAGCTTTGAAAGTGAAAAATGGTAGGCTTAAGTCCCATTGAAGAGAACAAGTGTGAGCTCGCTTCTTGTAAAGAGCATTTAATCTAAATTCAAGCTCGAGAAAGGATGACCTTGACTAAAATGGGCGCCCTAGTAGACAGGGAATGCTATTGGGCAAATTTCTATATGAAGCAATATGAAAGGGTGTTTCTCAAGGTGATAGAGGTCGTTAAAGAATTAGAGCTTACAGTGCTCATGTTGGGGTTTGTTCCACCTAAAATAGTGGTCCATACACAAAATAAGATCATTGAGATTCAGGCCGAGTTGTTGCCCCTAGTGGAAGAAATTGATGACTCTAGCACAGGTTGTGTGTCTAAGTGTTTGAGGAATTTTTAAGTCTCTAATGGGTCGAGCTATGTATCAATAAGTTTTTCAAAAGAATTGTAATTTCAAACAATAAAAATATTCTTGATAGAATGAACTTATGATGCTCGATCATTGTATATTTTTTATTAGTAGATGAACCCTACAATTGTTGGAGCGCTATGTTGTCTCTTTTAGGAGAACATAAAAAACGTGCAAGTATACACAATCACAAGTAATAAATTTGATAAGTAAATTATCGTTCACACGGAGATTTGTTACTATAGTTTGTGGAGTACTAAAATTATTTCAATCTGATTTTATCCAAAACAAACGAAAGTTTTGATGGAGGTTTAACAAATTAAGAGTTTTATAACAAAATATAAAAACATTCTAGGATTGTAGTTTCACCAAATTAATCCACTCGGATCATATTATTATCTCTTGATTTATTTTTTTGTAAATTTAATTTGTCAACCAAGAACTTCTAATTTTATCTATACATGTCTGATTTGTTGATATGTTAGGGCGCCCGATGTTTATCTAGACCGTGTCGCAAGGGAAAATTCGCGCGGCGACACGTGCGTCCCACCCTACACGTTGTCCTACACGGCTTGGTGGGCCCCACACAGCGCACCAAGCAACGTGCAATCCAAAAAAACCGAGTCTAATCGATTTTTTTGCTTTTGGCCTCCACGCGCCTGATCCTCACCGTTGATTGGATGATCTAACGGTGTGTGGCGCGCGTGGTCCTCCTTTTCCTACGCAGAAAAACAAATATTCTTTAATTGCATTTCAACTCTCTAATTTAATTTAAATTAACTTTTAAACTTTTCTTAATTAAAATTAAGTCCTATTTTAATTCAAATTATATTTTAGACTTTTGTTAATTACAATTAAGCACTCCTTTAATTTAAATTATATTTTTAGACTTTATTATTTGTAATTAAGTTTTTTTTCGATTCATATTCTTTAATTTTCTTAAAAATATATTCCTTAAAAAATAAACAATAAATATTAATTTAATTAATTAAAATTAACTAAAAATAACAAGAACATAGCAATTATAATTAATAAAATAAATAAAATAAATACAATTATCACGATACCTGGTTCTTAACTGAGATGATCGACCCGTGTCATGAAACAATAGGAGAAGGAGATCTACCTAGTTTCTAATTGAGGTGCTTAGCTCTCCCTTCAATGTCAAAACGCCAATCTGGTTCCTAATCAAGATGGACAACTCGTGACTTTTGCAAGTGTTAAGGTGCTCTACTTGGTTCTTAACCAAGGTGATCAGCTCATGACATAAAACAATGGGAAAAGGAGTTCTACCTAGTTCCTCACCTAGGTGCTCAGTTCTTCCTTCAATGCTAAAGCGTCATCCTAGTTCTTGACAAAGATGGATAACTCGTGACTTTTGCAAGTGTTAGGGTACTCTACTTGGATCTTAACCGAGGTGATCAACCTATGACATAAAACATGAAGAGACTTCTTGGAAAGAACCATTTTTTGAAAGGGGTCACTCCATAGATATGCATAAATGATGGTATATGAAAGTGGTAAATTAATATACATTAGCTTGTGCCATCCTCAGTTCCTTAAATGTTTCTTAATAAGTAGGCCTTCCTTAAATGTTTCTTAATAAGTAGGCCCTTTCTAGAATTGTCTCAATCATTTGATAAGGTCATCCCTAATTTGCACTCATTTTACCAGCCTTCCATTCCTTTTTATAAGGGAAGACCCCTCTAAGAACTCAATTGCCTATGGAAAATACTTTAAAACACATAACCTTGTTGTAATAATCTAATGCTTTTATTTTCTGCTCGATTATTCTCCGCAAAGCTTTATCCCTTCTCTCTTCGGTGAGGCTCAATTTGATTACTCTAGTCTCTGTTCTTCTGTCAAGAATGACCAGGCAATATGTATTGTAACTTTAGTTGGTATTACTACTTCAATCCAATAGAAAAAGAAAAATAGGGTCTTGTTAGTGTTTTTTTTATTTTTTGTTCGATTATTCTCCTCAAAGCTTCATCCTTTTTCTTTTCGGTGAGGCTCAATTCGATTACTCTAGTCGCCTCTCGTTGTTCTTCTGTTAATTGCAATGGGTATTGTAACTTTAGTTGGTATTACTACTTCAATCTTATAAAAAAGAGAAAATATGGTCTTATTAGTGCTTCCTTGCGGGCTAAATGTGACAACCATGTCCAAGACAGTTCCTCAATCCACCATCTTATTTTTGCACTCTCAGACCTTTTCTCCGATAGGTTTATTATTAATTTGTTGTAAGATTTTACTTTACTGATCCATTACTAAATTATATCATATAAATTACTAAATTATATCATATAAATTAATATAAATGTGTAATAATTTTTTTTAAAAAATACTTTATTTCTCTTGTTTTATATTAAGAGTGTCTAAAAATTAAACCGAATTGAATTAAATGAGATTGAATTGGACCAATTCGAACAGATTTATAAATTAAATAATCTAATATGATTTAAATTAACTAAAATCGTTTTTTAAACTGATTATATTAATTTTTAAACTGATAAAAATATATTAAACTATTTTTAATAATATATTAAATTTTTCGTATCGAGATCGTTATTAAATTTTTTATTTTTTAATTAAAAATATATAATTAAATATATCATATTTATATATTATTTATGATAATATACTATTTATCAATGTTAATTGAATCCAACCAACCGTTTAGTTACAATTTAATAACTAAATAATCTAATATGATTAATTTTTTTATTTAAAACTTAATTATAAACACCTTGTTATATATAAACTTAAGACACATGACCCTTTAATCTCAAAAAAAAAAAAAATACTTCAACAAACATAACATCAACTAAAGCTAAATCACTTTTAAAGAAAACAAACACAAATAAAAGATTAATTTGACCAAAATACAAAAATATCAGACCAACAAATCGTTATCATTATCAATAGTGCATCACATAGACATTGTACTCAACAGTTGCATCCCCTGTAGCAGCATCAGATTTGTGAGTACTAGCTTGAGCATAACCTCTAGCAAACCTAAAGAGGCCACTACCTCCAATCACAGGCATTTCTCTTACTTTATTAAAAAATGGGTTTCTCCCAAGAATAGTAATAGTGCTTCCGTTATACTTTCCTTGAACAAAATAAAAATTCATAGCCATTAAAAGAGCAGCCTCTTCTTGTGAAGCATATCCATAGAAACCTTGAGCTTTACCCAACAATTTTGAGCTAATTTCTGGCCCTTCAGTGATTGGATCATCAATCATAGAAAGAGTACCAAATAGAGTTGATGTATTGTTATTGGGTGGTCTCACAATTGTCATAGCTGATGGGTTTTTTCCACTGTAAATGTCGTGCCAATAGAACCTGAAATGACTTAGCTTTTCTTCCTTGTGCCCAAAATGCTTATTTTTGCTCAATTTCTTCACAAAGCTGCCTTTTTCGTCCTGTGGTTTTGCTACTATAGTTGTGGCTAATAGAGACAGGAAGGAGAGAGCTATGAATTGGGCTTTTGAGATTGGGGAAATTCTGGCCATTGTGAGAGAAGAAATTAATGCGTACTTGTGATGATAAGAGTTGGTGGGTGTATTTATAGAGTGAGAGACTAAATATGTTCAAAAGTGAGGCAGTGGAGGACAACTCACATGTGCTTTTGGTATGGTAGTAAGAAAATCCATGGCCGTATAAAAGATAAAAATGTCTCCATTAAATTAAAAATTATATTATTTTAATAAGTTTTATTAAAATATTATTTATTTATATCAACTAATATTAAATTTTAGTTTTATTTTACTATAAATAAAATTAATATTTTAATAATAAACTATTAAAATAATATATTTTAATTTTATTATCCTCTTTTTTTCAAAATAAAAAAATTAAATAATATTATTTTTAATTTAAAAAAATAAACGTACTTTATTATGGCTGTATGGCAGCGACATTAAATGAAAAAAAAAGGGGAAGAAAAAGGTCTCTGTTTCGTAGAATAATCAATACTTGGAGCATGCTTGGTTTGTTGATTTTTTCCACCTACTATTTCATCGTGGAAAATATGGAAAACTTTAAGAGAAAAATATATCCTTACGTAAAAATAATATTAAAATTTTATATTTATTTTTATAATAATTTAATTTATTATTATAAAATTATTACGAAAAGTTAAATATAATTTTTTATTTTAATTTGTTAAATTATATTAAATAGATAGGGTTATAAATTATATTAAAAAAATAAAAACATAAATAAATAACTATTTATTTTTTATAATAATAAAATTAAATTTTATAAAAATAAATATAATATTTAAATATATTTTTTAAAAATAAATATGTAAATTTTACATTCATATTCCTTTTGAAATTCCAAAAGTGCGTAGCTAATTACATTCTTGTTTTATTTTTATTTAAAATAAATTATATATTGGATATATATATATATGTGAATTTCACGATCTTTTATGATGGATGAAAAGTTTTGTACGTAACTTTGCTTTTAAAATAAATTATTTTATTTTTTAATAACTTACTTAAAATTTATTTATTTTAAAAATAAAGTACTTTAATCAGTTCACTTTGTTTTGACTCACTCCATCTAACTTCGATTTAATTGGTACAGATGTGTTAACTCAATTATAAAAAATATTAAACAAGATTTTTAAATCCTAAAAACTCTTTTCCACCGTCGGTAGAAAATATTCTCCTACAATCCAATACATTCTTCGAAAATATCTTAATTTTGTGTTGATATCAATCATAAAATAAAAAGATAAAGTATTATATATAAATGACTGTCATAATTATAATTTTTTTTTAAAAGTATAAATTTATAATAAAAAAAACAAAATAAAATTAACAACAAATAATTAATTAATACTGTCTATTTGGTGGATTTAATTGATTTTCAACCATTACCACTCCTTTACTAATCAAATGACATGTATTTTTCTTCAATTTAAAGTTCAATTTTAAAAATTAAATAACTTGGTATCAAAACATGATACGAGAGGAAAAGTTAGGATTTTTAGAGTCGCTTAAGGTGTTTACATTTCTTGGAGCTTCCACGCTTTCGTTGAAATCGAGAGAGCTACTGTCACTACTGGTTTTGTAGTGTTTGGTTTGGTTGGGTGACTTATGAGTTTGCTGGTTGTAAGACTCATCGGTATTGGTCAGATAGGCGGCGTTTCTGTTGGCACCAACCTTTTTATGGCTTTTCCAGCGTCCTCTCGTTTCTTCTTCTTTAGACGTTGGCGAGATTGATTCTGGTTTTGGCTCTGTTTCTCTGAACTTTTTGCTGGTGGTTATATATGTTTAGTTAAATAAAGGCATTGTATAGCTGTTTCTATACTGTTGTGGTATTTTGTTAGTTGTTCATTTGTTTTAGAGCTTGTAGGAGGTGGTTTTTGTTAAGAACAATTTGGTGTGAGTGGTTGTTTTGTTTGTGTTTTAAGACCAAAATGATTGTGAAAAGATCTCTAAGATGTGTGAGCTGTAAATATGATCATATTTTAAAGTGTATAAGGGGTTTTGTGTTATTTAGTTTCGAGTATAAATCTTTGAATCAATAGGGTAACCTTTTGTTGGAGTTGTGGGCTGTTGTTTTGAAAGAGCTAGCTCTGGAAGCTCATTGTTCGCCACTTATGTGTGATTAAAGCCCATAGTACAATCCTCACTTATTAAATTTTTTGAAACCTAATTATAGTACAAAGAGCCAGCACGTATGACTTAGTATTGACTTATATTACGTTAACTTACGTTTAAAAATATATTTTTTTATTTTTTATTTTACTTAAAAATAGGTATTAAATAATTAAAAAATAAAAATTAATGTTAGTATTTTAAATAATATGATAAAATAAGAATTAAATTAATATTTAATTTTTAAAATTAAATATATTTTTTAATAAATATTAAAAAATAAAAAACATGACTAAATTACTCAATTATTAACCTTGTATAATATTAATTCAAAGTTTGTTATGGTTATTAATATAACGTAACCATTTTAGTTTGTAATATTTAAATTAGTAAGATAAATTTATAATTATTTATGTATTTTTGTTAATAATATATATTTTTATTTTTATTTTACATTTTTAAATATATGTATTCTGGAAAAAGAAATTCTTAAATTGTGGAGCCATTTGCAAGTTGGGAGCAAAACACGTACAGAACACTCTTTTTTTTTTCTTTAAAGGACATAACACTGATCGCGACAATCCTAAATCACACGCAATGTTTAAATACTACACGCGCAAATGATTACACCCATATTTCATCACACATGCATCGATCTTATTAAATGTTTACTTTTGTTGATGTTATTAAAGGAGGGGGCTAAAAATTTGTTCATTTAATAAGAAAATTTAAGTCATATATAAAATTGTAATTTTATTATTTTATTTAGTAAACAATATGTTTTTATAACTTAATATATATGGAAAATATTTCATAAAAATTAGCAAATGTTTTATAGTTTATTAAATATATTTTAATAATAAAAATAGTTAATTTAAAAAAATAAATTTTTTATATAATATTAATAGTAAAATAAATGTTTGCACTAGTTAAAAAAATAATATGATATTTTAATCATTTATTTTCATAAATTAAATAAATTAATCATATTTCTTAAAATTATATTTTTTTAATGATTTAAACATTTTTTGTTAATTTTAATTTTGTTGGATTCAATCTTAATGTTTGAAAAAACAATATCTCAAAAAGTTAAAAACATGGAAAATAAAAGTGATAAAAAATTATCAAAATTGATTTAAAATAATTAAGGTATTTACAAATTTAACAGTAATATAATTAAAGTATAATAATTTAAAATAAAATGATAAATATATTTATTCGTGAAAATAAAATTATCAAAGTACATTTTTCTCTTTTAAAAAACTTAAACTCGAACAAAAAGAGAGAGATGGTATTAGAAAAAATACTAACTGTTATTACGCGTGTTTCATGTGAAATTTTATATTTGTGAATTAAATAGAGAAATATTTTTTATTTATGATAATATTTTTTTATTACAATATGTTAAATAGATCCTGAAAATAATTATTAATTTTATAAATGCATAATATGTCGTTTATTTTTAGTGGTGATATATTACTCAATCTGAATATTTGAAAATAACAGTGTAAAAAATAACTAATATATTTTTATTGACCATTTCTTTGTAAATGGTATATAAAATATGTAACATATATATAAAAAAAAATTAAGAAATACTCGTAAGTTATAAAATTACAAACTTTTGAAATTAATACGAATATTGTAAAATAAATAAAAATTTAAGCATAATTAATTGAATAATTTATTTCATTTACGGCATTAAAAGTTATACTTTTAAGGTGAATGAAAAATAATATAATAAAAAATTTGAGTTTAAATATATTTATTTTGTATTATTATATTATCAAATAAATTTTAAAAAATAAAAATCATGCATATATTGTCAATAAACTAGACATATAATCATTATTAATCTTGAATCGAGAGTATAAAAGATACATCAAAATATCTATACGTGATATTTAACTATTTTAATTTATATAAAAAATTAATAAGATTTGATTAAATAACCAAAATTAAAGACTTTTATAATTCTAATTTTTATGTTTAATTAAGTGATTTGTTAGTTGTTTATTATTTTATAAATAATTAATTTTAATAAAAAATATTAAAGTTTAAAAGAATTTTAACTAAAATAATTATATATAATATGTAATTATTTTAATTTTATATAAAATAAAGTAATGAAATCATAATTTTCAATTCAAACCGAAGTTTTTTGAAATTCTTGTTTCTAATGATTGTTATTTATTATTCTAAAAAAAATTAATTTTAAATAAAAACATAAAAGTTTTGAAGAATTATGAACAAAATAATTATATATAATTTATAATTTAAATTTTATAAAAAGAAAGTTACCAATGTATGATCAAATAATCTTAACTTAAGTGTTTTTTAATTTTTAATTAAATTATTATATTTTTTATTTATCATCAAAAAAATTAATTTTAATTAGCATAAAATTTTTAAAGAAGTATGAAAAAAAATTATATGCAATCTATAACTATTTAATTATTTAAAAAAAATATGAAAAGATGATTAAATAATTCTAAATGAAGTCTTTTGCATTTTAGTTTTTAATTTCTAATTAAATTATTAAGTTTGTTTTTTATTATTTAAAAAAAATAATTTTAATTAAAAATATTGAAAATAAAAGTTATGAATGTGTGATTAAATAATCTTAAGTGAAGTCTTTTAAAATTATAATTCTTAATTCTTAATTAAATTACCATATCTATTATTTATTATTCTAAAAAATTATTTTTAATTAAAAATATTGAATTTTTTAAGAATATATGAATAAATAATAATAATTGAAGTATTTTAAAATTATAGTTTTTAATTTTTAATTAATTTATCATCTCTATTATTTATTATCCTAAAAAATTATTTTTAATTAAAAATATTGAAAAAAAAGTTACAAAATGTGTGATTAAAAATTCTAAGTGAAGTCTATTAGAATATAAATCTTTAATTCATAATTAAATTATTATGTAAATTATTTATTATCTCAAAATATTATTTTTAATTAAATATATTTAAAAATAAATATACGAATAGATGATTAAATAATCCAAACTAAAGTTTTAAAGAATTTTATTTTAAATTTTTAACTAAGTCATATCACATATTATTTATTATTCCATAAAGAATTAATTTTAACTAAGAATATTAAAATTTTGAAAAGAGTTACCAAAATAATTATAAATAATATGTAAATTCTTTAATTTTATAAGAAAAAAATTAAGAGATGATGATTAAATAATCTTATAAATAAATTCTTTCAAAATTATAATTTTAAATTTATAATTAAGTTATTATGTTTGTAATTTATTATTTTAAAAATAATTAATTTTTATTATAAATATTAAAATTATTAAAAATATAAAAATATATGATATATTTAATTTATAAATAATTAAATTAAGTTACATATATAAATATATCGGTAATTATAGTAAATCTCACTAATAATATGTTAATTTTGAGATTATGATATTATTTTCTATCAATTATAGACAAATTTTTATATGATTAATAATTTTATTATTATAATATATAAAAATTTACGATTCAACCTCCCAGTTGATGATCATACATACACCTGGTGGCAATTTATCACATTTAAACGTAACTTGCTTTTTATCAACTAGGATCATTTTTGCTATCTTATCTGCAATCCTATTATAATTTCTCGATATCCATTTTAGGATACAACATATGAAGTCATTTCAGATTAAAATTAACTCATCTGAAAATCGTTTGGTTTGCCATGATATTGTATTATTCCTTCCTTTAACGTAACTTATGATATTTGCACACTCACTTTCAATTACTACTTTTTGAAATTCAATTGCCTTTGTCAAACATACAGTTAATGAAAATGCTCTTGCTTCAACTGATGAATTTGAAAATAAAGTTCTTTCCCATACTCCAACATGTCCCCATTATGGTCTTTAGCTATTATACCAATTGAAGCTTTTTTATTTTGAAAAGCTGCATCTGTATTGATTGTAACAAAACTATGACTTGGTTTGATCCAATTCTTTTAGAACTTGTCTCAGCCATTTTACAGTTGCACCTTAACATCAAATTGAATTCATTAGACAAATTCATTTCTCATTCTCCACATTACTACCATATTTAGAATAATAGCTAAATTGAATTCTTTTCTTTGTGTCCTGTATGGTAGTAAACTATTTGGTGATTCTAATATAAGTTTCATAAAAGACATGAAATTATCATTCATGAAATTTGATATTATAATGCCTCCTTTTTTAAAAACCCCACAAAGCTTGGAAATAATTGCACCTTAACATCAAATATTATTAGTTTCCTCTTCATTATTACATAAAGGGCATTTAGTTTCTACCTTAGGATGATTCTTTTAATCTTGGCACGAGCAGCCAATGAATTTGTCATTACCTTCCATATAAGCAATTTATATCTTTCATGAACTTTAATTTGTTCTCCGTAATGTTTTCCAAATTGGGTCTTCCTCAATCATTGATTTCTAACTGAAGCTATTTTTTAAGGCAAATTTTACTATAAAGATTCCAAATTTGTCAAAACACCAAATTAATGTATACCGTGGGATTTGAACTTCTAAGCCCGTAAGAAATTTGTGAGGGTTAGAATTTTTTGGAGATAAAACGTTTATTTATAAATTAGATTTTAGACTTATTAATTAAGTCCTGTCGAGTTGTTTTTATGTTTACTCCATCGATCGACTTTGATTAATCTCATGTTAAAATTGTTAACATAACTTGATCAATCAACCGAGTAATTAATGTGTTTTAAAAAATCTTTTTTTTAATTGACTCCTATTTAAAATTACTTAATAGCCTTGTTTTAATTAAGTAGTTTAAAAACTAATTAGGATATTTTGATATTTTTAATTAAGATTCAGGTTTAGTGTATAGAGTTCTATATATATATACAAATCTTTGTTCATTTTAAGAACACACAGAATATATAATTTTTAAGAGATATTTTTGTCTTCTTCGTGTTTCATCAATTTGCAATTATTTTAATCAATTAATGTTTTGAGTATTTTTAATTGATATGTGATTCACAAATCAGTACCTAGATTAATACTTTATTATTAGTTCTAAAAATCTTAATTTCATGCTTTTTTGTATATGTTTTGAATTAGGGTTAGGATGTGTTTTTAATTGAAATCCATCTAGAATACACATAGACACCTGTATTTTTTTACTAATCCTATTTGTAAGTGTTAATAATTCCTTAATGGTATATTAGTTGTATGCAACTAATATACTTTATCAGCTGTATGCAACTAATATACTTTTTCTAAAAAGCACTTTTCCAAAAAGCAGATTCTTATTTCCTGTATTTAAACATGTATTAGTTCATTGTATTTCAAGATTGTAAATACATTTCCAATATATTCAATTTGGTATCAGAGCAGAGAAAAAAAAAATTTACCGACTTCTTAACAAGCAGCGCCGCCGCCAGTTTTTATGCAGTGTCGTTAACCTTCTCGCCTTTGTTCGATTCGCTTAATTGCAGATACGCTGCCGTCTAGTTCGCACCGCGTAATGGGTCGATTCGCTGTCGATTCGCGTCGCAATTGCAAATACGCCGATCGCTTGCCCGGTCCGTGTTGTCCGGTCGTGAGGTCGGTCCGCTTGTCGATTCGCGAGTCCAGCCCGCGCCGTTCAGCCCCTGTCGACTAGCCCTGTGCCGTCTTGCCCTGCGCACCAGCCCTGTGCACCAGCTCGCGCACCCCTGCGCGTCGTCCAGCTTCTCCCTGCATTTTCTGTGAGTCCGCACACTGAGCTGCTCAGTTTTTGGAAATTTTGTTTCCCTTTTTTCAGTTTTAAGTTACGCCTAATCAACCTAAACACAGCCCATCGGTTTAAGTTCGCCATCGACCCGTCACAGCCCAATAGCCCATCAGCCCAAGTCCAAGTCCATCAGCCCACTTTTTAACCCACTTTTCAGCCCACCCCAACCCAAAAAAAATAAATTCCGCTGCACAATATATATATATATATTTATTATTATTATTATTATTTCAATGGAAGATTTAAGACATCATCAAGTTTCCATAATTCATGAGGTTCCAAATTTTGAAGTTTCTGTTAAGAGTTCAGAAATTGGTTCTTTCGGGGGTACTAAACTTAATGGTACAAATTTTCGAACATGGAAAAAAGTTATGTCTGTTTATCTTCGTGGGATGCATAAGATGAGACATGTATCTGGATCAATTTGGGCTCCTAATTAAGATGATATAGAAGCCTATACTCGGTGGGAAGATGATGATGGCTTTGTCATGTCAATTCTATTTCGAGCCATCATTGATGATATATTACAAATGGTGGAGGAATGTGAAATTGCTGAGGCCATATGGAATACCTTAAGCGATCTCTATACAAATGAGTCTGACTTTATTCAAGTTCATGAAATCATGTGCAAAGCTACTGGCATGCAGCAAAATGGGCAACCAGTATCTCTTTTTTTTTACCAAGCTGAAAAATGTATGGGCTGAAATTGACCAGAAACACCCATGCAAAATTAAAAATCCAGAAGATCTTCTGTGGTACCAGAAGGAGAAGGAGCTTGAACGAGTACATGCTTTCTTAAGAGGCCTTGATATAAAACATAATAGTGCTAAAGGCGAATTGCTTCGAATGTCAAATCCTCCGAGCTTGACTACCGCCTTTACATACATCCGTAAAGACGAATCTCAGCAAGAGAGTCTTCATCAGGCACATGTTGAGGTATCAAGCCTAGCCCTTCAAGCTAAATCAAAGGCACCTTTCCTCTAGCAGCAAAATTCAATTCCATTTCATCAGTAGGGCCCTCCACCAAGTTTTACCAATCGCCCTCGTTATGTCTGCTCTTATTGTAATGAATAGGGTCATCTTCGTGAGACTTGTTGGAAACTATATCCACACTTGAAACCAAAACGACAACAGGTGCCTCGTTCTAAAGCAAAAGCAGCTGCAGTGCAAATTGTCCAAGAACCAGACTACTATGGACAGAATCATCCTTTGGAATGTAGAGGTATCCCTACAGCTTCAATAGCTGGTCGTGGTAAGATTTGTATGACCTTAAATGTTTCTCACTCTGTTGGGTCTAATACTTGGATTATTGATTCTGGTGCATCTGATCATATGACTTATGATAAATCTTATTTTAATGAGTTATCTCCCCCACCAGTGTCTTATGTTACAAATGCTAATGGTGAGGCCTTTCCTGTCTTAGGACAGGGGTCAGTTCATATCACTCCATCTTTCTGACTCCATAATGTTTTATATGTACCTGACTTATCTCATCACTTAATATCTGTCCCACAGTTGAATATTGAGTCTAAATGCTTTGTAACCTTTTATCCTATGTATATGATTTTTCAGGATCTTCTTACCAGGGAAATAATTGGTCGAGGGTATCTGAGGGGCAGATTGTTCCGCTTGGATCAAAACTACGGAGGGGAGAAACCAGGAGCACGGGCAAGCACTGCATTGACTTCTAGTTCTGATAAGCTAAGTGAAATTTGGTTGTGGCATCGCCGCTTAGGGCATCCGTCTGTTAGTCTTATGAAAAAAACCATGCGTACTTTATTTATTGGTGTTAGTGAGACTGTGTTGCATTGTGAGACTTGTGTTTTGGCCAAGAGCCATCGTGTTACTTATTCTCCTAGTATTTCTAATAAAAGTACTATTCCTTTTGAATTAATTCATTCTGATGTTTGGGGACCATCTAAAGAACCCACTATATCGGGTATGAGATATTTTATTTCATTTATCGATGACTGTACAAGGTTATCGTGGATTTCTATTCTTAGAACAAAAGATGAAGTTTTTTCAGTTTTTCAAAATTTTCATACCTTTGTTCAAACACAATATAATGGCATCATTCGGATCCTCTGTTCTGACAATGGGGGGGAATATGTTAATCATGTTTTTCAAAAAAATTTCAAAACACATGGGATTATTCACCAAACTACTTGTCCGCAAACACCGGAACAAAATGGAGTGTCTGAAAGAAAAAATCGTCATTTACTTGATATGGCTCGTGCACTCTTATTTAGTGCTTATATGCCAAAATATCTTTGGGGTGATGCTGTACAGGCTTTCGCCCATCTCATCAATCGTCTCCCGTCTAGTGTCCTTAACGGAAAAATCCCATTCCAGATTCTTGAATCTTACGTATCCTTATCATCATTTCATAATCTTCCTACTCGAGTATTTGGTTGTGTTGTTTTTGTGCATGTTCCTAAAAATCAACGGTCTAAATTAGATGCCCGGGCAATTAAATGTGTGTTTATTGGTTATGGAAGTTATCAAAAAGGGTACAAGTGCTTTCATCCACCAACCAGAAAGTATTATGTTACTATGGATGTTACCTTCTTTGAGGACATGAGTTATTTTTCCTCACCTGATACTGCTCGTCAGGGGGAGAATACATATTTCGAAGAACTGTATCATGGTGAGGGGGAGGCATTAGGTGAGTCACCAACTGATGTTTCAATGAGACCAGATGAGACTTCTAATTCATTGAATCCAGTCATTGCAGAAACAGATGCTTCAAGTATTCAAGCACCAAATTCACTTACAGCAAATGACATTGAAGACAGAACTGTACCCTCAGGCATTACTCCTACCCTTGATCAACAACTCCCTGGTACTGAAGGTCACTCATCTGAGGTATGTACACCTACTGATACTAATAACATCGAGTCTAATGTTGGACAGTATGTGTTACCAAATAGGTCTACTCGAGGTCAACCAGCCAAAAGGTATGAACCAAATATTCATGCAAAATCAAAATACCCAGTAGCCAATTTCATGTCCACTAAAAGATTATCTAAGTCATACAAATCATTTGTGAATCAAATATCTGGTGTATCAGTACCTAACAAAGTGCAGGATGCGTTGGGAGATCCAATATAGAGGAAGGTAATGGATGAAGAGATGGATGCATTAAAGAAGAATGATACTTGGCAACTTGTGTCACCACCACAAGGAAAAAAGGTAGTTGGTTATCGATGGGTGTTTACTATAAAACATAATGGTGATGGATCCGTAAATCGGTATAAAGCTCGTCTTGTAGCAAAAGGGTTTACTCAAACGTATGGTGTAGACTACGATGAGACTTTTGCTCATGTTGCCAAAATGAACACGATTCGGGTTCTGCTCTCACTTGCTGCTAACCTAAACTGGCCACTTTGGCAGTTTGATGTCAAGAATGCGTTTCTTCATGGAGAATTAGCCGAGGAGGTGTACATGAGTCTTCCACCTGGGTATGTAGTTGATTCTCCTGGTAATTTTGTACGCAAATTGAGGAAGTCTTTGTATGACCTCAAGCAATCCCCTCGAGCCTGGTTTGGAAGGTTTTCACAGTTCATGCAAAAGGTTGGTTACAAACAGAGTAATTCAGACCACACTCTATTTCTCAAACATCAACAAGGGAAGGTAACAGCCCTAATCATTTATGTTGATGATATGGTAATCACTGGTGATGATACTATTGAGATGGATAAATTACAAAGACAACTAGCTTCTGAATTTGAGATGAAGAACTTAGGTGAACTAAAGTACTTCTTAGGAATTGAGGTAGCCAGGGGTAGAGAAGGAATATATCTGTGTTAGAGGACGTACATTATTGATCTGCTAACAGAGACAGGTATGTTGGATTGCAAACCTATTGACACTCCTATTGAGCAAAACCATTGTTTAATAGAGTATCCAGATCAGATACCAACTGATCGAGCTCGCTATCAGAGATTGGTTGGACGTTTGATTTATTTAGCTCATACTAGACCAGATGTTGCATATGCAGTAAGTATGGTGAGTCAGTTCATGCATAATCCAAGTGAGAACCATATGAATGCTGTTTTGAGAATTTTAAGGTATTTGAAATCGGCTCCAGGAAAGGGAGTAATGTTCTCTAAACACAACAATCCTCTTGAAGTCTGTGGATTCACAGATGCAGATTGGGCAGGAAGTATTACAGATAGAAAGTCAACATCGGGTTATTTCACCTTTATGGGAGGAAATTTGGTTACATGGAAAAGTAAGAAGCAGAAAGTGGTGGCACGATCTAGTGTTGAGGCCGAGTATAGAGGTATGGCTCATGGGGTTTGCAAATTGCTGTGGATAAGAACTTTGTTATTGGATTTGGGTTTCGAACTCAAAAATACTATGCAGATGTATTGTGACAATCGGGCAGCCATTGATATATCACAAAATCCAGTACAACATGATCGCACTAAGCATGTAGAGGTTGATCGTCACTTTATAAAAGAAAAGTTAGATGCCAAACTTATTAGTTTTCTTTTTGTTCCCACAGAAGAGCATCTTGCAGATATACTTACCAAAGGAGTTTCCAAGAAGGCATTATACGATTTATTAAGCAAGTTGGGCATGATCGATATCTACGCGCCAACTTGAGGGAGAGTGTTAATAATTTCTTAATGGTATATTAATTGTATGCAACTAATATACTTTATCAGATGTATATTAGTTGTATGTAACTAATATACTTTTTCTGCATTTAAACATGTATTAGTTCATTGTATTTCAAGATTGTAAATACATTTCCAATATATTCAATTGTAAGTTGATCCATGAATGTGTCTAATTTGTTAGGAACAAATCAGAACATCAGTCAAAATTTTCTTACGCTATTCACAAAGGCAATGAAAATAGAACAAAGATTCTTAGGTAAAGTACATTCGGGTGTTATCCAAGAAAAAATAGTATAAGATCAAGTTTGTATGTAGACATTCATTTTTTCATATTAGATAGATTAAGTGATTTGGTTGAAAGTTGTTGAAATTTTTTGTTTTTGATGCCTATACATCAAGTTTTGGAAACTGACATACTTTGAAAAGTCGTTGGAAAAAAAAACTTTAAGAATTAATTGGGTGTTCTACGTACTATTTATTTATGTTTATTCTTTGTGCACTAACATAAGTATTGATTTGTTGTTTTTTTTCATTGCATGTAATTAAAATTTTTGAAACTCATTGGCTTCATGTTCGTGATTTTACAAACCAAAACCAACAAGAACACCATTGCATAATTCTCCTTCGCACTGCAACATAAGGCCTACCTTTTTCAAGAGTTGGACCATATACACTATCTATATAAGTCTACTTTCACATTAGAAATCCACCTTGTGTGTGTCACATAATGCAAATTTGACTTTGTTTATGATACCACTTGTTGGGTTTGATGTTCCAACCCAAAAATTTAATTTTTTCGATAGAATAATGCATTCTAACTATATATCCAATTCGTACATCCAACACGGTGGTTATGATTGTTAGACAAATATGTATCTTAACAAATTATGGTTGAGAATAACTCTTTGTAATATATTATCCTTTTTGGAGGGATATTATTTAAGGGAATGATAATTAGCACTAATGGAAAAATGTTTTTTAAATATTTCTCGTATATTTTTAATTAAACTTGAATGTTAACCGTTTGTTGATTGCTTCAATTGACTAACTAAATGATGATATGAATTGCCATCGGAACAAAGTCTCATAGTGCTTATATTAGGTGATTTATGAGTCGATAAGGATTTTAGATACTTCGTCTAATTTGTTAATATTATTGTATGAAATTTAAATTCCTTATATGTACACTATGAATAAAAAGTAAATAGTGTTAATATATTTTTAATTTACAAAATGACATGCATAAAAAATAATAGATTTATACTACCTTACTAAAAAAACAATAAGATTAAAGTATACTTAAACTATAAGTAATAGACTCTTGTTACTCTTTATCCTAATATGGGTTCCCAAGATATTTGACTTCCAATGTGATAGATGAACAATATCATGGGATTTGAACCACAAGTAAGATAAATATATATGTAATGTTTATATAATTTTTAAAAAATATGTATTAATCTCTACATATTTTTGAAAAAAAAAATAATGTTTACATATTTTTTTAAAAACATGTATGTGCATACATATCTCGTTTAAAGCTTTACATATGCTCTAATAAGGTCGTGGTAATTAGACATTAGAGTTATCATATTATTCAATTTTTAAGTGTTTTTATGTATTATAAATATTACATGAATTTTTGATTCGTAATATGTATGTAATTTTGTTGCTTTGGTTTCTATTAAAACTTATGATTATTTCAAATATGCATGTAAGTTAAACATGTTCTTTAAAAAATGTGTAAGGATTACACATTTTTTAAAAATATTGTTGTATAATGCCTTACATATTCTTTTAAAAAAAATGTAAACCTTATATATTTTCTACGAGAGTTGTTAGAGGTATGGTGAAGGTTCTCGGAGTTTCGGTGAGGTCGGTGGCAAAATTCTTCAGAGTTTCGATGAGATTGTCGGTTAAATTTGTTGAAGTTCCGAAGAAGTTGTTTAAGGTCCACTTAAGATTTCGGTAGCTGCTAGAGCTCCAACAGGATTGCCAAGGTTGCTGCCAGTAAAACATTTCCAGCCATGTTTTATTTATGTCTAATATATCATTTAGTAAGAATGGCTTTTATTCTTTATCAGGTATATATTTACACGATGCTATTGCAGTTTTGGTAGAAAAAGATGCTATTTAAGTTCAAAAAAATATTTTTTCTCATATGTGTGCCATGTAGTTAAAAAATTTGAGTTGGTATGATTTATAGGTTTCTCTATCCATTGAATTAATTTTTAAAATCTAAAAGTCTACAGTGTTTATAAATTTGAACATTACATTTAAACTTTAGAAAAACTTAATTGCCTCTCCTCACAAATAATATAAATAAATAAATAAATGAGTTTTGAAAAAAATTAAAAAAGAAAAATGCACAATGGAATATAATATAGTAAAATATATATTAAAGATATAAAGTGATTAGTTTTCACAAAAAATCTAAATATTGGAGGTAATGTATTTTATTGATTAAAACAATATTAATACAGATTATATCAAAATTGTAAGTTTCTTTAATTAATTAGATTAAGTTTTTGGAATTGAAAAATTCATAGTTACTATTAACTCTAACGGTAGAAAATATTACTCGGGAGTTAAGTGATTAAACTTTTGGAATTAGAAAATCTCATATTTGGTTTGAACTAAGATGGAGAAATTTTACTTTGGTGCTATTTGAATGAGATTGATGGGTGTGAATTTAGTTAATATTTAGAGTTAAACGCAGAACTGATTAATAAATATTATTAGGACATATAAATAAGTAAATCCTAATCAAACAGAGAGAAGAGATTAACCTCAGGAAACCTATTCAAATAATCCTCGATCCAAAACCCAGTCTTCAATCATTTTCTGAGAATTCAAAGGCTCATCAACAGGAACAAGATGCCCGGCTCCAAAAACCACAACATTACTCAAACTCTTCCATTTTTGCACATACCCAGCAAGTTCTTCATTCACTTTCCAAACCTTTCTCTCTGCCGACAAAAACTTTCCAATCTCTTCCCATTTCATACTCATTATCCATTCCTCATTTGAAGCCACACCATCCCACAAATCATACTGCCCTTGATATAACAAAACCTTACTCTTCTTCACCAAAATCTCCAACTGATATTTCACACTCTTCATTACATCTTCAAACAGTGCATTGTGAACTTCATCACTACATTTGTAAAAACCCACTCCCAATTTCACTCCCAATGCCTTTTTAACCTCTTCATTCTGCAGAAAATCAGTAATCATTTGTATTTTGTAAGGAGCTCTCTTTGTAAAGTCAAACAGAGTTGCCAAGCCAGTCATGTCTTTCAAAGAATCCATAACTTCATATCTAGCATTTGCCGCCTCTTTCCAAAGCCCAAGTTTAGCTAACCTAATTGCCTTCAATTGAAGCCTCTCTAACTCATATTTTTGCCTTTTATTAATCAAACCAGAATAGTAAGCACTTAAAGCATGAGTACCCACTTGAGTAATTGGATCTTCCAATCCATTTCCAACAGCAACTCCTGCTAAATTCACCCTATAACGTTCTGACAATACTTCATTCTTCCACAAAATGTAGTACCCGATTGCCGGAACATACTTTCCCGCATAGCTTTCACCTGCAATAAAAATTGGACGAGACTTAAAGGAAGGGTATAACCTAGTAAACCTAGTGATAGCCCAAAAGAGGTGTTTGGCCACTGTAAGTTGGTTTTTTGGAATTTCTTGAAGTTTTGGAGCAACACTGAATCCACTTCCAATAGGATTATCAAAAAAAAGAAGGCCAAATTTTTGGTTCCAAGCTCCAGAATTGGGTTCAAGTTCAAAGGTTTGATGAACAGAATGTTGGTCAAAGTTCTTCAAACGATAAGGACCGATCTCTAAGAAGTTTCCATACATAGAAGAACAACCAGGACCACCTTGAAGCCAAATGAGAATTGGGGTTTGAGTGAGATGAGAAATGGGTTTCTGAGCTTCATAGAAAGTGTAGAAAAGGGCTGAACCAGTGGTGTAGTTGATAGTAATATAACCTGATTTTGTGGGCAGTGCTTCTTTGGGAAAGAAAGAAGTACTAGATGAAGTTTGTGACAATGAGGCTACTGGAATTTGATGGGAAAACCAAACATGGTTGAATTCAATTTGAGAAAATAAGAAAAAGAAACCAATAAGAAGGAGAAAAAAGAGTAAGACTAGTAGTTTGCGAATTGTTGACTCCATTAATGGAGTATTCAAATGGGCTTTAGAGTTCTCAAATTTATTCGTTTGGCTTTTATTAGTATATGAGTTAGCAAAAATTTTATTGCTACATGTGTATGATATATAGTATAATAATAAGTATTGGTTAATCATAAAAAATTAGTCAACTTTCTGATTTCACTAATATAGTATATTCTGATGCTCTATGTTAATTGTTTATTTCTGGGATTGTTATAGGACCGTTTCATTGCCAACGCGTCCACCCAAAACCTCATTGTCAAAGTCGACACTAGCTCTAATATAATATCTGATTTCACTAATATAGTATATTCTGATGCAGTACACACTTTGTTCCATGGTGGGCTTTTTGGGAGGTGAAGGTTCACTCTCCTAAGAGATATCGTGCTCATGCTCAAGTGGAGGAGAGGGATATTCTTCGGCATTTTGTTTGGGGCTCATTACTGAATTACTGTGGATTAAATGTGATACATAGGAGAAAAAAGTGATCAACACAATATACACAACAAGAACGCAAACAACACTATGAATATTTTTGATTTGTTCATCAACTCGTATCGATTTAGACCATCAATTTTTTTCTACAAACGATACTTATGTTAACTATGTTTACCACTTAGTTATTGATATTAATTCTAAAATAGATAAATAAACATTCAAAATAAATAGCATTAAATGTGTCAAATTCATGCCTAAGTCAATACTCTAATAAAATTTTAACTAAAATAATTTAAAGATAAGAAATTATGTGTATCTTATAACTATATGAATAGGCTACTTATGGTGGTTGAACTGATACAAATAAATGCTAAGTAAATATATTTAAATCGCTTAATATATGATAATATATAATTTATTTATTAGATAGTTATCTTATAGAAGCAATATATTCAAAAAAATGTTTTTTATTCAAGTTTAAACTTATTTATTAACTATGCAGTCTAATCATGCACTAAGAGTGAGCAGATAATCTGATCAATTTGCTTAAATTGAGAAATCTAATCCGATTCATCAGATTCGAGTTGGATTATATTGATAAATTTTATAGTCAGATCATATTAGAATTGAAAATTATAAAATTCATTCAAATTCGATTGAAAATTATAAAATTCGTTTAAATTCGGAGTGACAGATTTTGTAATCCACTGTATCTAATCCGGACTGAATTACTATTAAATAAATAAATGTATATTTTATTTTATAATATGTTATATTTAAATATTATATATACCATAATTATATTAGATTATTATTTTAACTTAAAAATAAATATAAATATTTATAATAATTAAATAATTGTACAAACATACTTCTTATTTTTTGATTTTTTTTAATCGTGATTATAAATAATAATATTTGTTACAAAAATATCAATTTAAAATTTAAATTTATATACGAAGTTTTTTATATATAATAATAATTCATAAATAAATTTCAATATAAATACGATATTATTCTATCTAAAAAATACAATCTGTTCAGATTTAGATTGATTCGATTTGATTATATCATCAGAATAAATTTGAATTGAAAATATTTAAATTCATTCGAATCAAATCAGATTAACCAAAAATAAACAGTTTTTATCTTATACTTTACACTAATTCTACCCTTTTTAAGTTGATAAAGAAGATATGGACTAATAAAATAATACCACACCCACACGGTGAAATTTATCCCCAATGTAGCCCTCGAGAATTAATTTATGGCTTACTCTCGTATTTATATTTATTTTTATATATTTGAGTTACTATCAGTTTTAATTTTTTTAATATGATGAGGTTAAGTTCTACTAGTAGACAAACAGACATCTTCGTTCTTTAAGCCGGTTATAATTACAAGGAGAATATGTCTATGTTAAAATTGTTTTTATTTGATAACTTTTTTGTCTTTTTTTCTAAAATCTTACATTTTAATCCTCACCAAATCTAAAATCTACATACCTTATGAAATATATACAAGGATAGAGGAAGCTACGTACCAATACCAATTCCCAAATGGCAGCAAGCTCGATTTGTCCCTCACTTGTCTGTGTTACTCTATTATTTTCAGTTTGCTACACAGTAAGTGGTAATTCAATATTAGACACAACCTGTGCTTTCTTCATCTTTGGTGACTCTGCAGTAGACACTGGCAACAATAACTACATCAACACTATTCCTGAATTCAAAGCAAATTACAAGCCTTATGGCCAAAATGGGTTTTTCCAAGAACCCACTGGAAGGTTCTCATATGGTCGTGTTATTGTTGATTTTATAGGTATATATATACGTACATTTATTCACTCATCACTCATCCTCAAATTCTCTTTTGTTTGGTTTTTGTTTTGAGTGGGTAACATAACCCCTATAATTAAATAAATTATCATTTGTAATCATCTTTTAAGTATTAAATGTATGTTTTTTATAACTTGATTATGGACATGCATATATTTAATACATTTTCGTAAATATATATATATTTTTATAACATAGTAAACATATGTCTTTTTAGAGAAAATTAAATAAGTTATATATAAAACTAAAGATTTTTTTTTTATTCTAGAGTTTTGGTAATAACTTTTGGGTAAATATCACAAACTCTCTATAGATTTGTTTAAATGTCATGTTGTATCCAAAATTTGAATTGTGAACCAATTCCACTTAAATGGACCATCATCTATCAATTAAATAGAAAGAAAAAATATCAAATAATAAACAAAATAATAAAAATAATTACTGAAACATAAAAATACTGCAATATATAACATAAAATAATTCTATTTCAATTTCCCTGCCCTCACTTCAAAATAATTCTAAGATTTGTTGTTAATAATAGTACAGCGGAATATGCTAAGCTGCCCATAATCCCTCCATTCTTACAACCTTCTATTGAGTATGACAAAGGTGTTAACTTTGCTTCTGGAGGGGCTGGTGCTCTTTTAGAAACTCATAAAGGCTTGGTAAGATAATAAATTATTCATTAAGTTTTTATTTCATGGGTTCATTTTTGGTCCATTATTTTTGGTGTATATATCACCACATATGTCACTTAATATGTATGGCAAGTACATGGACAAACTGGTTTAAAATGTGGCATATATTGCATGAAAGATGAACATTTTGTTTATGTGTTTGTCAAATTATTAGTGGTAAGTAAATTTACAATAAAAAATTGTACCGTTAGTTTCAATTGTAATTTTATCAATATACTAGGGTACGTACTAGTCAATCATTTATATATTTTCTGAAATATTTGACTAATAATGTTATCATTTCTAAAGGTTATTGATTTACAGACACAAATGAAAAACTTTGAAGAGGTGCAAAAATCTTTGATGGACAAAATAGGAAAGAAGCGAGCAGAGAATTTGATATCAGAAGCAGTTTACTTTATTAGTATCGGAAGCAATGACTATATGGGTGGATATTTGGGTCACCCTGAAATGCAACATTCTTATGACCCTCAACAGTATGTTAACATGGTGATTGGAAACTTAACTGAGACAATCCAAGTAAGCATCTCTTCAATTTTTTATTGGGTAAACCTTAAAAAAAAAACCAATTATTATATTTGTTTTTTTCATGATACCGAACTATTTTTCGTCTCATTTATACGATCTAATTAGTACATTTGTTCTATTTATATCATTCTATTAATATTTGTCTAACAATATCACATGTCAGTAAAATATTTGAAATAATTTAGATACTTAAGTGATATATTTAGAATAACTTAATAGTTAAGTAATATATTTAAAACAAATTTTATTCTAAACATACCACTTAATTATTTAAGTTGTTCAAAATTTCTTATTTAACTATATGTCTTATTTTTGATGACGTTAGATAGAGATTAACAGGATGATGCAAATGAAACAAATACAATAATAAGATTGTATAAATGAAACAAAAAAATGAGTAGATGGTATTAATGAAATAAATTAATATTTCAGTTGTATTTTTTGTATATTTATTCATTTTTATATTAAAATATATTTGATTTGATTGAAATAAATATCTTAAAACAAGATAATACTATGTATTACTATTAATTTACTAGATGAATTATATATATTATATAAATGTCAAACCTATTTAACATTTAGACCCACACTAATTTTGTCTTTAATTATGGTATTTTTTTCTTATAAAAAGTAATTTATCATATTAATTAATGTTTTTTAATTAATTTATGATCGGTTATATGTTTAGTTATAAAATCAAATCATATATAATAAAAAAATATAATTATTAAAAGAAATTCCACGTTAAGAGGTATGGGTTTAAGTTTTATTGTACATTTAACTTATTTTGTTCGAATTTTTAATTTTAAAATTATGAGTCTTGATATTTTTTATCTTAAAAAATATTTTTCTATTTTTAAAATGTAAGAAAACTATATAAATAAAAATTTATAATAATATACAGGAAAAAGATATAAAGCAAATTTCATAATATTTTAAATATAAATTACCTTATTAAAATATTTATTATTAATTTTATTTAAATATATTATATATATTATCATTAAATATTATGCAAAATAATTATAACAAATTTAATAAAGATAATATTTAATATATATGTTACATTGAACATTTTATTAGTTTTGAAAAATATATCAACGGATTTTTTTTTGTTTTTTTCACACGTTTGTCCTTGATCATTTGCACGGCACATGACCTTAATTAGTTTTAGGAGTGATACTGTTCATTTTACCATTTCCCACTATTGAGGAACGTTAAACCTCACAAATCACCATTTTGTCCAAAAACAGATATGTCATCGTTGTTTTTATCACCTAAAATAAGTATATAATTATATTAATTATTTAACCGTAATTGGAACTGTTCCAAAAATTCTTTACTTTGCAAAAAGTCTTTTTCTTAATTTTATTTAATAAATTAAGAATACAAATCTTAACATCCATATTCGAGATCTAATTTAAAAATTTTAGACAAGTAAAAAAATAATTAAAAATTCTCTATAATAAAATTTTACTCAAATATATAGAGAATGGATTAAAGCATATGAATTTCGAACCCAAAATACAAATTCTTTATTTATATAAAACAAAATACTCAAATAATATTGAATATCATATAATACAACATCCCATTAATCATCTATAAGGAGCTTCAACTTGTAACTTTTTATCTGTATCAAATTAGAATGCAACTTTAACCCCTTCCGTTTAAAGCTAAGAGTTATGTAAGAATAAAAGATTTTACCATATTAGCCTTTACCACCCTAGCATATATCATCACACTTATCTCATTACGCATCATAACCCTAAAACATGAATTTTTGGAACCTTCATTCCAACCAGCATCACAATTGACGTTGAGGAAGTTGGGAAGAGCAAGTTTCTAAAAAGGGGTCTCTAATTGAAATGAAATACAAACCATGTCTTCGTAATTATGGAGAGTAACATTTGCAAATGTCACAACATGATGGGAAATAAGGGCCTTATCACCGTCCACTTGATCACTTTTATTCATCAACAAAGCCTACAAAATATAAAGAAATAATAGAATATTATCATTAGGTATAGTAAAAATTATAAGGAAATCCAATCCATTGTAGGCACGAGCAAATGAGCATTTAGTTTGGCTTTGAGGGTGCTTATTTTTCACACTTTCAAGGATAGTTCATAGTGAATCAATGCATTAAATTTTGACTCATAATATGTACCACATCGATTATAAAATTTCAAAATTAGGATATTTTTAAGGACCAAATTAGCTTATATAGACAAAATGTTATGGGTAACTTTTAAAGTTAAAAGTATAATACGACTAGGTATATTTATGTTCCATAAATATAGTTATCATTACTACAAAACCGACTATTAAAGTCGGTTAAAAATTGAATTTAAACCAATTTAAAGTCGTTTTGTTGAACCGATTTTTAATTGAATGACTTAAAATTAAAAATCGATTCACGTGTTGAACTGACTTTAAATTTTTTATTTTTAATTTTTTTTACAAAATTGACTCATTTTTATAATACTCAAATTAAAACTTGTATTTGATCACTACATAATAGCAGAAAAAACCAAAATCTATTTAACAAATAGTTTAAATAATAAAAATAATTAAAAAATTAAATATTAATTAATAACAGAAAAATTATCATTGTGTTGTCCTATGTTATTCAAGATCATCATATTCTTCTCTTGATGTTATAATACAAAACCTACATATATAATACAAAATTTATACACATAAGTAATAACACATAATAGTAGAAAAAATATGAATAATAAGTACGCAGGATTAATAAAAATACTTATAATGAAGTGATAAAATGAAGGAAATGAAGAAAAAATGGTATTTTGTAAGTGAAAAATAGGTATAAATTTTTTGAGTATTTTGCTCAAAAAAATAGAGGATCTAAAAGATAAGTTAGAGAGGAAGAAAACCCACTAATCGGCACTGGAATTGGTGATCGTAGGTGGCCGAAAATTGAGAAAGAGTGGAGGAGAAGTGGAAGAGGTTTTGGGTTTTTGAGAGTTATGTAGTGCTTAGAATAGTTTGTTTTTGTCTGGGGAAGAAAAAAGAGAAAAAGAAATATTCACGTGTGTAGCATCGATTCTACTTGTCAACCGACGCTATTCACGTAGTTCATAACATTGGTTGACGTGTCGAACCGATGCTACAAGTGGATATAGTGTCGGTTCTACGTGTCAACCGATGCTACGCACGTGGATAGCGTCGACTCATCACGTCAACCAATTTTACATATCAACTTAAATACCACATTTGTAGTAGTGCATGAAAAAGAAATTCCAAATTAAAATAAACCTTCAAATGAGAAGAATATGCATTCATATAAAATTTAGAATATATCATTTGGTTATAAAAACTTTTGATCGAGAAGATTTCATTATTCTCATGTTATCAAAACGAATTGTCTTGGCCATTGACATCACCAAAGAAGAATAGTTGGGATATCTTAAGCTTCAAAATTTATAAAAGTACTTCTTACAAATTTTTTATTCCAGCATCTCTTATGATGATCAATTAGTTTCGTCACTAACAAGGGTGCCTTGTTAATCTTGAATGAAACAACCCTAAAATCATTAGAAGGTATAGCTACAGATCTGTCCAAATACTAATGAAAGAACTCTTTCTTACCTTCCACCTCATGACAATCCTAGAAAGAAGATGCCCAAAAATATATTTGTAAACTCGAGCACACAAAGAGTAAGGATTTTATATTATACGCCAACCTTTTTTTAACAAAAAGAGCGAAGTTAAAGCTTCCAAAATCTCTTAAATCCTCAAGTACTTTTGGAAGGCACATTTCTTTCTCAAGAAGCCAATTAATAACCCTAGAATGTTTATTTTCCCATAAAAATTTCCTAATTAAGTGATTAATTATATCATAGAATTTTTTAGAGAGCTTAAAGATACTCATAGCATAAAAGGGGATAGATTGACAAATTGATTTGATTAATAATTTTTCCTTCCAGTTATGGGTAAGTCGACAAAGCTTCACTTTAAGATGGAAAAAAAGCACGAAATTTATTCCGTCCATAAAAGTTCGATAAATTCAAATATTTCTCATGATAATCTTTAACTAAAATGGACAAAATAGAAGAAATTTCATCGTGAATAGAGTTCATGATTTTTGAGCTAAAAATCACATTTGATTTTCCTCTATTAGTTTTCTAACCCAAGGCATTCTTGTATTCCGAAAGGAAGGATACATCCTGTTGAGCATTAGAGCCAGAAGCTTCAATAAAATGCAAGCTATATATCATTTGTAAAAAAAAAAAAAGATGTGAGACCAGAAGGCCCCCGAAGAACTAGGTATACCCTTAAAGACCCTATTGGCTTGTATTTCTCTAATTAAAGTACATAAATCTTTGGCACAAACAAAAACAAAATAGGAGACATATAGGATACCCTAATAGATCTCTAGTGGGCATAAAAGTAGAAGTAAGGAAACCATTAATCAACACAGCATAAAAAACTGATTTAATACATATCATGACCTTAGCCAACCAAATAGAATCAAAACCCAATTTGACCCTAATATTTTCCAAAAACCTCTATCCAAACCTATTATAAACGTTGAGCATGTCTAAATTTTTTTTTTGCTCTTTGATCATGTCTAATTTAAGAGCAATAAAACCAGTTTTTGCTTTTTTCTTTTCTCATCCAATGTAAAAGTTCGACCGTGGAAACTAGCAACGATGATAGCTTGTGCTCGGATTAAGAAGCGTGAATTATATAATATTATTTTTTTAAAAAAGTATTTTATTATTATATAAGAAATTAATCACATAATAAATATAATCTAATCAAACTTAACAAGTGTTTTATAAAAAAATTGTTTAAAATAATGTATATTAATTGATTATTATTTTAAATTGATGGAGATATTGAGAAAATTATAAATAATACAAATACGATATAATTATAAATAAATTAAATAGATTCGACACAATCATTAAATAAATAAATATTAATTGTAATAATTATCGCTCAATATGATTAAAATAATTATTCATTGGAAATAGTGTTAAGCTAATACATAATGAAATTAATAAAATAATTATTTATAAAAATATATTTATAAAGATATTTCGATGTTTATTGATATATGAAAACAAATTAATAAAAACTCAAAAATATTAAAACTCAAAATTTTAAAAAATTAAAAAAATTAAGGGCAAAATTATGGCTTTTTATAAAATTGTCAAAATAATTATTTATGAAAAATATATTTATTATAATAAAAAACATAAATAAAAAATAACATAGAAAATGAAGGAAAAATTATCAAAAAAATAAAAACAACCGTGACATTTTATATATAAAAATGTTCTCACGTAGCAATTTCAATGAAAGTTTATAGTCAAAAAATTGAGACATAACATTAAACATAGAATTATTCAGCATCAAAATTGCCCGATCATAAGTAAAGGAGAGAGAGCAGGAAGGGATGAGCAAAAGAGCAGGAAGGGATGAGCAAAAGAGCAGGAAGGGATGGGCAAAAGATTTTCAGTATAATTCACTTTATATTAATAGATTGATGTGTTTAAAATTAAAAATGGAATAAGAAATTAACTTTTAAAATATGATTTAATAGGATGGAAAATCAAAATAAACCAAATAAATGTGAGCCAACTTCTTATGTGTTTACAAAATGTTTTATTTGAAAAAAGAAAGAAAGAAAGAAAGAATAAGAGGCTAATGAATGATAAGTCCAAATCCATTAGAACTTTGGTTTAGTTTAGATTTTACCTTTTCACTTACCTGATAAGTTCCAATAGCGGTGAATTTTAATTGAGATTAAATTTTGATAAGAAGGTAATCATTGTCAAAGTTAGTTTTGGATTAAACTTCTCCACATAAGTGGCTATAAAATTGACTCTTGTTTTCTCGTTAAAAAAAATTATAAGATTTTTAAGAAGAAAATCCATATAAATTTTTGTAGCCAAAAACATCATTCTAATTTTTTTTTTAATTTTCATAAGATCTTAAACTTCATTGTGATAAAAGACATAATAATTTTAGTTTGTCGAAATTAAATCTGTATATTTATTAGTTATTGATTTTAACTATTATATCTTAAGAGATAAACGTTCGTAGATATTCACGCACATTCATGAGATGATGAAACTTTGTTAATAATAATACTTTTTATAAAATAATGAACTCAATTATCTATAAACTTTATGTATTGAATTTTTTATATTTTTTTTATTTATTTTATCTAGTGAAAATTCTAATTTGTGTTATCTCTAAACTTTCTAATTTGAATTTTCTATACTCAATTTATTTATTTTATTTAATAAATAAATCATATTTGTTTTATTGCTTTGTTACCAATTATCTGTTGGTCATTTGAGGTAACTAATACTTTTCATTTTCCTTTTAGCCAAAGAAATAATGAATATCAAGTTATCGATGTTATGTGTGTTTTTTCTTCAGTTTTTGTACAAAATTGGAGGAAGAAAATTTGGATTCTTGAGTTTGACGCCATTGGGCTGCTTGCCGGCTCTTAGAGCCTTGAATAATGAAGGGGGTTGTTTAGAAGAAGCTAATGCCCTTGCTTTAACACACAACAATGCCTTAAATGTTATGCTCAAAAACGTCAAATATACCTTAAATGGCTTCAAATACTGCAACTCCAACTTGTATGACTGGCTACTAGAGAGAATAAATAGCCCTTCTAATTATGGTAAGTATAATTATCAGAGTTTTTTTTTCTTCAAAACAATCGCTAAAATAAATCGTAAAAACTCATATTACTTTTTAATATGACACCAAACTATTTGATTTATTACAAATATATCACTAAATTAAATTTTCATTTAAATCTATCATGAAACTAGTAAAAAGTTTCAAAAGTACCATAATGTTATATTTTCCACCAATGGCATTTAAAGCCGTTAATTTTTGGCAAAAAAAAAAAAAATTTTGAAAACAAAATCACATGCAATACACGTGCATACCAAATTTAGTTTTCACCATTTAAAACTCCCTTTGAAGTTATGGATGTTAGCTTTCAACAACGGCCATTCAAAATCACTGGATTCAAACTCAATGATTCGATTTATAGCTTCAACAGCTTCATTAACCTTACTGGCTTTGATTCTTACAGCTTTTAAAGACCTGAGTGCTTCAACATTATCTGGATCGTGATTCAATTGATTCTCAATGATATTCTCTTTGTCTTCAAATGAAACATCCTTTGTCAATTCTTTGTCGGGTTCAACAACTGAAGGTACAACATCAATGGTGGTAGGCAAGTGCTGAAACCATAGGAAGAAGAATGTGGCCACGACTCTGGTAGCATAGGTGATGATCTTGACCATTGAAGAGGCGAGAGGGGTTAGGATTTGAAAGAATGATGCTTTTTTTAAAGGTAAAGTGGATTGGAGGAAGACAATGATGAAGATGACGAAGCTTTGATAGTGAAAGATGACTTGAAGGATGCTGATGGTGATTGGGTTGTGAAAGAACAAAAGGGTTTTAAAAAGGATAGAAGTTAGAGATTTAGGGAGAGGTGAAGAGGCTGGTCATAGTGATTGAAATTAGTGAGAGAGTCCATAGAAATGATAGAGAGAAAAGTTAGGTCTAAACCCCTAGGAGCATATGATAGGAAAGGGACTTAGGGTATAAGGGAAGAAGATGATCACATGCCTTGCGATATTTTTAGCAAAAAATTAATATTTTTATATGCCAATAACAAAAAATATAAATAAATTATACTTTGAAACATTTTAATAGTTTGATAGTATGTTTAAAATGAGATTTAGTTTAAACTACAAATTACAAGCAAACCAGAGAGTTTGGTTGTATTTTGTAGTTTTTTTTTGTTCAAATGATAAACATTATTTTTAGGTATAGGTTAGGGATTTAAATATTAAATTTGCCTCCAATAAGGTTCAAACTCACGGTTCTGTGAAGCACTTCTTTTTACCACATATGTACAATAATTGGGTACTAAATCTCATTTTTACCAAATAAGTAAAAACAATATTAGCTTCCAACCCCAATTAACCCCAACCCCAACCCCAATAATCTTACCTTTTCTTTCGGTTGTTTTTTTTAACAATTTTTTTACCTTTTATTATCTTTTATTTTTACTAGAATCTTCGTATGAAAACTAGATTTAGTATATAATTCATTTGTGTTTAAAAAAAACAATTTTGGAATAGAGTATAATGCTAAGAACATAAAATTTATACACATGTTTGCACTAATACTAATTATGGTATGATACGTTAAAACAAAAAAATTAATCATTTTTCAAGAAAAATTTATAGTGTGTCATACAATAAATAAAATAACTATAAATATGTGTGTAAATTTATATGCATTTAACATTTATCTTTTGTAATTTTTAAAAACAAAATCTCAAAATAAGGCTTATGATTATTTTTTTGCCTTTTATAATAGTGAATTCACTATAAATCTTGAACAAAATCTATTTTCGTAATCATCTTTTTGTGTTAAGATTACATTATAAATTTATAAATTAATATACATTCCGATTTTTATATGACCCATTATTTAAATGGATTTACTTGTGAATAAAAAACTATGAGTTTTACTTTATAAAAAAAAATATGTATCACATTTTTTACTACAAATGTGTACCACATTTTAAATATGTCAAAAAAACATATATTTTTTACTTTATAAAAAAAACATATGCTACGTGCACCATGAGAATAGAGTTAGAAATAATTTTTTTTATAAAAGGTTAATTACATGTAATTAAACGGTTAATATATGAATAATCACAGATATAACTTAACCATCTTTGACTAAAAATTAGGTTTCAAGGAGGGGGTAAATGCTTGTTGTGGAACAGGACCTTAGCATATACACTTGTGGAGGCACAAAGAAAATATCAGAATACCAATTGTGTGATGTTGTAGAAGATTATGTCTGGTGGGATTCTGTTCATGCAACTGAGAAAATCCACGAGCAGTTTGCAAAAGCACTTTGGAATGAAGGAGATCCCTCTTTTAGTCCTTACAACCTTCAACAACTCTTTGCCAATGAGAAACTCATAATTGATGATGTAATTGAAAAACCAATAGTGCATAACGATCAAATTCACTATGAGCTTTAACTTTCTAAGCTTAACATAAGTTCTAGCTTTAGTTTTGTTTTAATGTAAGGATTAACTACATTGTAATTATAATTTGAATTCTTCTCTTATTTTTTTAGTTCTAGCTTTATTGGTATGTTTTATAGCAACGCACGTCAAGATGATCTTTAATGGAATTTTTCTTTTGATTCCAATCACAAAAAAGTACTTTTAAAAAATTGAACTTTTCTCAAAATACCACACAAATTGATAAAATGATCATTTTTTAGCTCAACATAAATAAATTCAACTTCTTCTAATTGAACTAAATGTCACTACAATAAAATTTTGTCCAAATACATATAGATTGGGCTAAAGTGTTAAGAGCTTCAATCACAAAATACAAATTCTTTATTTGTAACAAAATTCAAGTGATGTTAAATATTATATAACACAACACTCAATTGAGATCATAGATTAGAAAATTTCTTATTTTGGACTTAGTTTGTAGTTAAGGTGGGATTGTTTTGTAACCCAAGTAGGATTGATTTATAGTTCAGATAGTTAAGATCTAACATAAACTATATTATACATAGAAAGTCAAGTCGTTCTTTTTTATAGAGATTTTGGAGAGTAGATTATGTATCTTTAATGCTTTATTTAGACTTTTATTCATAGTTTCATCATCTTTTTTTGTTCCATTATAACAATTAAACGATGTTGATTTCGAGAGAAATAAATAATTAAATTGAAATTAACTATTTTATATTATCAAAATGCATATTTTTTTATTCTTAGTGGACTCATGGAGGATTGTCCTCCAACTATTTTCGAAAATATGATCTATAATGCATGAAAAACATATGATTGTTGGATTAAATATAATAAAATTGCTCACAACTACTTGTTGGCTCGACTTTAAGAAAATAAAAAAAATGTTACTTGTGAATGATTTATGGAATGTATTAATAAGTTAGAGTCGTTTCATGTCATAAATAAACCTAGGAAAAATTACTTAGATATCGACAAGTGAGATTTTTTTGGATTGTGTTATAAATGTTTTTGTTAAATTTATTGATGATCGAGTTGAAATTTAAGTTTTTAAATTTCAGTTAATTGAATCTTCGTTATTGGATTGGATCTAAAAATATAATTAATAACTATATAATAGCTATTATAAACCATACCATCGAATCCATGTAAGAGAATAAAGTGACCCTACACGAGATATTACAATCTTAACATTTTTTATTAGGAAATGTGACTAACTTATCACAAGTTGAATCATAACAGAAAAAATGGCTTCAACAAAGAAAAGATAAACACAAGGTAGACAATATGACATTTATGACTTTATGTAAAATCAAGATAATATCATGTGAGATATTTGAAGTGATTTATTAATTAAATATATATTGATAATAATTCTTTAGAATTCAATATTGTATGTGGTATTTTGGAAATGCCCAATGCCTAACTATAAGTAACGGGGTAACCATTAAATGAATTAGAGATTCAAGACAAAAAGGTTTACTTTTGATTGATATTTTTAACATTTTATCATATAAATTGAGTGTATATTATTAAGATAGGAACCTTTAATCTTAATTGTTATAATTAACTATTTTTTATGATATTTGATTTACTCATTGATATTCGTATTAGTGAGATAATATGTCTTCTATTTTGATGTGATATCGTTATAATTAGTTTTAAAGTTATCTCACAAGACGAAAAATCCAATCTATTTATTTTAGATATTAAATGATATACTCCTTATTTAATGTTTTGAGTTTATAGATAACTATGCTTAATATTTTGATATAATTATAGTTAGTTATATAACATAAATAAGATAAATTAAAAACTCATCTAATTTAAATTATAAGAATCACTACAGCATAAATTATTTTTATTGAAAAATAATTTTATAAGTAAAATATTAAATTTTATCACAAAAAACTTACATTGATAAAATATTTTATTGTCAAATTTATTGTAATAATCTCGATGTCAATTGTAATTATCAATATTTAAATTTTATTAATAAAACTAAATATTTTGTAAATACAACCTCATATTTTTTAGCTAAATATATTTACATGTATTTTAATTTGGATTCCATGAATATAAATATTAGTCACAAAATTTGAAAGTTTTCTCGAAAAATAATTGTTGACGAAAACATTTTCTTACAATATTGTTTTAGTCAACAGTTTTTTAACTATTAAAGTTTTTGTTAACGTAAACTTTTCAACGAAGTGATTTTTTGTGATATAAAGTTTTTAGTGATAAAACTAGTGATTTTGAGTATCAATTTAATTTTTATTTGATAAATTTTATGAATAAATATAATTTTAAATATTAATTTAATAATAATATTTATAATTCAGATATAATTATATATCAGGTTTTAATCAAAATTAATTATATTTAATTAATTTATTTATATATTTATTAAATTAATAATAAGCACGGATTCGGCATCGCCCAGGATATATAAATGAACATTTCTGAGAATGTCATTTCTGCCGCGTGTCGCCGTCCTCATTTCTGCCACGTGTCACCGTCCTCATTTCTGCGCGTGTCGCCCTCCTCGTCCTCATCTTCGATATTGGATTGAATTCACCCTCTCTGCGTGTGTCGCCGTCCTCGTCTCTGCGTCTGCCGTCTGCGTCTCATGCTCTCTCCCCCTGGTCCTGCCGTGGCCGTGAAATTTTCTGTCTCAAGACTGTTTAATTCTCAATTGGGACCTGCAAAACTGCTCACTAATTCCACTACTTCTCTCTGCTTTACTTGGTTAGTTCTCGTTCAATTCTACCTTTGAGTTTTCAATTCATGTTAAAAGTCGTGGCTGAGTTGAATAGGTTCTTCAAATTTTTTTGTCTGGAATTTGTGTCAATAATCAAGCTTTACTTCATTATTCTTGAAATAGTTTTTGGTACCTTGTTTAAATTCAGTTACTTGGGATTTGGGCTGTTTAAATCTTCTATAATTTGTAGTTCAACAGATGGGTCCGAATGGTTTTCGCGTTATGCCGTTAGACGGGAAGATAATTCAGTTTTACAGCCCTAATAGCTCAAACACATAAAGTTTGCTTCTTTCTTTTATTTGGTTTCATTGGGAACTTTTAATTTGAACAATCTAGTATGCCTAACGATCATATAGGGAAATTTAGTTTTGTTTACACTAACCACTTTGAGAGGATAACTTGAATCTCAGATAATATCACGTCCTATCTACCTTGTTAAAGCAAAACGAATCAAACCTAAAGTATATTATTGTCTATACCCTTCTTGTTCTACATGGCTAGAAGTATTTGTAAAAGGTTTGTTTGTGCTTTACTTTATAATATTGACAGTGGAGGACAATATTTCTGACTCTTTCATGGAATGAAACGCTTCCTATAATCATTCTGTCTTTAATTTTGGAAGCTTGTTTCATCAATTGTTCCGCTCCACAAAGTACTCTTAGCTTAATACAATTGAACAACCCCTTTTGTTTTCAGCAATTAATTATATCTTATTTTAACTTGTATTGGTTTACACCTACCAGGACAGGACTACTTTGTTTATTCTTCAAGCAAAAACCATTTTCGTAAGCATTGTTTGATTCTAATATTATATATTTCTTTTGCAACGTTCCACAATTCCTCCTGTGTCATAAAATCCAAATAAAAAAAATTAAAGAAACACTTTAGTTATATACTTTTACATGGTGCAGTTTATTAATCTTATAATTTTATAAAAAGTGCAATGACTCTCGAGGTGCATGAAATAAGGCATTTGTACAATAGATTCTTCCTTTTCAGATTGTCTCTTCTGAACTTCTTTAAGACATACACGACGTGAAAGTCATAGAGATAACTGGTATAAATCTTTGTTGAGAAACTTTCATCGATTATAGGAGGAGTTCAAGCTGAGTTTTTTCTTGTAAAAGGTAAAGCACATAAAAGAACTAAGTAGTTTATTAGTTTTGTGGTGCCTAAGTCCTTGATAATGAAGGATAAACCTGACAGACATGAAGGGTTTGTAGTATAATCATTTCAGTTCAACAAGTTTTTCAGCAAAATATAGCTTTGCTGGCAACTATTTGCATGTCTGTTTTATTTGGTTTGATTGAATTTTAGGGATTTATCAAATAGAAAATCAAGAACGAGTAAGGTTCCAATATTTGTAGTTAGTTTGGAATATTTTATATGTAGTTTTAAATATTTATATGAGTTTGGAATATTTTACTTGTATCTTATGCTGCTCGTTTATATGCATGGACAATTGAATTTTGGATTTATTCTATTAAGTTAGAAGTAAAATTATTCATTTTTAATTATGTGTTAGTTGTATCAGGTGGAATAGAAATTTTTTAAGGAGTTTAGAAAAAACAGTTTTTATTTTGGGTATTTTTTATTACCCGTCTCGTTCCTTACCCGCGTGTAAAAACCGTCCTCAAATTGTAACGGTTTTCAGACGGTTTTGGGAACAAAAGCTACCAATAATGAAAAATGATTGCCATCAAATTTATGACACAACTTGAGAAATCAAAAGCACATAAAAGAAATCAAAGGGAGTGGGGTGTGATAGACAATTAAACTATTGCAACAAAATGTATGAAAAATATATCTATCACCCAAGACAATAACTCGAGAATCATACATAAACAGAACATGTGTGTCCTGCACAGTGACAAAACACATGGAAAGCATATATATATATATGTGTGTGTGTTAACGAATAACAATGACTATAAGAGCTTCTTGTACCTATCACATACAAAAGTAACATGTATCTGAGAAGAAAAATTTAAGAGAGAACATATAGGCACCGAGGGAACACAATTTTATTTTGATAATTAACTTCAAAAATAGTTGAAAAAGTTCATTTACTTAAAACTTGATTCAATTATGATGATACCATGTTAAATGTTGTTAGGAAACCAATTTTTCCAACAACCCACAATATCCTCATCTAGGCCAATAAGTCTTGGACGAAACTCGTCCACCACTAGGTCAAACGGGATGCCACTCGGTGTCGGAGGGGACTTAACCCTTTTAGAATGACTCAGTAATGGTCACCTTGAGTTGGAGGCTCTCTTCTTCTTGGAAGCCCCAGACTTCCGTACAACCTTGGTCTACTTAGAAGCATTTACAGAGATAGTCTTTCAAGCAACTAATAGCCATCTGCATCCTGCTCTTCTTCCTAACAGAATGTTTGGAAATCATGCACGTAAAAGATTAAAAGTTAGCACAGTGACCTGATCATCCAAAATTAACAACACAAAAATGATAAACTACAATTGATACTTACTGTCCCAATAAGCGATCCACTCTGGAAGTATGAGCCAGTCTTTGTGTTGCCTTAACCCAAAAAGACAGTAGAATGAGTCATAAAATCCTCTTACTCAAGAGCAATATTACCTCACATCCATTGCACTGCTAATAAAGAGAAGCAAGTTAGGGCATAATAAAGCATACAATAAAATACTAAGTTTCGAATGTCCTACCATTTCTCTTGAATTGGGAAGACGTGTAAGGAATGTCAAGGATAGAATATCAAAATTGCCTAATGTAGTAAATAAGGTATCATTCCACACTTTATTGGTGTCCAATAACATGTCAATGAGGAGACGATTGCTACAGGGCGTAAAATGAAACTAACCCCTACTACTTCCTTATAGATATGAGTAGTAGCAATACTTGGACTCCTTTATGGTTAGTTATCTATTGTGCTCCTTCCAGAGAACTCAATAACCAATTAACATTCTATAAAAGTTTGACAAAAATTATCCTTTAGTTGTGCCAACATTGACCAAGAACTTCCACACTATAGGCAAAAAAAGTTGTAACCCAAAAAAAAAGCGATTATCAAACAAAGTACCATTGCCAAGAAGAGGACTGCTCCAAACTATACTTGGAACCTAAGGCATTGGAGTTATAGACTTAGGATTCAAAACATCTCCTTTTTCATGTGTAAATAATGATCAATCATCTTAGAACCACAACAATTCACAGAAAAGAACTTGCTATCGCTCCAATCAGTACCTTATTGGTTCAAAGGAATACCAGTAGGAATGGAACTCAAATCTTCATCACTCGAAGACCTTACTTACACCAAACAAAAATATGAATGATCCTTATAAACAACACTGGAGGAACCACATTGTTGGGATGGCTTGGGCACATCACCCAGTATGATCTGTTCCAAGCTATCGTAACCTATCAAGGATTTATTGATTAGACCAGATTGCCGAATAGAGAACCATAAGCCAAAGAAGTGTTAGCTAGGAGACCACCAGCTATAACATTAGCGGCTAGACAAGTGTTAGATAGAGATTGAACAAGCAGGATGTCGCCAGCCATGGTACCATTGCTAGCCATGCCTCCACTTGACCTCTACTCAGCCACCAATGCATGTTGTCCATACCTATGGTGACCAGACCTGGTCTTGGACATCCATAGATCCGATATCTATCACTTCTTGCACATGAAGGTGTGGTATAAGTGTTACGGGTGCAAAGTGTTTGGATGGTAAAAAAATAATTATTCTACACTTCATGCAACCTAAAGGAAGAAAAAAAAGTGAAGAAAATAAATAAGAATGGAAGAAATTACCTTTAAGGATGCTTTTCCACTTCTTTTCCCTCCCAAGATATGAGCTCTAAGAAATGATTATGAATTTTAAAAAGTCCAAGAGAATGAGAAGCTTGTATATACATAGGTAGAGAAGCAATCTCATCCATCCTTTTAAGTTTGCATCTAATGTTCACAATTACTTGGTCAAGTTTAAGGGCTCCAAGTCAAGGATTTGAATTTCAAATTTTCTCCAGAAAGAGGAAAGAGTAGACTTCCCAAGTACAAATATTGACTTCAATGTAACTTCCTAATTGGGAGTTTGATTGGAAATATGAAAGCATCCCAGCGATAAGAAGTCGTTGCCATTGTTTTGAGTGGCCATACGTAATATGAAATCCCTTGCTTTGATCAATAAAAAAACATACAAAAGTGGCCTTAATGCCACTAGTGTGATTGAAAAGGGTCATGAACTTAGGTATCGACAAAAATTACAATCAAATCTTCTCGCTCAAGAGCTATAAAGTCTATGGGGCCTGATTTTGGGTGTAATTTAGTGCATCTATATGGCAAGCAAAGAGTAATCTTAGTCAGCAAAGAGTCTTATGGGTCAATCCTAATAAGCGTTGACTCATCCAATAAACATAATTGTAAAATAATCTCAATAAAGTGATAAAGTCCCAATAATTATCCCTTAATTATCCTAAAAATATAATTACGGATAGTTGTTTACGATACTACAACAAGCCAATCCTATTCCGATAAGGAATAGCTATCAAGTTAATTCTTCCTTATATATACTTACATATGTACGCAATCACAAGTTAAGTTGAATCTCATAATATAGAGTTACAGTCAAATACTATCTTTCCTTTCAATCACAGAGCGAGATTGTAGATCTCCTCTAAGCTTTGTCATCTTGTTATTGACTTAAGTATCAGAGAGCCAAAAACCAGCCTCACATGGTGGTCTTAGATCTTAATGATATATTTATGATCTACGGAGGATAATCTAACCTAGTTTTGATAAAAATCGACATCAATAGAAAGTTTTGTTCAAGTATTTTATGTATTAACTACATTTATGCTCACAACATATGGAGTGAGTTGCGAAAATGCCTAAAATATTTATGTAGTTATAATTATATCCACAATATTTTGTGTAACGATAAAAACATGCTCAATTTATAAGCGTCGTTTAATTTTTTGACAAAATTGTATCACGTACATTCCATATGTATTTTCTTAAAGATAATATGGTAAAATCTTGAGTGGCTTAACTACATTTTATGACCACAACTTATAGAGTAAGTTATTAAAATGACTAAAATGTCTAAGTATTTATAGATATTCCCATAAGAAAATACATATAGAATGCACGTGATACCATTCTGTTAAAAAATGACACCTATTAGTTAAACATGTTTTTATCATTACATGTAATGTTGTCGGCAACTTAAATGTTTTGGACATTTTTACAACTCGCTCCATGTGTTATAAGCATAAAATGTAATGAATGAGTATAGATATGCTTGAATATTAACTAGGGTAATTATTTTTGAAAAAAAATTGAGCACTTTTTTTTCCATTTGATCCTTATAACAGCCCTAAGGAATAAAAAAAAAGAATCCTTGGACATGACTAGGGTAGTCCCTAAATTTTGTTAATGAGATGCAATTTTATTCGTTTGAATAAACAAAAACCTCGATTAAGGTGTTCATGCAGTGTGGAGACAGGGCACATAATACTGGAATTCCGGTAATCCGTAGTTGTTTTGTTATTCTCTTCTACTGCTTCCTTTTCTAGTCTAATCTTATTCTATGGTTAAGCTTCTAAAGGCAGTCTGAAACTGAGTTGTGGTGCTGAATCATAAGTTTCATAACTCTTCCTGATTAAAAGGTCTACATTTCCACTGAATCATGTCCATAACCTCAAAAGGTTTTCTACTTGAGGGACACTTTGTGATCATCAATGTGGAGGCTATACAATGGCTTTAAGGAGATTCTAAAGATTCAGAAATTTCGAAGACTTGTGGGCTATACTGGATTCTACTGCTTCGTATCGGTCTTAACCTTTGCATATACCAACAATACGTAAGTTAACTTTGCTAATTTTAAATAGTGGGGAATTGGGTTATAGTAACTTTTTTTTTACATTGTTATCTGTATTACTGTATATTTTTGCTTGGTGTTTCAGAACAAGAGCTGGGTATTCTAGAGCGGACCAATTCTATGCATCTTATCCAGCGGGAACTGAGCTTTTGACCGATACAGAAAAGGTTTGTTGAGTACCGGGATGGGAAAGTTTACTTTTTCATTTTTGAAATGTATATTAGGTGTTTGATTAATTGATTCATTTACTTTGTAATATTATATGATAGATGTTCTTTGTTCTTTTGGTATATTTGTTGTCAGCTGTATAAAGCTGCACTTGGCAATTGCTTTGAAGCAGAAGAATGGGGACCTATTGAGTTCTGCATCATGGCTAAACACTTCGAGCGTCAGGGGAAATCGCCATATGCTTACCATGCTGTAAGTTACATGATGTTTTTGACTGTATTTGGTATTTTTGCAGACTTGAATTGGTTGGTCTTCTTAATTTTTGGTTCTGGTATTGAGGGTTCACTTCCTTTAAGGTAGGTTATGTAGTGGAGACTGATGCAAAATTTAAATCCGTCTATTTATGAGCTCTTTTCATAATTTTGCCTTGTGCTCTTTTGCACTAATTTGTGCATCCTATTTATCATTAAGGTCTTTGGGAGAAAATGATATTATTCCTCAAAATAAGAATTTAATCAGATGCTATACTCGTACTACAGCTCTTTCGTGTTCTAGGATTAGGTCGTTTTGGAAAGGTCCATGAAATGAGTTTCTTTGACAATAGCATGAAGTGAATATGATTGAGGATTACACTTTAATTAAAAGCTATATGATTGTATATGGCTGGTTGTTTTAGCTTTAATTCTTGAAACTTAAAGACATGTTTTACAATACAGAAACCAGCCTGAATGACTGGGTCTTAAGTATAATCAGGATGAGTGTCATTGCTGCAGCAATATGGGAAATTTTGGAATTAGAAACATAAGACTAACTGAATTGTTCATTTAAGATGATCAGTCAATTTAAACCTTACATTAAATTGTTTAAAATATCGTAAATTAATATATAACAAGTAAGTGTCTTTCCCGTGGAAAATTTCGAAAACTAACTCTTATTTATTAAAAAAAAGGTTTTGGTTTTATAAACTGGATATTAAATCTAACAACTAAAGATTAATAAAGATAAAAACAAAATATAAAAATTATGATAAAGATTTAAATAAAGAACAATTACAGGATTATTCTCCATCACTAACATGTATTCTAAATCAACAAAAGTATATCCTAATCTCCTATTATTTGATTATATTAACTTAGAGAAATCACAAACATAAAAGTTTTCACCTCTTTTTATGGATTCGTTGGACTAATAAGCTCTTAATCCAAACTTTTTTTAATAGATGAATCTAGAATAAGCTCTCTAAATTTAATCCATCAAAAGCATTAAATTTTTAAAAAAGCAAAATATATCAACATTAAACATGCAAATTCGGTTTAATTATCTTGACTTTTAATTCTCATTGTAAACAATTTATCACTAATTATTTTTTGATCAAGTGATTACGTACTTAATCAATTAAATTGTTTAACGATGAATTAATTTGATTATTTTTTTTATACTTAAATAGTCAAATAAATTCATACAATAATTAAAATTGAGAATTAAGACATAATCAAAAATAATAGTTGAATAGAATATAACATATCTTATTAATATATTACAATTCATGTCTAGGGTATTGAAATCATCTACAACAAATATAAAATTAGCTATTCATAGAAAAAAATAAATTAAAAATATTATTTATGAAAACAATAAAAGAAAGGAGAAGAAATCTTAGGATTTTTTTCTTTAATTCTAATCTTCAACTTATTTTATTGCCTCTTGAATCTTGTTCTAAGTTTTTGCTTCCAACTTAATTCTATAATTTTCGTATCTCCATCTGTCTATATCTGTATTCTCATATTCTTCTCTTTATTTTGTATGATGTTTTGTATTTATAAGAGATAAAAATCAAATCAAAATGTAGCTAAGATTGTTGATATTCTAGTGGAGATAGAAATAGCGTACACTACATATCAAAAGGATAGGATAAGTTACGATGGTTAAAAGGATATGATAAGTTACGATAGTTAAAAGGATATGATAAGTTATGAGTTAAAAGAATAGGATAAGTTATGAGTTAAAAGAATAGGATAAGTTACGATGGTTAAAAGGATATGATAAGTTACGATAGTTAAAAGGATAGGATAAGTTATGATAGTTAAAAGAATAGGATAAGTTACGATGGTTAAAAGGATAGGATAAGTTATGATGGTTAAATGGATAGGATAGGTTGTAAAATACATGTACTTTTTTAAGTTAATCCACTCATCAAATAAAAATCATAAAAAAATCATAAAAATTTCATAAAAATCCTAAAAAAATAGAAAATCAATATTTTCTCAATAAATATAAATAAATAATTTTAGTTTTTTATAATATATATATATATATATATAAATGTAAAAATATTGATATCTGTGTATAAAATAGTACATATCAAACTCCCTCACACCTACTCTTTGTTAGTACTCGAGCAAAGTCAACACCCTTAATTAAGAGAATAGGTTTTTCGACATTTTATTTAAGGAACTTAACAATATTACGGTTTCTAATTCTTATAAATGTTAGATATTATCTCTAATCATCGCTTTGCTATAACTACTGTACAATAATATTGCTCAAAGTGTGTGTTATGTAATATTAATTAGCAATAGTCAAATCATCTAACATAAACAAGTTGAAATATTGTTTTTCCCTATAAAATATCATTATTCTTTTTAGAGCTGAATTGGATACGATAGGCTTTTCTTTAAAATTGTATCTCTTTTCATTAAAAGCATTCCTTAAAATCAAAAGGTTTTTCATTTGGTTGTAATATTTGACTATATTTGTTGGTTTAATCAAATGAAAGGAAAAAGGAGAAACAAAGTTCATGAGTCTTTGAAATAAGAGAAAGAAAATTACAAATAATACTATCATAAGACCAATCATGTTAATAAAACAGGGTCAAATTTCATTATTTTAGACCCAACTATCATTATTGACTTCTTTTCTTTTATGTTGTCACTTTTTTTTTTGAATAACACAGTTCTTTTTATAATTGTTTTCAGTTTGTCCCATTATTATTATTATATATATATATATATATATATTTTTTCTTTTTCTGTTTTGTTCTTTATTTATTTTTTTTGAACATTTTTTAGTAGGGTCTATTTTTGTATAGTGGACATTTAATTAATTATAGTACAATTAATACTTTTAAATATTATTATAATATTTTCATAGAATTTACTCTCTTTTTATGCAACTCCACTTTTCTTGAACTATAGGGTATGCTCAATGTGTGTGATTTAAAGGATAAGGAGTAGATACAAATAATTGGTTCATGTAGGCTTAATTTGGTTCTCTAAAAAGGTTGTTCTTGAAAGAACAACAATATTAAGGATATGATAATTTAGCCAAAGAATTTAATGTTATTGCTTAAATCATTTTTCAAAAAATACATTTAGCATTGTCTTTGATAAATTTAAAGAAAAGTTCTAGCAACCTATTCTTATTAAAAATATAATAAAGTTATAAGGGATTTACAATATTTTTCACAAGTTTATACATATAGATTATTCTATCACCAATTTAACTATTATGCGTGCAAGTTTTGAGGAAGATTATTATAAAGTTACCTTTACTTAGAAACAAGTCAAGTCTCTATCAACATCCACTATCCTTTTGACCTAACATTGTTAAGCTAATTTCATCACATATGTCAGAAAACAAAAAGAGTATATGTAATTATTTCTAATCCCTTCTATTAATCTTAATTATCCTAAGAATTGCAACAAATAAATACTAAAAAGGGAAAAAACTTATGCTAACTAGAGCATATTAAAAATTTATGATAAAACTGATAGTCTAATGCTATCATTTTTATCATCTATCATAATCAAAGATCTTGAAGTGTGTGGTGTTGAATTTCTAAGCTAATAGTTCATTATTTACATCCTTATACCTTGGTAGTAGTCTTCTTTGAAGAATACTAGACACATTCTCCCCCACACCTATCTCTTTGTTATATTTAAGCTTGTCTTTGTTAAAAAAAGTTACTTAATGTCCTTTGCATATTAAGTTCTTCCTTAATGTATTTCATAAGAGCTACGTGGATTTGCACTTTGGAAAATGTCTTCAAATTTTCCTTTTCATCATTCTATTTCATTGAATCGTCAAACTTATTTGAGAAAGATAAAGTAGGATCATTAATAAAAAAGAAAGGTTCGAATCTTACCTTTGGTGTCACATTGGATTCCTTGGAGATGATGATTTTTTCTGCTCATTAGTCTTTTCTTTGGATACATTATTTCTTAGGATTCTTTGAGGCTCTTCTAATTTCTTATCACTCTTCATAGCAATGACATTAATGATTTCTCTAAGTTTAGCATCTATTTGAGAAGGGAGCTTAATAACTGCATGTGCTTCTAGTCTTTCTATTATTGTGAGTAGTTAGTCAATTTGAGTCTCAAGGTTTTTGGTAGTAGCATTGGTTTCTTATATCTCAAGATTTTTCTTTGAAATTTTCTGTTCTTTGATAACTTGATATGCTTGGTAGTTCTGTTGAAATATCAAAGTGCTAGCAACGATGACATTCACTAAATCCTCAAGTGACTTACTTTGAATGATTAGAGTTGGTTGTGGTATTAAGAATGAGAAGTTAGGTGTGATTTTGAACTCCTCTGTTGGATTTCTCATTGAATTTTGGTTTACCTATATATTAAGATTTCTCCTTGAAACTTCATGTTCTTTGATAACTTGATACGCTTGGTAGTCCTATTGAAATTTCAAAGTGTTAACAGTGATGATATTCACTAAATTCTCAAGACACTTACCTTGAGTGGTTGGAGTTGGTTGTGGTATTGAGAATGAAAAATTAAGTCTGATATTGAAATTTTTTGTTAGATTTCTACGTGAATAGTTTGGGTATTGATGATCCTACCATCCTGTATTATACATGTTAAAATATGGATCATATCTAAGTCATTGGCTTTCAAATCTACCGATGGCATTAACGTAATTCCAATTGCCTTGTTGATGCTCAAAGTTACCTCACTTATGAAGAAATAGTTGTTTGAGAAGAAGGATTGATCAAACCTTGCTTGAGAAGAAGAGGAACTCCTTGGCTATCAGCTGAAATTTGAACATGGATAGAGGTGAGAAGAGAATAAGACTAGGGTTAGTAAATTTGTGTTGGCCCATTACTAGCACAATAGCCGATGAATTAAAAAAATCTAGTACATGAACAATGGGGCTTAAGGTGGGTTGGGATGTGTCGGGCTTGGGTCACCTGACCTCTTTTACACCATTAATCACATAGGTCTTGTTGTTTTTATAAAATTAATACTAAAGTTTTATTTTGATTATTTATTGAAAAATTTGACTAAATTTTATCATGTGATTGAATTTGCGTGATCAAATTTGTAAGATTATTTATATTCATTTATATGTCTAATTTCATATAATTTGATTGCAATCCTAATAACCTCAATAAGATTGTTATTCTAAAAATATTCTCACAAATTTGATCACAAGAATATGACTCAATTTCTTAATGAATAATCAATGTAGGATTTTAGTGTTAATTTTATGAAAGTAATAGGATCTATGGGATTCAATAAAAAATTATGAAACTTATGCACTTCACTCATGTAAGTTTTATGACTCCTGTCGCCCTTGTTCCAATAAGATAAGGATAATAAAAACATTAGGGAGAATTTAGATATTAAATCAATACTCAATCTATGCATTGAAATGACTGCTAACACAAATACGGTGTTTGTTTGTTCTGAAACATGATAACATATTTGGACCTAGCTAATAATAATTGAAATTCAAATCAAGATAAAATGCCATCCGCCATCCTATGAAATCTCATAGAAATAATTATTTAATTTAAAATATTGATACTTTTATTGTCATCTCAAATATTTCATTGAAATAAAAAAGGAAGGTACAAAGTATACCCGAGGTCAAGCTAAAGATGTTACTACATAAGACTAAAAAGAAGCAGCATAGATACATCAATAAACTCAAATCCTAAACATCATTTGAATATCAAGTATCTTTCCTTGAGAAGAGGAGTTTCATGAGCTGTATTATTGTAATGTGCTGGTTGTTATATGTGATCACTTCAGGATAACTTTCTTTTTTGTGGTCCATGCTAAGAATAAATTTCAAAGTTGATGAGTAAGATCTAATTATATTTACTCATTTTTTCCTCTCCTTTGCAATTTCTGTTTTTCATTTTCTGGAAGTGAGAATTTGGGAAGATTTGCTTGTTCATCATAAATTACTCGCAACATTGAGTAGCAATCTCTGCAGCATTCTTATTTTCTGATTAATGTCAAAAGCCGCTATCTGTGAATTCGAGTCTAAAGCGTTTTTGATTACTAATGCTTTTTTGATGTCTAATCTTGCATACTATCTTCCCGCTAACCAAGTTTGATATCTTTGGATACTCACCTCTGCATGTTAATATTTTTTTGCTAATAGCCTCTGCATGTTAATATTTTTTTTTGCTAACAACCTCTGCTTGTTAATATACTATTAAATGCATTAGATTGTTGCATAGCGTTAATTAACAATCTACTTATGCCCCTATATGGAGAAATCAAAATCCGAAGTTTTCATATGGTTAAGCTTTTAGGCAACATGGATGTGAAGATCTCGTATTTGTCTTCCTTTTCAACTCAGCATAAATGAGACGTTAACAGACAAGAATCAAATAAGAAACTTGTGGATGATTATGTGATTTATTTAAAGAGACGGAAAAAGAGCTCAGAAATCGGCACATTTCTCATTTTTGTTTGTGTTCTTGCAGCAATACATGGCACACCTTCTATCTTTTGGACAACTGGATGGAAGTGGCTAGGAGGAAATGACCACAAGGGATACCAGATTAGATGTGCAAGGCCTTTTTGCAGTTTGCATGTGCAACTTCAACAATTATCAACATTTGAACCTTTTTGCTACAGATCCCACATACCCAAGGATTCATCAGTATTATCAATGTGTGATATTTTGAGTTCAACCCGTTTTCTTTTTCTAACTGCTCCATGCTATAGGAGTTATACTAGTGAAAGTATTTTGGACTGATGATAATTGATGGTTAAAAACTTACAATATTATTGAACTATAAAGATCTTGTGCTTTGCTATAATTGTCTGTCGTTTAAACCTCCCTCACTTGTTCTTTTAAATCTTGTCTTAGTCAAATTTTGTAGTAAATATGGTGCAGAAATTGGTATCAGTTACAAATTTCAGTCCATTTCAAGACTAAAATGATCGAGGTTGATGTTGAAGCAGGACCTCATGTTTTCGAGCCTAGTTGCTGGATAGCATTTATTCAATGGAAATTGGAAATGTTGTAGGCTAACTGCAAAAAAAAAAAAAAAAGGAGGTTGATAATTTGTTGCACGACCAAAACACGTTACTGACAAGATTCATGGATTTATTAGGACTTTAGCTACTTAATAAATTCACTTTTTGGAATGAAGCCGACTCAAATCAAAATGCATAGAGGGAATAATTAAAGAATAAAAGTTCTCAATATTGAATAATCATAATCAAATTAAAAAAAAACTGTGTAATATAAAGTAAATAACCTTCTTCATGGGTAAAATAAAGTATCAATTATAAATTCCTTCCTTTAGGTTTCATAAAATAATAGAAAAACCCTACATGTTTGAAAAATAAAAATCTCACTTCTCCTTGTCATTATTTTAAATTTATTTAAGAAATATTTGTAAAAAAAAATCCATAAAAGTTATGAAATTTAATAGTGGATTTTATAATAAAATAATAATTGAGTGGATATGATTGCTTATTTTTTAAAGTTAGATGGGTGTTTTTGATAATTTTTAAAAATAAGAGGAGATTCTCTTGTAATTTTTTCTAAAATAAAATATTATTTTAATTATACAGAGACTCAAATATTACTAAGTCTTTCAATAATCTAATAATAAATCATCATCAATAATAAGTACAATAAAAATAAAACTCTAAAATAACAAAAACCTAACTAATATAAAATTCTAATAAAATATTAATTTTACCTTGCATCAAACTTTTCTTTTGAGGAAAAACTCATCATTTAGTTTGATTAAGTTTAATAAATTTGCTATGATTGCATGAATTTAATTTATATTTAAAATTTTTGTTGCAAATTCTTTTTTCAATACATTTGAATTCATAAATTTTTTGATAGATTTAGAATTCTTGAATGCATCTACATTGAAACCATAAAGATCGAATAAATAACAAGTAAATTGAACAAAAAAAAAAATTATAAAATTGGTTTTAGAAAAAAAAAATTTATCTAAAAATAAAATCAATTTTTCCTACCATTTAATTTTGTTGTGCTCATCTTCTTCATTCGGAATTAGGAATTTTTCATCATTTTTGTTAAAAATTGGTAATTTTTCGTCGTATATGAGTGAAGATGAATTTTCAAAATACTAATTATCAATTTATAACTCTTTACCAAAGATAATCGCAAAACTCATCCTAAAAAATATTTGGTTATTCATCAAATATAGGTAATTTTGAAATTATCAAAATACTTGTATTCAATGTATTTTTTAGGTAAGAAAATATCAAAAGATATCATTTTTCTCAAAATTGTGACGAATTTTGTATTATTCACTTAAACAATAACATAATATTCAAAGATGAAGATCTAGTTTTGTTTAAGAAAACAAAATCAAGAAGGTATGGATGAAATAATTAAAGACTAAAAGTTTTTATTATTGAATAATCATAATTAGACAAAAAAAATGCACTATTAATATAAATAAACTTATTTATAGAAAAAAAACACTATTCAATTATATAAGGATTCAAATATTACTCAATCTTATCCTAATCCAATATAAATCCTAATCTAATTATAATTGTGATAAAAATAAAAATCTAAAATCTAAAATAACAAAATTCTAATAAAATACTGATTTTATCATGCATTATAAACCTTAAATTACTTACAATGGTAACCAATTGTACCAGTCTTGTACAACGTTTTTCTAACTAATTTTTGAAAACATATTACCTAGTGACAAACGTTTAAAACCAATGATAGCAGTTAGAGTGGATCGATTATTATGGGTACAATTTTAAGAGTTGTAGTAATCAAAATTGTTACCCTCCTAAGTTATTTTCACAGGTTGAGCATCTCTCCTAGTCATATTTTTCTTTTGCTTGTGTTTCTCTCCTTGTACATCATTGCTTCTGGCTACAATAGTACCATCATAGACTATACTTGAGTTAATTCCACGTCTCAAGTTCAAGTTTGAGGCTTGCACAACACAACTTTGATGAGTATTTGAGTTAACTCCACGTCAAGTTCGAGTCTTGACTAACATAACACAAATGATGTTCACTTGTTTTAAATACATGTTTGATGGAAATAATATTTAGAAATCAAGACCTTGCACAAAAGTTTTATTACAGCAACCATCTAGTTTTAAGTTCATTAGATAAATTTACAAGAGAAGAGTTCCAAAGACACCAAATTTAATGGGTGGAATAACGTTTAGAACATGGATATAATAATTACATATAATCTTTAACATTTTGTTGATTTAAAATTTGCATATATCTCATTACTGATAAGATAAGGCTCGAAGTTGTTAGAGAAAATGAAAATTTCATATTAATAAAAGATAACACTATGATAAAGTTTATAAAAAATAAGGATGTCTTTACTTATTAAGTTTTCTTTTGAGATTGAATAACCCATGTTTATCATGAATATTAATATAGTATCAAAACATTAGGTTAAGTATGATTAGTGACATTTTGTCTATGTGAGAAATGGAGGATTCTAAAGAGTAAAGTAACTATTGAAGTTAAGATTGAGAAACATGATTCAGTCTCATTTTAAAACTAAATTAATGGAATCAAATTGGATCCCACAAAATTTGTGATTTGAAAGAAAAAGATCTTACGAATTCTTCACAGTTATGAACTGTAAGACTTTGTTCTTGGTGGATATCCATACTTTTTGAGAAGTGATGCAAAAGGAAAAGTTAATGTTAAATATAGATATTGAATGAGTGATAGGTTCATGGTTGATCATATGTATGGAAAGTGAACTGATAAAGGAAGTTCAGATTATGAAACAAGTGAAGAACTGTAGATAACTTTAGAGAACTTTGCTTCTCACTCGAGAGGAGATATTTTCCAATACAATTCTAAATCAAGTAATATTAGAAAGGATCCATATATATTGCATATTATGTGATTCATATTAAGGACATTGTGATTAAATAAGGATCAAGTTAATGCATTACTTAACGGATTAGATAAGGATATGATTTGGTTCATGCAACTGTTTCAAGGAAAACAAAATAATTTTTTTGTAAATGAAGTGCAAGCTATGTTACTTACACATGAAAAACGATAAGAAAAACACAATAGTGTTGGAAGTGAGTCTTTGTTGCTACAATAAACTTAGTGCAATATCAGACCAAGAATCTTAACAATGATGTGCTCAATAACAAAAACTTTCATGAGAATCAAGGCTACAACTCTAAAAAAAATAGAGATAGGGGACAAAACTCATCCTAATGAGGAAGAGGTAAAAAAAATTATGATGGAGATGGACAATTTCAGTGCTCGTTATGTGGAAAATTTGGCCATCTAGTCAAGAGTTGCTAGTAGAGGTTTGACAAAGAACTTCAATCACCATCTCCTAATATTTCACGAAATCATTGAGGGTACTCTTCACCATACAAACCTAATCTGCATCATCATCAAACTTCTACCTTTGTACCAACCCTTAAAACCATTATAGAACCAACATGGTATCCTATCTCAGGTGTCACATAACATGTTACTTTAGATCTATCCGATCTGGATACTAAATAAGAACATATTTGCGAAAATTTACATAAATAATTGTTCTTGCCTATATATTCATCATATTGGTGCTAGTATGTTTGCATCATAGTTTGTTTCCAACAAGGTGTTTTATCTTAAAAATATGTTTTATGTGCCACATATAGCTAATAACTTGTTAAGTGTCTCCTAAGTTTGCTATGGATAATAACATATATTGTTCACCCTGATCACTATTTTATGAAGGACAAGGTGACAAACAAGATTTTGCTTCAAGGGGAGGATGACAAAGGTCTTTACAAATTTGATTTGGACTTGAGATGTGCTTTTCAAGTTTGTGATTCTTACTCGGTACAAAAAGATGGTTATAAGGAAGTGCTTACTTGTGAGTTACAAGGTAAGACTAGTATGAATAAGCCACTTTGTTATGTAAATATTGCAAACATAGATCTTGTGCAAACTCCTAGGAAAGTTGCTAAGTCTTATGATGTTCTATTGTAGCATAGAAGATTATGTCATTTTAATCCTAAAATTGTACTTATAGTACTCAATCAATGTGACTACTCTCTGTTAGTGAAAGTACTCTATCTACTCAATGGGAAGTGTGAAAGATTTTTACAAGTTATTGTTTACCATTTTCCAATAATTTTGTTAAGGCTATCGAGCCTTGTTGTGCATACTAATGTTTAAGGTCTAACCCCTGTAACTTCTAATAATGATTATAAATGTATTTTAGTTTGGTGGATGAATTTTCAAGACATTACAAAAACCAACTCTGTGGTGTGTACGAACAAGTTCATAATCAATATGTTCCTAACTATTTACGTGTGTGTATTACTGATCTTTAGTAATCAACCTTACATAGAAGAAGACAAAACATTGAGTAAAATAATCAGACTGTGTTTTGCACGCGGGAAACCAACACTTAGAAATAGAGTACAACAAAACTTATAATACCCTTCCCTTCTTTTATGGTTATGTTTTGGCTCTTTTTTCTTTTTTAGCTACAAAGCTAAAATTTCATTATTTTTTAGCCACATTCTCCATTTTTTCATAGATTTTTTTTCTAATAATTTTTTTCTCTTCATAATTGAAAAAAGTGAACTATTATATACCAACTACCATAGCTGAAAAACAAAATGGTTGATATATTGTAAGATACTTTCTTTTTTAGTTACAGAGAGAATAAAGAGAATTAATAAAAAAATCTAAGACAAATAGAGAGAATATAGTTAAGAAATATTGATAGTTTTAGTTTTATAGTTAAAAATTTGAGTCAAAATTGAATCATAAAATAACAGAATGTATAAAGAAAGGAAAACTTTAAAATGATAAATTTATCCCACCATGCCTACCCTTGCAACATGCCTACCATCTTATAATCACTCATGTTTGATAGTTTTTTCAACTTTCAATTCCTTGGTGATTAAATTGCATGTTTTGAAAATTTATTATTGAGGAGCTTTTAGACAACCACAATTATTGTGTGACCACTCAATTTTTTTTGACCAATTCACTCCACTTTAATCAACTCTAGTTAGGAATGGGTAAAAAAATTGCGGGTTCTGTTATCCGAACTAATAATTTGATTTTTATATGATAAATTTTGAGAATGAGTACGGTTTCAGGTATAAATCGAACATGAAGTAACGAGTACGGTTCGATTACGATTATATTCAAAATCGTACCCATCTGTACCCAAAATTAATTATATTTATTTATTTAACTTATATATTTAATAATTTAAATTATATATTAAATTATAAATCGAACATTAAATATATATATTTAATAAATTAAATTATATATTTTTTGAGTTTTTTTCAAGGTTCTTTTAATAATAGTTTTGAATCGTTACTTACAGGTAAAAAATTGTTCTTAAACTATAACGATTTTTGAGTACAAATTTTATAATTTAATTTAGAGATGATTATATCAAAGACCGTTCATTACGAGTACCCATACCTAACTCTAGTCTTGTCCTGTTAACAAATGGTCATTGGATCTCAAAAAGAAACAAGATACGTGAGGAGGAGAGTAAAGGACAATGGGTGTAGGAATGGGCACGGGGACGGGCGGGAACGGTTTTTGATATAACCGTCCCCGAATCGAATATAAAACCTATACTCAAAACTATCCGAAAATCGTTACGGTTTGGGGATGGTTTTTACCCACGGGTAACGATTCAGGCTGGTCATGAAAAAAAACCCGAAAAAATATATAATTTAATTTCTTAAATACATATAATTAATTTTTGATATATAATTTAATATATAAATTAATTAATTTTGGGTACGAACGAGTATGATTTTTAGTATAACCGTAATCGAATTGTACCTGTTGTTTTATATTCAGTTTTTACCCAAAATCGTTCATATTCCTTAAATTTATTGATTAAAAATTGAATCGTCGGTTCAGATAACCGAACTTACGGTTTTTTTGTCCTTTCCTAATTGGGTGGCAAAGGGTGATTGGTGGAGACTGGGATAGTGATGTTCAGTTTAAGAAAATTATTTATTATTTATTATTTATTTTAATTTAATTTCTTAAAAAAGTCAATTTTTAGCGTTTTAAATTAAATTTGAATTTTTGAAAGTTAATAAGCTATGGCCGTTTAACTAAAAAATTAATGAAATTTTATTTTCTTCGGTGAAAGCTCTATTTACAAAATTGGACACCTTTTTGGCTATTTGGTTCGTCTAACAGCTCTAGGGAAAAAAAAAACCCCGGAACATAACTACGGTATGTGCCTTAGGTTAGTCGCTCCTTTTTGTTAATATGATGCAATCTATTCCTTTGAAGAATCAAGGTTTCTATCTGGTGGACACTCTCTTCTAATCCTCTCTAGTGCTTCCTTTTCTAGTCCAATCTTATCCTATGGTTAAGCTTCTAATGGCAGTCTGAAACTGAGTTGTGGTGATGAATCATAAGTTTCATAACTCTTGCTTATTAAAAAGGTTCACATTTCCACCGAATCATTGCCCATAACCTCAAAAGGTTTTTTACTTGATGGACACTTTGTGATCACCAATGTGTAGGCTATACAATGGCTTTAAAGAGATTCTAAAGATTCAGAAATTTCGAAGAAATGTGGGCTATACTGGATTCTACTGCTTCGTATCGGTCTTAACCTTTGCATATACCAATAATGCATAAGTTAACTTTGCTAATTTTAAATAGCGGTTAATTGGGTTATAGCTGTCTTTGGTTTTTGACCTTGTTGTTTGTATATTTGTGCTCGGTGTTTCAGAAGAAGAGCTGGGTATTCTAGAGCAGACCAATTCTATGCATCTTATCCAGTGGAAACTGAGCTTTTGACGGACACTGAAAAGGTTCGTTGAGTACCCAGATTGAAAGTTTACTTTTTTTCATTTTTAAATGCATATTAGGTGTTTGATTGATTGATTCATTTACTTTGTAGTATTACATGATAGCTGTTATTAGAGATGTAAAATGGGATGAGTATTAACTCATAGTACAACCCATTATATTTGGGAATTTATTCCATCTTTTACCAGTTACATTTATAATGGGTTGGGATGATATTAGTGTGAGAGAAGGTAGTATATCTCATTTATTCCAAATGGTTTCCAAATAGATAATTTTTTCTTCCTTTAGAAATGGAAGTAAATAAGTAAAAAACAATGAACGAAACATGACAATTTAAGATAATTAGAGTTAAATGTCTTTTACCTTATACTTTCAGTAATGATCTTTAATTATTTTTTAACAAAGATGCATCTTTATAGTTAAATATTGATCAACAAAGACATTGAATTAAGAAGCTAACAAATAAAAGAAAGAAAAAAATAAAGAAGTAATCAAAATGTAATTATTATCTACTACTACAAAGTTGATTGTCAATTGGTTCAAGGCTCTATAATCCATACACATACACCAATTGTTATCCTTCTTCCTGACTAGCAAAATAGGTGAAGAGAAAGGACTACTTCTTGGCTAAATAAACCCTGAAACAAGTAACTCTTTCACACGTTTTTCAATCTCAGTTTTCTGAGGAGGACCATATATATATGGCCTTGCACTAGGGTGTTTAGTACCTTCCAATAAAGGAATTTTGTGATCATGACGTTTAACACAAGTAGTAGGAGTTGCAAATACCGATGCATAAGTTGCTAATAGAACTGATAATTCATCTTGTTGACCATAAGAGAGAGTTCAATGTCTTGAGAAACTATAGCAAATGCTTCAAAATTATCATCTTCACAAGACACTGGCGCAGATGATTGTCTTTTTTTGTGATGGAGGTAGGAGAGGCGTAGTGCAGGTTCTCACTGATAACGCTGCTAACTATTTTTGTATGTTGCAGCAGGCAAGAAATTAGAGCACCGGTCGCCGTGGATAAACATCCTCTGCATAATTTCCTTCATACAATCTTTTCCACATTATGAGTCGATACAGGTTCTGGACTAGGGGATACCGAATATGTTCTTGCATCTGACAAGTTAATATATTCTTGCATCCCAAACAAAATCGTTGATTAACTTGCAAGAAATTGCTCTTGTAATTGCTGTTGAGATTGTTGTTATTGAATTTGTTGTGGGAGTTGCAATTGGAATTGCTGATGAGCTTCGAGCAAGGCTTCAATCTTTGTGATTCTTGCATCTATGTTGTTCGAACTAGTTGTCGATCGAGTCATACACATGATCGAGGAATTGTGTGAAGGGAAGCATTTGGGCTTCATAGGAACAAAGAGTTATGACACCAATGATATGAATCACAAGGTTCAACCTTCAAGTCCCTTTCTAAGAACTAAGAAATAGTTATTTGAGTAGTAAATCTGTTAGAAAACTTCTTCGCCTTAAAAATGAGTTATTTCTTCTTATAATAACACAACTAGCTATTGGCCACACTACACATGGTTAGGACACGTGTCTAATCAGTTATGTGAGTCCAACTATATTTAAAAATAGTATTGTTCCACATTATTTGATATTTATCTCAAATTTGAGATATTTATACTTTTTTCTTAAAAAACTTATATGCAACGGGTGGTGGGGTTAAAATGAAACTCTGAAGGTATATGATATGCAATTAAACCGAAAGCTTATTTCTGTATTATGTTATGCTTCTTAGTTGTTTGTTTATGTGATTCCATAATTTGTAGTAGTACTTGATAATTCTTTATTCTTCTGGTAAATTATCTATTATCTGAAATTACTTTTAATTGGATCGTAGAGTGGAGGAGTAAATGTTGGTTAACTCTGTATTCCTTTCTCTTTTTCTTTGTAAATATTTTATATAATTTTTTGGCCATGTCTCTCCTGCCCTTGGCCTTGGCCAAATTACAAGGTTTGGACACCCATTCCTACATCCTAAAATGGGTGTTTATCATTTTAACTAAAATACATGCATTTATTTTTATTTGGTTTGAACGAAATTGGATTTTTCCCTGATCAGTTTTCCACAATGTAAAAATGGTGAAGTGAAGTATGTTAACTTTAAATGCAATAAGCTTATGTTTACACTTCATAGTACATCTCATTTTGTACTTCGTGCCTTTTGCTTGACATGGAAACAGACTACTTTACACATATCATTGGTTGGAGCTTTTGAAGCTATTTTTTGTGTGTATATTATTCTATGCTTTAAGAAGCTTTTAAATGCTTTTATCTTATTTTTGTGTGCATACATATGAAATTTTGGTTGTTGGAGATTGTAAAAATCATGACTGTGTAGTAAAACTACTCTGGTTATGATCGAAGTATAACTTTTGAAGCTTAAAAGCTATCAGTTACGTGCATCTTTGATGTGTGACGATATCTAGGTTTAAAGTTTAAAAAAAAAAATTTATAGCTGCTCGCCTACTCCTTTACCATTTCATGCTTTATCTCATTGTGTATTTAAAAATTTAAAATTTGTTGAAGTTTGTATTTTTTTCTAGTTTGCATTGCAAACCAAAAGTCCATCCTTATTTGCAACGTTCACACTTAGCTATGCATAAGGTGGTCCATAATTCTTACATGAAAACATTATTGGAGCTATAATATCAACCATGTAATGTTAATTAATAGAAATTTAGAATTTGGTAGAGTTCTTGCATGTGCCTACAAATCTAGTGCTTAATATAAATTGTTTTTTTTATGATAACTTAGAGAATGTGGTATAATTTGGATGCATGTAAGCTTTTTACAAAATAAAATGATATGAAAGTTCAAAAGCTTAATGTTAATTTCATCTTTTTCGTCTTTCAGGGAAAATGATGAAAAAAAGTCCAAGTTTTGCTCTTGCTCCTTTCATCAACCATTATCAATTCCAAAATGTTGGTCTGGTTTGTTTTTTCACCACCCTTTCTTTGCCTATTTCTTCCCACGATACGCTCCCAGCGCAACAAAATTCAAATAAAAGCCCTGCAAATTTGAGATCATCACTAGCAGTTGCAAAAACTCATAGCCAACAAGAAAATCAAGTTAAACCCACTTCACCCATTCAAAGTTTGAGAACTCTGCTAATTTCTCTCATCAAATCATGCACTAAGAGAACCCATTTCCTCCAAATACATGCCCATATTATCCGAAGGTCCCTCATTCAAGATCATATTGTTGGCCTCCAGTTCCTATCTCACACTGCCCTCTTTCCGCTGCGAGACTTGAGCTATTCTTTCCAATTTTTTTCACAAATACCCAAGCCATCTGTTCCTCAGTATAATACCATGATTAGAGCTTACTCAATTAGTGATTCACCTGAGGAGGGGTTTTATATGTATCGAGATATGCGAAGACGAGGCCTTTGCACTGACCCTGTTTCAGGATCATTTGCTATCAAGTCTTGTATTAGAATTTTGTCGTTAGTTGCAGGAATTCAAGTCCATGCTAGAATATTGAGAGATGGGCATCAATCAGATAGCCTTTTGCTAACAACTTTGATGGACTTGTATTCGTGTTGCGAGAGGATTCATGAAGCCCGTAAGTTATTTGATGAAATACCTCATATAGACACCGTTGCTTGGAATGTCTTAATTTCTTGTTTCCTGCGTAATAAGCGGACTCGAGATGTTTTTTGCTTGTTTGATGTCATGCAAAGTGCAACTTATACATGTAATCCGGATGATGTCACATGTTTACATATGCTCCAAGCATGTGCCAACTTGAATGCATTGGAATTTGGTGAGCGTGTTCATCAATATTTAGAAGAACATGGTTATGGTGGAGCTTTGAATCTGTCTAATTCTCTTATATCAATGTATTCACGATGTGGATGTTTGGAGAAGGCTTATGAGGTGTTTAGCGGAATGCAGGAGAAGAACGTTGTCACTTGGAGTGCAATGATTTCTGGGTTTGCAATGAATGGACACGGGAGAGAAGCTATTAATGCCTTCGAAGAGATGCAAAAAATGGGTGTTCCACCCGATGCTCAAACTTTGACTGGAGTTCTCTCTGCCTGCAGTCATTGTAGGTTAGTCGATGAAGGCATGTTGCTATTTAATCATATGACTAAAGAGTTTGGTATTGATCCTAACATTCATCACTATGGATGCATGGTTGATCTCATGGGCCGTGCCGGTATGGTTGATCAAGCATACCAACTTATAATGTCAATGGATGACAAGCCAGATTCAACAATATGGAGGACCTTACTTGGAGCTTGCAGAATTCATGGCCATGTTACTTTAGCAGAGCGTGTCATTGAACATTTGGTTGAACTTAAAGCTCAAGAAGCTGGAGATTATGTCCTATTGTTAAATGTTTATTCTTCAGCTGGTTATTGGGACAAGGTAGCAGAAGTTAGGATGTTAATGAAGGATAGAGCAATCCAGACTACACCTGGCTGTAGCACAATTGAACTGAAAGGAGTTATTCATGAATTTGTTGCTGATGATGTTTCACATCCACGGAAAGATGAAATTTATGCCATGTTGGATGAGATAAATAGCCAACTGAGGATTGGTGGCTATGTTGTTGAAATATCATCTGAATTGCACAATTTGAGGGAAGAAGATAAAGGGTATGTCCTCTCTTATCACAGTGAGAAGCTAGCAATGGCTTTTGGAGTCCTTGCAACTCCTCCTGGCACAACCATCAGAGTGGCCAAGAATCTTCGTACATGTGTTGATTGCCACAATTTTGCAAAGTTTCTTTCAGAAGTTTATAACAGAGAAGTAATTATTAGAGACCGTAATCGTTTTCACCACTTTAGAGGTGGACGTTGCTCTTGCAATGACTACTGGTAAGAACATTTCAGGTTGAAGAACATAATCATACAGTGAATGACAAGGTGTACGGTCATGTTAAAATCATACATTTGGACTGAGAATAACTACTACCGATCACACATGTTCTCATCACATAATTATGAGACATTGCCCTTGCAACAATTACTGGTAACATTTCAGGTTGAAAAACAAAACCATGCACTGAATCTCAAGGTACTTGTGATACAATCATATATTGCCATCTTGTTCTGGTCACAGCAAAGACCAGCATAGAACTATATGGAAATAAAGGTGACTTCTTAAGGATCATATTTTATAAACAATTTTTGGATATCATGTACGAGGAAGGATCTACTTGAAACTGTTCACTGGATTGATGCTCCATCATCAATGTGTGGAACACACCTCTACTTAGTCTGCTGCTTTGCATTATTACTCAAGTTGTTGTATGTAGTTAGTATTTAACGCGTCAGATTGCATGAGTTGAACCAAAGGTCTGCCTATCTGAATCAAAAGACAAAAAATGACAGAAAAATGCTTTGGATTTGTCGTAAAATACAGCATCAGCAGAGTGCAACTTATGAAAAAGCTTTTAACATTCCATGGTAGATAGGAGCTTATTTAGATGGAGGTTTATCTAATTAGAAAAATAAAGGATTTTTAACTGGTGGTCCCTTCGGAGATTTATTTGGGAAAAAAAAATGATCCCAGTGAAAGATTCCCTTGGCCTTATAGAAGATACTTTCCATGGTTTAGGAGGAGAAAAGGTCAACAAGGTTGAAAACTAAACTTTTGGCTTTGGGGATATAACATTGCACTGGGTTATGGAGGTGTACCAAGAAAATAAAAGTGGTATTGTTGCTCTTCGTTTGGCCATGAATGAACGGAAAGAAAGATTGTTTACAATATATGTGCTTGGTAAATCCCCTAGAACAAGATAAAATGACTGCTGATTACTTGGAAGTGGAGTAAAATAGTTCCCAATTATTTGTAGTCTGAAATGGCTTCTGATTATTTAGAGTTGGTTTCCTTTGGATCTTTTTTTTTTTTTTGGGATATTTAAATGATTTGTACCTACACATTCTGAGAGACCTTAAGGTTCCTAGACTTGAAATGATATTGATCTACACAAAGTTTTATCATTATCATTCCTTGATAAGTCTTCACTATTTTTTTTTTTGGGATAAAGCAAGTTTTTTAATGTTAGAACAATATTTTTATTTTTAGAAACATTAGAGCATTAAATTAATAATTACAATTTTAAATTGTTTTGATGTTAGTATTTTTTTTTTCCTCTGAAAATAGCAACTCTTGATTTTTATCCTTTTCATTATAGGAAATAAATTTGATATGAATTGAGAAAGAGAATTAAGAGAGAAATAAATAACATACTTGAACCTAAATAATAATATTTGAAATTCAAATAAAGATAAAATGGAGTAATAAGAGATTGAAATATCAATAATAATTTAAAATGTTATCACAAATATTTCATTAATTTGTAAAAAATGTAAGGTACAAAGTGTACCAGAGGTCTATGTAGAGATGCTACTACTTAAAAGAAGCTAAGAAGAAATTTCAAAGTTGATGAATAAGATTCCAATTATAAGTACTCTTTTTTACCTTTGCCTTGCAATTTCTAATTTCATTTTCTGAAAGAGAGAATTTGGGAAGGTTTTTGATGCTCACTTGGTGCTTGTTCAGCATATAATACACGCAACATTGGGTAGCTACTTCTGCAGCATTCTTATTTTCTGACTAATGTCAAAATCCGCTGTCTGTGAATTTGGTAAGTATTTTTATGCTTACTAATGTTATTTTGATGTCTAATCTTGCTTACTATCTTCCTGCAAACCTAGTTGGATTTGATTTGGATACTCACATCTACTTGTTTATATACCACTAGACATGCATTGCACGTAAAAATTTGAAAATATTTATATTTATGATAATATATTTGTATTATAATATTTTAATTAAATTGTAAAAATAATTATTAATTTTATAAATAGATAATATGTAGTTTATTTTTAGAAGTGATATTTTATTTTTATGTTTGAATATTTAAAAGTAATAATATAATAAGTCAAACACAAGCAAATAAAATACATTTTTTTATTGATACTTCATAAATAGGTATAGAAAATATGAAAAATATATACAAGAAAAATAAAAAATAATCATACGTTTTAAAGTATAAAATTTTGTAATTATTATAAACTTTATTAAGCACATGAAAATTTAACCCTAACTAATTTGATAATTTCTTATTTTTAGCATTAAAAATACATTTTAAGGTCAACAAAAAAATAAAAATAAAATAAAATAATAAAAAAATTGCGCTCAAACATACCTATATGGTTTTCATATCTTTTTGTATTCTCATATCATCAAATAAATTATCTCTCTCGTTTCAACCCATAAATTTAAATCATATCAAATATGATTGATATAAAAAAATATCAAATAAGCTCGCAATAAATTTAAAAAAAATCATGATCATATTGTCTAATAAGTTAGGTATATTATAATTATTAGGGTTGGGTTAAGAGTAAAGAAAATGCATCAAAATAACTATTTGTAATATCTAAATATTTTAACCTTAATTTTTAACGTGATTACATGTTAGTTGTTGTAGTAATTAAGTGTGGGATGAAGCAAAACATGACTTAAAAGGGCAAATATCTCCAAAATTTTATGATAAATTTTTTTTAAGTGTAAAATTTATAAATATGTTTATTTTATTTTATAAAAATATATAACAATGTCTCTCTTTAGTTTATTATTTTATTTTATCATATTATATATTTATTTAATATTGTACGGATATAGTTCACTTTTACTTTAATATTATACACGTTTTATTAACTATAGTAGAATGGTAAATGTTACATATTCCCATGAATTTTATTAATTCAATTTTTTTTACCCTAAATATCATTTCTTAAAAAAAATCATAGTTTTTGTCTTTCATACAATTTAATTATTTTTATTATATCACATAATTATATAACTATTTATTGCTATTTATATTATGCAATAGTTTATATCTATTTTTTTCTTTGGTAAGTTTGGATTTTTTTTAAGTATTTATTATAGTTTATGTTATTTGATTCCTTTAATTTTCCTTGTTTTAATTGCATAGATATATAGTTATGTTGTTATTTTTGAAATTTTATTTAAATCGAATAAAAATAAACATTTAACATTAGTTGTATAGTATTCAAAAATATTTGCAATGTCTAACATACATTTTTTCTACATTATCTTGTAATGACTAAATTGAAAAAACATCTATATTTACTATTATCATTTATGATCCCGACTAGGTCACCGCTAATCCTCATTACTCCTTCACTACTTGACCATCTCTTTTGTCAAATTTTTCAGTTGCTGGTCTCTCTCCTTATCATTGCTTCTGAGTTCAAGGCTACTAAGTGCTTCTTCTTTTTCCCAAGTACAAAACATACAATAATACCACCATAGACTGTATTTGAGTTAACTCCACGTCCAAGTTCGAGTTTGAGTCTTGCCCAACACAACACAAATAATGTTCACTTGTTTTAAATACACGTCTGATGGAAAAAACATTCAAAAACCAAGACCTTCAACAAAAAATTTATTATACCAGCCATCTAGTTTTAAGTTCATCAGACAAATTTACAAAGAGATGAGTTTCAAAGAAACCTAAATCCAAATTTAATGGGTAAAATAAAGTTTAGAACAAGGATATAATAACTACAACACATACAACATTCACCATTTTGTAGATTTACATTTTGCAGATGTCTCATTACTGGTAAGATAAGGCTTGAAGGTTCTCATAACTTCTTCATATGTAGGCCTTTTGTAGTCTACTGCCTGTAATCAGTTGCCTTAAATATCTGAGTATGTCCGTTATAAGCAGAAGACATGAAAACTAGAAATTTTGTGAGGTGTGATTGTATCAAACCTGTTCAATAACGTCTTCTGGATTTGACCATTTCCATTCTGCAAACTCCGGATCTGCTTCTCCACTAGATAAGTTTATCTCACTTTCATCTGTCTTTAGTCTCATCAGAAACCTAAAATTTTCAAATTCATTTCGAGGAACTAAAAATTAATACTTCTTACCTGTTAAACTAAATTAGGACCTAACAATCATCATATGACACACCCTGGATGAATCTGCAATCTATTAAGAAAACATTGAAAAAGTTTGAGTCTTTGATTTTAAAGAGGGAGAATCCTTTAAAGCATTTTTTTAATTCGATCCAAGAATTTAATTTCTCGTAATGGTCCAAAGAGACCATTGAGAATGGTCAGAATTTGCAGAAGACAAGAAGTTTTGGGTTGAATACAAGCAGCAAGCCTAAATAGGGAGAAAGCCTACTTTTACTTCCCCTATTCCTGAGATCCGTCTGGAGAGTACAGGGCATATGCATCTCATAACCAGTACATCAATCAAATTTTTATTTCCACGACAAGTAGCAAAATTCGAGGAACTTAACTAGAGGGAGATTCCATTCAAGAAAGAAAGAAATGACGAAAGAAAACAGTTTATCGACTGCATTTACGTGGAACATGTGTTTGTAGTTAGTTTCTAAGAATTAATGAGCACTTCGTATTTCATAAACCTAAACGATTTTTGTTTGTTTGATTAAGAGAGTATGGGTGGAAGACGCACCATTTTTGTGCTTGCCCATGCCATTCACCTCCCCAAAGACGATTGACTTTGGTCTTCACAGCAGGAGGGAAGTCATAAGTTAACCATTTTGGAACCTGTCAATCCATAACCCAAAATAGAAGTATTATATGTTTGACTCTTGTGACAATTCAACCTGCTAAATATACTTTAGTAGTAAAATATTTTTTCAAAACTACTTGTGTAATAGTTCCGCTATTATCAGCATAAAAATTTGATACAATAAAACCAGGTCAGAGAGCCTCTCAAAATAGTATTCAGCAAAAGGAGGAGAATCACTGCTCATATTTTGGTCATACCCTAGACTCTTCATTTTTTTGCAAAATAGACATCGACACTCTAATCTAGTGTAAATTTACACAAAACTGAGAAATATAGGCATGCTCAATACCCGAATACGTATCCAAAAATTTATGAAACTCAATGTCCTAAAAGAGTCCGTGTAACATAAATATTTATCCTTATGTTCATGAAACGCATAGATATAAGGAATCAAAGTCATAACTCTAGTCAGTCACATGAACATCATTTGCAAGACCAAAGTGGAGGCAGGTACAAACCTCAGCGACAATTTCAGCAGATACTATCCCAGTTTCTTCTCGCAGTTCCCTAATAGCTGCAGATTTGGGTTCTTCACCTTCTTCAATTCCACCCTGCAATTGAGGGTACATAAAACAGATTATACGCAAAAACAACTAAGTTCAGCTAGAGATTAGAAAAATTAAGAGTGGTCTAGGAACAATGCAGATAACGTTCTTTTCAATGGTTGGTACCAAAATTATGCATCAATATACACTTACCTAGAAATATGATGAATTCATTGAGCAAAAGAATGATAGCTTAACATGAATAACAATTTTATGGCCCTTGGAAGTCTATTAAAGGCAGGACACTGATATATACTAGCAGAAAATGCATCATAACTATTGTCTATTTCCTGACCCTCTGGGAAATTTGTACATGACAAAAGAAAGCCAAATGTTAAGCTACTTGTGTTTGCCACTCCACAAGGGCATAACAGTTGAAAAACTATTAGATGTACAAATTCAACCATATTGTTAGAGTCACAACAAAAGTAAATGAAACAGAATTTTAGTCTTGTAGGTAATAATATTAAACAGACCGGCCACAATGTATGCAACAGGTATTTTAAATCATTGCTTTGCCATTAAAATCTTGGACAATGCCAGAACTGAGTAAGAAGTATAATATGATGCTAAAAGCCTAAAACATTAATTTTTTATTAACTTTGTTCTTGGATTATCACCTGTGGCATCTGCCATGCTCCCGGAACATTCAATCTTGATGCAACGAAAACCTGCGTAAAAGTTTCAGGAAGATTCAAATTTCCCCAACATTTTCAGGCAACAAAAATGAATTACATTATTAATACATGACCTTACCATGATTAACTCTAATCTGTGTGTTATCAACAGTTCAATCCAGAAAAATAACAAAAATTTGTTAAGCATTCCTGATAAAACCAGATAAATTTGAAACCGAGGACACTCATTTGTATTTTAAACACTCTAATTAAATTGGGAGAGAAACAAATTACTAGCTGTTGGCTTTAATAATTCATCACATGAACACATTTAAATTCACTCATCCAATTAAAAAATATGTTTGATTACTTTTTCTTATATAAATTTACACTATTATAGCAAAAATTTTGATATACAGCTAACATAGTCAAGTGAGTGAAAGAATTTTAAAATGTTGCTTAGCTTCCAAAAACTTGGAACCCTTCTTTGACCCAAATAACAAATAACATAATCATTTGTACTTGGAACCTCTTCTTCCTCCAAAAACTTCCATGGAATTGATGATGACACTTACTAACAGATTCGGTACTTTAATAGTACTCCTATTTAACAAAAGACACGGATATGGACTAATATTTTCATAACAGTACAATAGTAATTCCTATATTTAATTTTGGAACACATGAACAAAAATGAAGAGCAAGCTCGTCTTTAAAATACTTAAAGAATAAAAAAACTTATTAAAAAACTATTAACTAAAAAGAAAATTTCAATTTAATCCCAAAACCAAACAAAACTAAGAGAAGTAGAGAGAGTCTTGAAAAACCCTAAAGAAATAGAATCATGTTGAAAACAATAGTTTTACAAGAAAAACCAGAGTTATGGTTGGCTTTACGATAAGAACTTGGAGCTTTAATTTCAAAGTAACACTTAACAAAATTTATAACAATTTTAATGCTTTTAGAAAAGGCGTTTTGAAGATTCAGAGGTGATTCATTGACGAAAAATAGCATAAAGACAAGTTCTCCCTTCATTTCTTCCCATGTGTGTAGTAAATGCTAAAATCTCCAATTAAATACTAATTTTAGACCACTAGTGTACCTAAAAAATTAAATGTATGAATTATTAGTGTACTCTTATAAAAATATGGGTCCACATATGTACCTTTGGTAGAATATTGGTAGTATTAAAGTACCGAACCCCTTACTAACAATGATCATTCAGTCTGTGTTTTATCTTAAAAAAACTTACAAATCATTGGTTGAAAACAAAGGAGGGAGTATACTGTACCTATGCCCTCTGTTTTTCTTATACTCCAAGGATGGAAGATCTGACCAACTGTTACAGTTTCTCCACTCCGTCTCTCTTTAAATTGTTTTTTTTTACACTACTAAGAAACAGACACATATACAGATTGGTCCACACTTACGGATTCTCATTTACATTATTTTATCCTTCAAATCTACATAGCATTCAAATATTTTTTCTATTTCCGGCCAACATGCCAGCTCAGTTCATAAGCTGTAATTCTTCTTCTTTTCTAAGAGTAAATCAAGCAAATCCTCTCAAAATAATCAAACGACAAATTTCAATTTTTATAGTATGCAAGAAGTTTGGGTTATTTAATCCTGTAACTTTACGGGTTAAACACTTCTGTACTAGGTAACTATTAGACTATTAGAGTATGTCCAGTCAAATAATTTTAAGTTTGGATTAAAGAATAATTTTCGAAAAAGTATCAGATTTTTCATGCCATATGTGCATGTATTATGCTAGAATAATAATCCAAAAATACCCCTAAAAAATAATACAGGTCATGGATCGACCCAAAACACGTTTTCAATAGCCTGCTTCCATTATAAACCAACAAATTTTAGATACTAGATATTTAGGTCATCCACGTAATTACTCAAAAAATAACACATATAAATGGGTCGCATATTTTTAGGAAACTAAGAAATAAATCAACAACATGCAAATCTACTTCTGAACTCTAAAATAATAATAGAAATAATCACTTGCCACAAACCAACCCATAAATCAAAAATCCAACCCATAAAAACAAAACGATTAAAAAAATTATGAGTTTTTTTAATTAAAATTCAATATATATATATATTAGACGGGTAGGTACCAGATCATCAGAATTTATGAGGCAAACGCCAACGTTGGGACGATAACCAGGGGGCAGACCCTCCATATGCTCTGTTTCAATTTCAGTGCACAGCGTTTGTGGAAAGCTCTCTGTCTTTCTCAATCGCTTAGAGAGTAAATGCTATAACCATCAGATATTCAGAACCAAATCAAGAACGAGAGAGAGAGAGAGAGAGAGAGGTGGGTTTGTAGGAATAAGTGACGCTGACTATGACAAAATGGTAACTCGGCGTTGGACCTTTTACGACTCTTATCATGCGCACCCCTCAACTCATATCTGAGATTCTTTTAATAAGACGATTATAATTAACAAAGGACGGAAATGTTCACCTGTAGCACTCATCATTTCCTTATCATGAGCACTCTCTTGGATTTGGCATTTTCTTTTTTCACCTATAGGAAAGTATCAGGTGCAATTTTTCATATTAAAAATTTGATATATTTGTACAATATATGCGCTTTCAACCAAGGATATTTATGATAATATTTTTGTCTCTTCCAACTTTTTTAATATTAAGAACCTTTTTTTAACATTTTTTAAATTATTAAATACATATTTTAATATTTTTGACACATTAAAAACTTAAAATAGAAGGTAAAATAAATCAAAAAGTATTAAAATATGTATTTAAAAACTCAAAAATGTTAAAAAAAACTTTTAATGTTATAGGAAATAAAAGAGACGAAAATATTACAAATATCTTTTATTAAAAACACATGTACTATACATGTGTGAAAAATATCGAATAAAATGAAAAATTATATCAAATTTATATATTTTTTAAATACGAGTATCACTAAAATATTGCCTAAAAATTTATCAAAAATAAAATTATGATATTATTTAGATTTAAAATACCTTAAATAATAACCTTATATATGAGTCAAAATACCTACTAAAATAATAATAATAATTATTATTTTATCATATGTAACAAATAATATCAATGAGAAGTGTGAATTTAAATAGAAATTTTCAAGTCAGCAACAAAATGCCATGTCACCGTAAATCATTTACCATACAGCCATTATATATCAAATTTTGCAAAATCTTATTATGAATTTTAAATTAAATTTATTTTACAACTAAAGATTTTTAAAAAATACACATTCATGCAATTATATTATATACATATGTAATGTACTTACACAAATAAATAAATAAATTTAAAAATATTCATTGAAAAATAGATATAGTAAAATTCATTCATATATACAAATTTTTCCTTTTTAATTTTTAAAAAAAGAATTGTTTATAAATTAAAAAAAAGAATTATAATATTTTTTTCTCCATAATCAACTAATATAAAAAAAATCTAGCTTGTAGAACCTAGAAAAAATTTATTTTTATTAATTTAAAATAATGTTTGGTTTAGAGAATAAAAACTTAACAATAATAATAATAATTGACTTAAAGATTGGATCATAGTTTTCAAAACATAAGGCAATGGTTCAAATGAGTTTAGGCAGACATAACTCTCCCCAATATTATCTTTCTAAATGCAAAGGAGATCTTCTCGTTATGGTATGGTTTCTTTTGATTAAGATGAGGATGGTTTCGATAAGTCTAGCAGTGATGATTTTAAGGTGACTAAGGAGGATAGTAATGCAGGAGATGGTGCTTATTAGGGCACAACTAAAGGTAGAGATTAGTAGATTATCTCATGGTGTTCTTTGATTTTAGTCCCCACCAAAGTGCATGTACTTTGTGGCTTTATTTTCTAGTTGTAGATTTAGTTGTTGTATGGAACTTTGGGATATATATACATATGTTTTGTTGTTTCATCACCCTTATACTTCTAGGTTTCATACTTTACTTTTATCTTTCAATAGCGACTCTTTGGCAAGGTCCATCTGTGATTTCATATGCTTCGAGATGTTGGGTGCTCTTCGAGTCTATTTGCCCAAACGACTGGCCATATGTCTGGCCACACATGCTATGTTCGATCAAATATGTCATGTTTGGCCACACATGCTATGTTCAATCAAATATGTCATGTTTGGCCACACGTGGCATGTTTGATCATATGTGCCATGTCTAGCTACATATGCCATAAGGTCGGGCTAAAGTTGGCCTAGTTTATCGCATGTCCATTAGCTTGTCCAACCATTTTTAACTTGTTTGTGTTCCTGTTCGGCTTGTGTGTGGACTTCGTTGTGTTCGTATATTTTTTCCCCTCAATTATGGTGATTTTTCTGAACCAAGGTGTTCCTAGTATACTAGCCTAAATTCTTAGTACCCTTGAGTTTATCAAGTCATCCACGTATTTGGTTTTGAGATGTAGAAAATATTTTATTGTTCTTGACGGATTATTTCATCCTGTCGTGAGTGTCATTGCACTCTATTTATTCCTGGAGGTTTACATTAACAGCTAGGGTTGGAGACCCTAGGTCCCTAACATAAGAAAATATGAGTTTGTATGGATGGGATGCAGAAGTTATAGTAACTCCTAGACTAGGTCCTCAACAAAGTTATTGGGGTGTACTCTCTTTTGTTTTGTCTCTTAGGATCTTATTTCTATCGAATTTGAATTAGCAAGGCATAGCATTCTCTGGCCACTTTATGTTCTTTGAGCACTGTTCTTGTTCTACTTTTGGTTGGGAACTTTAGGACAAGATGGTAAATTGAGGCTACTACTTGGGCAGCATGTAATAATGGTTGCTCCAGAATTCCATTATACGATGATAGGTAGATTACTACGAGAAACTTTACCATGATTATTTTCACATTGGTGCCTTGTCCGATTGTGATTGGTAGAGTCATGCTTCCTTTAGGGGCCATTGAAAATCCAAAAAATCCCACTAATGGGGTGGTTATTGGTCTTAACGAGTGTGTGAGCTTCATAGCTTTTCACGTCTCAGAGAACAAGATTTTAGCTAAGTTATCAATGTTAATTAGGATTTTGTGCAAGTTTATATTTTCCACTTGAAGGGTTATGGATGGTAAAAATCACCAGCATCTTACCACATCATTTAAGACCCTTAAAGTATCTAAGATCCTAAGAAGGAAACACATCACATGTTAAGAGCTCCCTAAAAGCTCATGGATGCTAATAAAGATTTATCATATCTCTATATAGCTATCATATAACTCCTAATGATGGGCAATAGATTCATCAAGTAACTCGATCATCATTAAGGATGAGTCTCAATAAGCTTAGACCCTGATAGATGTTAATAAAGAGCTCTTAACATCTTGCGCCAGTCATAGATCTATGAGGATTAACTTTTTTACATATCATAAGACCTTTACGAACATGCAAAATAATCTCCGCTATCTTATGAACCTCAAAGGACCTAAGAAATCAAGTCCTATAGCCAATGACAATCTCCACGACTATGTTCATTTGAAAGTGAAGAATGATCTCAATTGCTTGCTTACGTATCTTTTTACTCACCGATCAATGAAAAGATGGCATGAGTTGAGGAATAGGTGAAATGCATGAATTAGACCTCATATTGTAATTTTGATTTATCGAAGAATTCGTTATGTTACTAGTTATGAGGTCATTAATTAATACTCTAAAAAACAAATAAAAATAAGAAACAAATTAAGTAAAACTAAAAATAATAATAATTAAAAGTAAACAAAGAGTTAACTTCACAAAAATCTCCATAATTGATGTACTCCAAATGCAATAATCCATTTAATCCTTAATTTAATAAAATTAAAATAATACGAGAAAAAACATGATTAAATTATCATTCTTTACAACTAGCATGATTTAAAAATTTATAAAATCATATCATATTTTTTTATGTTTTTTATTATATCAACTTAGAGAAATTCACAAGCTCAAAAGTCTTTAACTTTTCTTACCTAATCATTAAACTAAATTAACTCTTAATTCATTCTCTTTTTAATAGATAATATAGAATAAACTCTCTAGATTTAATTTATTAGATACATTTAATTATAAGAAGTACATTAGATCAAGGTTAAACTTATAAGTTATGTTTAATTATCTTAAGTGTCAAATCACATTGTAAAACAATTTACCATAATTTTATTTAAATTAATTAAGTAAATTAATTGTCAATAAACTAACTTAATTATTTAATTGCATACTTAAATAATTAAGAAAATCCATAATGATATTAAAACAATAAATTAAACACATAATCAAAGAGAATATAACAAATTTCATTGGTAAATATAAAACATATCTAGGGTTTTAAAATCACTTACAATCACAAAACAAATTAGCTATCTAGCGATAAATAGAAAATAGTATTCATGAGAACAAACAAAAGAAGGGAGCAAAAACCTTAGGCATATCATTATTGGAAAGTGCCTTCAACTCTCCAAAATTCCTTTTCAATAATCTCCTTGTTAATAATGCTAATGAGTCTATTTGTAATGATAAATATTGATGGAAAAGTGGAGAAAAAACTTAACTTTCACTAAGCATGTTCAACCAATTTTTTGATGTACGAGCCACAGTATTCAACATATCATGACATCACACGAACTAATTTTGTTTAACCACGTAGTAAAACTCATGGATACAATGCCATGACATTCACTTTTGCATGCCAAGGCCTATGGTTTTTTTCTTCAATTACATCTATTCATAGAAACCTTATGTATTTTGGGTACAAAAATTACACATAGATCCTCCAAATTTGACATTTAATGCCATAAGTAAAAATAAAATATTAAAATATAATTCTCCCTAATAATTTCAATAAATCACAAAATAAGGTTGTTTTTCCAGCATTTATCAAACATAATTTTACTAACCAGAAAATATTATTTTGAAAATTTCTCAACCATTTCTTCCCAAGATGTAATGCAATTTGCTAGCAAAGTATTAAACCATGATCTAGCTCTATCTTTCAATGAGAATGGAAACAAACACAATTTAACATCATCTCGAATCAAATTTGGATATTTAAAAGTTTGACAAACAACATTGAAATCATTCAGCAACTTATGGGTATTGAATGCATGAAGTGTTTGTAGGAAATAATATATGAACAAACAATTTAAGAATAAAATTATTATTAAAATTAGAAATATGTATATATATATACACAAAATTTAAATAATATATAATTTAAATAGGAAAAAGGAAATAATAATCAAGGCTTGTGTATCACACATTGTCATTACGATAATTTTTTCATTCATAATAGATGTTTGAAAACGACGAAAACTTATCTCACAGGATACAACGATTAAATAATAATAAACTTATATCATAGTTTATTATTTTACAAACTTTAAAGTATTTAAATTCTATCGAAAGAACTTAACTCTAAAGTTAAAGACTATTTAAATATAATGATTAAAACACCATGTGTATGTTGCCTGATTTATTTTTATAGTTTCTCCATGAATAGGAAATATAGGTTAACCCAATATTTTGCAAATTGTTATGGAGGGTTTCCAAAGTTTCTATAAGCATTATGTATACTCGTGTTATTTGAGAGATCACTTTCATTGAAGATAAACTTTGGTCCCAATTCCCCCATCTTATTTTTGCATATATTTGTATCCTCTATGATGTCTCATTTTATATTATTTTCAAATGACATATATGCCTAGACCAACGACTCTATACTTGTAGTCTTCATCTTATATGATATGTGTATAGTTACCATCACAAGTAAATAAACTTAAAAGTCAATTATATTTAAAGCCAAATGTTATGTTCTATTCGCCTTTATCATCTGCACTATCATACTCATCACAATCTTTTTATTCCTTGTTGTGACCTATTAACTCATAAGATTACATTCATAAGATTACATTCATGGGAAGAAAACCTTCATGTCTCAACATTTCTTAGAGTTATAATTGATAGTCATTAGAGATATTTTCTTTTATCGTGACTATTAACATCAATTCTAAATTCTCATTAAAAAAAACATCATACATTGCATAAATTTAAAAAACTCAATAATGTCTATTTTTTTTACAAAACTTATGTTACAAAAATTAATATTTTTATATCATCGATATTATCTACAAAATATTAGAGATATTCATTTAAATTGTTAAAAAAATTAAAATTAAAATTAAAATTATAAAAAATTTCAAATAGATTTCAAAATTTGAACTTGTTTTCTTTAAAAAAAAGTTAATACTTATCGTCTCAATATTTAATAATTTAAGTTTTTAAAATATATGGTTGAAAATAAAGTTTTTTTTATAATTTAATTTTTAAAAATATATGTTTATTGATTAAAAATAATTGAAAAATAAAAAAAATATAATTAATATAATATATATAAAGTTAATTAAAATAAAGATAGTGTAGTGTACGAAAAGTGTATGGGAAACTAATTAAGTTTTACTTATATATAGATATATATATAATAGATTAAAATAAATTTGAGAATTAATTAATACCGTATTTATATACTTGGTTCGGATTTTATGGTATTTTTATCCACACGTTTATTGATATAATTATAAATTTAGATTATTTTTTTAAAATAATTAAATTATATATAATATTAAAAAGTATGTTTAAAATTATAAAGTAATTAGTATCAAATTATAATATAATTATATTTTAACTGTGTAATAATTATGTTTGTTAGTATTGAGGTGTATTATTAATATTTTCCCTCCTACAATTTAACGAAAAGAATGAAAGAAAAAAATAAATTTATTTTTATTATATTTTAAAAGTTAAAAATTATAAAACATATAGTTGATCGGACCTCTTTTGACCGGATCATATTGGCGACCGCCTACATAACCTTCATCTTAGACCGGCTTTGGTCCTACTCATTTTTTAAAATAAATTAAAGGTGGTGATAATATATTCACGACCACTTTAATTAATAATAAAAATATTAAGATATAATTAATAATATAAAATAAATAAATATTTTATTTATTATAAAAATAATTATTATAATATTCTTTTTTAAAAATAATTAGAATGATTTTTTTGTAAAAGTTGTAAGAATATTGAAATATGAATTGCTTTTATTTAAGTTTGGTATTTAATTAGGTTATTTATATTTTATGTTTAGGTGATTTATTATAAATATTTTAAAAAGATTATTTAATTATAATTATATTAATAATGTATGAATAATAATAAAAAAATATTTAATTTTAAATATGTTTTTATTTTTATTTATACGTTATATATATAATTATAAATTTAAATATGTCTAACATAATGTATATTTTTATCGTTATTTAAAATATTATAGATATAATTATAATTAAATTAATATTTTAATTATATATATATATTTAATTCTATACGTTTATACAAAACGTAATTCACTCGTGTAATTGAAAAATATAAAATTTATATTTAAAGTGATTGTGATGTGTTTAGTAAAAACAATTTAAAAAATGAATGACATCATCACTTGCAAAGTTATTTTATCACGTTATAGATGAGATAAATACCTTTTTAGTTCCATTTCTTTAGTGCAATTTATTCACTATTTTTTAACGAAATAATTTAACCCACTTGGTCCTTATTTTTTTATTTTTTTTAATTGAATAACGATAAATGATAATGTATAAGATATGTATAAGTCTTTAGCGGATGACTAACATGTTGATTAAGACTTACTTCTAGTACTTGTTTTGCCCCTAATTATTACTTAGTTTTTTTAAGAATGATAAAAATATTATTCATGTGTAGGCTTTGTTCATAGATGTTATAGCTTTTGATTAGTATAAATTTAAAAAATATAAACTAAATTATTTTATTTAAAAAATTAAGATTAAATTATTTCATAATTACAAAAAATATAAAATTATTTTATTTAAAAAAACATGGATTAAATTATTTAATAATTAAAAACACATGAATTAAAAACATATAACTCATAATTAATGTAACGATACTCATAATTAATGTAACGATATTATCATAATATAAATTAATATCATTATAAAAATAATTTATTATTAACTATTTTATTTAATAATAATATATTAATATATAACTAATATTATAAAATTTATTTTAATTGTGATAATAATAAAAATTTATAGATATATTATTGATTTATAACTAATATTAATGTAATTTTAATTTAATTACAACCAAATTTTAGCTTAGGAAAGATAACAAAAGTAAATATCAACCTCTAATATCTTAAAAATAAAATAAATTTTAGGTAAATATCAAGATAAGATAAGTTATTTAAATTAGGTTATTTATATTATTTAATTTTTAAGATTATAAATTATATTATTTAATTTTTTAATATATAAAAATATCAATTAAAAATAAATTATATTATTATAATAATTTTTTTATTATAATATTATTATTTTATTTTAAGTTATTAAAATACGATTAAAATATAAATTTTTAACGAGAATAAAAATAAAATTTAACGTAAAATTATATAAGAAAAATTAACAATAATAAAATTAAAAAAACAAGTTATAATAAAGCATTAAATAAAATAGTAATAATTAATAAATATTAAAAATAAATATTTTATGAATTTTTTATATTAATTGTAATTTTATTATTATTAAATAATCATATTTGAATTGTGTTTAATCACTTTTAATAAAAATTATTAAAATAATATAATTTTTTTTAATTAAATATTTTTATAAAATTATAAAGTTAAATAATATTATTTTTAATTTAAGAAATTAAACGGTATCTATGTATAATATTTTTTCTAAAATTTAATGGAAGGGTGCATGATAAGACTATGAGAGCGAAGGTAGACTATAAAGATTATGGTTATATAAAAACGGCGCAAGGTAGCAAATAAAAGAAGAAGACGCGTGGAAATGAATAGGGGCACAAACTGACAAAAACGCAAACATAAAGTAGTGGTAGCGTTGACTTTTGAGTTGGCAGAGAGTCCGGAAGGGCACGAAAAGCAAAAGCCAAAAGCAAATACATATATTCTATTAAAAAAAATGATGAATATTATAGAATATGACTTAAAAACTTAATTAGGTTATATATGTTTTTTAGTTATCTATATTAAAAATATTATTATTTAATTTTTTATTTATAAAAAAAATATTAATTAAAAATAAATAATATTATTTTAATAATTTTTTTTTTATCAAGTGATTAAAAATAATTAAAATAAAAATATTTACTAATAATAATATAATAATTAATATGAAATAAACTTTACAAAATATTTATTGATTTTAATGATTGTTAATTTTTATTATTTTATTTTAATATTTTATTAATTTTTATAAAAATAAAAATAAAAATATTTAAAGAATTTTTTTAAATATTATTATTGTTGATTTTTATTAAAAAATTCATACTAAATTTTATTTAAAATAATAATATTTTAATAAAAAATTATTAAAAATAATATTATTTATTTTTAATTAATTATTTTTAAATAAGAAACTAATCGACATCATTTATAATATAAGTAATTAAATAATACAAATAATTTAATTTGATAGATTGATACTCACCTTTATTTATAAATATAATTAAATCTATCTATTTATATTAAATAAAAATTAATATATTAATTATAATTATAATATATAAAAATATCTATTAATAATATTAATATTAAATGTGTTACTTACATAATATTCCACTATATATTAATATAAATTTTAAAAATTAAAAAATATATATTTTAAAAATAATTGAATTAACATAAAAGGTATTTGTATTAATTTAAAATTTTAACATTAAATAAAATATAAAAGAAATAAAAATATTATAGTAATAATGATACTAAATGTTAATTACAACATCATATTAATTATAATATAATATATATTAGAATAATTTTAAAAATTAAAAAATATCTCATGTACATCACTGTTAATATAAATACATACATTTAGCATTTTTAATGCAACTTTCCATTACTCTATCTCAACCTATCCTTTTTCTTATACTAATTTATAACATGATATCATCTAAGCAACCTTTAATTAATCATCATTATCTGTTATTGCTTCAAACATGCACATTTATTTCATTATTACTTCTATATATTAAAGATAAAGTTAGCAATTGGTACCAAGAGTCAAATGCTTCTTATTATATCTTATTATTATTGTCACTCTTCACTTGTATTAATTTATTTATCCACAACCACAGGTTTCGTGGGAATATTATAGTCATAGGATGATCATTTCATATTTGTATTATTTTGTAAATTTGTTGATACAAAAAATATTTGATAGATTTCGGTCATGGTCAAATAATAACCCAATTATTTTTATTATTATTATATATAATATGTATTTATGTTATATTAAAATAATACTCTAAAAATACTTTCAAAAAATCATCCATGTTCATTTAATAATAAAATTGACTTTTTAAAATTATCATTAAACTTAAAATTATTAAACTAAATGAAAATACCTTATACTAAAATATCAATTAAATAAAATTATAAAAATAAATTGATTTAAAATTTATGTTTTTAACCCGATACGATTATATTAAGAAATTTACTAATTTATGTAAAACAAAATTAAAAATAGTTACTAATTTATTTTCAATCGCCATCTTCTATACTAGATGAAAAACATTTTGACTACCTAAAAATATGATAATTTAAATCTTTTGTTTGGTATCTTTTTTGAACATTGATAGATAAATGATCTAGTTTGATTTCACCGTATGTGTGATCAACACACTAAGTTATAAGTTATTTTATTATTGACATGCGTGAGTCACTTGATAGAGATCATTGAGAAGTAATACAATAACGATTAAATGAATTGAATTATATTCATATTTTTTGAATTATTTTCTTTATGGGATTGACTATTGAAAGCATCAATAATCTTTTTATTGTCTCTTTCTATATATTAAGCAAGATGTTTAAATTTAATAGCATACTGTGCAGTAGCTTAGAGCTTCGAGGCCTTAACAATCTCCTATAGTGATTAAACATGCTGAAACTAATTATTGACACCTCGTGATTCCAAGTTGCATCAAAATTAAATTTGAAAGCACCTAAGGGTGGATTTTTCCATCTTAAGGGGATGACAGTAAAGTTCTCTATATCCACCAATTTAGTAGGTTGAGTGTGTTTCAAAAATAAATGTTTGAATTTATTAATCCACCGAGTAATATCATAGATGATAGATTGAGCGGATAAAAGATATCCTTCAAACAATATCTTATTCTGTAACCACTAAATCTTTTTAAACATAATGACAACAATATCGGTGAAAAGTTAAAAAGGTATACCAAAAGGTAGAATTAGTTTTAGTGGTTTCAGTATTAGACAAATGTATATGTAAATATTCAATCTTTCCACAAAGTTTCAATTCTCATGTTTCCACTAGATTTGAGAATATCACATATGATGAACATGTGTTCCTCATCCTTTATTTCTTTATGACATAGAAGGCAAAATATATTCTCAAAGTCAAGGAATTTACCTAATTGTTTCTTTATACCAATAGCACAAAAAGTAACTTTCAAAGAAGAGTTTCATGCTATTTATGGATCTTATCTTTCCAAAGTAATCACTAGAAACCTTTTTGATTAGAACTTTTCTAAGCAACTATAATTTCATAAACATCTTTGACAATAAATCTTCCTAAACTAGTGCCAAACCACTTTATAGTGTCTCTACTGGTTAAAATGGGTGGTTAAACCTTACAAATTAAATAAGAAATGTTAAACCCAAAATTATGAATCATAAGCTTAACATTCCAATTTAAAGTTAGTTGACCTTGACACAAATTAGCTACTGTTGTAACCAATGCATTTAGATTTTGTTGAAAGGAAACTGGTAAGGTTTGATTCAAAAGTCTAGGAATCCAAGGATGCATCCAAATATTTATATCTGAGTCATTTCTTATTTTCAAAAAATACCATCTTTTTGTGCATCTCTAGCACAAAGTAGACCATTCCATACAAAGGAATCAACCAATTTAACTAAAATATTAAGGAAATAATGTTGTTGTAGATACTTACCATTGAATATTTGCAACCAAAGCTTTTGAGGGTTGCTTTAAGAAGTCCCAAGCTACTTTAGCAAGCATAACTCTATTAAAATCCTTAAGTTGTCTGATATTAAGGCCACTATAATCTTTAGACAAATTAATTCAGTTCACGTCCCAAATTAACTGGATTTTAAGAATCCAATCATTTCTACTCAACTAGTTAAAAAAGAATACAAAATGCATAGTATTGAACTAAATGAAAAAAAATGATTTTACAAAATTACGACTTCCATCATCCTCATGCCAAATTAGGTTTAGTATCATCATATCCCTTCCATCATCCTTATGCGAACTGATCATTCATCCTCGGCTCATCAAGTTTCATCACGCAACTATCATCATATTCCCTTTGGCAGTTCCAGCCTTGTCACTTTCCTTCATAACTTTTTCTATCTGAGTCATCTGTCACTTACCAACATTTCTTTAACTACCTTAACCCTTCCCAAAATGCTACCCATCCTCCAAGCCATAGAGATGCCAAAACTTTTTATCATCGAGCATCCTTTGAGGATAAAGGAGAGGTTTGTGGTGGAGAGTTTTGATTTCCTTTCTTTTCTGTTTTCTCCTTTTATCTTCAAAAGTCAAAAATACATACTCAAATCTTTATTAATGAAAAAATTGTGTTGTATTTTCAAGGTTTTTTTTTATGTTCAAGTTTCATTTTGCATGTGTTGCATTTTATTTGGTTTACTATTTTAATATGTCTATATTAATTGTATGAGTGTTAAGGTTATTATATTTTTATATACCTTGTATCCCATATATAGAGGTTTTCTTTGACTTTATGTGTCAAAAAGAGGGAGAAATTTGGGTTTATGTAGTATGCATGCTTCATTATCTATTGTATTGTTTTGTTTTTGTGTTGTTTGTGGATATTTTTGAAAAATTAATTGGAAATATTTTGAATTAAAAAATGACTTTTTTGTATAAGTTATTATCCTCGCCAACGTGGCCAGTAAGGTAAGTGATAAGGTGGTTAGTAATATGCCTGATAGTCAAGAATTTTCCATAATTAATCTCATATTTACAAAATAATATTTTAATGAGGAAACGTTACTAGTTTCAAACTTAAATTTTCAAATTGAAAAATTATTTTCTTAATTCCAAATCATTAATACTTTCAGGGTTCTTTGTATTAGTTATTCATGAGCATTATGCAAAATTTATTTTCAAGATTGGGTTAATTAAAATTGAATTAATATATGATACTTAGATTGCATGTTTAGGTTCATGTACATAGATTTTTTATACATTAGGATTTCACTCTATTATCGTGAGTGACTTACCATATCACATCTTGGTAGGATATTGAAGAAGAGCCAGATTTGTTGCATATCATAGTTGCTATGAAATCAGTAGGCAGAGGCAGCTTAGACATAGTTAGGGTAAGTATCCCGATTGGTAGAAGTATTTATATTTATATTTTTATCGTGTTGTATAATGTTGATTTATGTATTAGTAAATTACTTATTGTCGAGTGGTTGTCATAAGCAACCCAATTATGTTACTACATAAATAGGATTTCTATGTAGGTTTACCTTATTACATTATTGTATTTGTATGCTCGCCTTTATTGTTAGTACAATCAGGGTTTTTTTTTCAAATATGTTGGCGCATATGAGGTTTTAATTGTGATTGAAAAACCTTTTATTATGTCTATTACTTGTTTTTCATTTATATTATGTCATGCTTCTTGTCCATCTATTTATTGAGATATGTCATGCTTACTTTAGATTAAACTGATAGGTATTTGTTTAATCTTTGCCTATTATGTATTGAGTTGTACATATGTTTAATTCTTTCTTTCTATTTGTGTTTTGTTTCCACTGCATACGAGTTAAGGACGAGTCCTAAAGAGTATATCTCCTTACTCTAGTTATTCATCAAATCTTGGATTTTCTTAAGGCTAATAGTGGTTCATGTGGGAAGCTAAAGGATGTATCAAAGACTTATGAGTTAGCTTTTGGATAGAAAGTTCATTTGCAAGAATCTACTATATGTTTTAGTCCCAATGGCACCAAGGAAAATAAGAAATTCTCTTTGGATATCCTTGGTATCCCTATGGTGAATTTCCACGAGAGATATCTTAGGCTTCCAACAATGATTGGTAAGAACAAGAAGAGGTTGTTTGGACAAATTAAGGATAAAGCATGGAGAAAACTAAAAGGTTGGAAGGAAAAGTGCTTGTATATGGTTAGCAATAAGGTTTTATTAAAGCTTGTGATACAAACTATAGCTACCTATACTTTGAGTTACTTCAAGATTCCAATTAGTCTTTTTAACGAAAGATAAAGTTTAATTGCCAAATTTTGGTAAGGTTATGACTTGGATTAAAAAAATCCATTTGATGGCATGAGACAAACTCTATAAACCAAAAGTTTTATGCCTCAAGGTGATCAAGTCTTTAGCTTCAAATGGTTCCTTTTTAATGCTGGCTCATCTATTATTCATAAAATCCTGACCTAATTTCACGTAATTGAAAAAGTAGAAAATCATAGATAAGAAAAACAAAAAGAGGAATATCATAAACACATGAACAAACACGATTAGGGTTACTTGCTTAACATTTTTTAGTCTTTATTCACCTATTATCTTTCTTTTCTTTTGCTTCTAACAACTCCAAATTTTATCGGTCACAAAGTTATAGCATTACAAGTCACATTACCCTTCTATTTAACTATTTATATTTATTTATTTTTTCAATTTCAAATTAATATTTGAGAAATAGACTACAACCTATATGATTTAATTTACATTTTTTATTGTTATTTTCATGAATAATTGCTTATATCAATAATTTAATATTATTTAAAGTTAATTACTTACCTTTTATTGATATTTATTGCTTATTGAATTAAAATTTCTTTTACTAATATTTTAAAGGTTTTTTAAAGTTAAAGTTTGAGGCTTGCATTTCGGACTGCCTTAAGTCTTAAGCCTCATCTCACTTAAGAAAAATATCTTAGTATTTAAAATATCCTTTTACAACATTGTTTTGTGGGAGAAGGTTGTTTTAGGAGTTTATCATCCTTTAATTAGGCTTTGGTCTCTAAGCATTATTGGAGAATTTTACAAGGTGGTGACCGTTTGGTTGTTAAGATATTAAAAGGTAAATATTTTATCTACTATTATGCTTGCTTTTTTTATTTCCTCTAGAGGAGTATAATGTAGTAAAGAGAGCTATGGTCGAGCTGGTTTGAAATGGAGGATCGAGGATGGCCATTCTATGCATGTGTGTATTGGGATTCCTAACTTCCTTATGCTAGATCCTTTTAAGGTAATTTCTCCTTATACTCTCCATAAGATCAGTTTTTTACTTGGTGACTTGATCAATGAGACAGGTATGTGGAATGATAGGCTCATTAAAGAAAGTTTTATGAGTCAGGATAAGGTTGGAAACTTTTTATTTTTTGAAAACCATTTAACTAATCTAGTTTAAGGCCAAACAGAATCTATAATATTTTTTGTTTTAGGTTGATTAGTCTATATAAATTCAAAAATATTAAAATTAAATAAATTTATACTTTAAATATACATTAATTTTTTAATATTATTTCTATTATATATTATAATTTTTTTTTATTTAATTATTTTATTTTTATCTTTTATGTGTTTTTTTCTTTTTTAATAAATATTCAGATATGATTGTCATGTTTAGAATTGCATTGCTTAGTTAATAAGAAATAAGAAATGTAATGTGTATTTTAAATCAAAACACTATAAAGTTAATGCATTATAATTAATGCACCCTATAGAGATGTAGTCAAACAACTTGAATCTTGTCTTTTTAGGTTGTAAGAATTGGATTTATTGATGATGAATAAACGAATGTTTACAACCTATTTATACAAAAGAAAAGCAAAATTGTAATAATTAAAAATAAACACAATTATGGAGATTTCGTGTTAAGAATGACTTATCCTTTCCCACCAAGTTGTTGGTTGCATTGCCTGTACCGTGTGTTGGTTGTCACCACCGGTGGATATCATGTTCTTTAACATTCCCCTCAAGTTAGAATATATGTTAATTATTCCTAACTTGTTAAGTAAGTTTCTTGAACCTGGAAAACTTCGAGAGATTTGGTAAATATATCTCATTGTGGTTGCTCTAATGTAGAGATATGATAAGTTTTGATCATTCCAACTTGAATCCTTTCTCTTACTAGATGGCAATCGATCTCTACATGTGTTTGGTTAGCTCATGAAACACCGGATTTGATGCAATGTGAAGAAATGCTGATTGTCACAAGATAACTTGGTCGGTTGGGAGTGTTTGATACCCAAATCATCCAAAATATATCGTAACCAGTTACTTGTGACTTCTCTTCTTTGCCGTAGAATGCAGATCGCTTCATACACTTGATCGCGAGACCGTATTTTGTTTCTTAGTCTTCCTAGAAATTAGCGAGTTTCAAGAAACATACAATATCCTGCGGGTTGATCGTCGTGTATCGTGCATTTTGCCCAATCGCATCACAAAAAGCATTTAGTTGTAATGAACTAGTTCAGAAAAAGAGACCTTGTCTTGGTGCCTTCTTGACATATCTTAGCAATTGAGTTTGCTTCCAAATGTGGTTGTCGGGTTTATCCATATATTGATTTGAGAATGTGCACGGCATACACCAAGTCGGGCCTTGTGATGGTCAAGTATATTAATCTCCCAACAAGTCTTCGATAGGATGTGGGATTATCGATGAATTCCTTCAACCTTGTTGAGGGATAAATTTTGTTCCATAGGTGAGTTGGCGATTTGGCACCAAGATAACCCATGTCCTCCAATATTTCAAGTGCGTACTTGCGTTGTGACAAAACAATTCCCTTCCTGGAACGTGAAACATGCCCAGAAAAATACTTTAATTCACCGAGATCTTTAAGCTTGAATTGTCTCGTAGAGATGATTCTTAGTTTCTTCAATGTCTTGTATATTGTTTCTTGTTATGATTATATCATCTACATAGACAAGAAGAGAGAAGGAATTACCACGGGTTCGGACGAACAGTGAGTGATCATACTTGATTGGTTAAAACCAAATTTTAGCTTAAGTGTTGTTGATAGCTTGATGAACCACTGTCGTGAGGCTTGTTTGAGTCCATACAAGGATTTATGTAGCTTATATACTCGTGTTTCCCTCTTTCGTCCGAATCTAGGTGGAAAGGACATGTAGACATCTTCATGAAGATCACCATAGAGAAAAGCATTGTTGACATCGAGTTGTCGAAGATGCCAATTTTGAATAGCAAACTGAAAATGAGAAGAAGTCGAACAGTGAAAAGTTTGGCTAGTGCAAAGTTTCTTGGTAGTCAAAACCTTCAATCCACCGTATCCTTTGGCCACTAACTGCTTTATATCGTTCACGCAGGCCATCAGGATTATACTTGATTTTGTAAACCCATTTACAACCAATGGTTTCTTGTGTGGAGGAAGTCAGTTGAAGCGTCCAAGTGCCATTAGTTTCAAGAGCATCCGATTCATGTTTCATGGCAAGCCGCCATTTTGGATCATTGAAAGCCAAAGGTGGTTGGTTCCTCGAGAATGGAAATAGAAGTAGCAAAAGCACGATGTGCGGTGATAATTGGTCATGGGTAAGTGAGATAAAGAATTTGAGAAGTACCTTTGTCTTTGGACGATGCCGAGTGAGACGAAGGGAAGGATCGAGAAGGCAAGGAAGCTTCTACATGATATTTTTGAAGGTAGCTGGAGCATTGGTGGATCGACGAAGCCTATGTGTGGTGGTGCTGGAGGAGTTATGTGTGGTGGAGAAGTTGATGATGATATTTCTCGGATATGAATTTTGAAGATGAAGAGTGTCTCGAGTTGATTGTTGGAAGGAGAGATGGTGTATAATCAAGTGATATATTTGGATTGGTTGATTGACGAATGTTGGGTATGTCATCATAAATAGTATCATCGATGGAGGAAATAGAGTTGGAGTGTTGTCGACGAAGTGAAATAAGGAAATACATGTTCATGAAAGATAACATCACGAGACACCAAAGTCTTGCTTGTTTCCGGATTGTAGACACGATAACCTTTGATCCCAGTATGGATACCCAATGAATATGCATTTATGTGACCTAGCATCAAACTTCATGTCGATCATGATGTGTAGACACAAAACAGGGAACCAAAACACGAAGATGTTCATACCTAGGAGTTTTGTGAAAAGGACTTCAAATGGTGTTTTTACCCGAGCAGTGTTGGAGTACGATTTATGAGGTATGTGTGGTAAGAATGGCATCTCCCCCGAATTGTTTAGGAAGATTGGCTTGGAAGAGTAATGAACGAGCAACATTGAGAAGATGACAAGGTGTTTGGTTCAAAGAACACCATTTTGTTGAGGGGTAGAGACACAACTAGTTTGATGAAGGATTCCCTTGGTAGAAAACAACTGGGTCATAGAGAATTCTGGTCCATTGTCACTACGAATGATTTTAACTCTAGATGAAAATTGCGTTTCAACAAGATTGATGAAGGTGGTAAGAAATGTGTGTGTATCAGATTTAGTATGTAAGAGATAGACCCATGTGCATCTTGAGTAATCATCAACAATAGTGAGAAAATAACATGCTCCATTAAGTGCTAGAATGTGATAACCACCCCAAATATCGACATGAATCATTTCAAAAGGTGCTTTTGTATCGATGGAACTTAAAGGAAATGGATTACGTGTTTGCTTAGCTAATGGACAAATAGAACAATCACTAATGGAACAAAAAGGTGTGTTGATGGAAAGAGAAATTACATGGCTGTTATTAGATAAATGACCAAGTCGTTGATGCCATAGATGAGAGTTGGTGGAAGCAGTGTTTGAACAGGAGAAACATCCACCCTCTTGAGAAATAGTCGTAGAGAGTCCTGCTTTCTCGGTTCCCAATCGTCTTCCACGAGCATTTGTCCAACAAAGCACATACTATTAGTGAAGGTGACATGGAAAATGAGGTTTGAGTTAGTTTGAAACTAAGTTTAATTTGAAGGAGGGAACACACAGACATTATGGAGTATGAAATTATTTGAGAAAATGTATACGGTGCCAATATGTGTGACACGGGCGAGAGAATGATCGGGTAAATGCACATGTCGATTAGTGATCGGAATCTTTGGAGCCTCATAAGGTTTGGGAACGGACCATGTGCTCGGTGCTCTGTATCAAAAATCCAACGAGTTTACGAATGGAAAAACGGTTGCACGTAATATGTTACTTGCATAGTAGTCACTTGACTTGCCGTACTACACCGGATTGGATTGATTGAGAAGTGTATTTGAGCTCTTGATATTGGGTAGATGTAAGGTTGTGGGATGGTGTCTTTGTGTCGGAGCAGCTTTCCTGAAAGTCAGTATGATGAGCTTTGGAAGGGAAGCCATAACTTGTGTTTCTTTTATCTTGAATTACTCTTTTCTTCCGACACATATTGATGTCATGTCCATTCAAACCACAGAAATTACATTTGAGACGCTTTCGGCAGTTTTCAAAATTGTGTCCATTGAGACCACAAAAATCACATTTGAGGTGACTTCGGCAATTCTCAGAATTATGGCCTATATTGTTGCATCTATTGCACTTGAGATGTGGGTTCCTTGGTGGGTAATTTCTGTGAAGATATCAGGACGACTATCTCTGCCAACAAGCGCGGCAGCCGGCATCCTTCCTATGCTTTGAGTGGAGACAACTCTTTGCTTTTCATCTTGAACAATAAGTGAATATACCTTATTTACTGTAGGTAATGGTTCCATGAGCAAGATTTGTCCACGTGTTGATGTGTAAACCGTGTTAAGGCCCATGAGAAACTTTATGGTTTGTTGCTTTTGTTGATATTCTTGTAATTCTCTTCCGATATTTCCTCTACAATGTGGAAGAGGACATAGTGCATCGTGACTATCCCATAAACTTTTCAATTTGGTATAGTATTCTCCAATGCTTACACCTTCTTGCATGCAATTATGGATCTCTTGCTCAATGTGGAATAGATGCACGCTGTTGGTGTGTGAAAAACGTTCCTTTAATTCTTCTCCATGCTTCATGCAATATCACTATACATGACACTTTCTGCACTTTGGGTGATATGGTGTTGAGGATCCATCCTTTGACAAGAATGTTGCGGCGAGTCCATTGTTTGATTTACCTCGCTTCAAGGTTTGTTGATGGCCTTTTGATTGTCTTGGTCATGAATCCTTCTTTGTTTTTTGGTTATTAGAGCCATGAGCATTGCATGACTCCAAATGTGATAGTTTTCTTGGTTTAAGGATCGAGGCCACGAGAACCACGCCTGGTTGAATGCAGTGGTGTAGATATAATGAACGGTAGAGGTCATCATACCATTTTGGTAAAGTAGGATTGGTATTGGTAGTTATAGACATTTTTTGTTGAATAAATTCTAAAGAACGGGATAGGTTTAAGTGTATTTTAGACAATAATGACTATTTATGAAATAAATAATGTCTTGAAATATGCTTAATCTTATAGAAAATGAGTCAAGGATTACAGGCAGGAAATTTTAGCCTTGAGAACCGGTCGGAAAGTGGGTGAGCCGTTTGGAGTCGAATATGTACCGCAATTGAAGGGTTGAGCCGGGATGAAGACCGAACCCAGGACCGGGATGGAAAATAGATCGAGTGAACGACGCTGCGTCGTTTGCTTCCGGCCAGCGGCGAGCAACGTGTCGTTAGTCGTCTTCTTGGTAGCGGCGTGTTGATGCGTGTGTCTCCGTGACGTGATGGAGCAGCGTGGATTAGTTTAAACAAAGCGCGTGGCCAGCGTAGGGGGTATTTTGGCTTGATTTTAATTGCATTGATTTCAGTTCTTGAATAATATGATGGATGAAATTGGAATTATTTTGTGAATCGAATTGGTTTTGGAAAAAAAACAGATTGAGGAAAAATGGAAAAAAATTTCTATGAAAGTGAATTTTCTCAAGATTGTTTCTTAAGCTCGATACCATGTGTAATTGGATTTATTGATGATGAATAAAGCGAATGTTTACAACCTATTTATACAAAAAGAAAAGCAAAATTATAATAATTAAAAATAAATACAATTATGGAAATCGTGTTCTTGACAAATGATCCTTCCCCACCAAGTCAGTTGGTGGTACCTAACTATTGGTGTGTTGGTTGTCACCAGCTGGATATCATGTTCTTTAACATAGGTAAGCATATTCTATAAAAGTAAATATCACTTATAATTATATGTCCAAAACCTTCAAGTGAAACACCGTAAAGCCAATATTTTAAGTTGATTTGAATATCAATGTTTTAGGTTATTGGTCAGCTAAGATTTTGATTTTTCCAAAATCGTCAAATTAAGACGTGCTTTTAAAATGACTCTATAACCGACCAAGATAACTTATTTCTACGTTGAAGCTATTTTGAAGACCCCTCGGGCTGGTGGTCGCCATGTAGATAAGATTATTTGCGGATGGGATGACAGTGACAATTTCTTTGTGAAGAGTGCTTATTGGCTAGCTGAGGAGATCATAGGTTACATGCTAAAGGTGACTTGGGTGCTAGCTACAGTAATTTGAGAGAGCAACGTTGGTGGAAGATTATTTGGGGCTCAAATGTTTCTAATAAGGTAAATTTGTTTGTATGGAGAGCTTGTAATGAAATACTGCATGTATATGCCAATCTGTGAAAGAAGAAAATTGTGCAGTATCTATGGTGTCCTCTGTGTAATGGTGTGGTTGAGAATGTAACATGCTTTGTGGACATACCAAAGGGTCAAGGATGTGTGGAAGGTTCTATTTTCCAAAATCAGTTTAAAGATATGAAAGATTTTCATTTTGCTGAAACATGGTATAAGGTGAGAATGACTTGTTCTACGGTAGAAACTAATCATTTTTAGCATATGATATGGGCTATTTGGCATAATAGAAACAAGATTCTGCATGGAAAGCAAGGAAGGTATGCTGATGATAACCTTGCTTGGGAAAATATGCTAAGGATGTCTGTCGCTTCCAGGATAAAGATAAAAATGGTGCCTCCTGGTGAGGTTTTGATGAACTCTGCTCGTGTGATTAGGAGATCGAAAAGGCCTGGGATGGGTATAGTAAAAATCAACACGGATGCAGAGTTGGTTTGGGCTAGGTGTTGCCTTAAGCAATTGGGATGGAGAGTTGGTTTGGGCTTGAGCTTGTTAAGGTCTGTTATGTTGTCAACCTGATTAAAATAAAGATTGTGGTTTGGTGCTTGATGGGGTATTAATAATCGAGCTGCACATGTTGTAGCTAGATATGTTGTTATACTGCATGAAGACATTGGTTGTACCTGTCTTTCCTGTTTTTGTTTTGGATGTAATTGCCTCGTATGTAATATATTTGGAGAATATGCTTTAAAATGTTAATGAAATTTCCATATTCATATAAAAAATATGGGAAATAATTATCTCTAACAAACAAAATTGAGGTGTTAAACCAGATGTTAAATCCAATTCAGTTCATTTAAAGTTTACCTATGAATTCTCCGGCTACACGATGAGAAAAAAGCATCCATTTCAATGGTACAAGTGCTGCCGTGCCTTCAGAGCACCCCGAGTGAACATTCATTCTTCTGCTGATCATCCGGTTTCAATTTTTTCAAATGAACCTCCCCTGTCAAGCCTTTGATTCGACTTTTGTGAAACGAAGGGCGCCTTAGGCGCCAGTGATTCTCTGAGCCGGTCTGGATTTCCAACGCCTCAACTTATTTAGCTTACGAATTTAAATAAATAGTTCACTAAGTCATTTAATAATTTTTTTGATTGAACGTATTTTTTTAACACTTTTTTTTAATATTTTTTACCCAAACAACAAACTTTTTTTCTTCTAAACAATCAAATTTTAAATTGATCAATAAACTTGAATCATTAATTTTTTTATTTAACTAATTACAATACAACAATCACATCACTACCTAATATTTAAAAAATTAATACCATAAAACTGTTAAAATAAGTTCAACAAAAACAACAAGACTCTAAGCTCAAGTGAGCTGAGTCAAGCTAGTTCATTTGACATCTATACATAAATCAACACTTTTAATCTAATCAACAATACCAAGGTCACGAAGTTAATTTAGAAACAATAGATTTATAAACTCATTTTTCAAGATTGAATTTTCAAATTCATAGTGGAGTTTATATTAGAGGTATGCATCGGATTAAAACCGTTGATTTTATACTCATTTGATTTGATCCGATTCGATCAGACCTTTTAATTGGATTGAAACATCCTAATCCGTAATAAATCCGATCACCTTTCAAATCCGATCCAATACGATATGTAATCTATTCGGATTGGATCGGTTGAATCCAATCAATAAACTTAATTAAGTCTATTTTTGAATAAAATAAATAAATTTCCCCATAATATAAACTTAATTGAGCTAAAAAAATCTTAAAATATCAAATAAAAATGTTAAAATATGACTCAAACGGTTAAACTTATATAAAACAAAAATAATACAATACAAATTACAATAGTTATTTTAATAAAATTAAAGATTCATTCATACAATAAACAAAATGATATTTTATAATAATTTAAAACTAAATTAAGTTGATCATTTCATTCTTTAACATTCATCAAGAATCTTGAAAATAATCTTAAGTCTTGAGAACAATAGTTAAAAACTTTAGTGTTTCATTACTTATTAGTTATAATTTAAAAAATGTTAATAAATTGATAACTAAATATATATGAAATAAAATAATTATATCATACTCAATCAAGGGTAATATCTTTAATGTCTCCTAACATATCTACAAAATAGAAGACAAAAAAAGTGATGAAAATATTAAAATATCAATCATAAGATAATGTTATCAATTAATAATAAAAATTAAAATAAAATTGCTTGTTTCAATTGCTTTAATATTATCAAGCGATTCATAAATGTTAATTATTAATGATGATTGAATATAATTTTAAATACAAATAAAAGCTTGGACAATTTTTTAGGATAATGAGTTTAGATATGTGATGTATTGTATAATAGAAATATGAATGACTAATAAAGACATGATTAATGTATAAGTGTAAATATATATTTAATTTGATCAGATTGATGATACATAGTAAAATCTATCGTTCGATTTGAACTTAACAGATTGAAAAAAATTATATTCAATCTGATCCGATGGTTAGATCGAAATCATTAAAAAAATAACGAATTGGATTAAATTAGTCGAATGATCGAATTTTTTACACACCCCTAATATCAAATAAAGAAAAATCAAAGAATAACGAAATAAGAGATTCTAACAAAATGAGAGAGAAAATGGTAGGAAAGATGGAATAAAAAGAAAGGTACAGATATCTTCGTCTACTCTGAAAAGTCACAGCTCCTTTTTAATTTATTAATTAGTCACCAGTTAAATATCTAGCTTTTTCCTTAATAAATTGACAAAAAAATCAACGGTAAAATAGTAGATGATAAACTTGTAATTTTATTGTATTTAAATGTTATTTTTATTACACAATAAAATTAGATGATAAATTTATAATTTTATTAATATTTCGATAATAGATTTTTTAATTTATCATTTAAATAAAAATGAGAAACTATATGGAACAATCCAATTTAATCCCAAAGAGTGTGACATATTCTTAAGGGGATCGAACCGTTTAATGGTTTAAAATGTTCAAATTGATCCAATCCAATTTAATGTTTGTTATGGTTTTTACGTGTTCTTATTAGCAATGGATATTTTATTTGTGAATAAACAAAATCGTGATTATCTGTAAAATATTGATGATTTTTTCTCGAAAATAACTACAATCGAACAGTTTTAAGGCAATGATAATTATTAAAATTTTAAAATTATGATTAATTGAAATCAAATGCATATTAATAAAATATTTTTATATAAATATGATTATTTAAAAAAAACACTTTTGATACTAAAGACACAACAATTTTTTGCATATCTTCGTGTATATATATATATATAATTTCAAAATTTTAAATAATACTACTCTAAAATAGTTTTAATATTTAAAATAATTTAGTTTAATATGTATTTTTTTAAAATTAAGAATTTATTTTAATAAATATTGAAAAAAAATGTAGTTAAATAATAAAAAAATTATTATTGGTTTATAATTAATAAGTATTCTCAAAATTATATAAAATTAATACCAACTGTTATTATTATAACCATCTTTAGTTATCCCTGCACAATTTAATTTCTTGTACATTCTTAGTGTTATAAATATACATATAATTACAATCATTACATTTATTTCAAATAAAGTAGTTTTATATATACATTTTGGGTTATATTTTTATATTTTTTGTATCTATTTTTTATCGGTAACAATAAAGAATAGATACAAAAAATAGTTAAAGTTTTTCGTATAAATTTGCAAACACACCTAGATGGTTCTTGTCAAATAATGTTCAAATGTGAGTATCATATTTGCACTTGTAGGACTTATAGTAATTTATGTAGCATTTAGTTTAGCTTTTGATGTTAGAGTAAATAACAGGAAGTCTATAATTTATAATTTAATTATAATTGATATAAAAAATAAATTTTGTTATTATTATTGGTAAGCGAGTTATATTCATAAATAGAAGATTTATGACCCAAAAAAAAGAATCAAATAAAAGTCAAAGTTACATAGAACTGAGTGGAGGGAATCGTCAGACCTAGATAAGATTAATAATATTTAAATATTTATAATGCTGCTCTAAAATATATATATTTAAATATATAGTTGAGGACGATGAAAACAGAAAAATAAGAAAGATCTAAATTTTCTTTTATTTTTAGTTAAAAATAAATTATATTTTTTTATTAAATTATTTATTAATATTAAAATATATGATAGTATCATATTTTAAATTAATATAAACTTTTTTAAAAAAACATCTAATATTTATTAGAAACAAAACAATATAATTTAATTAGCATTATATAACATAAAAATAAATAATACTTTGTAATTTAATAACCGTCACAACTAATAAAAAAATACAAATAAAACTACTAAAAAAAATGCTTACTCATCCAAATCCAATGACCTTTCAATCTCGCCAAAGGCCGCCACATCTCAGAAAACTGGATTTTCAATTTCAACTTAGCAAGTTGTGGCCCAAACAGCACCTTCTTCAATTCCTTTCTTTCTCTCTGCCTTTTCTCAGTCTCACAAATCTTTGTATAAGATTCTCTGCCTTTTATGAGAAAAATAGAAAGAATAAAACTGAAGGTGTTGGATCTGACAATAGATGGGAATACAACTAAGAAATGGTGTTTATCATTACATAGTTGATTCCCATACCAATGTTGGTCTTTCGTTGTTTTCTTCACCAGAAGCTTCCTTCAATTTAAGAAGAAAATTGGTGACTGAAAAGGATAGGGTTTCAATATCACGGAAATTCGTTTCAATAGGAAGAGGAAGAAGAAGAAGAAGAATTAGAAAGGGGAATGTTGTAGAGGCAAGCAATGGGGTTAATGTAGCTCCATTTTGGAATGACAAGGCTTCTTCTGCTCCTTGCCTCAGTGACGTCTTTTGGCCTTCTGCAGGTAAAATTTGTTATGTTTATCTTCGTCGATAGATATGCCTTTGAGTACGTGTGGTACATATAAAAATATTGTTTTTGTTATAACGTAAATAAAGCAAAATATATATAAAATAACGTATACTACAGTATAAGTCCACGTGTTTTTCCGTAAAAATAATAATGTTATTTTATGTTTTAGTAAAAGTAATATATGTATTTTTTAAATGAGATTAAAAATAAAATTTAATATATGAAAATAAGTTATCTTGATCTCATATACACCTCTCCAATTGCTTCTCATGAATCAATAGCTCTGAAAACACTTCTTCAATTTGTGTACGTTCTTCTCTCGTGTGATACTAGTGATTATTGAATAGTACTCAAAGCCAAGGCCACCAACAATATACATAACTTGATCTCATAATGAGAGTTTTATCACCAGCTATAAGGATTTGATTAATAGAATATTTCACCTTATTCACATAGGTCTCCATAATCTTACCTCCCTCCCTTGCATAAGATTTGCTTGAGAGAAATCATTAAATACCTTCTCCAAGATACGCCAATAATCAAATACAGTTGTCTTCTAATACAAATAATTCAGATAAGTAGGTGTAACGGATCCCTAGATCCAATTCTAAACAATTGTGTCACGTTGATCCCATAGTTTAAAAGCTGGATTTGTAATAACCGTCTGTCTATCATCAGTACTAGTGAGAAACTAAGGTAGTGGTTGTTTACGTCCATTATTAGGACCTAGAAAGCCATAGCTAGATTTGGATAACATTACGCAATTGCTTAGACTACTGGAGATAATTGGTAAGATCAAGCTTAATCAAAAAATTAGGATTAACTGGGACATTAATTAGAGGATTCAAAGACATTGAATAGAGGGTTCAAAGCTGCAATAGTAAATTGTAAGGTTGTGATCTATGGGATTGAGTTAACTCCATTTTGTGGCGTTAATGGTGAATCACTCATTTTAGGGCTCTAATACCATGTTAACTATGAGCTCAAAAAGTAATCAGAGAGCAAGAGTGAAAGTGTGAGAGAGAGAAGAAGTAGAATGAATTTCTCTTATCATTGATTATCAATTGTACAAGCGATAGCATTGTATTTATAATAACATGATTACTTAACTGTTGATTTTCTCTGATTTTTGTTGAGAGAGTTATTGAATTGATTTTGGCTTAATGTCTAATGTTATATTTATACATTGAAAGGAAGAAACTAGCCGTTACTAAACTAGCCGTTACTAAACTAGTCGTTATTAAACTAGCTGTTATTAAACTAGCCGTTATTATTCTAATTATTCTCAACACTCCCCCTCAAGTTAGGTGTGTAGATATCGGTCAACCCTAACTTGCTTAAATTTTCTTCAAATGATTTCAAATCTAAACCTTTGGTGAAGATGTCCGCCAATTGTTTTTCACTTCTCACAAATGGAGTTTCAATTTCCTTTGCTTGAATTTTTTCTCAAATGAAGTGGCAATCCACTTCGATGTGTTTTATTCTCTCGTGAAACACCGGATTTGATGCTATATGTCGCGCCGCTTGGTTATCACAAAACATCTTTATTGGTTCTTGAATTTTAATTCCGATATCCAAAAGAAGTTGTTTGATCTAAGTTAGCTCGCTTGAGGTTGATGCCATGGCTCGATATTCTGCCTCGGCACTTAATCGTGCCACAACATTTTGTTTCTTGCTTTTCCATGTGACTAAATTTCCGCCTACAAACTTGCAAAAACCAGTGGTTGATTTTCTATCAAAGCTACCAACCCAATCTGCATCGGAGTAGCCACATACTTCATTAGAATTATTACGTTTCATGAGAATTCCTTTACTAGGTGTCCCTTTTAATATTTTAAAATTACATGTATAGCCTCTAAATGTGGTGTTCTAGGTGTATGCATAAATTTAGTAATTTGGCTTACTGAAAAAGAAATGTATGGTCGGGTTACCGTTAAATAAATTAATTTTCCTACAAGTCTTTGAAATTGGTTTATGTCTTCTAAGGGTTCGTCATCCTCAATATTTAATTTGCATTTACTATCTATTGGTGTAGATGTTGGTTTACTCTCTAATTTACCAGTTTCTTTCAATAGATCAAGTGTATATTTTCTTTGTGAAATAAAGAGTCTTTTGGGTGAATGTGCTATTTCTATTCCTAGAAAATATTTTAATAAACCTAAGTCTTTGATATCAAAATTCTCCTTTAATTTCATTTTCACTTTTTTAATTTCTTCCAAATTATTTCCGGTAATTATTATATCATCTACATATACTAGAATTATGGTTGTGAATGTACCATAATTTTTGGAAAATAATGAGTGATTGGCATTACTAATTTTAAAATCACAAGAAATTAAATAAGAGCTTAGTTTTCCATACCATGCTCGTGGAGATTGCTTTAGTCCGTAAATAGATTTTTTAACCTACATACTAGACTAGAATTGTTTTCTTTTTTATGACCAGGTGGAAGCGTCATATATACCTCTTCTTCAAGTGTTCCTTGGAGAAAAACATTCTTGACATCCATTTGATGTAAGGTCCAATTTTGGTTTACCGCTATGGAAAGTAAAATCCTAACGGTATTCATTTTGGCCACGGGTGCAAATGTTTCTTGATAATCTACACCATAGGTTTGAGTGTAATATTTTGCCACTAATCGTGCTTTGTACCTTTCAATAGTACCATCACTATTAAACTTAATCCTATAGACCCATTTACATCCTACAGGTTTCTTTCCTTCGGGTAGTTGTACGACTACTCATGTTTTATTTTTTTCAAGTACTCTAAGTTCTTCTTCCATTGCTTTGCACCATACCAGTTGACCTATTGCTTCCTTATAGTTATTTGGTTCATTTTCTTTGGAAATTGAGGTCAAATAAGTCCAATATTGTGGTGTAACATTTTCATAAGATAAATAATTTTGGATAGGATATTTTACCTCATATGTTACAAAATCTCGTAATCTAGTTGTAGGTTGTGGAGTTCGATTAGACCTTCTCAATGGTATTATTTCGATAGTGCCATCTTTCCCCTCACTTTGAGAAATTTCTTCCTCTTCATTCTCATTAATTATTTCATTTTCATTTTCTACTACTATATTTCCTTCTTCAGAATAAAAAAATGGAAATGTAAATTCATTTGGTTTCTCTTGGTTATTAGTCTCCTTTTCTAGTGTTTTTTAATATGGCTCATTTTCTTGGAATGTCACATCTCTTGAAATGTAATGTTTTTTGTTAATCGGATCATAGCATTTATAACCCTTTTTTTGAGATGAATATCCCAAGAAAATAGCTTTGATTGATGTATAATTTAGCTTGTGTTGTTTATTTTTGTGCACATAACATGTACATCCAAATACTCTTAAATGATAGATATTGAGTTTTTCTTGGTAGAGGATTTCTAGTGGGCTTTTGGAATTCAAATTGGCACTTGGCAATCTATTAATTAAATATGTTGCGTTGAGAACAGCATCCGACCAAAAAATTATTGGAACATTATTTTGAAACAAAAGTACTCTTGTTACTTCAAGTAAATGTCGATTTTTTCTTTTCGACACACCATTTTGTTGGGATGTGTAAATACAAGTTGTTTGATGTAAAATTCTTTTTTGCTTGAAAAAATTTGTAAAATTTTGATTTACAAATTCCGTTCCATTATCACTTCTAAAAGTTTTAATCTTTGCATCATATTGATTTTCTACAAAATTATAAAAATTTTGAAATTGAGAAAATACTTCACTTTTATTTTTTAACAAATGTAACCATGTGGTTCTTGAAAAATCATCTATAAATATAACAAAGTATTTATAACCATTAAATGACTCAATTAGAGTAGGTCCCCAAACATCAGAATGTATTAACTCAAAAGGTTTTTTGCTTTTACAATTGGATAAACTAAATGGTAACCTTGCGTGTTTTCCTAATTTGCAAATTTCACAACTACTACAATCTAGTTGTTTGAAATCAAAATTACATTTCAAAATCTTATCGGAAGGATGTACAATTCTCTTATGCCAAAGAGTGCCTAATTCTTTTTTTTTTAATATTGAAGTTGCATTTTTCTTCACTCATAATATAAAGCCCATTTTCTAGAAAACCTTCACCAATGATATTCTTCGTTATTAATTCCTAAAAATCACATTTTTGGATGTAAGTATAATTTCATAATTTAAGTCTCGTGTGATTTTACTAATGGATAACAAGTTAGATGTACAATTATTCACATGCAAAACATTTGAAACTTTTCTTGAAAGGAGACTAATTGAACCATTTCTTAAAATTTTCATTTTTTCACCATTTGTAACGATTACAAATTGTTTAGTCTCAATTTTTTTGTAATTATTGAGTAAGTTTTTATTTCCAGTTATGTGATCAGTTGAACCTGAATCAAGAATTCATTTGGAATTTAAAGAATTTTGAGTAAGGTTTGTAATCATACCAGAGGTTTTTTGAGATTTTCCTTGAAACATCGCGGATAATTGTGTATACAGCTACCTCATTTGATCCATATCCACCTCACCTTTTATTTCTTTTTCAGCCTCGTTTGTACTCTTATCCCTTTTTTCCTTTTGTGTAGAGTAACCCATTTTCTCTCTGCTCTCTACCCGATTTTGTCGCTGATCTCCCCCTTTGACGAAGCCTCCACCTCGTCTTCCCTTTTGCCAGAGATGAGGGTTGAGACACCAGCATTCCTCGTGCTTGTGTCCTTCCTTCTTACAATAATCACAGCAAGTGAGTGACCAGCATTCCTCGCGCTTGTGTCCTTCCTTCTTACAATAATCACAGCGAGTGAGTGTTTGGTCTCCCCGACGTTCTGGCCTAGGGTTAGATCTGGTGATGAAAGCCTTGGCTTCGGGGTTGTCAGGTAGTTGAGTACCCATCACTATTCTTCTTGGCTCTTCTCTTTCAACCATCCCAACAACCTCATCAACAGATGGCAGCTCACCTATGAGAAGAATTTGTGAGCGTACCCGCTCATAGCTTGAATCGAGCTTGGCGAGGAAGGTGAAAATTCCATCCTGCTCCTCTCTTCTTTTGATTTCATCAAGATCGGTTGTGAGAGGTCGATACACTCTAATCTCATCCTTCTTTTTTTGGATTTGGCTGAATAGTTCGGTGACAGATTGATTTTGTTGTTGTAACTGTTGAAGTTCTTGCTGAAGTTGATAAATAAGAGAGTAATTTTTCTTTTTTCCGAACATTGTCTCGGCTTTAACCCACATATCTCGAGCTGTATCTAGATATGTCATAAGATCAGAGATGTGGGGTTCCATGGTTGCCAGTAACCAACTCATGACTAGATTGTCACTCTTTCTCCATTCTGAAATTTCCTTTTTTTCTTCAACTGTTGGGTGTGTTGGATCTTCGGCTTTTGGTTTTGATTTCTCACCAGTGACATGCTCAAATTTGTCTCTGCCGATTAGACCAAAAGTCACTTGACGTGCCCAAAGATGGTAATTTTTACCATTTAGCAGCACACCTGTAAGTCTCTCTATATGTTGTGACATTTTCTAGATTTCTTGAACTGATACAGTTCTTGTTTGTGGGATTGATTTGGAGCAAGATCAAATCTGCTTTGATACCATTCTTATTCAACCGGGCTCTTCTCTTAACCCAAAAGTCAGCTTGTAGGTTAAGGGGTGCCCTGGTCTTATAAGCAGCACTGCTACCTTCTCCCTGGTCGATGTGGGACTTATTTTCTCAACTCTCCCCCTCACATCGACTGTGTCGACGGACGGTGATGGTCTTATTGTTGCCACGGGTGGTAGTGCAGGGTGGCTCTTCCACCGCCAGGGGTCCTGCTCTGATACCATGTTGATTTTCTCTGATTTTTGTTGAGAGAGTTATTGAATTGATTTTGACTTAATATCTAATGTTATATTTATACATTGAAAGGAAGAAATTAACCGTTACTAAACTAGTCGTTATTAACTAGTCGTTACTAAACTAGTCGTTATTAAACTAATTATTCTCAACAATAACCTCTAAGTAATGGTCAAATGCAAACCAAATACAACTATCACTATCATTATCATTATCTCTAATATTTCTGCTATATGTACTTTTCTTTTCCTCAATTCATGCTAAACTAGCTGTAGAGTATAGTTGGTACCTTTACACATGAACGAGCATGTATATGCGCGCACTTTCAAAAGAAAAAAGAAATTGGTAATTTCACTTATTCATTAAACTAAAAAGTATTTCAGATTATAATACATTTCTAACCAAAAAACATGACATTCATACCAACAATTATCAAAACATGTAATACTAGAGAGCTTGGTATTTGTCTTTTATGTTTTATATCCCTCATTTCAATTACCATTTGATTAAAAAAATGAAGATCCTAATAATATTAATGTGGTATAATTTGGTTCCCCAACAATAGGGGCATTTGCAGCTATGGCAATATTGGGAAAGATGGATCAAATATTGGCACCAAAAGGAATATCAATTACTATTGCGCCTTTGGGAGCTGTTTCAACTGTCCTATTTGCCACACCCTCCACCCCTGCAGCGCGGGTACTTCTCTCTTTTATGGCGTGTCACGTGCTACTATTATTTATAATTTTTTCACTTTATTAGATTATAATACCATGTGGCATGATTTGTATATTAAAAAAAAGGATATATAATATTTATTAAAAAAATAACAAAATAACTACCTTTAAAACTTGTTACAACAAAAATAATATACTTTATATCAAAGTTATATATTTTTATTATTTAAAAAATACTCGATTTATCATTTCACATTAAACGTTCTTCAGTTGAACGCTTTTCAAATTGAACTATGATCTGTTCAATGTTTAATTAGATCTCGTTCAATATCATTAAGTTACTATTATGTTATTATAAGTATTATGGATGTTATTTTATATAATTTTACATATTTATTAACACTTCTCTCCATGAGATTGATAACATATTAACTTAAAAAATTAGTTATTAAATTGATTTTACTTTTAATCCTTAATAAAATGTTTTTTATGTTAAGCAAAATATATACATATGAACCACATTTTAAATGTGTTAAATATATATTTTTTATGTTATGAAACAAAACAAAAAAAAGGAGATGTGTGTTGCATGTAAGAAAATTAAAATTAAAATTTCATCTATGAAATGGTTATGCTATGCAATAAGAGCAATTTCTACGTAAGAGTGGGTAAAGTAATATGGTTTGAATTAGCTTAAAGATGGCTAAAATAGTTTGTGGATTGTGTATGGGAATCGCAGAAATACAACATGTTTATGGCTCAAATTGGATGTGCAGCCATTGGTGTTGTAGCGTTCTCTATATTTGGGCCTGGTTGGTTTGCTAAAAGCTCTGCTCTCGCTGCTTCAATTGCCTTCATGATCTACACTCGTTCCATACATCCACCAGGTAAGACAAAATTTGATCTACCTGTGGAAAGTTTTTAATACTACTAGAGTACTTATTCCCATAGAGGGATATAGACATAAGCGATATTCACGTACGAGCAAGTAAATTTTGTAACATAGTCCCTAGCAATATAGGTAATATGGTATGTAAGTTTATTGTTCTTAAATCATATTTCATTCGTAAAATAAAGGCGTAATGATTTGAACTATATAATTAAAATAATGATAAAATTAAAATTTATAAAATTAGAAATAAAATAAAATTAAAATTAAATAATAAAAAACATGAAATTAATAAGTTTTTTTCCTATTATTTAAATGATATATTTCATTCTAAATTAATAATTAAATTAAATTAAATAATATTCTTAATTCTTTCGAATTGTTATTATTATTTTCAATAAAACATTACCTATATACACTTTTTAATATTATCATAATATAGAAAAAGAATCATATTCTTCCAATTAAAGTACCTTTTTATTGTAGTTAGTCAAATGAATATCAATCGCTGTCACATATCTTCTTGAATATGGGTTCGAAATATTCCCCACCTTGGAAGTTTAGAACATTAGTGAGTGTCTAATGTGTACTCAAAATTGGATTGTATTTATTAAAAAATAAATAAATTTAATTTCTATTTTTTCCCCAAAACAATTGGACTCTTTTGATACTAATAATATAATATAATTGCAATTTTTAATGTGATAATATTATATTTGCAGCTGCAAGCTTGCCTTTGCTATTCATAGATGGAGCTAAATTTCATAATTTGAAGTTTTGGTATGCTTTTTTCCCGGGTGCTGCTGGCTGCATTCTTCTGTGCTTTATTGTAAGTTTATCGTATTCTAAGTTTTTTTAAGTTTGTACTTTTCTTTTAAGAAAATGAAATCGGTATTTAGGGGTTAATAGGTAGGATTTGAACACTCATTCTCTTTGAAAATATTGGCTTTAACTATTTTTTTTAATAAACTTATATTATATTATATTAAGATATTAAAATATATAATACAACTTTTTCAAAGCTATTAAGAACGTAACAGACTAATTTTTTCCAATATTCATAATATTATAATATTATCGTAGCTTTTAATAACTACTTAATTTATACATAATACTCGTGTAATAATTATAAAAATACATTGATGTGATTTCATAGAAAATTAAAACCTCCTCAACTTTTTATCCTCTAACTCTACTTCTTTTCATCCATTTCACTTATTCAACCCACCTAATATAATACTCATCTTTTCAGTCCAATACTCCTACAAATACTGTTGAAAAATTACACAAATTTTTAATAAGTTAAATTTATGAGAAAATAAAAAAAATAATACACAAATTTGATAACGGAGTTTGACCAATCTTGCTTACGTTTCTGGACCTGTTGCAAATCATTTTACTGAAAGAAGAGAAATTATACAAGGTATTTATAACACTCACAACTCACAACCTAATTATACCTAAAAAAATTACTTTTAATTTTCTCTCACAAAAGCTTTTCTCTCTAAGTTTTTCTCTCAATTAGAATGAACATTTGGTTGTTTGATTCATTATAATTATACATCTATTTATAGGAAAATTCACTCCTTGAATTACTCATTAAATTAAAAATTTCTTGAATTGTTCATTGAATTAAGTATTGATTTACTCCTCAAATTAAGGATGATCACTTCTTTATTTACTCCTTAATTTACTCCTTGAATTAAAAAGCTTTATAATAATCTCCAACAAATACAACTTTAGAACATTCTACTATTAGAAGATAACTATATTCATAGAGAAAATAGAACTAATCTTATGTTTTTGCAAAGAAACCGAACAAAACTTGTTATGATAGTCTAAAAAAGCAACTTTCAAGCAAAAAAAAGTCATATTTAAAATAAGATAAAATCGACAACATTAAAACTTAAGAAAGAAAACTTAAAAACACGATAATATTCTCTATAAATACTTTTAAAGCTTTATTACATACATATACTATTTGGACATGTCCTACATGCTTACGTTGAAGACAAGATTGAATCATGGTGTGTATTGTCGAGGAGGAGACTGGATTCACATAAGTACTGTTGGGGTGTGATCGCCGCATACGAAATGTATACAATGAATACACAAGTATACGCATCGCAACAAATAATATAATAATAAGAAAAAATTGTTTCTATGAAGATTATTAATGGTATGTAAGTAATGAAAATAGTTTAACATATTTCTATAAAATTTAATAGTACGTAAGTAACAAATCAAGATTCAATTGTATTTTTTTTGTAAAAATTCTTGACATTCATTGATTAAAAAATATATTTACACAATTGAAAACGACCCTTGACTTGTCTATGATCTAAACGAAACATTATGATTTAAAAATTATTTAAAATCTTGAATTGTATTTAAAAAATAATAGTTTTGTGTTTGTTTTTGTTAATAAATTCCAATATATAGAGAGAGATTAGTTAGTTTATATTGGATGATAAAAAAAATATGATAAAAAACATTTAAATATTATTCAAAATTTGTATTTAAAATCACTTTTACCAGATACATATCTTATGTTTTCTATTTATTTATTTAGAAAATACCATCTACAAATCTTATATTAAACGAACAGACTGCTACCCGATGACGTTACTTTCAAGTTTCACTTATATTATGATGGATTCTTTGTAAAAATATTACCCATTACGAGGAAGTCTCACCCTTTTTTTTTGCTTGCAGCAACAGGTGGTACTGTACTTGAAGGAGAACTTGAAATTTTAATTCTTGAAAAACAAGAGCATAGATAAACTTAGTAGATTTCATTTCATGGAATTTTATGAATTTATTATATTGATAATTGTTAAAACAGCAATAGAGAGAATATTAGAGAACCTTAGGATCTTTGGGATGAGAAAAGAACAAGTGAATATATTTCTATGTATTGTTTTAACAAAAAAAAGTCCATCAAATTTAATAAAAAGTAAACTTTTAAATACATCCTACTTTCAATGATAAACAAACTTAAATTTTAATAGTATTTAAAACTACTCGAACATTCAGAGGTAAGCAACTACCAAATCTTTAGAAGAAGAGTAAGCAATTACCAAACCTCTAAAAGTGATCGGTGATGCATAAAAATTATTACATTTATAAAATATTCAAAAATATACGAATCATTTATAAAAAATAATAAATATACTTTCAAATTCTATTTTGTTCTCTAAGTAGGACATGTTAATTGATTTTATTATTAAATTCTATTTGTTCTTTAAGTGATTAATTAATCATTTAATTGTCTTTCATAAGTGAGACATGATGATTCAAACTTCATTCAAATGTGTCAAAATTAGGTTCAATAATTTAACTATCTAATAAATGATTTTTTAAATTTTAAAAATACTACTAAAGATATGTTGTCAATATATCTTTTAATAATAGTTTTTTATAAAAAAAAAATTGAAATAGAGTTCATACTCAAACTATACATGTGAACCAAATCACTTATAAAAGAATAGTACTCGAAATCAAATTCAAATAATTAAATCTTAAATCTAACTTTCACATGTTAGGTTTATAACGAAAATTCTAACATCGTTATATTTTAAAATAATACTTAATTTTGTAAAAATATTTTACCAATTAATATTTCACAAGCGTAATAACGTCACTAATATCTCATTATAATTTCAACTAAACATGATCAATTTAATAATTTATCAAAAAATTAAACATAATATATAAAAATAACACATAAAAAATAACTGAAAAGAATACATAAATATATCTCAATAGAGTCTTCTTGAATTATTTTTGAAAATCTTCAAAACAAATGTCGAATTTGTACTGAATTGGATCTACAATTATTATATAAATTAAAATTTATTAAATTCTCAATTGAGAGAAAAACTTCAAACTAAAAAAAAGAAAAGTTAAAAAACTTAAAGAGACTAAAGAAATGAGAATGATGAGAGACAAGGAATGATTGATATAATGAAATAGGAGGTTCTATTTATAAATTCAAAAAATCTGTTCATATAGGTTGGCATCGCGACATATACTAGTCCAGCCACGTCACACACATAAATGACACCCACACTTTACACTGTTTTAATGTCTCGTGTTGTCATATGCATATTTTTCACACGGTGACCCGTGAAGGATTAAGGACAATTGTACTAAATCTAAAAGCATCACGTCGCGATACACAATAATTTCACACCGCAATACACTGTTCTGCATAATTTTATTCCCTTATTTTCTGATATCATTTTTTATTGGTTTGGAACATTGTAATTGATTGCCTTAGTTGTATTTTTTTCAAATATCTATCAATTTCATCTTTTTAATCTAAAATATTTTAAAAATAACAAAATATATCCCTAATTTTGAAAAAATAAATTTGTATAAAATAATAATAAATTTAAGTAAATACAAATCTTTTAAGCATAAATCATACATAAAACCACGATATATTGAATGTTTTTGAACACTCATTAGTTAACTAGAAGCTTACTCAACCTTTAAAATGAGAATGTTTGACTTAAATAGTTTTATTTTTGATAAATTAATTAATTTTTCTAACTAGTATAACTCATTTCAATATTCATAACTTTATACCAAATTATATAATAAATAGATCAAAATTAATCTTTTTATAACTTCAATAAAATAATATCAATATCACACCTATCACATATTTAATAGTAATCTTGATCTGCATCAAGATTTGCTCAACATGCAAATTTTATTCTACAAGTTATATTTTGATTAGTCTTTAGGAATCAGGTTCCAGAATCTTGTTTAAAACATAATTCGTGCCAAACAATTATCACTTTCCAGTCTAGGTAGAGAGACGAAAAAGCATAGCACTAGACTTATCAAAAAACTTGTCGATCCAGCAAGGGTAGAAAATGAGCAAAAATGGAGAAACATAACCTTTACTCGACTTATACTTAACTTTTGTCCATTGTTGAGTGCATTAGAAAATTACTCTAGCTATAAAATTCAAAAACCAAGTCTCTAAACTCCCTGCAACTTTAGTAGTAATCTATAGAATAATTCAAACATAAAATGACACCCTTTAATAATATATGATAATAAGGAATACCAAAGTAATAACATGATGTTAAATTGGTAGTGAAAGAAAGAAACTCTTAGATTACAACCTCCTGTCCATTCCTTATTTTAAGAGAAACCATGTACCCTTTTAAGTTAGAGGGTTATGACTATGAGATATATCCGAAAACTTGTATCTCGTATTGATGGGAATCTACGGGCAATAGGACAAGTAGAAATTATACATTAAATGTTAGTGCACATGCTAATGAAATATAAATAAAATATAAGTGCATGAGTTTTTTTTAACTCAATTTCTTTTATATTTTATCAAATAATTTAACAATTTTATTATATTAAAATATCACCTCAATATACTCCAAAAATAATAAATAATTTATAGAATATTTATTTTTTGAAAGTTGTAAAAGACGTTGTTGTCTTGGGTGAAAAATGTTTGAAAAGTCTTTTATATCACTACAAAGGTACACATTACTCCCTTAATTTTATGATAATACATAATTAATACCACTTTTCTTTTTACACATAAATTCAATTGTACTCCATAAAAGGAAAAAAATGAGTGATAAATAGTTATTTTCCTTGTCGGTACAAAAATCTCTACACCTAATAGCAATTTGCACCAATTTTACTTATACACCACTTATATGGTTTTATATGATAGATTTATCTAGAAAAATGAATCACTTTATCATATTTTAAGATAATTCTACCATTTGTTTTTATACAAGTGATGTGTACAAAAAAAAATTATTCACTGATACTAACAACACCTATACATAAATATCTATTTACTCTATACTCCAATAACCCTGTTAAATGTATAACGGTGAAATCACCATTAATTTAGTCTTTAAAGAACTTATGGCTTTGTGAGGATGTCTATTAGTTGATCCTCTGAGAGGATATAGCTCACATTCAATGTACCGCATAATTTGAGACAAAGTGATTGGTATTGATATTATCATAAAACAACATAGATATATAGGTCATTTGGATCTTCAACACAGACAACAAAGATTGAACCACAATACCTACATAGATGCAAAAGATAATATTTTATACTCTACCTCGGTTGATGATCTTGCTACCGTTTTCTAGTTACCTACATTCAATGACACCAAAATTTCCCCAAAGTAAATATCATATTCAGCTGAGCAATGCCTATCATCTAGGCAACATTCTTAGTCTAAGTCTAAGAAACCTACTAAGCCAAACACATCAAATTTCTATAAAGTCACCATGAGTAGTGGTACCCTTAAGGTACCTCAGATATCACTTAGTTGCCTTCATATGTTCATCAGTGGCTCAATCTAGGAATAGGCATAATCTCTTTATAGAATATGCAATCTCAAGTCTAATCATCACATAATACTGTAAAGCACCTATCAGACTTCTATCCAAGCTAAGATCAAACAAGGGTGTCACTCAATGCTTAGATAGAATTGAAATAGAAGACATAAGAGTCTTCAATGGTGTAACTGTTTCCAACCCAACTCTTGTTAGTAGATCACAAACACATTCATGCTGTGAAAGTTGCAAGCTATCCTCAATGCTCTTCACATCAATGCCTAAGAAATAGTTTAATTTATCTAGGTCTTTTAATTAAAAGTTTAACCTCTTGAATGAAACTTACAATGGAGGAAGAAATGCAATCTCTTCAAAAAAATAAAACTTGAAAGTTAGCTCGACGAAAAATAAAACTTGAAAGTTAGCTTGACTTCTTAAAGATAAGAAAGTAATTAGATGCAAATTGATATTTGCAAAGAAAGTTACTATTCAAATTTTGTTGGCCTTGGTAGCACAATATAATTTTGAGCTAGTTCAACTTGATGCTAAAATCACATTTTTACACAATAATTTAGAAGAAGAAATCTATATAACTCGACTCAATGGATTCAAAATTATTGAAAAAGAAAATTGGGTTTGCAAGATAAACAAATAACTATACGGTTTGAAGCAATTGCCCAGATGATGGTACAAACAATTCGATCAGTTCATGGTGGAGCACAAGTACGATAGTAAATTTGATCATTGTGAATACTTTTGCAAGCTAGATGGTGGATCATTCATTTATTTACTTTTATATGTTAATGACATGCTGATAACTTCTACAAATAAAGCTAAGAATAGATTGTTTAAGTTATAGTTGAATAATGAATTTCAAATGAAAGATATTGTTGATGCTAACAAGATTTGGGTATAGAGATCCATAGAGACGGGTGAAGAGGTAGAATTTTTTTTATCTCAAAAACAATATTTGAAGAAGTTACTATATAGTTTTGGCTTGAATGAAAAGTCAAAACTTGTTAATACACCACTTGTCTTTCATTTAAACCATAGTGCTTCTTTGTTTCCTACCACATATGAGGAACAAAAATATATATTGTAAGTTTCTTATTCGAATGCAATTGATAGCTTGATATATGCTATGGTATATACAAGACCTAACTTTTCACAGATTGTTAGTATTGTGAGCAAATATATGCACAATCTTAGAAAAGAACATTGATAATTGTGAAATGGATTCTTTGATACATGTTGGGACACTATAGATAATGGTTTAGTGTTTGAGCATGATGAAAAGTTGGTGATCAATTATGTTGATTTTGACTCCTCCAATGATTTAGATGGTTATGTGTTTACTTTTGATAGAGGATCTGCAAGTTGAAAGTCTACATTACAACCCAAAATGGCTCTATCAACTGTAGAAGTAAAGTATATGGTAGTTTTTGAAGTTATTAAAGAAGCTATATGATTACAATGGTTGATTGAAGAATTTGGGTTGCAAAGGAACATCTAAATGTTTATTGTGATAGTCAAAATAATATTCATTTAACAAAGAATCGGGTTTATCATGCAAGGACAAAACACATGAATGGTCGCTTCCAATTTGTGCGAAAAGTCATCAAAAATGGAAAGATATTTCTACCAAAGATTGGGACAATTGATAAGCCCACATATATGTTCATCAATTTAGTGACATCAATGAAGTTCAAATATTGTTTGAGCATGATAAACATCCAATAATATTGAGCATGTGATGACTTTACGATCAACATCTACAGGTATATTGCAAAAATTAGGATAATCATCACTTGAAGTTATTGACACAATTTGATATAAGATGAAGATTGTTGAAATGTGTGGTTTTAATTAAGCCAACATTGCTAACCAAATTAAAAGCCATAGAAGTCAATAATTGGTGGTTGTCTTCATGACATGGAATTTAAAAATTGATGCAACTAATTGAGAAATTGTGAAGCCAACCCCTAACAATTTGCACACAAACTTCCCTATAAATAGCGAAAGAAACTAAGCGATAAAAGCATCACAATAGCCAAGTTCAATAGTTGTAATTGTGTGAGAAAAAGAGAGAAAAATTATGAAAGCTCATTTTTGGTAGCTTCACAGTGTTAGAGATAACATATTTGGTAGTTGTCTTTTCTTATTTTTTTAAAGAGAAATCTCCAAATTAAATGTACTGAGATATTTGACAATTTATACCTACTTTATAAACACCATTTGAAACGATAAATTATTCTCTTATCATTGCCCGTAGACTAGACTTTAAGTTGAATCACGTAAAATTGTGTCCACTTTGTTATTTATTTTTCTCTGACTCTAACTCTTAGTTACGATAGTCAATTTATTACTTAATTAGATACTTATTATTTAAGAAAATTCTATCTAAGGAGATTAAAATTTAAGTGGTAACAATATATCCCTCCAACCTTTCTTGGGAAGTTCAACTAAAGGCCTAATTCACGTGCAAGGATGGGAGAATAATTTTCTATTTCAAATGATGTTTACAAAGTAGATACAAACTCTCAAATACCCTAATTTTATCCCAATACACTAACTTAAAGATTTCTCTCTAACAAATAAAAAAAAGCAACTATCAAATATGTTATCTCTAACATTATGAAGCTATTAAAAATGAGCTTCCACAATTTTGCTCTTTCTCTCACACACAATTGCAGCTATTAAACTCAGTTGTTGTGATGATGCATTAACTTGTTTATTTATAGGGAAGTTTGTGTGCAAATTGTCAAGGGTTGGTTTTATAATTTTGCAATTAGTTGCATCAACTTCTGAATTCCATGTCATGAAGATAGCCACCAACTCTTTACTTCCATGGCTTTTAATTTGGTCAACAATGTTGGCTTAATTATAGCCACATATTTTCAACAATCTCTACCTTAGTCAAATTGTACCAATAATTTCAAGTGATGATTCTTCCAATCTTTACAATACACCTATAGGTGCTCAAAGTTGCAGAATGCTTATCAAGTTCAAAAAATGTTTCAACTTGATTAATATCACTACCTTGGTCAACATATATGTAGGGTTATCAATTGTCTCAATCTTTGGTAGACATATCTTCCATCATTGATAACTTCTCGTACAAAGTGGAAGAGAACATCTATGTTTTTTCCCTTGCATGATAAACCTAATTCTTTACTGAATGAATAGTATTTTGACTATCTATCACAATAAACATTTAGATGTAATCAAACCTTGTAAACATATAGCTTCTTTAATAACCTTACTCTACCTCTGTTGTTGACAGAGTCACTGTGGATTGTAATGTAAACTTCCAACTTATAGGTCCTCCACCAAAAATAAACATAACCAATAATTGATCGACACTTATCCAAATCACCGGTGTAATCAGAATCGATATAACCGACTACCAACTTTTCATCCTACTCAAACACCAAACCATTATCTGTGGTGCCCATAATGTAAAGAATAATACATGTCACAACTTGCAAATGTCCTTTTCCATGATTGTATATATATCTGTTCACAATACTAATAACTTGTGAAATATCAAATCTTGTATACACTATAACATGCATCAAGCTACCAATTGCATTCAAATAAGGAACATGTAGCATATAATTTTGTTTCACATCTGTGGTAGGAGACAAACAAGCATTAAGCTTGAAATAAGAGTCAAGTGGTGTACTAACAAGGTTTAATTGTTCATTCAAGCCAAAAAAGTGGTGTACCTTCTTCAAATATTGTTTTTGATATACAAATTTGACCTCTTTTTCAGTCCCTATGAATCTCTATACCTAAAATCTTATTATTATCAACAAAATCTTTCATTTCAAATTCTTAATTCAACTATAACTTAAACAATCTAATCTAAACTTTATTTGTAAAAGCTATCAGTATGTCATCAATATATAAAAGAAAATAAATAAACGATCCATCATCCAAGTTGTGAAAGTATGCAGAATGATCAAATTTACCTATTGTGTACTTGTGTCCTACCATAAACTGATCGAATTGCTTGTACCATTATCTAGACGATTGTTTCAAACCATAAAGCAATTTGTTTAGCTTACAAACCATTCTTGCCCAACTTTATATCCATCGGGCTAAGTCATATAAATTTCTTCTTCCACATTACCAAGTAAAAATGTCATTTTAATATTAAGTTGAACTAGTTTCAAATTATATTGTGCAACCAAGGCCAACAAAATTTGAATAGTAGCATGCTTCACAACTGCTTTCTTACCTTTGTAACCAATCTTGTCTTGAAACGCACCTCATTCTTCTTAGGAAATCTCTCTCTTTGCAAATATCAATTTGCATCCAATTGTTTTCTTACCTTTAGGAAGTCGAGCTAACTTCCAAGTTTTATTCTTCTGAAGAGAGAAAATGTGAAGAAAATATGAAGAGGGAGTAACGAATGAAATAATACACATAATTGTATTTGGCGGGAAAATAAGTGGGGAAAGCGCCAAAATAGAAAATGACACAAATACACCTTTCATTAATTGATCACATTGGTCAAACTTAGTCAACCTTATCATCTTATGATCATTTTAGACTAAATTGTACATATTTGAAAATAATATGACTTTTGGCATATCCCTCAAAATATAATAATTTTGTGTACTTTTTCTAAAAGCTAAGGTATCAATCGGTACCCAACCCCATCATTATGTTTAGGGTGAAGGGGACTTAGTAGAGATCGCTAGGTCCATGTGTCAACCTCAATTCAACGTTTATTGAACTTCTTGTAGTTGTTTAGCTAACCACTCAATGGGTAGACAAGATAATCATATTTTTTTGGATGATTTTTGAGGCAATCGTTAGTCGTTAAGGCTGCTTGGTCAACATGGTTAGCTTGGACAAAATGGCCTTACGTGCGTGCTTTGAGATGATCACGTAGATCGCGATGGACAGAAGCCTCTCAACCTGACCCAACAAGTTCAAGATGGATGGTCAGAGGGACTGTCTTAACATCCGTGACTGAATGGCTTTGGATAATTCAAGTAGACCTAATATAGCCGACCTTAAGACTCTGGTCCTACTATAGTCGATCACTTCACTAGCCAAACCCTGGATGGCTACGGGTCTAATCATGTGCACTCTGGGCATTAAAGTGAGACAAAGACTAGTCCAAGGGCTTATGGCTATTGAAGACGAGTCCAGGATGATTTGGAATGTGTTTTTCTATCAAGTCCAAAAGGGCTTTAACCCAAGCTTTCCTCCCCCGAGACATTGGGCTCGTTGCGGGCTAATAGGTGCAGGATCAAGATTTACATTCTTAACATGTAATGGATTCAGAAAGACTGATGGATGGATAACCTATTAATTGGAAAAGTAAACCTTTGAACGATGGAGTTAGTTGATTGGTCCATAACCTTCTCTTAAAAGTTTAGAAAGTCAAGTTGGTAAAATAAACCAACTAAATGTGAGGCATTCTCTTAGAAAACTTTATTACTCCTCGATCTCTTTTCAAAGACCTATATGTATTATTTGCATATAAAAAACTAGGAAACATTTATAAAAGTCCTACAATTTGGGATTTTCGATCTAGTAAAACTCTTCTTTTCCACAAATAGCACCAAATGTTGATGCTAATTTTTGCCATCACCATGTATGACTATCCTTTATAGATCTGCAAGATAAAACAAACCATTAAGACCTTGAACTATTGTAAGAGTAGCCTTTGATCCTTCGATGATTAAGTTAGTAATGAGATGGTGAACCTAGCGAAAATATAAGTCTCACTTTATGAATAAGAAGAAAGATAGTATTTGACTATAGTATTTACTTATGACAGATAACTTATATGAATAAGAAGAAAGATAGTATTTACTTATGACAGATAACTTATATGTGAATTATACAATTGTGAACATATACGGAAAAAAGTAACCTTGTACATATCCCTTACCAATATAAATAAACTTGATGTAGCATTATGTATCCCTCACCATAATTATGTCTTTTGGACAATTAGATAAAAATTATGAACCCTTTATCTCTTTATTGAGATTATCTTGTAATCAAATTTATCTAATAACTTAACGTTTAACGTTTATTAGGCGTAACCTAAAAGTTTTTTACTAATTGTGACAACTATCTGCTTGTCACAAAGGACGTACTGAAGTACAACCAATAAGACATTATTATGATAACAAAATAAATCTGAAACAATAATTCAAAATCGAATTTAAAATTCAAATAGATCATTATCAGATAAATGTTTTTTAACTTTTAAAATCCTAATTTATTCCCAACAATACCTAACTTCCCATAAATATTCTAATTATTTTATGATTGATTCCCAATAACCAAATCTTAGAAATCATCGTACAGGTAATCATAACATGTAAAAACTACTCATAGAATAATACCATTTGAAGGCAATAGAAAGAAATTTTACAATTGTCATTCGATTCTTGGGTCGTTCATGTTAAAATGATGAAACAAACAAAAGGGATTTTTATGTTTCTAACCCATCAAGGAAAAACGGGAACTTCGTTGATGCTCTCCATGAAATACATGGAAGGATCAGAACTGGAACAGCATCTCAGGTGTATAACCAATAGCTTCAAGGTGAGCAGCCATGGCTTTGTTCATCGGTGGCGGACCGCACCTTAGAACCTGCAAGTTAAAGGATCGAAGCCAAGATATTTCATTATCACACAAAAGTATCCCTCTCTGAATATAAATTGAAGCAACAAGGGTTGTTTATTATGACACTAAATAGTTACCTGAATATCAGTTGCAGGGGCGGGGCAGTGAGTTTGAATCATTTCCTTTGATACGAAGCCAACTCCTCCATCCCATACTTCAGGAGGCTGATAAAATAATATTAAAAAAAAACTGGCAGTCCATCAGGAAGAAAAAGAAACAGTGCTTTCCAGATATCACATTTATTAATACTAGAGCATTTTGTGCCGACATGCGAAGAAAGTTGCAAAAGCAAGACAAATTTAGAGTATGTTTGCTTGTGTTTCTGTTAAAAATAGTTTCAAAACAAAGCGGTTTCATAAAAAGGCAGTTTTGGGATAATTCTATAAGCAAAGCACAAAATGTACTTTTTGAGCCCTAAAAGCATTTCTGAAAAATTGTTTGTGTTTGGTCCTGAAGCATTTTTGCAAGGTTCCACAAGCAGAAACAAAGAGACCCTTAGCCTTCACACTACATAACTGCTTTTCACCTATCTTATAGTCCACTATATGCAAAATTGCAATATATTGTAATTCTTTTAAGGTTTAATGAACAATGGTATTCAACAGTTAGGACGCATGATTGCTAATTTGCTACCACGTCTCCTGTAATAAACAATCTACATAAAACTAAAAACCCAATCTTACACGTCAGACTGCTCAAGCAACAGTTTTCTCTAATCCAGAGTTCCAATATGCGGTTGATACTTAATACCGAATACATGAGAAAATAATAGAACAAAAGGAAAAAAAATAGCAATAATTCATAACTTTTGAAGGTCAGCCAACAACAGCAATAATTAAGTGATCACTTGCTACCAAAAAAGAAAGTTAAAAGATTAGTTATTCACTTATGGGATGTGACAATTATAACATGCTTGACCATGAGGTGGAAAAGAAAAGGTGATGACAGGAACCATAACCGAACCTGATTCAAAACGTAGTAGATTTTAAACTGATCAGGGTAGTTCGTCGCTAAAGCATCCAACTCTTCCTACAAATTCACCAATAGAATTAGTTTTATTCGATTGCATTGGCTTTAAATTCATACATAGGAAACAGTACTTCCTGCTTCCCGATTTATGTTTGGTCCAGTCACATAAAAGCAGTTTCCATACCTTTCATTGGCTTGTTAGCAATCAAAAAATTAATATAGCAGCCTAATCAAGATACATAAAAAAGTAAAATATAGATAAAATGATTCACAAGACCAGACAAAACATTCCAGAAAATGTGCCAGCTGTGTGCACAGGTTCAAGGTATCATTCATAAAAGTTGCCATATTAATATTAGATGCTTTGGACACATGCAACAAATAAAGCTGGATGGGAAAATAAACAAAGTAGCTTTTATGATGCCACTAAACGTAGCATTGAAGCCCTAGTACTGTGTCCAATGGATATGACATGAGGGTAGGTATGGGTATTGGACACTCAAAAAACACTCCGTTAAGCCCATGTAACATGGCATGCAAGTTCCGATAAAAAATGGTGGAAGTGATCATGTGCCTGTATTACTTCTTTCTCCTCTCTTTTCCCCCTTTAATTGGAGAGAAATGGGAAGGGAAAAGGGGGAGCAGGACGCTAAAGCCTAGCCCACTAATGTTTAGTTTTTAAGAACATCTCCAAAATAAGGAGATCAGCCCTCTTACACACTAATACATATGGAAGTAAAATTAACAAACGCTCTTTATGCTTGGTGTTTGGTAACAAGACCCCTAATACCTCATCAATAAATCCAAGGATAAGTAGATCAAATCATCCACTTAAAAATATCCCTAATACCTCTTCAAGGCCAAAGAGATTTTATTGATCATCTCCTCTCAAATATCAGCTTATTTTCCCTTCCTTTAATGTTTTATGTTGGACTGATTCGTATAATGAAAAAAACAATTAAGAGATGCCCCAAATATGTTTCCAAAAATCAGAAGTTACGTGAGATATTAAACATAACTAGGTACCGAGCAATGAAAAAGAAAACATCAAAATGTCAAATAACAATCACATTGTCCATTCACTAACAAGCATGATCCAATCTGGACTCCCTCAAAATATATATGCTTAATAAAACGAGCAATCAACTATTTCTTGAAAGAAAACTCCATGTTGAGGAACATATATAGTGTAGAGCATATTACCTTTAAAAGAATGTCGTCATATGTTACATTGGCATAAATAAGATGCACCTTTGTTTTGTCCTTTGGATTTTCTAAGATGGCTCTAGCAACCTAATGCAGAAACAAGATAATAATATCAGTCATCAAACAATTGAGCAAGCAAAGATTCCGATTTCGAACAATCACATTAAAATGCACCCAAAAAAAACATACATACACACACCTGGAACATTGGAGTAATGCCAGACCCACCAGCTAGCATTCCGAATGCTCTAACTTGGCCAGGACTGTACTTGAAACGGCCCTGGAAGACAATTACAGAAATGAGCTCTAACTATATGGTAAAGTTCACTGATTATTTCTTCAGAAAATAATTTTAATGGGCCTGTTCTGGTAACAGAGATTTGATAAACATGTTTTAGGAATCACCCTCACCACTGGATGGTTCTATTCAGTGGTAAAGAAGTACCCTTGTCTTGAAATCTAGAGAAAAATACTTCTAATATGATCAAGTATCAAAGTAAAGAGATAACCAAAGACTGATAAAAGAGGACATGCCATCTTAGGTGAGAACAAAAAATTAGAATGATTTGGTAGAAGAACATTGTCAAATTTTTGTGCCTCTGTAATAGTTGCTAATTTTAACTAATCAAAATGAACAATGCTTCCAAGCTTATTCTATAAATCAATTTACAGAAGCTAGCTTTGATTCCAGTTCACAACTTAACTGTCAAGAGCTACAAGTTATGCAACATGGTTTGTGGCATTGTCCCTTTAAATATAATAACTTATTTCTATAACAAGATATACTATTTCCAAAAGGAGCATTGTATTGTATTGCTTCATCAATTAACAAGTATAGGAGAAAAAAGAACAAGGTATTCAATCATATTTTCAATCAAAACATTAAAACAGGTTGCTGTGTTACCATTTATTCAACTCTTGAAAACTACCAGAGCCAATTTAGTTAACTTGTTCTAAAAATTTGATATGTATAACAAACACTAAATAAAAGGAAAAACATCCAATTTATTCCCCATGCCTTCACTTTGTAGTCAATTTAGTCAAGGTTTTAAACGGCGTTTTTATGCCTTGAAGCATTTTTCTCGCATGAAGCGAGGCATAAGCCTCATTATAAAGAGTTTGAGACAATTTTCTACAAGATGCAAGTTATAAGCTTAGGTTAATTTTTACTTAGAACGGATTATAAAACACAAATAAGATAACATTCATAAAAATAAAAATTATCATAACTTATTCATAATTTAACATTGAAAAGATCATGAAAACAAGTTAAAATGTGATTTTAGAATATTAATAAAGGAGAAGTACCTACTTCTCACACAGAATATGAATAAGGTCTAACACTCAAAAAACCTAAAGAATATGATAGAAGCACGTGATGGATAAAATTGGTATACTTAACACTCAACATATAATTTTGCACTGGTTGTTTCACCCTTTAAAACTGTTTTTAGCTTAATATGGATGAGTTATTGGGTCACCAGGGATTTTCAACACACTCAAATGAAGACAATCTCATAAATAAAGTTCGAGGCATATAACCTCATTGCGCACTACCTAATTGTGTAAACCTCAAACGAAAAAGATTTAAGTCTCAAATAAATCATTTCAGGCTAAGCCTTAACTCATTGGATAGATGAGGCTTACTAAGGAGAGCATCATTACAAACCTCAAAATAGCAATTTAAAACCATAAATTTAGTTTGTAAAAGAATATGTTAGTCAATCAATTTAGTCACTGAATGTAGTTGAATCACCATCAACATTTAATTAAGGGATTAATTAACTAAAAATATTGATTTACAAACTGAATTGACAAAAAAATATTTCTCCAAGGACTACAAGTATGGGGAATAATCACTAATATAGACACTTATACATAACTAACCCCAAAAGCCATGCAGATACGCAAATAATTTGAAAAGTTTGATGGGTAATCACTATTTAGTCTAGTATATGCATTTAAAAACAATAAGAACTTTTATCATTCTATAAAATATTGATGGTCAACACAATTGGAAAATTTTGGACTGCAAGTGCTGATTACTTTCAACATTACATCAACACAGCCTCAAGAAAGGTAAACTATAAAATATGATAAAATTGTGTTGGCTATAGCTGATTCCCATATAAATTTTACATTGACAAGAATTGAAATATCGATGGGGAAAGAGGGTGAGAGAGATGAACACAGTAAAGGAGTTTCTAAATATCAAACTTAAATAGCACATACTTTGGGTCCCTTTACTGCAAGATAATCTCCAACACGCATCTCACGAAAATGATGGGACATTCTTCCTTGAGGATACATCTACACAAGAAAAATGCAGCACATATTTACCACGTTAACATAAGCACACAGAAGCACAAGGTGTTTAAATGCATGTGTCAACATACAAGAAAATGTTAAATATATACCTTTATAACTAGTTCAAAACGCCCAACATCAGAATCCAAAGTAGTTGGTGTATATGGTTTGATAACCTCTTCACCTAGGCTATCCTTGCCCCTATTGAAAAAAAGTATCGTATAACAAGGGATATAACAATGAGGAATATATAAAGAAAATAAATCTTTACTCCCATCAAATAGGAGGATCAGTTCAGGACTATTTTAAGAATCTGTGATATATAAAAGGAAGATCATAAAGCAGAAAAGAGTCAAGGAAAAACTTATAAATTGAACCTGCAACTTATATGCTGTCCGATTGGAAGGCCCAAAACTGAAGCAGGTGAAGAGAGTTCAAACATAAACTTTGCCACATTATGGCTCAATTGGGTCCGTTTAACAAGTTTAAACTCTTTGAAATTCTCAGGATCCAAGCAGCCTACAAGAGCACACCATGATGTAAGAGTGTCGTAGAAATTACAGATTCGTGTACATTTTAAAAAATGAAAAAATATTTGCAGTTAAACAACATAAAAAATGGGAAAGTGAGGCAAAAGAAAGAAAAAAGTAAAATTCTTAATCTGCCAATGAATAAATGCCATTAGAATAAATAATAAAAAAAACACAGCTAACACTAGAAACTTCCAATCAAGGAAAAGAGAATAACAGCTTCAACAATGAATTGCTATAAGAAATAAGTCTGGACAACTTGATAAAGCTTTGAAAAGGCAAGGTAGGAAGGCAAAGAAGCCAAAAGGGCCAAACATTCAGATATCCAAGATAGGAAACATCACATTTGTATTATACTATAAATCATAAATGAATTCAAGCTGGACAAAAATCACCTCAGGAACTCTCAGAGATCAAGTGATGTAGAACAAGGAGAAGAACAATATTTTTTAAAAAAAAAGGAGAAGAACAATATTGAAAAATTAAAGAAAAGGGGGGGAAATTAGAGTTTAGAAATTGAAGAACTATGAATTAGGGAAAAAGGAGATTGATAAAAGAGAGGGAAAATAATACGTAATCATTGTATTCCAGTTTGGAAAGGAAAAGGAAACAGAAAGAAAATCATAACTTCAATAAAGTACAACTCGGGAATTATGGGTTCATCAGTAGGTCAAATGATCACTTAGGATGTCATGAACTAGGTTGGATTCAGAATGAGGCCATCTCTAAGGATGCCATTCTTGCCCTATAAACTTCAAAGATCAGCATCAAAAGATAAATTTAGAAATGTAAGATCAAAACCAAAGCTATCAAAACGTTATCATCCCTGCTTTAATTCCATTACTTTAACAAACACAAGCAAAGTAAGCTTCATTATCAGATCTTTTCTACCTTCTCATCAAGAACCAAATAAAGGGTGTATTTGCTTGTACTTCTATTAAAAGCAGTATCAAACGCAAGCAGCTTCAGACAAAAGCGGTTTAAGAAGCACATATTTATGCCATTGTTAACAAGCACGTATATGTGCTTTCTGAGCCTTGACAAAAAAAATTGTTTAGTCCTGAAGATTTTTTTCTGTCAGAAGCACTTTACGGGTCTCAGAAGCAGATACAGACAGACCAAAATTAGCAGAAAATGCATAATATCATATATTAAAGATAAACTTGTACAGCAGCATAAATAAAATTATCCGCGACCAAATTTGAACAATTCGAGCCATTTCTAAATCAAGAATTAAACTCAACCACAATAAAATCTAAAGAATAAATGCAAAAGCAATAACGAGTCATGAACCCAGATCGCATATGAACAGAAAGATAGTCAAAGATAAAACAACATCTATTAACACAATTGATAAACTAAACAAAGAGAGTAGAAAAATTTAGATGTTTTATAATGACCCATTTACTAGCATGCACAAACTTAAACATCAATAAATTCCCCAAAAAGCAGATCAAAGAGAACTAAGGAAGTAAAGATACCACCTTTGGGCTTTTTAGAGTACAATAGATAAACAGCACCAGCAACAACTGCAAAAACAGCTACTGCTCCACCAACAAGAATCTGAGAATCTAACGACTTGATGAAATCCATGAATCGCTTATCCAAGTTCCTTTACGTTCTTTTCTACTGTGGTTTAGTGATAGAGAGCTGAATCAAGAGATTGGTAATAGGGTTAGGTGAGCAAATATGGAAGATGATTTGTTTGAAGTCTCCTAAAACTTAAAATTGGGCAACAAAGCTAACACTTTGTCTTACAGATCTTAAGAAGTCACGATTGTTGGGAAGAATATGAATGACAGATTGCCTGAAGGGGGGTTAGGTGAAGATACATTGACTGAATACCAAACACCGAGAGTTCTCTCTTTTTTTACTTTTTCTTTTTTTTCCCTTTCAGTACTATAAACCCGAGAAACCTTGGTTATTATCAGGGGCGTGCGTCTGATAAACCTACCCTTCGACCGCGTCCAGTCGTACGTAACTGACATGTCATTATTGTAGAATAAATTCTAAATAAATCCTTTTTTTTCTAATAATAAGAAATCCTTTTTTTCTAATAATAAGAAATCCTTTTTTTCTAATAATAAGAAATCCTATTATTATTTACATGGATATGATATTAATTTTAAAAAATATTAATTTAATTACATGTCAAACATTCTTACTTAAATAAAATATGTCGCAAACATTTCTCTTCTTAAAACCAGTAAACTCCTCTCTTTCATTGTCTTCTTGATATAAAATATTCATCTCCACCGATCATATCCACGTATCATAATATTTTTATCTCAAGATTCTCTAACTTATAATACTTACGATGAAAGACATATAAATAAAAATTTAATAATTTTATATCATCAATGAGTAAATGATAAGATGATAATTGAAATAAATATTTCATAAAAATATTGAAAGTTTATAAATTATGGACCTAAATAACTTAGAGGGGATGAATAGGTTATTTTTAATTTTTATCAATTTATAATTTAATAACCTAAACAAAGTAGTCAGACATGCAATCGTGTATAAAAATAAGTGCGAAAATAAAATAATAACACGTTATATTTTTAGGTAGAAACAACCAAGGTCACAACTATGACCTAAGAGAAAAACCACTGATCCACCGGACCACCTAACTTTGCACTATGAAAATTAAATATTCGAGTACAAACTCGGTCTTATGCTACCCTCCTTAGGATACTGTCTCAATGTACTTTACTTACGAGCGTCTGCTCTGTTTTCACGATTTTCAATATTAGTGTGAGCGGTTTCTAAACAAACATTCCAATAAGCTTCCCGTCAATCAGATACTTTCCCGAATTAACTGTAAAATAGTTAGCACAAAAAAATACAAGTATCCGTGTGTGTTCTATAACGGATTTAATAATAAATAATCCTAACTAGATGATTCAAAACACATATCATTTAAATCAAATCAACTAGTAAATTATAGAGCAAAAAGATCAGGCACAAGTTCAATAAAAATAATTTTTTAAAAGATTAATAATTAAATCAAATAACTATGATATGATAAAAAAATTATTTAATCTAACAATTTAAGAACAAAAATAAAGAAAAAGCCATAAGAACATATTATCAAAATATCATAAAATAATTATGCTTATTAATAAATCAAAGATAACCACCAATATTTAATAGATTAACTTAATAAAGAATCATAAAGAATTATGATCTTATATTTGTAAAATAAGAGAGAAAAAATAAGAAATAGAATAATGTTCTTGTGTGGTTAATTTAAACAATGAGTAATGAGTTTTATTTATAGGAAAAATTAAAACATTTAATCTTATGTAATTGATAAATATATCTTCTACTACAAATAGGATTAGTAATTCTCACTAATTAAGATAACTCCTATTTAAAATATATTTCTTTTAAAATAGATTTTATGCTATCTTTTATGATAAATATTTCAATTATAATTTGAAGTATATCTTATCTAATATCTTTTAAAATATATTTTATGCTATCTTTTATGCTAAAGATTTCAACTATAATTTATAGTATATCTTATCTAATATCTTTTAAAAATAGATTTTATGTTATCTTTTATGATAAAGATTTCAAATATAATTTATAGTATATCTTATCTAATATCTTTTAAAAATAGATTTTATGTTATATTTTATAATAAGGATTTCAAATATAATTTAAAGTATATCTTATCTAATATTTTTTAGTTATTAAATGCATAAATGTAATCCTATGTGTTGTAGTTATCAAAGATATACCTAAAGTATAATTATTTAGAACTCAAGCATTTGTTTGGCTTTTCTTGATATACTTGATAACGGACCTAAAAATAAATTTACAGATAAATATTTTGTCCACGAAAATAGTCAACACTCATAATCCTTACAGAATATGAAGTAGCAATTTTGAAAGCAAAAATGGATAACAAAGATAAATATCTTTATAGATATGCATCAATATCTTTTCATGGTTCAGAGTTAAATTATCATAATAATGAAAACGAATATTTAGCTATTAAAAAGGCTATAAAGAAATTTATAATATATGTCATAAGTTCCAGATTCATTGTTAGAATCAATAACAAGAATTTTGATTGTTTCTTAAAAACTAATATTGTAGATGATTATGAACAAAAAATATTAGTCAAATGATAACTGTGATTCAACCATTACAATTTTGATGTCGAATATCTCTCAAGAAATAATAATAATTTATCATATGCTCTTATTAGAGAATTAACAACTCCAATTATTTTTCTGCTCATATGAAGATAACATCTTGATATCCAAATCAAGATAAATGAAAAGGAGATAAAAAACTTACATGAACAACTCGAGTTGTTATATACCTCAAGAAATCTTATATAAAGACAATAAATAAACAGGAAGAACTTGATTGTTTAAAATAACTCTTACAGTCCAAAAACTCAAAAGAGAAATCTTCATAAAAAATCAATCTAAATATGATAAAACTTATGAAGAAATAATTTAAGATGAAAATGAAGAACCTGACAATTCAAAAGAGAATAACATTTTTGAAATAAGAAAGCTAAATTGTATTAATGAAGTAGAAAAATAGGAACAGAAAAAGACTTATATGGTCTATAATGACCCAAAATCAAGAATTTATAACAATTAGACAAAAGCTAATAAATTTATCATAAGATTTAATGGAGTAACTCGTACAACCTTCACCAAAAGAATAAAGACTAAAGACAATTATGTCACTTATAAGGTACCAAAACTAATAACTCCAAAGGAGATAGTAAGTAAGTGTTTTGCAGCACTACAACAACAACAACCAACATCATTAAACAGGTTGACAATCCTAAAGAAAACAGTAAAGCCTCTAGTACTATTTAGGGAAGCATTTATCCTAGAGACATCAAAGACATTAAGGTATTTAATATTATTTAAAGAAATATCTCCCAAAAATTCATTAGTCATCGAAAATGAAAATTACTAATATAAAATTATCAACAAACCACAATGGTTGAATCTCTACAGCTTGACCAAAAAATATACTCAGAAACACATAAGAGATATGGAGTTTTATACTATAGAAGATAAATTTCCTACGGTAAGTAAATTCAATATTTTGAAAAGAGCTAATATAATACTTGCTTATAAAGCTTGTTTATAAAGCTTTCAATTCGTGACTAATATAAAACATATATCTATGAATTAATTGAAGTAAATTAAATTATTTTTCAAAAAATTTCAAAAAACCAATCAAGAACTTCAAGAAGAAGTTAAGAGTAGGTGATAAGCCTGCTTATCTTAAATTTTTCGATTCACTGATGGACTGAAATAAGAAAGGATATATTGGTCTCTATCACTTCTTCAAACTAAGGATTTCCAACACAAACATAAAAGTTTCCAAACTAAGGGCACTTATAGAAAATGAATTTAACATATAAGAACTTTGTGTACAAAGAGGTCAAATGTTAAGCCAGATTTATTATAACTTGAAAAAAATTGATAACTTTATTAAGATAAAAATAAGTTATTAAACTAGTAAAATCATTGTTACTTCTCATTGTAGCATGACTTTTTTAGTAGAAGATGGTGAAAAAATTACCAAATATAAGACAAATTTTAACAATAATAACCAAAAAATTGATCAATAAACAAGGAAGGTATTATGTTCTATGGGAGAATAGCCACCAAATATCATAGATGCATTTATTGTATCAAAGATCGAGAAGACGAAGATTTTTCATTATCAACGTCATCAAAATGATTGTCAAAAAAAAAATTGACAAGGAGTAATAAAGAGGAGGAAATGTCAATAGAAGATGATAAATAAAAAATAAAGATGTAAATTCACATCTTTAGTCAGTAGCATGTGTCAAGGAAAAAATAATGACAGATATTTAAAGCATTAAAGTAGATGAATTATTAAAGTAATGATAAAATAGTAATTTTTATCTTGTAAACAATAATTCTTTATGCTATAAAATTAACCTTTATTTTCATATAAGGACATAAAAAAACCAAAGCACGTACCTTAGAAAAAGTACACAACCTTTAGCATAATAATCCCCTCTATTTAGAAATCTCAACTAGTTTTTAAAAAATTCTTAATTGACCTTAAGTTTTTAATAATTATTATTTTATGAATAAAATAAAGTTCAATTACTCTTTTCTATAAAGTCTAGATTGGACTTTATCTATGTACGGATGTAAAATGCTCACCATTATCAGAAGGATATTAAGGTTTACGCAAAGTTGAGGCATAATCGCTGTAACAAGAGAAACGAATAAAATGGAAGACCATGGTGGCTCTATTAAATTCAGGTATAATAATTATAACTTTTAAATCAATTAAAGATCTTGAATGTTTAGGTATTTACTCACATTAAATTATAATATTGATAAACATAAAGATGAAGATAGAAATAATACAATATTATGATAAGGAAAACAAAAAATTAATTTAATTTTAATAATTACAAGAATTAAAAAAAAATAAATTATCTTTAATAATTTATTAACAACTAGCATTAAACCACTAGCCCTTAATTTGATATCAGAGCTGTAAGAATATTAACATTATATGGATATAAAAGTTAATACCATTATATTTAGGGACATAAATGGTATGAACCATAAAGTCAAGAACATTATAGCATTTTTTGTAAACCTCAAGGATATAAGTGAAGATATGTTAAACTCTAAGAGCATTCTAGATAAATATCCTTGTAAATTGACTTATTTACATTTCAAAAAATAAAAATAAGTTTAACTTTGATTAAAAACAAAAATGTTTTTATAAATAGTATATTTTTATTATATTATTGTAATACAAAAATATATATTTTAATTATGTTTTTCATAATTAATGATATTATTATAATTATAAAAATACTATTAACAAAGATATGTTCTTTTTTAGATTTGATTGTGAAATAGGTTGAATGGATGATATTTTTCTAAAGACCTTACAAAACAAGAAATAGAACTGGTCTTTTGGGGCTTGATGTAAAATAAGATTAAAAGACGTATCTTCTAAGCTAGTTTCTAAGCTGGAATGTGCCCCTATTCAGGGTAAAGTTTTTATTCAAGCATGATGGGGATAATATATCGTGGGAAGATAATAGATTAGGTTCATTGTATGATTAGGGCCTATCTAGTTGGGGCATCTGCTTTAAAACTCATGTCTAACCATGTCTTGGCTAACAATGCTTGGTTGGAAGTGTTTGGCATGTGTTATAATTCTTGGTCGATCATGTCATGACCAGTGGTGATGTGATGTGCATGTCCTTTGATGCGTTCGACTCATTAAGCAAGGGATTGCATGAGATGATCTTTTTTGACCTCCCTTAAGATCAGAGTCTCAAAACTCGTAGATTGAGCATAGAGGATCAAGTATGTTAAAAACTTTACATACTAGGTGGATCAAAGGTATACATGATGTGAAGTATATACGATGAATATATATAGTAATTATAATTAATCTAATGCACATTCTTTGTATATTTACTTAAACTTATATATTATCGTGATTTATCTATATTTAATTATATATTTAAAATAATTATGAGATATTTGTCGATTATTTAACTTGTATATTTATCTTATTACTCATTACGTGTTAGGTTGGTCGACGAGACAATATTCGTCATATGATATGTATTAATTTATATCTAATACATACAAAATAATTTTATTAAAAAAATTATTTAAATTAATATTTAATTTATTTTTATATTTTAAATATAAACGTGTCCTAACTTTAATTTTACACGAAGATAAGTACAATTTAAATCTATATTATTTGATACGATAAATTTTTTATTTTAATATATAGTTTTATTATATCAATATGATATAATTTTATAATTAAACTTATTATTATATAAAAATTATATAATAGAATGCAACAAATAAGCACTAAAGAACTTTTTTAATTTTCTAAAAAGATGAAAAATAAATAAGAAAAGGAAGTATTTTTATGAGACGAAAGGAAAAATGAATCCTTTTTGCCTGAAGAAGTGTTCTCCTTTTTGCCGAGAAGGCAAATTTCTTGGGAAAAAGAGAGAAGAGATTGCGTCACCAAGAGGCGAACGGAAAGCAAAGTCGGACGAAAAGCGTAAAAATAATTTAATGCTGTAGTTTATCATCCATCAATGTACAAAATCAGTTACTTTACCCATTTTTGATTTTCTATCTATTAAATAAAATTTGATAGAAAATTTTCTCTCTTTTCTCGATCAATAGAAAGTTGTGGAGGGCACTGGAATTCAATTCAATTCAATCTCCATTTGGGCGTTGCAAGAAAAAATGGAGGATGAAGTTGTACAGAGGGTCTTCCAAGAAGGAGGCCGCGACTTCTACCAACAGCAACCCTCCACTTCGTCCTCTTCTTCCTCTATTCTCCAATCACTTCCTCTCCATGTGGTATGCAAAACCTACCTCCCACCTCTTTGATTATCCTCTTTTTTTTGTTGTATTGGGTTATTTTGTTCTGTTTTGTTTATTGGTTTTCTCCATTTGGACAAATTTTATTTGTTAAATGAATTGGATTTTCTTGGAATTAAGATTTAATTCATATTGTACAAATTGGATTATTAAGAAATGACATACTGCTGTATCTTCATCAATATAACTCCATAGATGTAGAAGTTGCGTTGTGAAGAAATGAGATGGTTTATACATATCCAGGAATAAATATTCTTATGAATGTTCTGTCATAGCCTACTTAGAGCATGAGTTTATAATATATGTGTGTAATTACCAGGGGGAACCAGGTTTCTAAAGCTTGGTGCCAATTATGATAGTAAGAAATTTTATATTAATCATAAATAATATATTTATTGTCTAAAATTAAGACTATTAATATAGCAAAAGATATTCATATTTATTGGAAATCAGATAAACTTTGTATTAAAGTTTTAGTACGACATTCAGATACTATCTTTCAAAAATCTGTAATATAAATTCCAAAAAAATTTCCATTGCAGGTTACACAATTGGAGAAACAATAGGGAGTACCTGTGAAGATTTTAGTTACAAAATAACAATTAAAGAGGGGAAAACATTAGGAAAAAGGGAGAGTTATAGGAAAAATAAAAGAGTAGAGCCATACATAGGATGAGATATAGAATTGATGGAGAGAATCTTGATATTAATTTCAAATTAAAGAAAAATAAAACAAAAAATATGGTCATTGTATGTCCGAAGTTGTGATAAAAAGTGCTTTTGTATTGAATTTCATGGTTTGACTTTAAGACTTTAAGAAATAAAAAAGAGGTAGAATGATCTTGGGCTCAACATGCACTAATTTTGGCAGGCCATAATACTTCTTTACCCATTTAAATGTATTTATAGGTCATAATAAAAATTCTCTCCAGTTTTATATGACCCAATTATTCATATAGCTTAACTTTTAACCTCCTTTAAAAAAACATACGTGCATCGAATTTTAAAACATGCGAAAAACATATATATATATATATATATTTTATTATATAAAAAATACCTGTGCATCACATGGAAGGGGGCTAAAAATAAACCTTTATCTGTGAAGGGATTATGTTATGTTATTAAACCACATAAATAAAGTAAATAACAACTTTTTAAAGGGGGACCATGGCCACCCTTGGCCCTGCTATAATTCTGCCCCTGGTAACTACTGAATAAAATCACTGTAATTTTACGATTTTATTTGAGGGATCTCATGTCTCGTTTCTTTTATTTTGCTTCCTCAAAATCTAAGCATTTCTTTCTTTTTTCTTTTTTTTTGCACCGGACATTGGTTTTATATCAACCTAATTTAGATCACCAAGTTGATTTACATTGCATTGAGTGTTTGTAAATGATATCATATTGTTTTTGGTAATGCTCAGCTATATTTTTTAAAAACCTGCTACTGAAGTGACAACTGGATTACTACCTGTCCTTTTGTTATGGTATTGGCCATTTATTTTTAACAGTGTCATAAGAAATGCTTATCATCAAACTAATTTATATATTTAAATTAACATGAGAGCATTTACTTTTATTTAAAGCCTATTTTCAAGAACGGTTTGTGAGAATTTATGGACAAATTCTAATTATTGCATGGTTGAAATGGTGCAGTCTTTTGATCATGGCTATTATTTGTTGGTAAAGTCCATTCAAGAACTCAGATTAAAAAAAGAGGGTCTTGTTACTGTTGGCATTGGTGGTCCTAGTGGTTCTGGTAAATCAAGGTATCTATAAATTATTGTACAGGAAATGCTGTTGCTTCTACCTCTTTGTATTTTTCTGGCTTTCTCTAATGGAGTTCTAGTGGTTCCTGAAGCTTAGCAGAAAAGGTGGTGTCAGTTATTGGCTGTACAGTAATATCAATGGAGAACTACCGTATTGGAGTTGATGAAGGGAATGATTTGGAGTTAATTGATTTTGATACGCTAATTCAAAACCTTGAGGTTTGTATATGCTACCCCTTAGAAAATTCATGACCTGCAGTTCCATGTGCATGATATGAGTGACATATTTGCAAGTTAAAACAGAATCTTGTTAGACGGTTCAAAAGAGTTGGCATGCCAGCAAAATAAGCCAATGAAAAAATTGTTATAATCTTCAAAATGGGTTTGATCTCATACCTTTCAACCACTGATATTTTATGATTTGCCTTTGGCCCAACTCAATTCATTTAGGTTCGATCTAAGGAGTCGTGCTTATGAAATTAAATGAACTGAGATAGTTTCAGGGTGCACACCAATTTGCCTTAGTTAACTAATGAATTTTGCTTTTTATATTTTATTTGAAACTATTTATTATGCAAATATTCATTTTAAAAAGAAAAACAAACTTTAAATTCTTACCTAATTCACCTTTTTATCAAATTTGCAATTTCTTCTCATTAGACAAAAATAGGATTCAACTTTCTAATATTAAAAAACTGTTACGTTCTAATATTTGATTCACTGTCAAACTTCTATTTCATATGATTTTGGTTATTATTTATTTATTATTAAAATGTTATTTTGTGGAATATTTTTGTTCTTTCTTTTTCATTAACTTTTTGTCTAAATGGGCTGGCTCATTTCGTTCAGCCAAATCCCTTAAAAATGATTTGAATTGAGCTATTCTTGTTTAAAATTTTAAGGAAGTGAGATTGGCTAAAGCTCGCCATGAGTTGAGCTGATTCATGGCGCATTTAGTTTGCTAGATATAAAATCCAAAACGTTTATAAATTTTAACTATATAAATATTTCACTAGTAAATTTTAGGTTGATTAAGAAAATATTGTGGTGATTCTCAGAGTGATTGAGTTTGAACATAGTTAGTGTGACTATAAATTATGTATGCCAAAAACTTTTATGCTTGTTACATATTAAAATATAAAATAGGTTTAGGCGGAAGCTTTTACTAAAAGCTTTTGTGTTGGAATTAGGATTTGACGAAAGGTGAAGATACATTGATCCCATTGTTTGACTATCAACAAAAGAAACGTCTTGGTTCAAAATCAATAAAGAGTGCTTCTTCTGGTGTGGTAAGGATGTCTGAATTAGATTTAGTATGACAAGGTTGATAGCTATGAGTTGACTTGCTTGCACATTGTGAAGGTAATAGTTGATGGTACCTATGCTTTGCATGCAAAATTACGCTCGTGGCTAGATATCCGAGTTGCAGTGGTAATTTTGAGTTCCCATGTTTTCTTTCGTTGATGCTTTCTAGGGTTTTCAGCTAAATGTCAAGACAATACCACAATGCTTAGCATTTGTTTTAATATGTTAGGTTGGTGGTGTTCATTTCAGTCTTCTTTCCAAAGTTCGATATGATATAGGAGATTCTTGTTCCCTAGATTACCTCATCGACAGCATTTTCCCATTGTTTAGAAAACACATTGAGCCGGACCTACACCATGCACAGGTATACTCACTACTCTTACCTCTGATTTTGAAAAGCTAGGGAAAAGCTGGGAAGGTCGTCTCCCCTCACATGTTTCTCTGATTTTAGAACTTTTAAGAATCTTCTTGTATGTATTGCTGGCTTATTTCTTCTTACTTATCATATGATTATCTTTGAAAATTATCTTGCTAACAGCCATTGTGTGATCTTTAAATCTCTACATACTGGATTTGCTTTGCAGATTAGAATTAACAACAGCTTTGTCTCGTCATTTCGCGAGGCAATCTACAAGCTAAAGTGTAGATGTGAGGTCTGTATACATCTATTATGTTGTTGCAGTTGATGGTCAATGCATTAAATTGGAGGTTTCTCATATGCATTTTTCTTGAACCACGTAACTTGCATGCTTTTAAATGATTTAATTGAAACTTGTGGAGTTTACTGTGCTTTTCACCCATATGTTCTCTCATGATGATGTTCGAACACCGTGTAATCTGGGTAAGAGGACTAGTTTGAGCGGTTTTACTTTTATGGAGTATTTTAGTATTCATGATCATAAGAGTTAAAGAATAATATTAATCAAAGTCTCTACAATTTTACTTATGATACAAGATATTTTCATAGCTTGAATCTTAGAGACTTATAGGAGCCAAAAATAGTGAATTTTCTTTAAGGCTGGACTTGTTTCTAGTTGGGAAAGGGAGCAGGTTGTCAGCTTGTTCACCATGGTTGAAATGATGTTGGTTTGTTGATGAAGAAAAGAATGATGTTTGATATATCATGTTTTTCCTGAATATGCTAATTCAATAATAATGAGCAAACCACAGTTTTCAGCTTTCAATTTTTGAAGATGTATTCTGACTTGTTTTTAATGCCCTTTTATTCTAATTGTTATTTATATGTCTTACCCACTGTTATTAAATCCAAGTTGATAGAAGTGTGATATTTAACAATATATGGCATGCCAGTAAGTAACCAATGAAGGATTACCAAGTTGAAAAGACACGTGTATTCTATCGGTATTTTTTATTTTTATTTTTGTGTCTTCTACTAGTCTTATGTGTTGATTTTGATTTATATACCTTTTGTTATCAAACGCTGGAAAATATTGCTCCATTGAGGCATGTAGAATAGGTATACCCATGTTGAAAGGTAGTGAAGAGTAGTAAAGCAAAGGAAATAGCTTCTTATATTACACATAAAGAAAGATGTCACTGATACATCGCTTGGATGCATGTGATATCTATTGCTATGTCAGGGTTATGTTTCTTTTATATCCAGCTGTAACTCTCCCAGTTGCAAGTATATCATAATTGGACAACTGTCTTAGGTTTTGCATGGTGAAGTCTCCTAGACTTACTCTCTGATATATATTTGGATCAAATGTTGCATCCGAGTCTGCTTTTCTTTTACATTGTTTGGATTTCTTTTATCTTATTGTCGAGTTTTCTACTTTGACTGTGGTTTATGCAAACCATATATGTTGTTTGTTACATTCTGCAGTTGCGGATTGGGTGTTATTTACCACTTTGACTAGTTTTACTAAAGTTTAAAGTACTTGTTACAGCCTTCAGATTACTCCTTTCAAGGATACGAGACCCAAACAGATACGTAAGCATGCTCAGATTGATACTCATGAACAAGGATATTTTAATGCTTTTTTGGATTTTCTAGAGAATATTGCATTTAAGTTCCTTATAAAGAGTTTTATTCCAGTTTCATTGAGATGTACCTTAGACCTCCTTCAGCCAGTGAAGAAGCAAGGATAAACGACTGGATCAAGGTGCGCCAATCTGGCATTAGATATTATCTATCTCTTGGTGACCAGAGGATTGTTGACAAAAATTTCATTATCAGGCCCAAAGCGGAATTTGAGGTAAGACATGTCTTCTCGATTTATTCATTTATTTTATAAAATTGCACTTAAAGTAAATTAATACCGTCAGAAATAATCACCAACTCCTTATTCCTTGTTTCTATGATTTCTGCTTGACACATAAGTATGTAATTTTTTAAGGAGTAAACATAAATTTTTGCCACCGAGCATTATTTGTTACAAATGTATCACCAAACTTAATAGTGTTACGAAAATAACACCTTTTTTTTTGGTAAGAAACATCATATTATATTTATATATAACAATAGTGATAAAAGTACAAAATGTGGATAAGCAATCCACTTGAAGAGAAAATAACTAAAAATAGTCTAATCTTTACATAACCCAACACATAGTCTTAAGATAAGTAAGCTCCCAATTATAGTTTGAAAGAAATTGAGAAGCCTACAATGAAGCCAAAAATAAAACTTTCCATAAAATCTCACTATCATTTTGAATTTCCTCTAAAACTCTATTATTGCTCTCAATCCACAATACCTAAAGAATTGCTCCTATCTCACAACTCCACAACACTATAGCTTTCTTAGCTTTTGTACTATTCTCATGCAGTTAAATTTTTCTAGCTACAAAAATTTTGCAAGATCATGGGATGACTCATTGAACAACCATGCTACTTTGTACTTTAGACCAAAATTATGCGCAATTGAGCAATGTAGAAATAAATGATTAATGTCTTTTGAACTTCTTTTACAAAGAACAATGAGGTGAAAAACAAAGTTTTGAAAACTTTGATTGTATTCGATTCGTTGTGTTGACCTTACTAAGAACAATTAGCCACTTCAACATCTTAATTTTACTTGGACTAGACACATCCACATTTAATCATAGTGATCAAAATCTAATATATTAGGATCATCCACTAGAAGCTCAAAATAAGATTTACATGAAAAACTACTCGATGACTCATTAATCCATATCATTGTATTAATACTATTGACTTTGATAGTTACTCCTTCCAAACTTAACATTGAATTTACAAAATCATCAACTTTTCAATCATTTAAGTTTATCCTAAATCTAAGATTCTAACTCTTTGGTGAAACATGTTTACTGGGGCCTTTTATCCAAACAAAAAGACTATACAACATTAGATATATTTTTGAAAGAGAATCACCATCTAAACACAAGTAATTGTACAAAGGTGTCATTTCATCAAAGAATCTGATGGAAAATGGTGGCTTGATCCATTTATTGATTAAAATAACAAAAGAGTTTTATTTATTTATGTTTTATATAAGAAACATCATATTGTATTAATAATTAGACACAAATATTCAAATAGTGGACCTGGAATCCACTAAAAAAGTAAACGCCACTATATCAAAGATAACTATCCTTAACAAACTCCACCTTAAATTGGGATATATAAAAGCTTCCAAATTAAAATTTATAAGAAATTAGGAATAACTGTTTAACTCCTTAGATACTGATTGCCAATGAAGAAGCCAAAATCAAAACTTTTTGCCACAAATAATTTGTACGATTCTCAATATCATAATAATTCTACTAATTCCTCTCTATCCACAATGCATAAAGAATTACTTCCACTTCACTATTCCACAAGACCCAAGTCTTCCTAGCTTCGTACTCCTCCATGCACGTGTAACAAAGATTGACATGATTTTGAAATAGCTCATTGTACTCCACTTACATTTGTAAGTTGGGCCACATGAATTGAACATAATTTCTTCTGAATTATTCTTGCAAAGCATGTACCAAGAAATGGGCAAAAAATTGTAAACTTTGATTGGACTTGGCCATTTCTATTCACCTTTCAACAACAATTAACAATTTCAACACCCTAACTTTAGCTGGGCTTGGACACTTCTGCAATGAGGTACGGTGATCAAAAACATGTACCGTTGGATCATGCACAAGAACTTCAAAGTAAGATTTACATAAGAATTATCTAGATGAATGCTTAATTCATACCTTTTTATCACTTTTATTGACTTTGATTGTTATTTCTTCCAAACTTGGCATCATGCTTAAGAATTTATAAACTTTCTAATCATTCAAGTTTCTTAGAAATTTGAAATGTCAACCCTCAGTTAAAGACAACATACTCATTGGAGCATTTTGGTCCAAATGGCGATTTTGAATTCTTAATCCTCTCTTTTTCCTTTAGTCTTTGAACCTCTCAATTAACCAAATAATTTTTAATCTCTTCATTAACACCTTACCCAAAAAATATTAATTTGTCAAATCTTTTTGCCACTCCCACTGGAGTCTTGAAAATTGATAATTGATAGGTAATAAGTTCGAAGCTTGACACCACTTGATTTATCAAAGTTAAACGGCCCCCTTTAGAGAAGAAAGTCATGCCAACCTTTGTTTAAATCTCTTAATGATGGTGACTCAAATTGTACTCGCCTTGGATTTTCCCTTGAGGTAGACCTAAATATTTCAATAGCCAGTCCTAACTTCAAAACCCTGAGAATTGGCTATAGATAACACACTGTCTTCAGCACAATTTACACCCAACATGCAACTTTTGGAAAAAAATAATTTGATCCTTCTAAATAGGATTGGGGTTATTTTTTCTCTATTGGCACTCGTGCACCCAATGATCTGTTTTTTGGTTCAACAGTAACACCTATGAGCTGGGAAAATTCCTGTCACCAGATTCTGGCACTTTCATGTACCATCTCTCATGTCTGTGGATTTTGAGTTGTTGTGTGAATTGGTTCATCAACTTGTGTGAATTGGGTGTTTTTCCACATTTTGATTTGAGCTGACTATTGTGTGATTATCTCTGGTTCCTACACGTCTATTGTGTGGTACACCAGTTGGGCTAAGTTCAGTTACAATTGGAAGTTGTTTGGTTCGTGCATTCTCCTCACATGCCTTGAACGTTGTATTTACACAATTGATTTCCTAAACAGGAGTCCTAAGTGACTATGTCTTGTTACTCTTGTGCGTTCTACTTTCCCCTGGTTTATTTACTGTTCATTTACTGTTAGATACTACAGCAAATATTAGTGAATTGACAGTCATATTTGTTAGTCCTTCTAAGTGACTTTGGCTTGTTACTCTTGTGCGTTCTACTTTCTCCTGGTTTCCTTACTGTTCATTTACTGTTAGATACTACAGCAAATATTAGTGAATTGACAGTCATATTTGTTACTTGTCATTGCCTTTGGTACGATGAGAGTTGAAACTGCTGTGACAGGTACTGTGCATTTCTTTGCCTCAAAGGGTATTTTGAGCAGTTACTAGGATTGTTGCTTAAGTGGATCTTAGTGAGGAACTACTAGTGCCACCTGTTGGTTGTCTCTGCTTCTTCCCTTTAGTGGCAGCCAGTTATTTTATTATTTTTTGTCAAAAATCTTTTTTCTCATGTTTCTTTAGACATTATTTTCCCGTGGATATGTGCTTCCCAAGTCATTCCCATCTTGTTTGATTCAACAGTTCAGATAGATGCTCTTGCAATGTTGATGGTGCATGGAAGTTATTTTATTGGGTGAAAAGTTGTATCCTGCATTATCATGCTCTCTATTTTTGAGTTGTATGTTGCGAGTAAGAGCATGGACTCTGAGGTCAATATGTAATGGTTTCATTTAAATATCTACAACATAATTACTAGTTTACTGCCTACTTAACTGTTTTGCTGTTGTTGTTGAACAATCAAAAACAGCTGAGAGTGCATCTCTTTTACATTGAATTTCTCATGTCTTTTTTTTTTTTTGCGTTATGTTTAATGAGATGTTATTTGGTACTTGAAATTAACATGGAAGGCTTGATCTCTTGTTTATATAATTCTATTATACTTGATACACAATAAATCTAAAAGCTTATCTCCGTTTTTTCTTTACATTTTAAGCAGGTTGGACGCATGACTTTAGGCGGGCTGCTTGATTTGGGATACAATGTAGTTGTTAGCTACAAACGGGCATCTACTTCAGTAAATAATGATAATGTCTCAATATCGCTTGAATCCATTGATAGCCTTGGTGAAACATTCATGGTGTTGAGGGGCACAAATAGGAAGGTGTGGACTTAACATTCTTAGTAATGTTACTGTAGCCTTTAATTATCTTCAATATGCAATTTTTTATCCAAAAGTGTACTACTGATGGGGCATTTCGGAAATTGGAATACATCAATAACCTTAGTCTTTTGAAATGTTCAAAATCTTTGCTAAATGATTTGTACCTTCTTTATTTTCAAAGAGCAAGATTATTCTATTATTGGTATGACATGGTCGGGACATGGTTCCTTGGGTCAAAGTATAGAAGTTTTACTTGCTTTCTCTTCAAAATCTGTTTGTTTTGCCTTTGTTTTGTGTAGACTGTTGGAAAAGAAGTTTTGAGGATGGGAACCAATGGACCTTGGATCATTAAGTCATATTTGGAAATGATTCTTGACAGAAAAGGTTGGAGCCAGACATTAGTCTTCTTGCCTCTATCTAGTTATTGTCTTTTTTTTTTAATTTTAAATTCTCCAACCATGTAAGCTTTATGTAACCTGTCTTTTTTAACTGGGCTCTGCTCTTGTTGGAAGTTTCAATGTTAGCTCACGAAAAGTGAAAGTGGGCTGTCAGAAAGATGAGAGAGTTTAATTGTTGACATGGACCGAAGCTCAAGGATCAAATGCTAATGACATATAGTTTTTTTTTTATTGGGAGGGCCTGGCAAATATGATATGGGAACTCTGCTTTATTTCCAGAGTGTCAACAAGTTTTTAATCTGTGTAGCAAGTTTTATGTTTGGTTGATATGTGCTGTTGATGCCTCCTTAACGTTTAGTTATTTTGTTTTAAGAATGGGTGGTTTTTTGGCAGTTGAAGGGAAGGAAAGTATGCATTACCTGGAATGACAGAAGAAGGGAGAGAAGAGGGTTTTTAGTCAGTATGAAATTTAATGTTTTGCCTCTAAGGAACTCTTATATCACCATCATTCCAAGATTGTCATTGGGTTGCCATTTTGGATATTCATAGATTTTCTTATAGCTATATTCTTGTATTATTTTTTGAAGTCTCGTGAAGGTTTTGAGTATGTTTAGTATGGTTATTGATCATGGAGGATTATTTTATGCTTATTGTATCTCGTTATTAATTTTACTTTTGTACATTATGCTGTTTCTTTGAAGGATGTCTGATCCTCCTGTATACATTTGTTCCTTCCAGTTGGTGTTTTCTGTTTCTTACCTTAATAGTAATGATTTTCACTCTCTCCTCATCTGATCGGATCATATTTATGTTTTTACAGGTGTACCTCGTCTTAATACCCCACCACCTTTGTCAAATACATCTCCAACCAGCAATCAAGACAGAGCACTAATTGCACCCAAGCCAATCCGTGTCACTCCCAAACTTGTTACTCCACTTGAGGATCTGTCTCAGCCATGGACTCGTTCTCCAACAAAATCTAGAATGGAACCTATAGTGGAAACATGGAATTTTATTTCCTCAGATCCTGCTGCTGATCAATCAGCCGTTGGTACGATCTTTGACCTGTTGCTGTATTACTTTGCTTATGCCTGGCAGTAATACTTCTGGGCAATTTTTGTGGACTCGTTATGTTTAGACTTCTCTCATGAAGCAACCACAGATCCTTCCACTTCCAGGGATACCATGAAGCTTGCTCCCATGCCTGATTCATATGACTTGGATAGAGGATTGCTCCTAGCTGTGCAAGCAATACAGGTCAGAAGCATACTTTGGGACTTCCGTAATGAGAATTTGAAAGTTTTTAGTGCATATTTTATTGAATATAAAACTTATGATTTCTGCCTTTTACTTCAGGCTTTATTGGAGAATAATGGATTCCCAGTCATCGTTGGAATTGGTAATGTGGACTTAATTGAACCCACTTTTCCCTGTCCTATTTCTGTTCCTTTTGTTGATGGGAGGTTATGTGTGTCAGCTTCGCTGTTAAGCAGTTTTCAGCATGGTGTAAATCCAAGGGGTTTAATTGACTTGATTTGGTGCTTTTGAGGGTTAATAAGTGTTTTATTTTTTTTAAAATTTTAAGAGATACTAAAGTCATATTTTGTTTTTATTACGTAAAGGAAATATTACAGGGTGGGATTTGAACTTTGGTTCATGATGGTGGGGGTGGAGAGTTATACCACCTAGATCATAAGTCAATCCCATGAAAGAAACACTGATATTCTGATTTTTTTTTTGAAAAATTGTGTATGTGGTTAACATCAATTGGAATTTTGAGATTCATCGAAACTAAAGAAATATTTCCGCAACTTCAGATTTGCAGTTCTGAGTCACAGGATTTCATATTTTTTGATTTTAAATATCACTTCGTTGCTCAAGTTTGAATATTTTTATCCCTTCTATTTTTCTTTTTTGATGCATAAATATCAAATCCTTGATGTTCATGTATGTTTCTTTATTTTTTAAAAAATGTCCTTATATGTTTGTGCTAAACATCATAAGCATTAATTTCCTTTGAGACAGATATTTGTTTAAAAAGGCTCCAGAGTCTATAAGAAAAAAATTTCATTTGCATAATTTAAAAGTTAAAGAAGAGTAAATTCTAAATTTTGAAATTTGAAACCAAAACCCATCATACAAGAGATTTTTTAGAATGAGTAATGGTTGTTCATTTTTTTGTTTGTTTGTTTATTTGTTTGGTGTAGTCAATGTTGAATGAATACTAGAGCTTGAACCCGTAGCCTTTCCCTTAGTCTCAAGGGCAAAGCCATCAAGCTTGTATTAATGTTTGGGGTACTTTTAATGGCTTTCTTGGGAGCAGAAAAAGGGTTGAATTTCACAATTCTTAAAGTCAATAATTGGTATTTATATTGCAGAATAAAATACTAAAGCCATAAAAATTGTGACATTTGTGCGTCATACTTCATAGCACAGGTATTCGTGGTTCTTTATAGTAATTTTTAGTTCTTATATCCTAAATCACACGGAAATCTTTGTTATAGATGAATGGCTATTTTGTTTGGCTAAGAATTGAATGACTATTTTATACAGCAGTAATCTTGGTTTTGTAGCTTTTCTGAACAAGTTTAATATATTTGTAGACACATTTGTACAGATGATTATGCATGTATATTTGTTTTCATGTTTGCACACTATTGTTTGACATCTTCATACGCATGAATATGTTCTTTTGGGCCGTGTTATGTAAATGTTTTTTGGCCAAATCTTCTCACATTCAAATATACACGAGGTGTTTTATATTTGTGATTCAAAGATATTCAATTTCAACCAAAGTTTAGATATATAAATTATTTTCTACTGTTTTATCTTAATTTCATTGAATGGGATATAAAAGGCTTATTAATCTTCAGCTTAGTTATTTTAGCTCTGAGATGTATCTCTTATACTAATGTTGATTTTGTTGTTACAGGAGGTCCAAGTGGGTCAGGAAAGACTAGTTTGGCTCACAAAATGGCAAATATAGTTGGATGTGAAGTTGTATCTTTGGAGAGCTATTATAAATCTGAACGTGTAAAGGATTTCAAGTATGATGACTTCAGCTCACTTGATTTGTCTTTGCTGTCAAAAGTAAGACTTCAATCTTAATGTGTCTCTCATCTAACACAATTATATTTTGTCTGCTAGTATTTTGGGTTCTATGAGAGCCTGTAGAATAAACATATGGATGTGGAACATATTTCTTTAGTTAAGTTTTTTCAAATATTAACCTTTACGGTGAAGTATATAATAATCTCACTGTAATTTTTTTTGAGCTCTTTTGTGAAATTCTTTTTGAATAATCAGGGTGAAACCAAAATTCTTCTAGGTCAGATAGAATGCTAATTAATCATAATCTTTATAGCTGTGTTAAAGAAATTTTACGATGAGTGTTTCGTCCAAACATACATATGCTGTGATATGCATAATCTTAATAAAATATTAAAATTTAACACTATTAAATGAGTGTGGTGCAGTTAAAGTCACTATGCATATTCAACATTGTTTAGGAAGCTAAGTGGTGAGGTATTTATAAAGGATGTGTTATCTCTAATGGTATGGTGCGTTTTGGGTTTACCCTAAAAGCAAAGCCTTAATGGCGCGTTGAACTGGTGAGTTATGGTCATGGGTTCGTTGAATTTGTAGTTATGGTTTGAAACGGACAATATCGTACCGTGGAGTGGGACCTTCTTGCATAGGATGGTATCAGAGTTATGAATCAACTAGGTCATGTAGGCTTACATCCTCGTAAGGATGTAAGGTTCTTTAAGGGGGGTTGTATAACTCAGTTATTGTCCATGAGCATATTCCACATTACTTAGAAAGTTAAGTGGTGAAGTATTTATAAGGAGCGTGTTCTCTTTAATGGTGTGGCCCGTTTTGGGTTTACTCCATAAACAAAGTCGCGAGGACCCGTTGAACTGGTGAGTCATAGTTATGGCACGTTAAACTCGCAGTTATGGTCTAAAGCGGGCAATATCATACTGTGGAATGGGGCCTTCCTACATTAGAGTTCCAATCTCTTAAGAATTTTATAAGCAGCTTGCACATGAAATATTGTTTTCTATCTATCATAACTTAGAAAAAACTGAATTTTAACTTTTGATATTTGGGCAATTACAAATGTGGCTATTGCCTGAGTCATATTTTATAGATTACTTTGAAATATTCTAGTCAGAACGGACATTATAGTTACTAGGCTTCTTGGTTTTACTGCTCATATATAAAAAACTTATCAGGTTTTATTTTATCTAAGCATTTTCCATCTTATTTCTAATATATAATATAAGGAAATGCTTACATCATTTTGATCTAAGCTTGAGGTTAAAACTTCTATAAATATTTCCAAAATTATCAAATTTTTGGCTGTCCCAAAAAAATAAAATTTGATGGACATAAAGGGGGATTGATGATGCCGCATGGCATTTTCTCCTTCATCCCTGGTAATAAGGATATGTAAATTGTAAAATAAGTGCAGGCTACAAATATTGTCATTAGTTAATATCTGTTTTGTATTTGGCCCAAGTGTTTACTGGAGGATATTCTCTCAATCTCTCATTACTTTTTGACACGGACAGCATCTTTATCTGGTTGAGATTTGCTATAAATTTGATTAAGGTACTATTAATATCTTATATAATCATTTGCAGAATTTCAATGACTTAAGGAACAGCAGAAGAACAAAAATACCAGTGTTTGACATGGAGACTGGTGCTCGGAGTGGATTCAAGGAACTTGAAGTTTCTGAAGATTGTGGAGTGGTCAGTTATAAAATATTCTTTCCATTGCTTCTTGTAGAATTTTTGAGATATTATCTTTAATTCTTCGTAGATTAGTGGTTGTAAAGGGCTTTAATAGTTGACTATATTCCTAGATTAGTGGTCTATTTATCTAACTCCTAGTTCTATTTATATTGCTATACATACATTTGAAATACACATCATAGAAAATAAAAGTAATATACAGTTTTCTCTCAAAATTTTCTTTATGGTATCAGAGCATTTCTCCATTTGAGTGAAATAGAGCATTTCTCAATTGAGTGAATTCGAGAGCCAATCTGATATTCATTAGCACCGGTTCCATTTGAGTGAACCTTTGTCGTCTCTGGTTTTTTTTCGTTCTCCATAGCCTCTGGTTCCGTGGCCATCATCTCGCGCGACCTCAGCCATCAGTTTCACGAGACTTCAATTATCAAGGCTCGTGCAACTTCAACCACAGTCGTTAACAACTTTCGCCATTGTTCACAACCCTGACATCGCCTGGTTCATCTCCCACGAACATCACAGTTCTTCATGGATAGTTCTATTTTTGAACAATCACGACATCCGAACGTCAACCCAACCGTCGCAAGCCCATTTCCCCAACAGGTACTCAGTCGTCGTCTACCTTTACTTTGGCGCTTCCTGTTTACCTAGTCGTCGTCGTCCTCCACTTTGCCCTTCGCCGTCGTCTTCCACTTCGCCATCGTCTTCCACTTCGTCGTCGTCCTCCACTTCGTCGTCGTCCTCCACTTCGTCGTCATCCTCCACTTCGTCGTCGTCCTCCATCTTCAATCATTTTTGTGTCAGCAACAGTTAGACCTCTTTGAGGTTCACAAATGGAAGTGTCTAGCAGATGGAACCTTGTACAAATAGATTACTAAAAAGAAACGGGTTTGTAAATTTTGATGGGGCTCAACAAAAATCTTGATGATGTGTGAGGCATAATTCTAGAAATAAATCCCTTACCGAGCCTTCGTGAAACCTTCTTTGAAGTTCGCCAAGAGGAGAGTTGGAAAAAGGTAATGATGGGTTCTCAATTTGCCATTTTAGTGACTGGAAAAGGGTCTGCATTGGCTGTTCGAGGACACCAGTAATCTCAGAATGCAGACAACCGTCCTCAAAGAGGAAGACTTTGGTGTGACCATTATTGTAGACCTGGTCACACTAAGGAAACCTGTTGGAAAATTCATGGCAAGCCAGCTGATTGGAAGCCATCCTCCGCACAACTCACCAACAAAGAAAGCCATGGAAATACTGCCTCCACAACTCATGGAACTATTTCATCTGAATTTGCCCTGTTTAGCAAGGAGCAGATTGATCTCCTCTAGAAAATATTTGGACAATTCTTAGCAACATCATCTGTAACTTTGGCTTAATCAGGTAACACTCTCAACGCTCTTAGTGTGATAAGAGACCATGAATTATTGATTCAGGTGCTTCAAACCACATGACGGGTGATGCCTCTCTTCTCATGAATCTTAAAACTTACCAAGAAGGACACACTATTAGAATTGTCGATTGATCAGTATCTAAAGTAACAGGGATTGGTTCAGCAAAAAATTCAGATTTCTTTATTCTCGATTCTGTCCTTGTTCCAACCCTTGATTGTAATATCTGATCAATTACTAAACTCACCCGTGATAAAAATTGTGTAGCTAAATTTGTTCATAATCTATGTGAATTTGAGGACTTAGATTCATGGAAGATGATTGGTAGTGATAAAAGAGTGTTCGAGACTCTGTCTCCTCAACAGTGAAAATCCTCTAGAAAGACAAGTCCTTCAAGCTATATTCGAGGTTCAGTATCAGAATAAAGCTTTGTTAAATTTTAATTCCAATAACGATATTGAAATCATGTTGAATCACTATCACCTAGGTCATCCTAATTTCTTGTATTTGGAAAAAAATTTCCCTTCATTATTCAGAAATGAAAATTCAACGGATTTTCAATGTGAAGTATGTCAATTTTCACAACATGTTAGAAATTCATATCCCAATCTTCTACATAAAAAATCACATCCTTTCTCACTAATTCACTTTGATATTTGGGGACTTTTTCGAATAAAAAACATAATAGGGACACTTTGGTTCATTTCATTTGTAGATAATTATATCCGAACGACTTGGTTATTTCTTATGAAAGAGAAATCTGAAGCATGTCAGATCTTTAAAAATTTCAATACCATGATTCAAAACCCAATTTCAAACAAAGATCCAAGTATTGAAAACTGACAATGTTAGGGAATATTTCACATCAATTCTTAGTGATTATCTGTCAAGTCATGAGATTGTCCATCTAAGCTCTTGTGTTGACACACCTCAACAAAATGGGGTAGCTGAAAGGAAAAATAAGCATCTTCTCGAGGTAGCTAGATCTCTCATGTTCACAACTCATGTGCCTAAACATTTCTGGGAGAAGTTGTCCTTACGGCTACGTATCTTATCAATAGGATGCCTTCTTGTGTCCTAACTTTCAAAACACCTATCAGTACTCTTCTTGAGTCATATCCACACACTAGAATCGTGTCCAACATTCGCTTTAAAATATTCAGATGTTTTACTTATGTTCATGTACATCATAGAGATAAACTTGATCCCAGAGTTATCAAATGCATATTCCTAAGATATTCATAAAACCAGAAAGGTTACAAATACTTCTCTCTTATCACAAGGCGATTCTACAATATAATGGATGTCACATTTTTTGAACAAAATCCATACTATTCCAAACCTGCCATTCAGGGAGAGAACATAGGTCATGAATATAAGCTTTGGAATAACATTACCTCTCAGTCATCACCTTCATACGAACAAATAGTGATTCCTACAAATTCTGTCTCAAATCATATTCCTCAAATTCTCAAGAATCCCAGTGAACCCTCAACTCCTTTGCCAACAAATCCTCAAAATTTCCTTGTCTTAAACAATGATTTTCTTGTCTACTTTAGGAGGAGAAGAACTCAAGAGGGACTGGAGAACCGAGCATATCTTGAGCCAGTCCAGAAGTCTAACCCGAGTACAGGGCACTTTGACAGTTCACAAGGTAACATCACTGAATCTCTTATTATTGATGATTTGAATTTTCTAATTGCTATACAAAAAGGTATAAGATCTTGTACAAACTACCCTATCTATAACTTTGTTTTCTATAAAAGTTTCACCAGGTTATAAGGCCTTTATTAGTAACCTTGATCAGATACAGGTTCCCAATTCTGTTCATGAAGCTATTCTGGTACCAGAATGGAAGATAACTATTTTTGAAGAACTCAGTGCCTTAGAGAAAAACAAGATTTGAGAGATCATAGAACTACCATCGAAAAAATGAGCTATTGGGTGTAAGTGGATCTTTACAGTCAAACACAAAGCATACGGTAGTGTAGAAAGATTCAAGGCTCGCCTTGTGGCTAAGGGATTCACTCAAGCATATGAGATTGATTATCAGGAAACGTTTGTACCTGTAACAAAGCTCAACACTGTTCGTATTCTTCTCTCCCTGGCATCTAACTTGGATTGGTGTCTCTTCCAATTAGATGTCAAGAATGTATTATTCAATGGTGATCTCGAAGAAGTCTACATGGACATTCCTCCTGGAATTGAATCTCTTGCTTCAACCAATAGAGTCTGCAAACTTAAGAAATCCTTATATGGATTGAAGTAGTCTCCACGTGCCTGGTTTGATAGGTTTTCTAAAGTTCTGAAGAGATGTGGGTACAATCAATGCCAAGCAGATCACACACTCTTTGTCAAGCATTTCTTTAATGATAGAATAGTTATCTTAATTGTGTATGTAGATGATATTGTTCTAACAAGTAATTCTATAATTGAGATGAATAAACTCAAGGACTTCCTAACCAAGGAATTTGAGATCAAAGATCTAGGCAATTTAAAATATTTCCTAGGAATGGAAGTAGTCCGAACAAAGAAAGACATCTCTATATCTTAAAGAAAATATTTATTTGATCTTCTCAAGGAAACTGAAATGATGGTGTGTAAATCGGCAGAAACTTCGATAGACTCTACAGTAAAACTTGGAATCAAAGAAAATAGTGCACTTGTGGACAAAGACCGTTATCAAGATTAGTGGGAAAACTCATTTACCTATCCCACACTAGACCATATATTGGTTTTTCATGAGTGTTGTAAGTCAATTTATGAACAGTCTCACTAAAGAACACATGAGGTGGTCTATCGTATACTAAGGTATCTCAAGATGATACCAGGAAAAAAATTGTATTTTAGTAAGAATCCCGTCAGGAAAATTGAAGTCTTTGCAGATGCTGACTGGGCAAGCTCTAAGTGGATCGCAGATCTACCACTGGATACTGTACATTCGTGTGGGAGAATTATGTAACTTGACGAAGTAAGAAACAATCAATAGTCGCTCGAAGTAGTGCAAAAGTTGAATTCAGAGCTATGGCCCATGAGATTTGTGAAGGAATGTGGTTAAAAAGATTACTCAATGAACTGGACTTCACAACTACTGAACCTAAGCTGCAATAAGAATTACAAGAAACCCAGTTCATCATGATCGAACCAAACATGTAGAAATTGATCGTAATTTCATTAAAGAGAAGTTAGATGGCAAAATTGTGGAGCTCTTATATACATCTACTCGTCATCAAATTGTTGATATCCTTACCAAAATATTACCTCGAATCATCTTTGAAGAACCGAGTTGCAAGTTAAGAGTGATTAATATCTATCATCCAACTTTTGGAGGAGTGTAGAATTTATGCACTACTTCGAGTGACTACTGACTGTATAGGTTGTAATAGTTGACTATATTCCTAGATTAGTAGTCTATTTGTCTAACTTATAGTCCTATTTATGTTGCTGTACTTACATTTAAAATACACATCATAGAAAATAAAAGTAATATTCATTTTTCTCTCAAAATTTTCTTTACTTCCATAAGTTGAGCTTCCTTTTCTGGGTTTATGTTTTATATTTCTTCATTTCAAATTCATCACTTAATATCATAATATATTGTGAATTCAACACCAATAATGATAATGTTCAAAATATTCAGATGGGGTGGGGTAGGGTGTACACATTGTTAGCTAGATAGAGCAACTGTACAAGTCGTGAGGGTTTTACTCCTTGTGACAATAGGATCTGTATAAGCTGTATACTAGTCCGTCTGGTTTATATTTCTCCTTATTGAAAGTTTCATCTGTTTTAATGATGAGCAGGTAATTTTTGAAGGGGTTTATGCTTTGCATCCTGATATTAGAAAATCATTGGACTTATGGATTGCTGTTGTAAGGATGATCTCCTCTTTCTAGAATTGCTTTACAGTTTCTGTGTAGAGGAATGCTATGTATACAAAATTTTTGGACTCAAAACAAACCATTGCATGCCAACTTGCACTTCTTTTTGATGTGATAAGGTAATTATGATTAATTTTTGCAAAACAGTAGAGGTGTCAATTGGGATAGGATGTCTTATACAACTCATGAATTTTGTGAACTTATCTCATCTTGTCTTGCTTAATTTTTGCTAGATTGGGATGGTAATGGGATGATACATATTGAGATATCCCATTTGTTCAAACTGAACCTAAATAAGACAAGTAAAATTACAAAAAAAATGAAAAAAATGATTATAATAATCCTGAGCACATTAGGAACAATTTTAAATGGGATGAGATGGAACAACTTTAACTCATGAGCCCTTTAATAGGATGGGATGGGATAACTCATTTGACATCTCTACAAGACGGCGTGCAATTATTGGTCTGTTTGCAAATATATATGCAACTTAGCACTTCTCTTACATGTAATCTTTATCAGTGTATTAATTCTATAAAATCAGTTTCTGCTCTTGATAAAAGGAATATCTGTGAATATATTTGATTGCCTCTTATTCTAATTTGTTTTAAAACAGGTTGGCGGTGTTCACTCACATCTGATTTCTCGAGTTCAAAGAGATAAGAGTCGTGTGGGGTGTTATATGTCCCAGAATGAAATCATGATGACTGTGTTTCCAAAGTTCCAGCTGCACATTGAACCACATCTTGTTCATGCACATGTTAGTTGACATGAAACCTTTAATATTATTGCATTAGTTTCATTTTGTTCTATTGTTGAGCGACATTTCAGTTGTTCCCCTGGCATTCTGAGTCCTTGAACTTTCATATATTGTATTCTTATTTTTTAGAATTTCTTCAGTAGCTATTTGTAGTATAGAATAGCTTTTGGTAGGAAAAAGGAAAAATATAACTTAAAAAAAGTCTTTTAATATTATCAAATGTAGATTCAGTTTACATATTTATGAAATCTTTGTCACATGGATTTTCTACTACCCTTTGTGTGCACACACTAGTCCAAACAACTGATGCATACCCTAGTTTTGCATATGCATTCATGCAAATAAGTTGAAGTTGATTATGTTTGCAGTTTATGATTTTTGAATTGGGTGGCTTTGCTCACCTCCCAGATAGCGTTAGGTGGGTCCTTAGTCAATGTCAGATGAATGGTCACCCATCATGAGGCAGGTGACATCACCCACCTAAAGAGAAGTGGCAAATGAGCACCCTATGAACTAGCATGCATATATACAACCCTGATATGCTTTTCACTATCAAAATTTGGTTGATTTGAAAGGATTAAGTCTGCTATAATGACTTTATTTTTACTGCAGTTAAAAATACGGAACGACTTTGATCCTGTTTTGTCTCCTGAGAGCTCATTGTTTGTGTTGAAAAGCAACAAGCAAGTAAGCACATTGTCATCTTGTCTTCGATTATTATCATCTGATTGGCATTGACATATTCAATTGCATCAATTTGTTATAGGTAGCTTATCAAGATATTCTGAAAATTCTGGATCCAACAAAGCTCTGCAGCTCTGTTCAGAATTTCATTGATATATATTTTACACTTTCTGGAATTCCTACTAATGGGCAGCTGGCTGAAAGTGACTGCATACGGGTAAGGATATGTGAGGGCAGATTTGCACTGCTGATAAGAGAGGTTTGTGCTATAAACTTATTAGATTTCCTTATTAAAATGGTTATGGTTCTTTCTTGAAAAGTTTGCAGTAGCTTGACGCCTTGACCCTTTTTTCTCCATATCGTGTTTGCTAGCCCATTAGAGAAGGAAATTTCATCATTCAGCCTAAAGTTGATTTTGATATAAGCATAAGTACAGTAGCTGGCCTTCTTAACCTTGGGTGAGCTACATATTTTAAAAATTTAATTAACATCTCATGTTACTACTAGTATTTTCTAGTTATGATGCAATCTTAACCTGTCTTCTCACAATGTTGGTGCTTGCTTATGGTTGTACGCTTATTCCTTGGATGGTTATAAGAGATCTTTTCTGATGCAGTACTGTATTTGAATAATTAATTAATATATAGAAAATTATACATGCATGTATTGCTAATGAAAGTGTCCATTCCTGGATCAGGAAAAAAATTAATACATTTAGCAAATCATATAAGATGTTTCATGATTGTGTTCAATGATTTAGATGTTTTCTTATCTTAACCTTCCTTTAAATGGATATGAAGATGTTGTAGCACCCTAGTTTTTGATGAAACTTTTCGTATGTATTAATTTTCAAAAGGTTTAAGAATTCATGAAGTGTATTTGGTTATTTTCGTTCTCATTATTTGTTGATGATTTACTAAAAGCTACCTATAGGTTTAAATTATTATTTTAATTGAAATACAACTTTTCAATTCAGACTAAAAAACTTATTTTCTCATTAATCCCAATTGGGTATTTGCATAAAAATGTCTTACTTAAGGAAAGATAATAATCCTAATTAAGGAAAGAAATAAATGACATATACATTTTAACTCTTCCTCTTAAGTTGGAACATAGATATCATATGTGTCCGACTTGGATAGTAAAGTGTGAAAAGACCTTCCTGTAATACCTTGAGTTATAATGTCAATTAATTGATCACTGCCCTTGATATATGGAATTCCAATGACACTAGCATCCAAGATTGTCTTTGATATAGTTTCTATCAAATGCTTACAAGAGTCACCTCAAACTTTTTTCTCTTACCAAGGTAGTGGGAATATGATTTTGTATTCGTGATCAGTTGACGTGACACCATTTTTGACTAAGTAAGGTGCAATTACAGTTAAATTGTGTATATATTGTGTATTATTTTGTGAATAATTAACATTTATTCTCTTATCGTAATTAGGACATGTATTTGTACATGAATACCCAATTAGGGTTAGTGGAAAAATTCACTTTCATACATTTATTTTATTTTAGTATCAGAGCCAAACTTAAAAAGAAGAAATTTTTCGTTGTTCTCGAAAGAAAGATAACAACAATTAGCCCGACCAATACTATTGTTGCTAGCCAAGGGACCTCACCTGCTATCGTCCGACAAGTACTGCAGTCGTCGACAGCCCCGATGACTCCCTTTATCTCCTGTCAACAACCCCAATAGCCCTTTTATCTTTCGCTGACAGCCCCTCAATCTCGTGCCATCTCACAATTGTTGCTTAGTTAGAGCCACCTATTGGAATTTATTATCACTACTCTTTGCTCACAGAACCCATCGCTGTTAGTGTTTGGTCGTTGGTGCTGTGGGTTTGTTTGCTTTTGTCGTGGGTGGTTATGTGTTTGGGGGATCTTTTTTAATGGAAAGCTTTTTTTCCTTCTCTAGTTATTGTTATTTGTTTTTCTTGTTCAAAGGAGTAGGCTACATTCAGATCTTTTTTTTACTGATTCTAGTTCTCGATTTTGCATCTACTACAATAATAATAAGCATGTTATTGATTTTTGTTGGAAGTAGCATAGTTCTCCATAGTGGTACAAACTTAAGCAAGCTGAAAGGAAAATAAATCTCCTCCACTTGCTACTGTCACTAATTCTTCATCTTCTGCTTCTCAAGAGTCTTGAGTAATTACTCAAGGAGGTAATTTTAGGTTAGTATTTATTTCCTCCGCTTCTGGCACTTGTCTTATTAATTTAGGGGCTATTAACCATATGACTAGTAATCCTTCCATTCTTGGTTCTCTAACATCTTATCCTATTAAGTTTGTACAGGTTGTCAATGGGACCCTAATGTCAATATTAGGCGTTGACAATATCTTACTTTCACCTACTTTTTTTGTCTTATGTTTTACTTGCACCAACTCTTAAAAATAACCTCTTGTCAATTAGTCAGATTACCAAAAATCTTAATTGTTCTATAATATTATGCTCTACTTATTGTGTGTTTCAAGATAATCAAACAAAGATGGCGATTGGCACTAGTAGGGAGATAGGAGGTCTTTATTACTTGGGAAAGTAGTTGTGGTTTTTAGGGAGATAGATTGAGAAAGCACGGATTATGTTATGACATTGTCGTTTAGAACATCCTTCATTTTCTAATTTGGTGCATTTGTTTCGTAAATTGTTTTCTAATATTTCTATTTCTAGCTTGATATGTGAACAATGCATTTTTGCTCAGAACTATTGTGTTTTTTTAAAAATTAGTAATAATAAAAGTTCTATTTCTTTTCCTTAAGTTTATATTGTTGTATGGGTCATTTCTCTACTCCTATTGCTTTTGGTCATAAATATTTTATTTCTTTTATTGATAATTGCACTAGAATCACATGGATTTATTTGTTGAAGTCTAAGAGTGATGTTATTCCTCAATGTTATACTATGATTGTCACAATTTCATGCGCAGGTTCAGTTTTTTTATTCTGATAATTATCGTGAGCTTGTCAATCATTCTCTTATCAATTTTTTTAAAAATCATGGCATTCTCTACCAGACAATGTGCGCTTATACACCACAACAGAACGGTGTAGTGGAGCGTAAGAACAGTTACCTTCTTGAGGTGCCACGTGCCCTATGCTTCACTATGCGAGTTTCTAAATGTTTTTGAGATGAGACTGTCATGATTGTTGCTTTTCTTATTAGTTGAATGCTTACCCATATCCTTGACCATCGAATTTCATTGAGAAAATTCTCTCTCTTTCACTCTATACCTTTTGCACTTAATCTATGTCTAAAGTCTTTGATTGTGTGTGTTATGTTCATGTGCATGCACTTTATAAAGACAAATTTGATCTAAGTGTTTTAAGTGTTTCTTTCTTGGTTACTCTAGTATATAAGAGTATAAATGTTTTCATTCACTTACAACTAAGTACTATGTGTTTATGGATGTTCAGTTTTGTGAGCATGTGTCTTATTTTTTTCGAAGAGGTTTCTCTAACTCATTTTTAGGGGAAGATTACCAATAAGAGAGGAAAAACAATGGATAGAAGAAAAGAAAGGGAAGATTTCTGGTGAGGGAGATGATAATTCTCCTTTAGGAAATGTTGATCTCCTTGAGTTGTCTTATCCCTTGGAAGAACCTGAACCTAAAAATGAAAAACTAGTTAGGTCACCTCATATGTTTCATCGACACTTTGATAGAAGGAATAAGTATATTAATGCTACGTCCCCTTTTTGTAATAACGACTCAAATGCTCCTTTTGATGATACTATCATACCTTCAAATGATTTTTCTTAGATTGATTATGAGGTACAAGCCTCTCCTGTACCTCTATTATCTCTGCTTTTACTTTTGGCATGCAACTGATGCATAAGTTAATGATCAAGGTATGAGGTATCCTCTTCGAGATTGTAAACAACCTAATAAGTTAAGCCTTCACTTAATAATGTTTATCCCATTTTTGATTTTGTTTCTCAACACTGCTTTTGTAAAATTCACTTAGCTTTTACCCATCAAATTTCTTCTGTGTCTATTCCTAGTCATTTTCAGAAAGCCCTTGAATATTCCAAGTGGAAAGCTACCATGGTAGAAGAAATGAATGCCCCTCCAAAAGAACTATACTTGGGAGTTGATTGAGTTACTTAAGAAGAAGAAGACTATGCGTTGTAAGTGAGTGTTTATTGTCAAGTTTCATTCATATGGGACATGGGAGAGGAATAAAGCAGACTAGTGGTTAAGAGATATGCTCAAACTTACATTATTGACCATCAAAAGACATTTGTTCTAGTAGCCAAGATGAATATTGTTTGAGTTTTACTTTTTATTGTAGTGAATTTAGACTGGTCATTATTTCAATTCGATGTCAAGAACGCATTTCTCCATGGTGAATTGACAGAAGAGGTGTATATGGACCCTCTAGGGTTCCCAACTGAAAGAAGAAAGGTGTGCAGGCTGAAACAAAACTTATATAGGCTTAAACAATTACCGAGGGCAAGGTCTAATCAAAGACTCTTCCTATCTCATTGGAAGTATATCTTAAATTTATTGGCTGAAACTGGTAATTTGTCTTCCATACCTACAGACACCTATTGAGATGAATTATGGTTTGGCTGTGTATCATGATCAAATTCCAAGTAATAAGGAGAGATATTAGAGATTGGTAGGAAAATTGATTTAGCTGACTTACAATCTACTTGATTTATCTTATATTATTAGTGTGGTAAGTCGGTTTATGCATAATCCATGTGAACGATAAATGGATGTTGTGAATCAAATCTTGGCTTATTTGAAGTCTTTTTAGGCAAAAGAGTTTTGTTCATAAAACATGGACACCTAGACATCGTAGGTTACACCGATTCTAATTTTACAAGTTCCAAGATGGATAGGAAATCTACATCAGGATACCTTATATTCGTTGGAGGAAATTTTGTAAGTCGGAGTAAGAAACATAATGTGGTATGATTGTTTAGTGTAGAAGCTGAGCATCGCTCCCTTCACCAAGATATTATAGAGTTTTTTGGTTAAAGATTTTGTTGAGTGAGTTTGCTTTTGGTCCTAAAAAGTCTACGATCATACTCTGTGATAATATTACAGTAATTAAAATTGCTAATAATCTAATGCAACACGAATAAACTAAACACATTGAACTTGACAGAAACTATATCAAAAACAATCTAGATGTTGGTGTCATTAAGAATAATGATCAATTAGTTGACATTATGACTTATGATGTTGCAGGAAGTATTTTCACATTTCACTATTCAAGATATCTATGCGCCAATTTAAGAGATATAGTTAAATTATGTATATATTGTGTGTATTATTTTTTAATATTTAGCATTTATTGTCATGTATTTGTGCATAAATACCCAATTAGGATTAATGAAAAAAATACACTTTCATACATTGGTTTATTTGTTACAAATTCATTTAGTTTACATGCTAGGATAGAGTCTTTACTCTAAGCACTATAAGGTTATATTTTGGCTTGACAAAATTTGTATATCATTATAGATATAAGTGTTTTCGTTGCACTGTTTCATTTATGCTCCATTTTGTCATCCATACTGTATTTATATAAATTTTTTGTTTTAGTGGTTTAGGAATTACTTAATGATGATATCTTTCTGTGATTTTAGGTATCAAGCTGTAGCCTATATTGAAGCATCTGCATTTATTTACCAAGATGGAAAGGTTAGATAATTTTTCGGGACTTTTTAGGAATCTTTGAAGCATATGCAACTAGTTCCATTTAGCTTGGTGATATTTTTGTATTTAATTTTGTTTTGTTTTGTTTAGGGAATTGTTATTTCCAGAGCCTAAAAGACTATTTCCAGAGTAATTATAAATTTTACCAACCAATTTAATGTTTAAAAGTGTTTCTAAAAGTAGAAAGGTACTATTAATTAAGCCTCTCAATGCCTCGGCCATAGATGACCATGTACTTGAGTGCATTCCCTTAGTTTCTCTTAAGTTGATCCAATAAAGGAAAAACAAACAAATAAAATTATAGTCCTATTACCAGATCAGTTTTTACTGATGTCATAACAATAGCCACAATTGATTGGATATGGAGTTCTTATAGAGCTACCTTTCAAGTCTAAATGATCAAGGAAATGTTCCCCTGAATTCTGATAAAGCAGAATTATGTAGATGTGATGGCACATTGCGTGTCTGTCTCTATCAATATGGGAGCTGCTTCTTCAGTTAAGGCATGTGAAGATTTTTTTTATTAGAAAAACTGCTTCATGGGGCATTTTGCCCTCACAAATAAGAAAAAAATCATGGCTGAACCTTGGTGCATGGTCATTGATATTTCCATAGTGAACCCTTGATTTTCAGCGGGTCCAGTTATGGAAATATGACTATGAAATCTTTTAAGTTATGGTAATATTAGGAATTTAATTAGGAGATATTGCGATCATAAATTATAATATTTAATTTCTTTTTTCATTCATGCAATTTGTACAATAAATTAGTAGTCAACCATGTACGGATAATATTAAGAAAATACAAAGAACCTGCTCTAACTTTCATTTCAATTTTCATGGTATCAGAACAGGATTATCGTTAAGACCTAACTATAATTGATTTAATAGAATAAAAAAATAGTTGAAATCACTCAAACAAACATAGAAATCGAAACCCACCCGTTATGAATTCTAGTTGATTGGATAACTCTTCTTTTCAATTCACTGTCAAAAAATTTAACGGCAGAAAGAGTAGAGAATGGACACAATCTGTAAAACTTATTATAAATGGAAAAGGTAAATTGGGATACCTGATGAGGAAAACAATAAAACTCGTTTTAACTAACGATGGCACAATGCAGTGGTGGAGTTCTGAGAACTCAATGGTGATTGTGTGACTCATCAATTCTATGCTACCAATAACTAGAAAAACGTACCTTTTTCTATTGACAACAAAGAATGTGTGTGAAGCTGTAAAAGAAACTTACTTAGATGGTGAATATTTCTCACAAATTTTTGATTTAGAAACTCGATTATGACAAATGAAAAAAGGAGAAAGAGGAGTTATCGAATGCTACATAGATGTATGTTTGCTATGGCAAGAACTTGATCTTATTTCAGAAGAGGAGTGAGATTGTGTCGGTGATGACACCTGTATTAGAAAAAGGTTGAAAATAAAGGAGTTTTTGAGTTTTTGGTTGGACTTAGCCACGAGCTTGATGATATTTGTGGGAGAATACTTGGCCGACGACCAAAGCCTTCCATCCATGAAGCCTTTGTTAATGTCAGGCATCGACAAGCAAGAAGAAAATCGATGGTGAGTCATGCTTGAAGGTGTTCTATGTAGCCACGACCCTTCCTCTCTGTCTCGCTAAATTTCAATCCTAAAGACTAATGCAAATGGATGGCTTGAGAGTGGTAGGTGGGCTTGATGGGCGAAAAAGGTTTTTTATAATGTTGTCCCAATCAATTCTTTTCTTGGGTTTGATGGGTCAAAGGGAGCTTTAAATATTATTGACCCAAATAATTCTTTTATTTATGGTAGTGGGTTTGGGCCTATGATAAACCCAACTAATTGACACAAAATACAGAATGGGCCATATATGGGTAGTAGGTCTTCAACAAATTTAACCCAGGGCTTATGGGAGATGCTATTTTAATAGCAGCATATCTCATCAATCGTATGCCTAGTTGAGTTTTCTTTTTCGAAACCCCAGTTCAAAAGTTACAATCTTTATTCTGTACATTTTATCTCTAGTTTAATTTCTTTTAATGTGTTTGGTTGTACACTTCTAAAGGCCGGTCCAAACTTCATCCTTGAGCTTTTAAATGTGTTTTCATTGGATATTCTCCCACTCAAAAATGATACAAATCCTATGATCTCTTTACACATGACATTTGTTAACTTTGATGTTACCTTTTTTGGAAACACCTTCTATTACTAAAAGGTCCCTCCTCAAGGAGAGAATATAAGGGAGGATAACCCTTTTGGTCAATACTTAAACATTGCTTTTGATCAAAATAATGTATTGTATAATCCAATTAGAGAAACCGAGACCAAGCATACCATACCATCTCATGCTACTCTGCCATCTATAGATAGAAAATTGAACTCATGAAGAGAAACAACAAACAACATAACAAATAGATAATCACTTACTCACGGAAGTCTAAATTAAGAGACAAAGAGAATTTCACACTTGAAGCACCAAATGAGTCAGAACCGTCAATAGATCCAAATATCCATCATGAGTCTAATTTGAATCTAGTTAACTATAAAACCTTTACCCCACGTTTGGTTGGAGGGAATGGAATGGAATCAGAATTGATTCCTTCCATTTTGTGTGTTTGGTTGGACGGAATGGAGGGCGGAATGGAATCTGATTACTAAAAGAGAAGGAATCACAATTCCTTCTCCCACCTTTGGTAATCATTATTCCATTCCCATCTAAACTTTTTTTTTCCAATTTTACCCTCACCTAAAATATAACCTTAAATTCAAATCCCAAATTCTCAAACCCAAAATTCCAAAACCCTAAACCCTAAACCCAAAATTTCAAAACCCTAAACCCTAAACCCTAAACCCTAAATCCAAATCCTAAAATCCTAAAACCTTAAACCCTAAACCTCAAATCCCTAAACCCTTAAACCCTTAAAACATAAATCCCAAAACCCTAAAACATAAATCCCGAATCCCTAAATCCTAAACCCTAAATCCCAAATTCCAAATTCTAAAACCCTAAATCCTAAACCCCAAACCCCCAACTCCCTAAACCCCAATTCCCTAACCCATAAACCCTAAATCCCAAATCCCTAAACCCTAAAACTCTAAACCTTAAAACATAAATCCCAAAACCCAAAACCCTAAAACATAAATCCCAAAACCCTAAACCCTAAACCCCAAATTTCAAATCCTAAAACCCTAAACCCCAAATCCCTAAACCCTAAACCTTAAACCCTAAAATCCTAAACCCCAAATCCCCAAATCTTTAAACCCTAAACCCTAAACCTTAAAACATAAATCCCAAAACCCAAAACCCTAAAACATAAATCCCAAAACCCTAAACCCCAAATTCCAAATCCTAAAACCATAAACCCTAAACCTTAAACTTTAAAACCCTAAACCCTAAATCCAAAATTCTAAAACCCTAAACTATTTTTAGAAAAATAATAATTTTAACCCTAAACTTTAACCTACAAATATAACCCCAAATCCTAAATCCCTAAACCCTAAATCACACATCCCAAACCTCAAAACCCTAAACCCTATTTAGAAAAATAATAATTTTAATAATATATTTCTTTTTAATTAAGTAATACTTATTTAGAAAAATAATGATTTCAATAATGTATTTTGTCTGACAAAAAAATAGTAATTAAATGACATTATTTGAACTTTACAGAATGTAGGGGTATTAAGGTCATTTATAGCTTTTTTCATTCCATTCCAGTGGCAAACCAAACACTATAATCCTGATTCTGAGCTTGATTCCAGTGGTCAAACCAAACAAAATTGTTTCCTTTCCATTCCATTCCATTCCGATTCCGATTCCGATTCCGATTCTGATTCCATTCCACGAACCAAACGCCACCTTAAGTCTTCTGAGTTGCCTATTGTTCTTAGAAAACAAATACGAATTTATACTCTCCATCCTATATTGAGGTTTGTTCTTATAAAACTTTGTCTTTTTGTTTTCGTGTCTTTACCACTAATCTTGATAGAACAAAGATTTCAAGAAATATTCATGAGGCCTTAAATATCCCAAAGTTGAGAGAAGTTGTCATAGAGGAAATAAGAGCATTTGAAAAAGTGAAACATGGGATGTTACAGAACTACTAAAAGGAAAGATTCAAGTCGAGTGTAAATGGATTTTTACAATAAAATATACGGTTGATGGAACATAGAAAGATACAAATTCTGTTTTGTTGTAAAAGGTTTTACACAAACTTATGGAATTGATTACATTGACATATTTGCACATGTGGTTAAATTGAATACAGTTCGGGTCTTTCTGTCCCTAACAACAAATTTGGAATGACCTCTACACTAATTGGACATAAAAAATACATTTTTAAATGGAGAATTAAAGAAGTCATCATAGCCATGCCACTAGGATTTTTCAAAGGAGAAAATACCTTATGTGAACTAAAAAAATCATTATATGGGCTCAAATAGTCGATTAGAGTGTGGTTTGATAGATTTGCAAAGGTAATGAAGAAACATGGATACTAGCAAGGGATAATCAGATCATACAATATTCTTTCGACACTCTGAAAATGAGAAAAAACAATTTTAATATAGTATGTTGATGATATAATCATGACTATGGATAATTTGCAAGAAATCGAGGTACTGAAGAAAAAATTGGCTACATAATTTGAAGTTATAAATTTGGGACATATGCAGTACCTTTTAGGCATGGAAGTTTAAAATTGGCTACATAATCAGTGTTTCTTAACGGAAATACTTCCTCGATCTCCTTATCGAGATTGGTATGTTTGGATGTAAACCAAGTGATAACTCAATGGAAGCAAGAAAGAAGAATGAAGATATGGTGAAATCAGTGGACAAAGAAAAAATATCAAATATTAGTAGGAAAACTAATTTGTCATCTTACATCAGAGCTGATATTGCATTTCCAGTTAGTGTAATAAGTCAACACGTGTACTTTCCAAAGGAAGTTTACTTAGAAGTGTTTACAAAATTCTTAGATTTCTTAAAGGGTCTCTAAGTATAAGATTGTTTTTTAAAAAAAAATTAAACTAAAGATGTAGGAGTTTTTATTGATACAAATTGGGCTGGTTTAATAGAAAGATACAAGAGCCATTGTAGGGTATTTTTTCTTTGTGTTTAAAAACTTAGTAACTTGGAAGAGTAATAAACAAAATGTAATTGTCAAGACTATTGTTGAAATTGAATTTAGAGTAATTGCACAAGGAATTTGTGAAATTGTGGTTAAGAAAGCTGTTGAAAGAACTTTAGGTTGCGTTAACATCTCCAATTAAACTTTATTGTGATAACAAAACAACCATCAACAAAACCCTAAATCCAATTCGACTTGACAGAGCAAAACATGTGTAAGTGGTTAGACATTTCACTAAAAAAAAAGTTAGATACGACACTATTTGAATGACCTATGTTTCCACAAAAGAACAAATAACATATATATTCACCAAGGAATTCCTCAACAGTATTTCTATTATTTCATTGACAAGTTGGATTGATCAACATCTATGATCCAATTTGAAAGGAGCGTGATTTTCAACAGGTTCCATTGACTATTAGGAAATTTGTAAATTATAGTAATATTAGGAATTAATTAGGAGATATAATTTTCATAAGTTAAAATATTTAATTTCCTTTTTGATTTATACAATTTGTACTATAAATTAGTAGCTAACCATGCACAAAACATATTAAAAAAAATACAAAGAACAATCAGTTATTAACTTTCATTTCATTTTTCACATATTTTGATTTACATCGCTGACATGAGCAATTGACATCAAGTATCAACTAGGTATAGTTCTCTCCCTCCCTCCCTCAACAAAGTGGAGCAAAAATGACATCAAATATAGGCTTAATATTTTATTTATAGTTGGAGCCGGTTACTTGGAATACACGAGAAATTCTCGTAACATTTCAGTATTTTGGTTCTTAATGATCCAAAACCCCTGGTTTGTATTGTTCTTACATATGATTTATTGCTTTCAAAAGGTGTTCCTTTGAAGTTGGGTGTATGGTTCCAGAATCTTGGCTTGCACTTGTTCATATGTTATACCCGGACAACTGTGCTTGGTTGTATTACCTGTTGATCTAAGATAATTCTTCGTAGGTTTATTTTATGGTGCAACTTCAGAAACTAATTAATACAATTGCTTTTTGCCTTTTGTATTTGAATGGGTTTTAATTTTGACATCCATTGTTGATTCTCTGATATAGATTCTGATCGAGGTTGATCATTTGCAAGACATCCCCAATCCTTATATACAGATCAAGGGGGTTGATAAAGAGGCTGTTGCAGCTGCTGGTTCATTGCTTCAACTGGATGGTTTATATACCACAAAGGTTTTTCCTTGATTATACCACAAATATTTTCCTCTGTGTTTTTAGTCCTCCAACTGTTTTTTTTTATATTTTCTGTTTCACTTTAGAGCTATCTTCAAATAGTTCTGGAACGATTACCCGCACTAGAAAGGAGTTCTGCTGGCATTCACACTAAGCAGGCTACAAGGTTGCAGGAACTTGTTGAATTTATTCTATCTCAGGTACTTCGCTGCTGATTAATAAGATTAATTTTACAATTGAAGCATAATTTGTTATTAAATAATGAATACTATCTACGTAGCCGTATCTAAATCATCCATTTTAATGAGAGCATTATGTCCGAAAAGGTGGGGAATTGAAAACGATGTTGTACTGTTTATGACTCGTCTAATTTAATTATTTAAATAGAAGTTCAGGTCCGGGTTTTGAAAATCTGGTGAAATTGGCCCCAAAATCATCAGTTCTAGAATGTACAACATGTATGTTATGATGTGTCTAGGTTGTACGTTACCAACGTAGAGCATCTACATGACTCATGTACATCCTGTAAGGTACAACCGGTGATTTTTGTGTCTCAAACTCGTTAGAATGGTAACAATGCTGTCGAACTTGAATTCATGAAGTGGTCTTGATTGAGAGATATAACTATTTATTTATGGCATGGGAGATATATCACAAAGTAGGCATGGGTGTTCTAAGAGGTTTTTAAACTCTTGGCAATGATGCATTTCCAACTTTTAGCTAGAATATATCTTGTTTTATAGGGCAACAATTCAGCCTCAGAATCCTCACCAAGTAGGGATGTTTCCCCAATTGATGGGATTATCGAGGACATGCAATCAAGGATTAGAAGGCTTGAACGGTGGCACACTATCAACACGGTACTTTTTAAGTTCCAATTTCTTTACATGTGTTTCATCGAGAAAATTAGCGTTTCTTTCTCTGCTTGGCTTCAGTTGGTGCCACATGCTTCTCAATTATGCTCGATTATGACAAACTTTTGTGGCAGATACTTTGGACCTTTTTTATGTCTGCCCTTGTTGGTTATTCACTATACCAAAGGAAACGCCGTTGATGCTGCTTCTGACTTCTGCGCTACATGCTGTTGGTACATTGCACTATTTTTTCACTGCGTTTGTTCCAGGGAGGAGCTTTTCATTCTCATCCTTCCATAGATTCATAGTTGGTTGATTGCATGGGTCTCTCTCGTCTAGGAACAATGCAAGTCAATATTTTTGGACTTTACACATTTCAAAGCCAATTGTCTAATTTATCGGTTATTAGTTAATACTTACAAAAATATATGTAACAGCTTGATTGTTTTCTTCGTCATATTAATTGTCTATTTATTTATTTTAACATTTCTATTGTGTTGGTATTATCTTCTTTAGCATTCCTATTATGCCTCGTGAGAAACATGTAAATCTAAACAATTTTGAAAATACAAAAAATGTTTTTGTTGTTAGGCTTAATTACTTGGTTAGTTTTCGAATTTTGAGTAAATTTATATTTGGTCTCTAAATTTTTAAATCTTATAATAATTTAGTCTCTAAACTTTTAAAATTTTACATATAGTTTTTAACTTGGTTATTAAAATACATATTTGTAAATTAAAATTTTAAGATTAATGTGTGTAGTTTTAATAGTATGAGGATTAAATCATATGATTTAATAGTTTAGGTATTATGTAAGAAGTTTTAAAAGTTTAAAGATCAATTATATTTTTTAAAAGTTTGGAAATTATGTGTAAATTTAGTTAATACTGTTTAGTCTTCCTAACATAATTGGATTTTACTTTAGAATTTAATCATAAAGCATGTTTTATTTTATTTCAATTATATGCATAGCTTACGAGATATTTCAGATATCATATCTGCAATAATGGACTTGAAGTAAAGAATTGTAAATTTCTAGACTTGTGATAAATGAAACGGTATGAAGAAAAATCTCGACTATAATCACAACAATATGGAGAACCTATGAATTCCTTTAATTAGACAAAAACCAAAGAAAGTAGAAGAATACTCAATTTATTGATATTTTATTTGGTTCATACATAAACAAGCTTTTTAATTTTGATATTGATAAGAATTGCCTTGTCTTCTTCCCTCATCATATAAAACTGAAGAATGAACAACCTTCATTAATGAAGAAAGGGATGCCACAGCTTCTCCTACTGTCAAGTAAAGGTTTTTTGGTTTCATAAAATCATGGGTTTCTTCTGCTCTTTGTAACTTTTCCATAACCTCACCCAGGGGATTCACCAACACAATCTGTAATGCCATTTGTTCAAATAAATATTATCAGAATATTTCAAATATAAAGGAATAAAAGAGCATGGTATGAAAATCTTGGTATCTTTTCACTTGCCTCAATTCCCTTCTTTTCAATTGCTTTCCTCAAGTCCTTAAATAAGGTCACTCCTGTTGTGTCTATGGCACTTACAGCTGTGAAGATACAAATACAATAATAAATGTTTAAATCAGAATTACTTTATATGTATGTTACATGGAATCTTTTAGAACATCAAGAGTTTTAGATTTTTGGATATGTATTTAGGTGTTAAACATATTAATTTTTATAAATTTTTTTTAAATTGAACGAATTAAATTGAATGTGTTTTGAGTATTGGTATCCATATTCATTTTATATTTGCTTGAATATATGAATACTTCATAAAAAATAAAAAATAAAGATTTTAAATAATATAATGTTATACGCTATGACCTTCAAATTCAATGTTATGGTATCCTTGATTATTTGTCCAAGATAAAAAATAAATGCTTATCGTTTGAGTGAGAAATTAATAACATTTGAGAAGAATCTGATACATATCATCTAATTATAACATGATATGTCAATGTTTAATGAAAAGAGGGTCATAATTTGTGATTATCTCAATTGATGTGGCACGATCTTATTAGTAACTTATACTCACATAATATCAAAAGCTATCATATCAATTAAGTTTATAACAAATGTATGATAATTAAATAGTGATAGTTAATCAAAAAACTTATTAGTCTTAAAGAGTAGTAATACCTGACAAATCTAAAACAACATATTGAAGGCCTGAACACTTTTTAACATAGTCATCTTCCTCATATTCTTCGATCCATCTCATAATCCTTCATGATGACATTATAAACAGTTAAATATAGGACCAAGAAAAAATCAAATTACTTATGTCAAAACAAAAAAATATAAGAAGATAATTAAAAAAAATCAAATTGTTGACGTAAAAAAAAAAATAGTTAACACATTTCTTATTAGCTTAAGTTGTTAGGAGAATTAATTGTTAACAATCTAATATTAAATAGGGTATATCTTTCTTTCACTTCTACCACATTTAATTTCATTCCATCTCTATTTGATTGATTCTTCAAAATATATATTGTCTACTTAATTGATGGGTATTCAAAAATTATATTCTCAACCCATCACAAACATCTACTAAGTCAATGATATCTAAATCTATTTAATGAGTCTTTAAAAACTATCTTTTTAACCCACAAATGAGAGCTTATTAATTGAAAGGAGTGATTAAAAAATACCCATCAAATAATACGGGTATTAAGACCCAAATATAACATACTGGATGGTAGCTAACATAGCTTTTAATAGCTTACATTTTTAGTAAAATTGATTGCTAATAATCTTCTAACATAAGCAAACAAATTTAAAAGATAAAAAAACACACCTTTCTTTCAGATACATGGTATTAGCAAAATTGATTGGAGCTTCAATGCTTAAAATAAGAAAACCAGGGACTTGCACTGCATCCTTATACTGGTGCAGATTTCTATATATATTTGTTCCGAGTATATTACCCAATACCACTGTCCTTGGCCTTGTTATTTGTAGCAGAATCTTGAAAATTGAAATCCCAACCTGACAGTACATCACTTGATACTATTATTACTAAATACAGTTAAAAGTTTGAGTATTAAATGGAGTAGTAAATTAGTTAATTACCGCAAAGGCGAGACCGCCTTGGACAGAGATGAAAATTACACCAAAGAAAGCAGATAACATGACAATGAAATCAAATTTGTCAACCTTCCAAATACCAAAAGCAGCTGGAATATCAATGAGACCAATAACTGCTGTGACTATAATAGAACCCAATACAACATTTGGTGTGTAGTGAAATAATGGCATAAGAAAGAGAAGTGTCAACATGACTGTCATAGACATTACTATGTTAGACACTGCTGTTTGTGCTCCAGCATTGTTGTTCACTGCCGATCGAGAAAATGCACCTGAAGATCGAAGTTTTACAACTCAATGTTGCAATTGAAGGTCAAATTAATTAAATTTTAACAAGGATTGATACATGCACATGCATGTACCTGTTGTAATATAGCAGGAAGTTGTGGAGCCAACTATGTTCATTAGTCCAATAGCTATCATCTCCTTGTTTCCATCTAATCTGTAGTCCTTTAGAGCAGCAAATGTTCTCCCCACAGCAATTCCTTCCTATTTGTTGCATAATATTTTTTTTAATTTCGATTTTATTTATCTATATCTACACTATATATAAGAATATAAATCACACATAAAATAACTTTGAAAAAAAATGCCCTTATATTTTAAAATAATAACATATCTTATTCTTTATATTTTTTATAAATTTAGCAAAATAAAATTGAAGGCTTTTTAGAGTTTACTCTCTTATATAGTTATATAATTTATAAAGTTGCGAGACCTTTTTTGCCCCTCACCTAAATAAAATATCTAAAATATATGTTATGAAATTTAAACCTGTATGCTTCACTTCTCATTTAAAAGTTTCCTAACTTGGGATATTACGGGTCCCTTTGTTATAAGACTTAGAAACAGTTTCGTATTTTCAAGAACAAAGAGATATAAAACATAAAGAATAACTGTTTACCTATCAAATATTTGGGTAATTCTTGACCTTTGCACAATACGAAGAAAGCAAATTTCCAATTTATCATTCAAAAGTTACAGAACAAACTAGATGGTTGGAAGTCAAAATTGTTATCACAGGGGCACAGAACTATCTTGATTAAATCAGTGTTACAGAATATACCTATATATTATATAAGCACTTTTAAATTACCTGCTAGTATATGTGATGAAGCTGATAGTTTATTGAGGACATTTTGGTGGAGAAATAATATATATGATAAACACTTTTACACACCAGTTGGGTTAACATTTGTCAGCCAGGAGAAGTTGGTGTGTTAGTATTCAGGAGGCTTATGGATTTCTATTAGGCAATGCACAACAAGGCTGCTTGGGATTTGATTTCTGCTTCCCATGATCTATGGGTTCAGGTTTTCAATGGAAAATACAGGAATAATCATTTTCTACATGCAGAGACAAAAGGTACAGATTCCTGTATATGGAAAATGTTAGAAACTCAAGCCTAACTGAACTCAAAAAGATCTCATTAAGTTAAGGATTACCTAGGTTTATAAACAGCATTGCTACCTTGCTCCTAACCGATGTGGGACAATGATACTTAATAGCCCCTCTCTACACGACGGACAAAGATAGACATAAGCGTCATGGTGAGAATGTGGTAGAACCCAGAGTCCAAGCACATACAGACTAGGAGTAGAGCTCTGTTACCATGTTAGAAACCCAAGTCTAACTTAACCCAATAAAATCTCATTAAGTTAAGGGTTGTCCAAACTTATAAACAACATTGATGCCTTACTCCTGGCCGATATGAGACAAGAATACTTAACAGCCTCTCTCCACATGGCGGACATAAGTGGACATAAGCGTCACGGTGAGACTGTGGTAGAGCCCAGGGTCTAAGCATATAGAGACTAGGAGCAGAGCTCTGATACCATGTTAAAAACCTAGGCCTACCATTGGAATCCTAATATTCAATCTATTCCCTGATCAGGTTGTGACATATATTAGAGTTTTTAACCCTCCCACTCTGAAAAACAAGAAGTACTAAAGGAGGAAGTTGTATAGTAAAGGATTCTTATGCTACTCTGATTAAGTTGTTAGGCATATGCTACTCTGATTAAGTTGTTAGGCATATGCTACTCTGATTAAGTTGTTAGGAATTTATAATCATCTGGGTTTTGGGAATAAATTGTGGAAGGAAAAGATTCATGAAAGACATAATTTTTTTTTATAAAAGATACTAAAAGGAGCTCTAATTACAAGGAAAAACATTGAAAGATTAATAAATTTAGATGACTATGGATGCCCTCTTTGTCACAAAAAGATAGAGAATATTGAACATCTTTTCATAAGATGTGAAGTTTTACAATCTTGGTGGCTGCACTATAAATGAAATATCATTTGGACATTCACACACAAATTGGACATTTTTTCATATGTCCGAATGATATTAGATCCTTCTAAACACTCTTACCCTGCTACTATACCTCCCTGCTTGAATATTTATGGTACTTGCATAATAGGGTTGTTTTCATAATCAACAATTAAATGCTCAATTTAATATAAATTCGATTGTGACCAGAGTGGAAAAGTTCAAAGAAGTATTAATAAATGGAGGGCATGACATTCAAGAGAATTCAACACGAGATGGGAGGTTTTTATACCAACAAAATGGCAGGCTCCACAGTTAATTCTATCAAGTATAATGTTGATGCAGGATGTATGGACAAAGAAGACAAATACAAGCTACGCGGATACTGTTGAAGCCCTTGCTTTTAAAGCAGCTATGGATCATGCTTTACACAAGAAAAAAATTATATGTTTATTTGGAGTGGGATACAAAATTCATAGTTTAAGCTATCATAGAAAACAAGTTTGAAAATGTTTCAGAAATGGAAGCAAAGATAATTAAAGAGATTTCAATCACAGCTTCATAGATTACATATGATAGCCATTAGATGCATTCCTTGCAACCTCAATCATAGAGTTCACAATTTAGTTTCAAAGGTACTCCATAGAAGTAGGAAATTCTAATAAAAATATTTTTAATTCTCCTATTATAATAAATTCAAATAATAATTAGACAAATTGTAACTTTCTAAGTAGAAAAAAATAAAGTAAAGAATAATTATTTGATAGAATATATTTTAATAAATTAGTATTAAATAATATTATTCTTATTGTTAGACAACCTAGTTATCAGTGTTGAATATAAGAGAACAATATTACCTCGTTGAACAATGAGGTGTATAGTTTGAAACTTAAGATTATACACCTTAATGGTGTATATAGCCGACGAACCAATAACATGGTTATATTATCATACAGAAAGATCTTTATTTTTTAACAAAAAAAAAATGTTTAAAAGGTGTGAGTTTTGATAGTTTTTCTAAATATCTTTAGATAAAATCTTGAAAACAAACACGTTTTTTAAAATAGAGTAATTGTTGTTTTTCATAGTTCTGAAATTTCTATCTAAATATAACCAAGTAATTTTGGGTAATGTTTTTTTTTAGAAAACTTAAACTCAAATTTTTAAAAAAATAATTCAAAAATTTACACGCTTCACAGAGAAGCTTCGGTATCAATCTGTTATTACAACGTGGACATATTTTTCTTATATAATAAAAGTGTAAAAATGAAATTAAAGAAAGGATGGAATTAAAAAAGAAAAGAAAAGAAAGGAGGAGTAGATTTTGTTAGAGAGAGAAGGAGAGTAACTTACAGTGAGAGAAATAATGCCAGTAACAAGGCCAGTCTTGATAACAAGTCCAAGGTGGGCTTCATGGAAACGTAACATGTTCCATGAGGGTGGATTCAACCCATCTTGTAATTTTCCAATCTAAGAAACAGAAAAATGAAAATCAATTTTTCCTTATAAAAAAAAAAATATCATTGATATAATATTTATTATTAATATAATTTTAAAATCGAAAGATCGAAGTTTGTAGGTAACATTTCAAGTCAAAAAGAAAAAAAAAGGGTACAACTTACCACACTGATGCCATGGTGGTCAGCCTTGAACGCCAAGACAAATAGAGTGGAGACTATGACTGAACCAAGAGGTGCTCCAGCTGAGACCCAAAATAACTTTGGCTTTTTTACGCCCTGCATTTATAATTCCGTAAACAATTTAATTAATTAATTAATTAATTAATATATGGCTATGATTGGCAACACAATGAAATTATTATTATTTTTATTTTATTTGTTAGGATAATTTAAATTTATTTAATAAAATAATAGAAGTTTTGAAAAAATTTCATACTTTGGATTGATTTATTTGGTCTTGAAAAATAAAAAAATATATATGCTTTTGTTGCTTTTTTGGGATAATTAACAAAAATATCCCAAGTTTTAAAGTAATATCACATATATTTCTAAAGTTTTAAAAATATCATAAATATCCTCAAATTTAATGAAAATTAAAGTAAATAAAATTGAATAATGATCATTTATACATAAAAATGATAGAAATGATAGAAAATAAAGAAATACTAAAAAATCCAAAAATAATAGAAATAAAAACACAAAATATCTAAGGATGTTTATCACAAAAAATAATAATTAGTAAAAAAGAAATTTGAAGAAGTATAAAAATTAAGATTAAATCTTAAAGAATGAGATGGATTTAAAGATTCATCATTATCAAGAATAAAAAAAATATTTTCAAGAAAAAATATAATTTATTATTAATAAGTAATTAACAAATTAATATTAATATTACAAATGTAAAAATAATGTATAATATATCATTTATTAATAAAGAAATAATTTTAGATAAACTATCAACAATTTATCAAAAGGAAAAGAAAAAATTCGATACATTCGTTTAAGAGGAATCCAAATATTAATAAAAACACATTTTAGATAAATAATTGATACACTAATAAAACTAGCACTATTAGATAATAGAATAATAAATAGAAAATATGTTTTATTAAGGATGACCTATGAAAATCTAAGATATCAAAAATTAAAATTTACGGCATATCCTATGTTTACCATTAATATTAATGATAAGAATTTATACCAAGTATTAAGTGTAGCCTATAAATTTTAAAGAAGAGATTTAATGAAAATAGAAAATTATTCATTTTTAGTACATTACATAGTAGGATATTCATTAACAAATAGTTATAATAATTCAATATATAGACAAAATGAATATATAGAAATAAATAATTTTTTTCAAGAAATTGGGCAAATAATAATACAAGTTTAATAGAATATAGAAAATAATTAGAATAACAATTTATGGACCCTAAGAATAAGAATATAGAAAAAATAGTTAGTTTGTTAACCCTAATAGATGAAGAACTAGGAAGAATTATGATAAAAAAATTTGTACAAATAAAGAGGAAGATGATATGACAATAATCAGTGAAATTAATTTTAAATTAGAAAATATAATCCTAAAAGTCATATAAAATCAATTTTATTACCAGTTTCTTATAAAAAAAAACATCTTACTTACATAGAGAATAAATAAATAGGAAAAGGCTAGAAGAACATAACCTTTCTTATAGAAGAAAACAACAACTTAAAATTGAAAAACTTAAAATTGAAAAATGATTATATTGAAAAATTAGAGGTAGTACCTCACCAGAATTCAAACTTTATAAAAATTATAGATCTAATATTTTAGATTTAAATTGTATAAGAGACAAAAAAATCATAGATGAATGGTTTATTGGTACGAGTATAATCATACAAACTTTTCCAATTACATAATTGAACCCTTAAATTTGTAGTCTTAGTAGCTCACAAAATAAGAGAAGTTATTAAAATTTGATTTATAAATTAACAAAACAACAACATTTACAAATATAGTGGAATGCTTCCACATATAATAAATATTTAGATATTGTAGCAAATAAAATTTAAATAAAATTATTAATAAATTCAAGAAGAAGATTAGAGTAGGTAACAAACTTATCTATCTCAGATTTTTCAGTTCACTTATAGATTAAAACGAGGAAGGTTGTGTTAGTCCCTATTATTATATCAAATTAGAGATTTCTAATACTAATAGAAAAATTTCAAAACTAAAGGTATTTACAAAAAATGAATTCAATACGGATGAACTATGTATTTTAAGAGGACATATACTAAGTCAAATTTATCATGAACTCAAGAAAATTGATAATTTTTCTAAAATCAAGGTAAATTACTATAATAGTAAAGCTATAATTAATTTTTATAATAATATGACTTTAACTAAAAAAAAGATGGTGAGAAAATCCGTAAGTTTAAAATATATTTTAACAACAATAATCTAAAAAAATTTTAAAAACAAGAAAGGTGTTTCATTCTTATGCTAATAAAACTACTAAGGATCATAAATTTATTTACTACATTAGAGATTGAGAAGATGAAGATACATCATCATCTACGTCATCAAAATGACTGTTAATAGAAAATGACAAAAAAGAATAAAGATATAGAACCCACATCTTCAAAAAGAAGAATAAAGATGTAGAACCCATATCTTTAAAAAGAAGAATAAAGATGTAGAACCCATATCTTCAAAAAGAAGAATAAAGATGTAGAACTCACATCTTCAGTTCGCAGATCATGCCAAGGAAAAGAAATGTTTAAATTTAAAAGTTAAAAGCAGAAAGTTAGATGAATTATTAAAGTGCAAGTAACACAATGATTTTTCATTGGATTTTTTGTCCTATAAAATGAACTCTTAATTACATTAGTTTGACACAATATCAATAACATAAAACTCTACTCTAAAAAAAATTATTCATCTAACAACCATTTACCTAGAAATTATGAGCTCTTAAGAATCTTTCAAGGTTCTTATTTAGAATTTAAAATTATAATAATTATTAATATTATGAATAAAATAGAGTGTAGTCACTCTTTTCCTATTATCTAGTAAGTCAAATTTAAATACCATACTATGTGCAGATACAAGGGTTTTTGCCATTATTAAGAAGATATAAGGCTTGAACAAGTTGAAACATATCAAGAGTAATAAAAGAAGACGAACAACGGAAGAAAAAATAGTGATATACACATTAAATTCAAGTATGATAATTATAACTTTAAGTTAATTAATGATCTTGAATGATTAAATATTTGTTTATAACATTTATAAGATTAATAAATAAGAAAATGAAGACAAAAAAAACTAGCCAAAATTTGTACAAAATTAAACATAAAAAAATTATAAAATTAAAATAATGTTTTAATAAAAAACTTAAATATTTACCTTTAAATAATAATATACAAGAAATATTAATTAGCGTTTTAAAATAACTAGATATAATTTGGTTTCAAAAACATAGAAAAAAAAATACATAATTAAATGAAAATTCAAGGCCGTTAACAATTTAAGATCGTTAGTGATATTAGTTATAGGGTATTAGAAGGAAATTAATGAATATATACTAATCTAACTCCATTGTGGTCTCTTCATAAATAATAGTTAATAGCAAGTATTTTTTTATAAGTAATTTTAAAGTAAGTGATTTAAAATTGAGTAATAATGTTAAAATTAGTTTTAAAAGAAGTATATAAGTGTTTATCTCGAAATATTATAAATAATATTTTAATAATTATTTTAAAAGGTTGGAAATATACCCCTAAAATTATTTTTTATAAACATAAGTATTATTTAATTACTTTTCATAAAAACATTAGGGAAGGGGTTAGAGAATTGACAAGTGGGCATGATTCCTCCCCCTTCCCCTTTTTTTAAAGCCAATTTGTAAAACGTCGAAAATATTCATAATATTTGATTTTTCGTCCGAAGTTAACTACTTTGTTAAGGAAAATATCAAAATAATAGAAGATGTAAAAGGTATGGTACTAAATTAATTGTAAAAAAAAAACATATAAGATAAAAAATTAAAATAATTTGAAATGTTTAATAATACATGAAATTTATGCACAAAATATTAATAATATTTCTAAAAATTTCAAAAGCATTTATTATAAAATACTTTATGGATGCTTTGGATTATTAAGAAATGCTTTCGACCAAAATAAAAACAGTTACAAACATTCCTTAAAGTCATGTTTAAATAAGTAACTAATAAGTATTATTCAACCTAAAACATAAAATCTATGCTTTTTTTCTGAAAAAAGTATACAATTATAAATGGATAGTCTACGTCACGTTTTAGAGTTGACTTTGGTCAATGATCTCACACTCATAAAGAAGAAGAGAATCGTCTCAAAATTATAGAAAATAGATTATACATTACAGTATTTAAATTTGTTTGTTTCCCCAAGTAAGTGCACTAAATTATTTATTCATATAAATCAAATGTCAATGACGTTACAGCTATGCGGCACTAAATTTGTGACTCTATACCACTAACATCTTTTCATAACATATGTTTCAAAGCTTCAATTATTTATGTGTAAATTTAAATATTTAGAAAAAAAAATTGATGAAAAAAGTGAAAAAAAACCCTACTAACTAGAAAAAAAATCCCCTACTATCACTTTGAGGACTAAGAAAAAACCAAAAGATTACTACAAGTTGAGATCTTTATTTTATTTTGGTTTAGTTTATCAAACAAAGAGTCAGAATCTCCTCTCTCTTAACAAAGAAATATTTGCTAATTCTCTTAAGTTAGAAATAGATCATCTTAAAGAGAGATTTTTTTGTGATTTTATTGTTATTAAAAATAATATTGAATTTGTTAATCATAACATAAGGTGTCTGATTTAAGAGAAAATTTATGAAAGATGATTTCACATTTTGTCAAAGATGAATGTGTCTAATTTTGTTTGAATGAAGAATATGAAAATTAGGTAGTTTAATTTTGATGAATGAAAAAATATTTGTCATATGACATGGGAACTTGAAAGTTATAAATATGACTTCATTTCTTCATTATTAATCATCTAAAAAAATAAAGAAAAACTTGCATGAGAAGTTTTTGAGTGAGAAAATTATCTTGAGTTTGTAATTACTTTTTTCTTTTGGATCTATGAGAAAATTAATGAATATGATTGTAACAATTTTTTACATAGTAAATTTTTCTCTAGTTGTCTTTTGACAACGAAAATGATTTTTTCTTTAATTTGGAGTTTTCACTATAATTCTTGTGTTGTGTATTTTTTATTTTTCTGTTTTTTGATATTCTATTAAGAATGATCTTGATAGGAAGAATTTGTGATTATATTATTTGATTCAAATTTTCTAACATTTATCTCATTATTTTTAAGATTCATATACTTTAGTGATTAAATCTCGGTTATGAAAATAGTGTTTTAATTGATAAAATTTAGAATTAAATATTGAAAAAAGTAAGATTTAATTAGGTGTTGAGATTATAATAGTAAGTTGTATATTATTTTACATATAATATATTCATATGTATTGACCTAAAAATAGTTATTAAAAATAATATATTGTGTTTGGTTGATAATTTATATATTTAATTTATATGTTGATTTAATTAATTGTAACTTACAAAACACAACACAAGATTACAATAGTTACTAAATGATTTACACTTGTTATAAACAAATTTGGAAAGGTTCAGTGTTATATTTAGATGATTTATCTTGATTATGTAGAACAATAGATGCAAAAAGATGAGATAATTTGAGGGAAGAGATAAAGAGGAGGGAGAAAAAAAAAGAGGGAATAAATAAATTAATAAATGACTTATCATCACTGATTTTATGATCACGTGAATCACTTTTTATTTTAATATTTAATTTCATTATATTTTATTTGACTAGCTTTTTAGCAATTATACAAACAAGAAAAAAATATTGGTGTCTATTTTCAGAACAACCAACCCAAAAAACAAAGGAATCACGGAAGTACTGATTCTGATAAGTTTGGCTTCAATTTATACTTTTGTCGTACATTGCTTTGATTCAAGTTTATTTTGTCCATTTGTTGTTGAGTAAAAAGGTTAATTGTATATATTAAAAATCTTGATAGTGTAATTAGTGTCTTTTTGCCCCCATTATTAATAGATAGCTTTAAAATTTCCCATCATTTAATTATAAATATGATTGCCTGTATTATTTTTTAGATATGAGCTTGAGTGCACTTTTCATAATTTTGATTAATTACTAAGTGAGTATGAATCTCAAAGAAATTTGTATAATTATATCAATTAAAAAAGAAATAGATTGTTTTAAAATTTATCTAATCTAAACCTCTAACCATCAACTAAAAATATCACAAAAAATACTTTTACTTGCGATACTTTTTAAGGTTTTTTTTTAAATAAATATAATTATGGTTTAGTATTAATCATGTTATTAAAAAAATTAAATATTTTTAATAATATAATTATTAAAATAAATAATTAGTATTCAAATTGAATATTTATAATCCAAGCATTAATTTTTATACTGTCTAAATTTAATAAATAATGAAATTAAATATATTTAATTTAAAAATCATGAGAAATGTTCATTTATAGATGATAAGCCAACAAGAGAAGAAAAACTTACCAAATGCCTGGTGAACAAGAGCAGCACAAGGAAGCAAAAGCCCATAAGTATCGTTTGCCATGACCACTGCAAAGATAGATTATAATTTTGAACATTAATTAAGAAGAAAACATGTAGTAAATTTTCTTTATTTTACTTTGGATTATAAAGAAGAAGAAAAAAGCCAATTCATTATTTAATCGTTAATTTAATTTAATTTTTTTTAGAAGTATAGTGCTTTTTGAAGAGTTAAGTTCCTTTACTAGGAAAAATAACAATATTACATTGAGAGAAACCTATTTGTCCAGCTAATTATTTTTTTATTTTATTGTTGAATCGTTTATGCAAAAAAAACATTAATGTAAATCGGAAAATAATTTAAATGATATTTTGTTTAATATTATACGTGTTTAAATCATCAAAATTTAATTAAAATAATATTTAATTAGATATCATGGTTATATAAAATAACATAATAAATTTTCTTTTAATAATAAAATATTACGAAATAAACCTAAAAAAACTATTTTTACACTTAAAAATTATAAAGGTGCCATCTTTCTTTATTTTATACTTTTTATGCAATTGTACCACAATTTTATTAAATAAAACGAAATTTAAACCGAATAAAATATTATCATTTGATGATATAAATTTGTGGTCCAACGGCACCTATTCATTTTCTTTTTGTTAGAAATCATGAGATTTGAGTTTAATTAGAACGTATGAATGAAATAGATATTTAATAAAAATAATATTAATAATTTTTAAACATAAAAAAGCTAATTGTCTCAAATTTGTGTGAAGTGAGAACATTTTTATTAATCGGTCAAAACAAAAGTCATTTAGACTTGCTATATCATTAGTTAATTGTTATTTCATCATAAAAAATATGTCACAATAAATATTTATAAATAAAAATATTTTTTTTTCTTTCTAAATTTTTGATTATATATGATTCACTTTCATCATATCTACACTGGTTGGACCCATCATAATCTATATAGCATTTATTTTTCTATTGGAGTGGGTTGTAGTATAGAACTAGAGATGAATAAATATTAATTACATATAGAATTTTACACAACAAATATAATATACTTGGAAAATCACTCTTCCACCGGAAAATTTAAATTATTTAGTTAAATTTAAAAAAAGGGTTAGAAAATGATATATTAATAAATTAGTTATGTATTTATTGCAAAATTTATATGCTTTAAACCAACTTTAATTTTACATGTAATGCATGTCACAGTTTATTTAAGTAGTATTACCAAACATTATTCAATATACCATCAGTTGTTATGTATTTTGCAACAACTGCTCAAGTGTTTGTCTGTTTGAGATGGTTACTGAGCATAAATTATAGTGCTCTGTTTTTATGACTTACCTCCTTAGTGTTGTGAAAAACAGAGCTCAAAACAGGAACCAAACCCATCTTTTTAGTGAAATGAGTGATCCCAAGTAGGCTTTTAAGCTGTTGCAGAGATACTATTATTGCAGCTCCAGCCATGAAACCAATAAGGATGGCTTTTGACAGAAAATCAATAATAAATCCAAGCCTGCACAATTTAAAAAACATAAATATTCCATGCAAAAAAAAAAAAAAAGAAAAGGAAAATATTTTTAGGCCAAAACAATATGTAAAGATTGTATTTAATTATATGTATATGCTAAAACATATTATTTTGATGACAATTCCATTATATACAACTGTAGAGAAAAGCCCAACAACTTAAATTGTGAAATTACCTTAATAATCCTAAAGAAGCTTGTAAAAAACCAGCAAAGAAAGTAGAAGTGAAAGCTAGTTGAAGATACAACAAAGGTTGTGTATTAGGAGATACTTGTTGACTTAACATTGATCCCATTATAAGAGAAGCAATTGACACGGGTCCAACTGCAAGATGTTTAGAGCTTCCAAAAAGAGTGTAAACCAGAGGAGGAACAAAGCTTGAATCTAAATCCCAAGAAACAAACAGAAATTTAGAAAAGAAAAGAAAAAAACAGAAAGGAAGTTCAATCAAACAATATAAAGTATCAGTTTTTATTTAACAAATGGGATTCTTGTATAACTCACACAGGCCAATAATTGGAGGCAAATTAGCGAGCTTAGCATAACTTATTCCTTGAGGAATAGCTAAACTAGCAATGGTAAGACCAGAAACAATGTCAGACTTGAAGAACTGAAGGCTATAATTAGGAGCCCATTGAAGAATTGGGAAAATATATTGAGCTCCAAGAATTAGCTTCCTTTTTGAGGATTGTCCTTTGAATTGGCGCAAAGGGTCATCAGGAAAAAAAGTTTCTTTGAGTTTAGCCTTGAGCTTGTTTAGGGAGCTACGAGAAGGTGGTGGAACTACTTTGTGAACCTCCATAGTTATGTCTACACAGTGGGATAGCATCATGTTGTTGCTTCCATCACTTGCCTCCATTGAGAGAAATTAAATCGGGTAAATTGGTTCGGTTGAGAAGTTGTGTATGTTTTTATGTGAGTATCTCAATAACCCATCAATCAACTTCTATTGAAACCGCTATAAAATAAAGTAGTACTTCTTTTCCACTCAGGAAAAGAGGAATATGTATACGAGAAAAAGTGATAGAGATATTTAAAGGAAATGCTTTGGATTTTTTTTCCCTTATTTATTTATTTTATATATACATGTACACGTACACTACGTCCTCAGTTTTTTTTTTTCCCCCTCTTTACAACTGAAATGTGAAGGCTACGTCAAGCTACTTTAACTTTAAACTGAATAAGTTTTTTTGTATTTTAACGATATTTATATTAAATAAAAGATATATAATTGAACTTCATATCATTAAATTATTAAATTAGTAGTATATTGATTTAACAAAATATACAATAATTATTCAATTTTTAAAAATCATGATTCAATTTTTAAAAAACATGATTTATAGAAGAACAATTTTATCTATATAAAAATATTTATTATTTTATATCTTTTCTTATATTTATTGTGTATTTCATTATAAAAAATAATCATATGCACCTCAACCATTTTCTTTGTCTGGCCCTTAACTCCTTCTTATTATTTCGTTCACTTATTATCCTTCATTGTTTGTTAGAACAATTTAAAAATGTAGTTTTATCTAAATTAAAGTTAAGTAATCATAAACTCATTCAAATCATCATTTTTATCAATAATCAAAATTATTTTCAATTCATTATCTCTAAACTTTTTTTTTACTCTCTTATAATCTCTTGATTACTTATGTTTGATTAATTCTGTTTTTACTATAAATTGATTGAATATAAGTTGATCGAAAAAGATGAACGGATTAATAAGTTCAGAGACAATGAACTTGTGGTAGTAACAATTCAGCATAGAAACGATAACTTCAAATGAATAAGTGTTGATTTAACTACAGATTTAATAAAAACACACAACTTTTTATTATTTAATGATAAATAATAGAAGTTAGTTGATCGATAAAGAAATAAAATAATATTATGGTGAGATTAATATCATAGTGAAAATTGATAATAATTATTAGGATAGTATGATATGTTTTCATCGTTAAAATGAAAAAAAAATGAACTAATACATAAAATAGTAAATATAATAAATCCGTTAGCTGAGATATAATTTTTACCAACTGAAATAAAAATTAAATTGGTGGTATGTGCAGGTGTGTGCCTATGTGGTCATTGGTTAGCCTTGTCAAAAGCAATGAGGTTGATCAATGGTAAACTTTATTTTTCTTTACTTTCCTTTCTTTCCTAGCTAGTTGAAATGCACGTGGAATTACCTTGCTATAAATTTGAAAAGAGCAACTAATTATTTCATTGGTTAGAAATATTTATTACATGTTCCTCTATTTGTGGTGGTTATAAGAACTAATCTTTTTTAAAGTTTGAATGTCCCAATATATCCTTATAATATTTTACTTCTTGTAGTAGTCTCGTTAAAACTCATAATTCTCCAGATTTAAATAACAACTTCAAATTATATAAAACTTTGAAGTATTGTTTCTTTAAAAATCCTATATGCTGGTTGTTCTTTAATAGAATAGTAAACCTTTAATATAGTATTTTTTTTAAAAAAATAATAGCACTATATAACCCTTATCACAATTCATCCTTAAATTTTTTTTAGCAGTATTATATCTACTATTTTTTTTCAAATCAAACAAGAAATTCAAAAATTATACTAAAATGACACTGTTGGTGTTGTAACTAATATGTTAAATTTTTTTTCATTATTTAACATCTTAAATCTTTTTTTAATTAAATAAAAAAAATATTACAGATGAGATTCGAACTTAAATTTGTGATAATAAGGGTGTACTTAAATTTATGATAATAAAAATATAATACATAATATTTAGATCACAAATCAATTTCAAAATGAACGTAAATATATTAAATTTAAAAATAAAGTGGACTTAATGTTAACTAAAATATTTAATTGACAAAGCTTATAGCAAATTGTAAATAATAATAGTTAAACCGTTTCTGTTTTTAAAATTAATTTTTTATAAACTTTTGTGAGTAAAGATAAATAATTGTTTTTATAATGTTTGTAACGTATAAATATCAAATATGTTAAAAAAAACACAAACATTTACTTATTTTGTTATTTAAATGTGTGTATAACAACATATGTATTTGTATAAATATTTTTATTATTTTTTATGGTAATATTTTTAAAATATATTAAATAATTAAGTAATTTAAAAAAAAACTTTTTTATTTTTTTTCAAATTTTCTAATCTTACTTTGATTAAAAAAGAGCCCCTAAAATATGATCAGTGGCTTAAAAGCATGTAAGAATACTTGTTGAAGTAACCAAAGTTTGTCATAAAAGAGACACCAAAATAATTAATTGAGAAATAAATGTTGTGCCAAATTGATAAAAAAAAAAGAGAGAGAGAGTAAATATATAGCTGACATTAAATTGGAAAGCACATAAAGGAGTGTGCCAGATGCAATTAGGCAGTTGTATTTTGGAGATCGAGGGTGAAGAAGAAATATGCCGCGGAATATTCTCCCGATAAAGTATTGCGTTCAAGCTTACATAGTTGTTTGGGTAATTCTACATGTAACTAACTAACCATAGTTGCTTGGGTAATTATATATGTAACTAACCATGAACTTCCACAACTACTTATATAAGTTTATGATAATTAATTAATTTTCATAATAAAATTTAAAGTAAATCTCTTATATTAAATTAAAAGTATCATTTAATTTTTTTTTAAAAAAGTTAACGTTTAATCTTTTACTTTTATAAAAAATACAATAAAAAAAATATTTTTATTAATATTTTAAATAAAATAATATTATTTTATCAATATTTTATTTTATTGTTAAATAAATAAAGAATAAAAACAAATTTTTACTATGATATTTTATCATAAATATTATTAAAATATTGAATAGATAGTTAAATTTTTATCATAAAATTATTAAAATATTAAGTAATAGTAAAATTTATCATGATTTAATACATTTTACAAAATATAAGGGACTAAATGTGTAAACCCTGAAAATTCATTATATATAATTAAAGTGTATAAAAAAAATTTAAATAATATTTTAAAGTGTAGGAATGTATTGAGAAATTTTCTTGTGAAAAATTAAATCGAGTAGAAAAAATTGAAAATTTTTATGCTGCTCGCTAGACCCTCACCATAGCTTCATTGGACAATTGTCAAAGCCCCATTGATCAAATCTAAAATTAAATTGAATTTACACTTTTCTTATAGGTTCGTTTAGTTTGAACGTAGGTCTTAAAATAAAAAAAAACTAACCTAATTAGGTCAAATAAAAGGACAAAAAAATCGAACTGACCTGTTTATATTATAAATAAATATATTTTAATTTTATCATATTCATAAATATATATATAAACATATTTACTAGTTCTCATAAATTCTAATAATGTGTATGCAAAATAAACTTTTTTATTTTTTTATTTTAGGAGGGTGTGAGAAACATATTTTAGAATTTTTTTGTTAGTAGTTTTATATGAGGTTTATTTTTTATTTGTTTCAAAATTTCAACCAATTTGATATTATTGTAGTGTTTCATTCTATATTGATTTGAGATATGATGCATATTTTAAAGTTTTTTTTAAGAAACTTTAGTTTTAACAAAATTAAATATTTTAACATGTAACATATGGAGAGGATATAGAATGTTAAGAATTCTTCTTAGTTCTAGGTTATACTTTTTGTAGAGAAATTTTTGATAAAAAACAATAGGTCAAAAACCACCAAACCAATCGTCCTCAAACCGATATTGTAGCTAGATCGACTTGAAAGTTAATTTTTGAGAATTTATAAGTTTGCTAAGGTTTTGTTTTTTTTTCAAAACCATCAAGGTAAGAAAGTTTGTAAAATAAGCCAATAAATGACCAAACCAATCACGTCCACCCTTAGAAGATTAGGCTTTTGATCCATCCACATAATCCTCTAAATCATATGCTACAATTACACTTGTTTAAAAGTGTAAGGGTTACAACTTAGTTTGGTTCCAAAGGTCTTTTTGTGGGTCTACTTTTTATCTATTTATTCTTATTAAGGATGTTCTAAAACTAGAGTGCGTATGAAATGCTTGGTACAATTTGAAGTATAACTTATTGGTTGACATGTCAAAGGGTGAGTACACTCAACAACCAAGTTGATACTAAAGGACTTACGGTTGTGCTTCACGAGCTGATGTAGGCAGTTGTATGAACTATTCACAAGTTATGCCATACACTATACACAGGCTGTGTCGTGGGCTAGTGAGGGTTCTTAGTCCATAGGCTAAAAGCAACTAATTGGATAAGGTAGGTCCTCTTATTAGTCATAAGTTACCCAATATATTTGTACCAAATATAAGTCCTCTATTCTTTTAGTTTGTACCAAACTAGGAGAATAATTAGTACTAACTCACTACTTATGAAATGTGGTTACTTGTATTGGGTTTTGGTGACCTCCTAGGTAATTATGGTTCTTGAATATCTATCATATCTAATTATTATTGTCTTTTCAATTACTTTTGTGTTCTTTCAATCTCAATTTTTTTCAATATATATATAGAAGGGGCCTCCTTTTCTCACTTTATACTTCATAGAGCACCTTTATTCATAGATAAAATCCGCATGCAATAAAGGAGTTTTAGGCCATGAAGGATGCCCATAAGGGATTTTTAGGTCATGCAAAGGAATATCATTCCCAAAGGCTACCAACGTAATGATTTTAGGTCACATATTTTGTATATTGAGGTAATTTTTGCTCTTTAACTCCTTTTATTTGAGTTAGGCTCCATGTTTTTTGACTTGAGATTCCTTAACAGATTTTTGAAATCTTATAGTATTGTAAACTATTTTATTGGGAAAACTACAGCCCAGAAATAAGTTTTGCCTATATATTATAACCCATATTGTTTAGATGACTAATTCTTATTTTCTAGAAGGTATTAGACACAGTTTCCTTCAAACCACAAGAAGACATGTATCTGAGACTTTTAATAGGCATAGTTTAACCTATTGAAAAGAGTGTTTGGCCTATATTATGTCCTTCGTTGGGATCCATTGAAGAGAAAATGAGTGTGTGAGAAAAGAGAGATAAACATAATCAACACCAAATCAATTATGCCCAACATGATGTACCTGTTTTGATACCAATGGAGAGAGTCTGAACATAATACAGTACTGTGGTAAAGATATATAGACTTCTCAGGATTGACTCCCCACTCGTACACAATAGAAATAGGATAAATAGATAGAACAATAATCAAATAAATAGGACATAATACAATAGTTAGAAATATTAAATAATTGCACTAATAGTTTAATATACAAAATATATGGAATAGTAGTAAAGAGAAATATACACAAAGCATGAGATAGATGAATAGAAAAAGAAAAAGAAAACAAGCGATAAACAAAAATAAATGTTTTCCAATCATAATCAAATCCTACTATGTAAGAACATGTTTGGATGAAATCCTGATTGTACTAACATAATATACGATGAATGAAAAAAGAAAATATAACTTGATAAACCCATAGAGGATCCACAACTATGCTATAAATCTACGGGTTGATTAAGGCAACAACTTAGCCACAAATATTAATCCAATATGAAAGTAAATCAACTGTTCATAAACTAAATAAGATATAAATTAATACCTCTTATAGTTGGAGAAACACTCAATTACATCTAAGTTGACATTATCTACTATCTCCACAACAATTACGATATTAGATAAATTTGGCTCTCCTCTAAAGCCCTACCACCATATGATGTGGTACAGTCACTAACGATCAGTATTGTGAATCCTAGGATAATAACAATCTCATACATATTTACCTAAAAGTAATATATGTTTTGATTCTTAATTAAATTTTAATTAACCTAGCCTTACAAACAATATTTGTAAACCACTTAATGAATCATTAATATTGAAAACACCTAAAGTATTGGTGATCTAAAATTTAGAAATAATTTTCCAACTGAAAATTCTAAAGTTTCCTTATGTTTTGTAATTTGTTTTTATTTTGCAAATGAAGGAATATTTATAGAAAATTCTTAGGTTACTATGCATCGTATCGACCACCTAGTCGACCACGTCGACGAGCCATACTTGACCATGTCGATAAGGGTAGTAGTTACCATAGTGAGGAAAATAGCCATAAAATCACACTGGCTACCTTTCCAACCACGTCATCGAATACATTGACGAGGAACTTGATGATTACTAAAAATCTTGATCTTTGTTTGAAAAATCTACTAGTAATTTTTCACAAATACTTACAAATTAACAAAAACAAAATAAAGCAAAAAAAAGAAACCTAATATGCAAATTAAAAGAACTCAATCTAGCATGGTGTGTATAAACATACAAACGTATAAAATATTTTAACTATATGAAAGTGTGTATTATTGGACAATTAATAATTGATATAGAAGAAGACAAAACATTAAGTAAAATAAAATAAACTATATTTTGCATATGAAAATGCAAACAAAAACACACGATAATTATAAGACGTACTCATGAGTTGCTTATAAATAGCACTCATTTAGATACATAGTAGTTATTATGGTACGCTATACATAAGATCATTACATATGGTGTACGCTATAGTAGGTGCTTAATGTGACATGTGATACATGCGTTATCTCTAATTAATACGTTTCATGTTAGCGTTAATTTCTAGAAATAACAATTCCCTCCATTATTTATCATGCAAGCAATTCTATACGGTGCACTTCCCCCTAAGCTATTTCTGAATTTTATGTTAGATATCTGCAATTTATTTAATAGAGAGAGAGAGAGATAAAAAATGATTGGTCAGCTTAGAATATTATAATTGTCCGTGATTATATGTTTTCTTTTTGGTTATTTCATGCCTTGATAGGTAACGTTAGTTTGAGGATAAAGCACCAAATGCTAACATTATATAAGTCATTATTCATTAAATATTCTAAATAAATCATATTATTTTTTCTCTTTATCAAATATTAAATATTTATATTTTTTTTATAAAAAATAATTATATTATTTTAATAATTTATTTACCTAAAATAACATATCATTAATTACTTTAAAAACAATGAACAATTTTACAACATTACAACTCCAAAGGCCTAATATCACAAAATAATGTTGACAAGTGGCAGTACGTACGTGGTAGAATGAGGTTATATCTTTTTCTAGTCATTTCGATACATGTTAAATCAAAATCAACTTTGTGTTTTGTGTTTTGTATTTTGAGTGAATATCATCTTTTTTTTTCCCTGTTTTATGTTGCATCTTTTAATTCATAGATGACAAGAAGGCGAAGGACGACGAATCAAATTCAACCATCTAATTAGTGCTATATATCCTTTGTATTTGAAAACAAAATGAAAAAGAAGTATTATATGCTTTATGGTAAAAGACTAAAAGGCAAAAGACATCCGATCGATCGATTTGTTTCCACTACTTTTTTATTTACTATGATTTGTTACTTCCTTTAAATTTAAAAGTGGTGGTATAATTGAAAACTTTGGATAATATTCATCGAAATGTCATATCATGTTTTGTTTTAATTTTTTTTTTGGTAATTATCTGGTAGTTAAGCTAAGTGTGATGTATAAAGCAAATTTTGGGGTTTTGGTTCGAGCAGCGAAATAGACACTCGCGCTCGAGCAAAGTGGTTGACTCAAGAGAGCTAGAGTGAGTGGCATGCATGCGTGTAACTCTTCCAGTCTCATATCAACTTTTGGGTTGAGGAGCTAAAAGTCTTGCTCGAGCGAGTTCGATCACAAAAATCAAAATTGTGCGTTGGATGGTTATATATATATATATATATATATATATATATATATATATATACTTTTGTTAGGAATCGATAGTCTCAAAACTTGTCACAAACATACTATATTGATATGAATTCTCAATCTCTCAATTTATTCAAGAAATTGTGAATCTAATTGACGTGAATAAAAAATCTTTGAGAAATAAAAACACAAAAAATTAGGTGTTTACAAATGTATGTTGTAGTGTTTACAAAGCCTAAACCCAGGAAAAAGTAATCAAAGATTCGATGTTTAGGTTGTATGTGATAATATACAAGGTGAACACAAGTTATGTATTATTTATATATAAATCATATACGTGATTTTGGAATATTAATTTTCACAAAATCTCAAAAAAATCCATCTATAGTTTAAATTGAGTATATACACCCTCAAGAAAACTCTAAAATTTTGAGAAGCTCAACCACATACATTAATTGTTAGGATGTATGCTCTTATTTAAATATGTACGTTAGTTGATTGAAAATTAGTTAATGTAATGACATTACATTAGTTAAATAAATAAAATGTATTGTTTCATATACATATCTTTGATTCTAGCAATATTATATCTAATCAATTGTTAATGTGTATATTGCTTTTAAGTGGGACTCTAATAAAATACAAGGACATCGTATCATCAAATATTCGATAAACTAGTTAGAGGTTGATAAACAATTTTAGATAGTTTTTTTAGTTAATAGATCGAGGTATTATGTTGTGATTGGGTTATTTTGATCAGAAGCTAATAACACAAGAAAATATTAGACTTTTGGAATTGAATCAAATTAAATGAGTATCTCTGATTGAATAACATAAGACACTATATTGGATGTATTCTTAATCTTGAGTCAATTATAGTTTTAACTGAAGAGATTTGATATTCATTAGATTCTTAGGGGTGAAGTTCTAGTATTTTTCAAGACCAATATACCCATGTTTTAGGTACGTTGGTACTGGAGACAAATGAAACCTGGGATAGACAAAATGACAATATTGGATTTTTATACAAGATAAGATGCTTTTATGTAAGATGTTGTGATACTTGAGATGTCCAATTTCAAAATGGACATGTTGATGGTAATCTTTATAGGAATTGGAGACTCAATGGCATAAGAAACTTCTGTTAATTGATACTTTTAATCAATGTTTTCGAGCATCACACAAATGAGATACATACATGAAGAGTTAAATAAACTATTTTAGTATGAAATACGAAATCATTTAGTATTAGATGATTATGTTAACAGGATTTATAGTCTTAAGATTTTAGATTAATAGTATCGAGATTAATATTTAATGTAATATTGTAAGCTTTATAATATAGTCTCGTTGATCCTCAAGGTAGTTGAGATTATCCGAGTACTTATTATGAAGAATGTCATCGTTTGATCAAACAATAACATATTGGGCTTTGGGTTGGGTTATATGAAGAAATGTAAAATTGTCAATGAGAAAAGAATATTGGTATCCTTGCAACCTATGGGGAACCCAAGCGATCTTACTTTTATAGCTAGTTGAGCTACGTCAAGTACTCGGGTGGCCCAATATGAAACCTGGGCCATTTTAGTCTAGTAACTATTGAGGTAAGCATTTCAAGTCCATTAAATTTCCAAAAAGTTCAATTAAAGTACAATTTAACAAAATTTGACTTTTTGAAGAATAAAATTGAAATTTAATTAAATATTTTTTCTCTCTCTTCTTTCTCCCTCTTATGCACAAACCATCGCCATTGAGAAAACTTTTCAAACTAATTGTTGATAGCACAAACCATCACCACTGACCCCTTGTTGTGTTTAGTGATCACTGGCTAGAATGTGTGCTTAGTGGGGAGAGAGAATGAGAATGGAGAAAAAAGAGATGAGAAGGAGAGAAAAGAGACGGAGGAAAAAATATTTTAATTAAATTTTTGTTTTTTAAATAAAGTTTTCATTAATTTCAATTAAATTTTAATTTTACCCTTAATAAACTTTTTTTCTTTCCAAAATTGCACTTAAATAAAACTTTTAGAAATTTTGTGGACTAAATATTCTTAAGTAATAAGTTAAGAGACTAGGCTTCACTTTTTAAATTACAATACCTTTTCGGTTATTAATCCCTATATTTTTCACTCGTTTTGATTTGGGATTCAATCCTATTTGATGTTGGACTTGTGCAACACAAACCCTAAGTCATCTAAAGCTATGTATACATATACAACAATTCTTAAATTAGAACCTAACTTTTGCCTCATCATTTTGTGTAGCTCTTGTGTTAAGAAATTGAGAGAAAATAAACCATTTGTGAGTTGAACCTTCTCCCACACACAAAAATCATTTTATCCAACTCTTTAGTTGATTGTAGGTTTTTTATCTTTGTTCTTCTTGGTGTCTCATAAGTGCTTAAAAAGTACTCATATTTCGTAATTTTATTGTGCTTAATTGAAATAAATAGTTTTGATTGTAGCATGTTTATATAATTATTTATGTAGATCTATTTGTTTGGAATCACATATATCTTTTGTTGTATTTTAAGTGTTTTTAGCATCAAAATAGACAAACTTGTTAAACACACAAAGAACAACAGTTGAAACACTTATTTTGCACAATAATAGCTTAAAAGACTAAGGCATGTAAGCGTTACATAAAAAACAACCAATTTGTAAGTTGTACAAGGAAAAATTCAAGACAAACAAAACATGCTATGATAAAGAATTAAGTGTTTTGTAGCGCACACCTCTCAGAAAGAATAATTAGGCATGTTGAACTTTGCATGTCAGGGCATGAAATATAGTGTGCAACGACGAGGCTTTCTTGAGTTGAAATTGTACAAGGTGATTGAACTCTATACTATAGTGAGAAAAAGTGTTCTGCCATGATACACAAATGTAATTTTGACCCAAAGCTCTATGTACACCACTTTTTCTTATAAATAAGCATTAAGCATTAGGTCATTAAATATAGCTTTTGGTATATAATTTTCAGCCATTATTTTTCTTAGTTTTAGAATAATTTTTATGAAACATAATATAGATTAGATTCATTACAGATTAAAGACAGTTTCTTTGTGAGATTTTTCAGATCAAGAATTGAAGAAAATATATTTGAATATTCAAAAACACTTTGAAGATCAAGATCATAATTTGTGAGCAGGATAGATCAATTAGTATTTAGATATGATTTGTAATATTTTATCTTTATATTAATCTTTTTATGCTTTTTGAATATTTAAATACTAATTTTAAACTATTGACCAAGGAATTTAATTTCAACATGTTTGATTGATTTTTATTATGAAAATTTAGATTTTTTTTCATGTTTGTGTAGATTATTTTGATGAACTTTTTTATAATAAAATGAAAAAATATTATTTCTTGATTTAAGATTCACTTAAAAAATTATTTATGAATAATTTATTAGTTATTAATTCTTTATAATGGATTTAAAATATGGGAATTAGATTTCAAAAATATTATTTAAATCTAATTTGGACAACTTGAATGAGAGTTTAAATTATGATTCTATCAAAAATATTAATTTAAATAATTTGCTATTTTTTTACGCGTAATGCATAATTTAATCAACGAGTTACTCATCCACACCAAAAGAATTTACTTATTTTGATTAATAAAGAAAATGTTCCCCACCAAAATATTTTTTTATATTTAAAAGAAAAAATCAATAATATAAATTGTTACTTTAATTAACCTAAATATTTTTAAGAAAACACAGTTAACTAGTTAAATATTTTCAAAAATTCTTCATTGATTATTAAATATATTTCTATCTTGATTTTATTTGAATAGAAGCAATATTTAATTATTTAATTATTTAATTATTAGATTAGGATGTAAAAAACCTAATTATTGTGATAAGATTTTTAGGTTTTATGTTCGTATTTGTTCAACTTTTTAAGAAAATTGAAGAATTATTTAAAATTATATATTTTTTCTTTTGAGATGGACTTCAGAAATATATTTATCACTTATTATAAGTGATTTGTGCACTTACGAACTTTTTATAATCATAACTTTGTGTATTAAGTTTTTGACATGACAAATAGGGTTTTAAATTTTCATTATCAAAATTATTAAAAACTCTTTGTTAATATTTGTGATTTTACTTTTGCGATTTTTGTAACTATTTATGGTTTATTTTAATTCTTTGTTATTTTTAATTCTTTTTTTATTTGCTCTTATTTGTTTTAATTTATTGTATTTTTGTCTAGTATTTTTGTGAAATTTATTTCTTAGCATGTATTATACTTTTTAATAAATAAAAAAAATTAATTATAAAAATATCATATTTTTAATTAATTTAAAGTGAATAATTAAGTCTTTATATTGCTTGTTTGATGTGTTAAACATGTTTAAAGATTATTGTAAGAATTAATTCTATTTATGATTTATGTTTAATGTTTGGATGTTGAAATTGAAATGTAAGAATCAAATTGAAGAGAATATTTTGTGAGATTATAGAGCCAAAAGTGTTTTATTCAGTGATGATTTTTCCTCTACTTTTTTAAATATTTTTCTTATTATTTTAAATTGTTAAATAATCTTTATAAGTTTTACATTAAATGTTAGAATTTTAAACATTAAATTAAATATTATGTACTTATTTTATTACTTAGATTAAATGATTTGAATAAAAATTGAAAATATTTACTTATCTTTATTTATGCTTGTTTTTTAGTAAAAAAAAAATAGATATATAAGGTTACTCATAAAAAAAAAAAGTTAATAACCACTCATCATAATATATAATATGTATATATATACATTCTGAAAAGCTAGAAGAATGGTGATGTACAAATTAGTACAAAAAAGAGATTTATACACCTTTTGAAAAGCTAGGAGACTTTTAGAGCCTTTCAAAAAATTTCCAACTATTTCACGGGATTCTTCTTTCTTAAACAGTTATGCTAATGATGTATTTTTGAAATGGGCTTGCTGACACTAGCAGTACTTTGGAAATCTAGGAAGAGAAGGGGCTACATTTGTGGTAAAATCAGGGATCATATAGAGTTTATTACTTATTAGCTGCTTCTTTTTCATTTTTAAATACCATTAACTTCTTTTAATTTTTAGCTATAGGTTGTTTGCTAGAGAGAGTATTAGAGTTTTAGGTCTAATATTATAGGAAATTAATTCTCTTCAAAACTAAAATTTATATAAAATAGACCTAATAAATTATTTATGATTCTTAGTATTCTTTTTCAAGTATGTGTTACTTTATTTTTACAAAATCAATCACTTGAACTTTCATAAATGTAGATTTTTTTATTTTTTTAAATCTCATCGAATTTAAAAAATTTAATTAATATTAAAATTTATCATAAAAATTTAATCGTAAGACCTAAAGATTATGATATCAGAAATATAAGTATTAATTCCTCTAAAATCTTACTACTAGATATTATATATAAAAATATCAAATATTAATTCACCAACCAACTCAAACTCATGAATAGTAAGATTAATAATTTATTTATAATTATTAACATAGTTAAGGATTGATATAAAGTGTAAGAAGATTAGGATGAGACATCTTTTGTTTTATAGATCAATATTATAAATATCAAGGTAATTAAAACAGATTGAAAATTAATGTTAAGTGGATAAGTTCAATTCCCCTTTCGCTCCTTTCGCTCCTCGTAAAAGAAAGAAAGAAAGAAAGAAAGAAAGAGAGAGATAAAAAATTAAATAAAGAAGAAAACGAGAGAAAGGTTAAAGTTGAAGTAAAGAAGCCATATGATAAACTTTATTTCCTTTTTCTATTTATTTATTCCTATAAAGAAGTTTTATACGCCCTTTTTTCTTTTACAACAATTTTGAAATCTAGCATAAGATATATTAATTGGTTTACAATTAATATAGTATTTATACAGTTCAACTACGTACACAAGCATGAGTTTGAGTTATATGAATGTGTACGTCACTTTGCGGGTAAGTAACTGAATTATATTGCATGTGAAAACACACAATTCAAGCTAGCTATATTATAAAACATTTGCTAAGAGCGACACCATCAACCCTGTACGGCTGTACCTCTCTCTCTCTCTTCTTCCTTGCCTTCCTCCTTTATAGTATCTATTTTGCTTTCACCCTATGATTTCGGGAAGCTTTCTCTTTTGGTAGGAATTGTTCTCTTATCAGGTAGCTTTATATTTTAATTACATTCTTTATTTTACGTTTAACTATAATAAAATCACCTGAGGTAGCTAGTAGCTAGTGTATATTTTCACCTAAATCTTGATTTAGTTTACTTAATTTTCGCATTTACTTCTTCCATAGATCTTTCACTTGCTTTTGTTTAAGTTTTGACTTGTTTTAATTTCTAGTTTTTGAATTGTAGTTAAGGAAACGCATGCGCTCAAAGTGGTTTGTTCAAAATATGGAATAACAATCTAGGTGAACAAATAGAAATCCATGAAATAAGCAAACCAAGGCCAACGCAATTTAGAAAGTCATCTAGGACCCTTACTAAGTAGTGTTTCGATAAAATGAGTGTCTTAAAATACTTTTATTTTTTGAACGACCCTTGAAAAAACAAGTAAGTATTTATTCAAGTGAGTTTTGTACTGGTTTTATTAAAATTAACATAACTTTCTAAAAAGGCTCCAAATTGCAAGCGTAAATTATCTAGAAACTAAATTTTTAGAGCTTTTCAATGACATATAACATGACTCATAACTCTATTGGTAGATGAATGCCCAAAAGGTTTTAGTGTTAGGATAGAAGCCCTTAAATGCAAAGTTTTTATATTTTAAATTGTTACAATTAGAATAAATAAAAGTATAATATTATATTCAGTTAAGTATATTATCTTATTCTCCAAATAAATTGCAAAATTCTCTATTATTTAAGTTATTTTGTACTCAATATATAAGAGTATATATAATAATATTGAGTACAAGTATACTAATTAAAATAGTCTGTTACAATTAATTAAAATTATAGATCTTTAACTCATATTTATTTGAAATGAAGTAACGTTGGTTTAAAATAATTGATATATAGACATATAGTTAAGGGTATTTATGTATGATAGAAATTATCCATGACAAAACTAGATATATTAGAAACACTATTAATATATGTTTACTTATGTTGTTTCTTTACGTAATTTGATGACTATGTGTGAAACAATCTTAATCCTAGTGATTTAACTAACCCATTATTATAGCATCATGACTTTTAACTTGGCAACTCTCGATTATTGGGTAAAGATACCTTGTATCTTGGTGTCTAAATGTTATGATATTTTGGAAGGTTTTCACACAAGATGTGAAATCCATTCATAGTCTCATATATTGTATAATAGTTTTCTTGTTTAATAATTTTAGAGCTTAGGTGTGCACATAAGATCATAGGTAATTATTAATAAGAATATGGGTACTTAAGGAAAAGATGTAATTGGAATGTTAAAGTGAATATTTGACCCAATTTTATTTATAAACTAATTATGAAGTATTTAACTACACTTAATAGTTATATTAATAATTACTCAATTATATGAGATTGAGTAAATAATAAAAATACAATTCAAGAGTTTAATTTAAAGTTTTTAGTGGAATAATTGTTGAATTAATAAAATTGAAAATTAATTAAGAGGTTAATTAATTTATCAAATTTTATTAAAATTTGAATACATGTTTCCATTGGCACCTCCATAATAATGATAAAATGATGTTATAATTCAAGAGCAATAAATGATTGATTGTGAATTAATTATGTATTTTCATTAAAATTAATATTTAGAATTATAAAAGTTTATAAATATCATAAATATCATTTAAATATGTCATAATTCAAGTATGAATTGTGCAAGTAAATATTTAATTTAATTAATTGATTAAATAATATATGTTATTTAATTAAATTAAATAATTATTATTTAACTGATTAATGTTAAAAATATCAATTATTAACCCTGTGTTACTTGTGAGACAATTTGGATATTTTAATAAATATTAAATTTTGATATTTAAATTAAATTAAATAAATAGAGTAAAAAATTATAAAAATTTAATTATTACTTGATGATTAAGATTAAATTTAAATATTATTTAGATTTAATTTAGACTTTGTGTCCAACCATTTATTAGACGAGGATTAAGCGATTCAATTGAAAATTTGATTCCCTATATTATTGCGTGACAGATAGAGAGTAAGGGAAAAAATTTAAATTTTGTTTTCCAAACCAAATTTTATTTTATTTGAAATTTTAGGATAAAAAAATAGCCTTATACAAAGTATACTTTTCATAATATTTTATATAGAAAAATTAGTACATGCATGTAATACACATGATTGGCCAAATTTTACGCTCAAATTTAAGATAGAGAAATTTATGAGTTATAAATTATTAATTAATACGCATAAAAAAATAGAGTTCAAAACTAAAATTTCGTAAACTTGAAAGATAAGAATGTCAATATGTTTCCTCCGTAATCATTTGGAAGATCGTAGGTATTAATCTCTACTTCAAAGATTAAATTTTTATTGGGTATGTTTACTCATTCTTATAGTTAAGTTAATTACATCATAAAAATCTTATATGGTTTAAACTATTATTGTTACACACTAGTGTTACCCCATCAAAGATAAGTTCTTTATCTTAATGTTCGTTTTAAAACCTAACATTAAGTGTATTTTTAAAACCAAATATTAGAATTTTTCATCAAAATATTTCTATATAGAATTCTCAATTACTCTTTTGGCTTTATAAAGTTTGAAAAAAATAAGAAATAGGAGTCATTTAATTTGATGAAAGAGGAATCTTGTTATAAATTCTCCAATTTTGGTTTCATATAAAATAAGAAATATCATCACTATTTATACTAATTAAAGGCTCATCTTAAGTAATAATTAAAATTGTGCCCATATATTTTTAATCTAATGTTTTCTAACTAACTTTTTATAGGTTGATTTTGGTTTTTAACTTAATAAATAGATATAAGTATTTCGGTTAATATTTCAAATAAAAACTTATAAAAATTGAACTGCCCTCGTTCTTATTACAAACAATTGAAACCTTCAAGTGTTAATAAACCTGCCAGTATAGAGAATATTTTGGTATTATCAGGAGGAGTATGTACTCAGTTAGAGAAAAAAAAATAAAAAAAAATAAGAGTCCAAAGGAGGTAAAGATATAGATTCACTATGAATATTCAACAAAAAAAAAATTTAAATCATATTCACGAACCTAGCTCCCAATAATTTCTCAAAAGTCAAAACATTTATTTCTATTTTGAGGAGAAATTAATACGCCACACAACACAATATGATGCACTTTTCCACTTAAAAAGTAAACTAATATAAAAGAAAGCATATTAGAAAAATAAAAATGACCGATTTTCTGAAAAGAGACCATTTCTAGTAGGAACAATAAGATACCTAAAATGCCTTTATGAAAGTGAAGCAGTAATTGAGTGCTCGATCACTTACGCCAGAAGAGCACCACCATTTTCCTTGAATGTTATCATAGTTTTGCTTCTTCAATAAAGCCAATTAATGGTGAATATTCATTAGTAATTATATATTCAAAGATTTAATCTCCATGAACAGAGATGTCCAATTGAAGATGATGGCATGATATTTTACATAAATTACATGTTTTTTTTTGTGTAAATTATTTTTTCTTTAAAATGTTGTAATATACTTATAACATTAATTTTTTTTTTAATAAATTGCATTAAAATTAAAGGTCTTCTATTCAAATTCCATTAATTTTTAGTAAACATTTAAAAAACACTCCAAATAACGTTTAGATTTTTCAACCATGCTACCTTGATGAGCTAGCTAGCTTTATCCCAAAAGATTCTTCAATTCAAGAATCCCAAAAAAGCAAGAAGAGTCTTGATGAAAACATATATGATAATACATCATTAAAATAGGTGCATGGTTGCTTTTTTAGCATTGTTCCTTTTGGAATATATATAATATATATGTGGATGGTCCTTATTGGAAAAATTTGAGCTGCTTTTATTGGGAACTTTCTGAACCACAAAGAGTTCCATAATATTCTATTCTGATTATAAAGCTAGCTAGCTAGCTAGCTCTGGCTGAATGGAATTGGAAATCTGGTCCCAGGAATTTCAGCCATATGTCTATAAAGTGAATACTTATATAAATATCTTTCTTCATGTTTTGTGTGCTTTGTCTATGTTCACAAAGAAAGAAAAATTAGTGGAGAGAAAAGATTTTAAAAAACATGATTCTTAATGAACTAAATTTCTTCTGCAGAACGTGTAAAAGACGGTGCAGTATTCTAACATTGGGCTTGTTATTTTCTAAGATGATAATACCGTCCACAGTTAGATTCATAGACATCACAAATATACATATTTTGGCAAAAATATTGAAAATGTCATGACATTCTAGATAAAATGTCATAGTTAAAAAAATTAAATTTTTTTTTTTGAAAATATCATGAATAATATGAATGTTATTGGGATAGTATTCATAAACTTTATTTCTTATTAAAAAAATTTATTTTATATTTATTCCTAAATAATTTACATTTAAAAATATATTTATAATTTTATTTCTATCTTTCATCAAAAGATTATGTAATTTGGGACAATATTTGCAGTTCTTTTCATTTTTTTTTATAATTTCTATTTCACTATCACATTTGCTTTGTTAGTCTTACTTGTAATTCTTATCATTTTATAATTCAAATCAAATAATGTCGAGTTTATCTATCAATAATTATGTCATATTATAGTCTAAAGGGAGCGTTTAAGAGATCAATGATCTTAATCAATAAATATAACAATTATCTTAACCAAAAAATAATTTAAATATATGTACAAATATTATCACTATTTAAAATTTAAAATTATTTAATAACTTCTAAAATCAAGAAGAAAACCAATTAGTACATAAGAACATATTTACAATTAGATGTGAGTAATACATTGCATAGATATCATTGTTTAGATTTATTAGTTAAAATTATTAGTTTCTAGATCATAACCTTAGTATAAATAATCATTTAAACATTTTACTACTAATTCTACAATTATTCTTATGATCAAAATAAATATTACAAGTTTATTATAAATATATGTCTTGATTATACATGAAGTTTCATATAAAAATTCCATAAGTTTGATTGAATTTTTATAGTATTCGTAATTTTTTTATAAAGTTTCTTTCGACAATGGTTCGTAATTCTATCAAATATAATGTGACATGCAAATATTGAAAGTTTGAATCTTTAAGTTATGCTATTTTGATGTTGGAATTCTTGTGTGTAAAACACAAAATCCGTATTTTACTTTGTATATTTGTCATCTCTTATGCAAGTTCAATTATCGAGGATTTAGTATTTCACCCATTCACACATAGATTACACTTTTATATTTGCTTGATACACATAACACTTTAGGATTTGGAACATGTAATTGAAATGTTAAGTTGTGTGTTTGTATAGTTATTTTTGCAAGTATTTAAGGAAAATTATTCACCATTTTTCAAACAAAAAATGGTTAGTTTTGTGCACTCATCGAGACCTCGATGAGTGGTCGACGAGGGTTCACTAAGGTGACCAGTGAGCTATTATGGCTATTACCCTCACCGAGTTCGACAATGGCTCGCTAATGTGGTCGACGAGATATATAGATGCTGAATTTCTTTTTTGTAAATACCCCTTTTATTTTGTTTAATTTAAATTAATTAAAAGACGTGAGAAAACTCTTACAGTTTGAAAACTTAAGATTTTTAAAAATTGGTTTAAGTTATGTATCATTGATACATATGGCTTTATATTAGTGATACTTGAAGTATTTTCTAAAAAAACTTATTTTTTGGGTGGGTTTAATTTAAATGAATTAAACATAAAGACATAATTTGTATCTAGGTTCGTGTGTAAGGAGTTACCATAACCTAGGCTATTCAATATACGAGTTGGTGGTGATTGTTCCATATCACTTAGTGGTAGAGTTCTAGAGGATATGTTGATACACTTGATTGTAGTTGATGTGCAGGGAAGCAACTTAGGCATAGTTGAGTGTATTTGTTCCAACTAATATTGGTACAGGTTTTAGATTTCTTTTAGCTATGAACTATTAATTTGCATATTATATTGATATTACTATTTATTTTTCTTTAAAACTTTTATATAAAACGCAAAATCTTTAATATGAAAATTGTGAAAGTTTGTGGTAATAGGCAACAAAAACATTTCCTAATATGATCCTTATGATATTTATAATTTAGTCACAAATTAGAATAAGATAATCATAAACTTATAACGTGTGAACAATTGTTGGAACCTTCAAGCTTCCAGATCTTGTCTCCCAATAATGATGGACGGGATATTTAAGCATCCTTACAATCTTCAAGTTGATTAAATATTTGTTTAAGTTCTCCAATTTAAACCTAAGAAAGTTTGCTACTCAATAGAAAACTAAAATAAAGAGATAATAGGAAGAATAGTAAGGCAAGTAGAATATCAGGTAGAAAGAAATAATCTAAACAAGTAAGCAACCTAAGTAGAAGTAGGAGAAAAATAGAATGGAACAAAAGATAGAATAAAAGCAAAGAGAAGCTTTCCAATCATTAAGAAATCCTTATATGTTGGCACATACTCGGATTGGAAAGTGATTGTACTAGCTAAAAAACAAGAGCATGCAATCATGTCAATATAATAACGTAAAACCATATAAACCCCTACCAATGTGGTAAAATATTCAGGTTGCTTATGACAACCACTTAACAACAAATAATCCATTAATAGAATGAAAACATTTTATAACTTGACAGAATTATTCCAATACCTCTATCAATAAGGACTCATTCTCTTAGTACTCATATGTTGCCTTCGTTAACTAACTTTGCAACCACTATGATCCAAGACGGATTAGGTTCTTTTCCTAAACCCTACTAATCGCGTTACAATCAGTCTCCAACAATCAATACAAGTGAATCCCAATGGTAGGAGAAACCAAACTCAAAAACTAACAATCTAAGTCTTAGGAGTTAAAATAACAATTCAATCAAAGTTGATAAAACAATATTTGCTTCAACACTAACACAAACCACTAATACAAAACAGATTCTTAAGGTATTAATAATCTAGAATCTAAAAACAATTTAAGTTTTTGAAAAATCAAATTTCAAAAATGTCAGAGTATACCCATACTTTTGTACTTAATGAAACAATAAAAAGAAAAGGGTTATTTTTGGAAATTTTTAGGAAATCCCTATACCTTGCAACCTGTACTGGTAAGCCTCCCCGGCCAAGGTAGTGAAGGAGTGGCAAGATCCCCGCTGAGCATACGAAAGTTTCATTTTTTTTATTTTCAAAAATTGTCAAATAAATTCCAAAAATACTTGCCAACCAACTTAAATAAAAACATGAAAACAACTAGCATATATACTAGTAAACCAGTCCCTATAGTGTGTGTAAAATATGCAATCAATAAAAGGGTAACCAAGTATGCGTGTGTATGCAGTACTGACCTTACATAGAGGAATATAAAATACTAACTAAACAAAACAAACTCCATATTTTGCTTAAGGGAATGCCAACAAGACACAAAAACTTATATTGTACAACTAAACAAACTCTCATATGAACATAAGACAATCATCCAAGAGGGCCTAAGAAGTTTTTTCCCGTGAACAAACAATAACACACAACCAAGACACCCCTAAAACTATACCAAGTGCAACCATCTTGTTGTGCCCCAACTATATTCACGAGTCAATACATACATGTTGCATGATTGAACTCGAGCTTCAATAGAGCAAAAAGGTCCCTAGTTAAACTAGTATCATGCACACATGAAATAACATATATTCGTGAATGTATCATACAAATCTATATGTAGTCTAACCAGAAAAACTATCTTGTTACCCCTACAGAGGCGTATCAATAGGCTAAGTACAATAAAATATGAAACAAACAAACATTTGTTCACACAACTCCCCTAACTTCATGCTACACTCCTATATGTATAAAAGTCAGGCAATAACATGTAGGGTATCATACTTTCACAACTCATGCAGCATACAACAAAACAACAAATGGTGAGTTGTGCAAAAAAACTTCTCCTTCTTTTTAAGACAGAAAGTTAAAGAAATACCCCTACATAACACAAACTTTTTCATTAGAGGACTTTTGGATAACATTTTACATTATTAATTTTTATATAAAAGAAAAAAAGGTACAATAGAAAAAAAATAATAAATTCAACATTCTCACCCATCCTTTCCATGATCATCAAGAGCTATGAAACGAAAAGAGCCAACAAAGTCTTAGTTGTTTGGGGAATAATGGGGTTTTGTTTAGGGATGTTAGTTTAGAGAAACTAGTCATTTGGCCAAAAGAACCTAAGGACTTAGGTCTCCCAAATTTCTTGAAGAGATGACTAAGGGAGGTAGTAGAGAATTGAAGAGAAGCAGCATGAGAGGTATTACCAATAGGTCAAACAAATGGGAGAGAACTAGAAGAACGAGTAGGACCAAATCTTTAAGACTAAAGGTCAGGTCTCAAAACCTACTCACTATGACCAACGAGGAATTATGTAGACAAATTATGAGTTTACAAAGAAGAAACACACTCTCTTAACAAGGACTCAACATTACTAGTAAAAGAAGAGAAATCATGATGCAAGAGAGAAATCTCATAAGGAGAATTCTAAAAAGAAGCATGAGGCCTAATGGAACTAGAATGATAAGAAACTGACTAAGAAATGCTATTAAAGAAAGTAAAAAAAAGGGTAGATTTTTTGAAGAAAGAAGCACGGTCAAAAGCAAAGTGAAAAGCACAAACAATACATTTTCCTCTGTTTGTACCAATAACATTAGGGAATGATGAAGTCCCCATTGAGTTAGTAAAGAAGGATAAATAAGAGTGGAAAGAGTAAAAGTAATAGAACAAAAAATGATGGTCCTAAAGATCATACTAGCAATATCTATAGTCTTGTTATTAAGAATAGCATGAGAAAAGTGACCACGAGAGGTAGTCACAGAAGTAAAATGAGTGAAAGGATGCATTACAACACTTACAATGTCACTAAGACATTGACCAGGGTCATTAGCACCCAATAACAATGCATAGCCATTAAAATGGTGATCGAGACTAATTATAACATTCATCGTCTTAGTGGGATTACTAGCAAAAATATATGAAAATTTGTGTGGAAGATCCAAAGCAATGAGATTACCAAACTCCAAAGGAATGATAGGAAAGGGTGGGTTCTATAATTCAAAAGAGATAATATCATAATGATATCATTGTGAGAGAAAGTGACCCTATGTCATCTCAAATCAAACGTAGTAAAGAAATGAGTAGTGTGATATGGAGTAATAATAGAATACAATTCTCAAAAAAGGTGGAACCATACTTGTAAGTAAGAGAACACAAGGTAAGATAAGAAAATGTATGAAAACCATTATTAGATAAGTGGGAACTAATCTATCTGCATAGAATGCTCATAGAGAACCGAGCCAAGCATTTAGAGGATTAATAGAGCCACAATTTTGATATTCTTATTCTTCATCAAAAATTTGGTTTCTTCTAATTCTCCTTTGGGTGAGTACTTTAGAAACATAAAAAGTAGGATAAGAGTTTATTGGATAAGACAGTGTTTATAAGGTAGAAAAATGTTTAGAAAAATTATGATTTGAATAAGTGAGGCGAAAAGGATCTAACAATAATAATAAAAATCGGAGCTTGCTTACTACTTCATCGTCACCTCACCTAGGTTCCCAACAAGGCTATGTTAGGTGGGAAAAAGACACCCTAGTGAACACCCCGACAAAGGGTTGCTAAGGCATAGTGCCACATGGCAACACTTCCAAGATGAGAGAGAAAGAGAGGGAAATAATGCAAAAAAATCATATTTTTATTTTTATTTAAAAGAAAAAGAAATAATTACAAAATTGAACAAGAATAGAAGCACTACATCAAAAGGAAGAGGAAAAAGGCAAGCTTACTCGAAAGAGGATCACAAGAAAGAGTGATTAAACTATATCCTCTCATTTCTTAAAATATTTATGAAAAGAAATAGACTCAAAGTGTAGTCTTGAATTTACATAAGCATGTAGTGTATTTCGTACACGAGGTTCTTCTTGTTAAGAAATTCTCAAGAACCCACTCACGTGATCTATACACACATGGCTAGTGGACTTTTAGAAAAAAGATTTATTCCTTTTCACACTATGCCTTAGGTGCATTACAGACCTAGCTTAAACATACTCTATGATCCATAATAGCTACACTCAAAGAAGACAGAGGGAGGTGAGCTAGAAGGGGATCTCCTAGTAAAGTTGTAGACATAACTAGAACACTACTAAGAAATGTAGCCAATAATGCCACATATATGGCACTTACTTGTTGAAGAGTGAGAGAAATAAAGTCTTTCACTTTAAAGAGCACTACGAGGAGGAGAAGAAGAAATTATAGGTTTTGTATGAGTAGCAAAGTAGTGTTCAATAAGTAAACTTTTCCTTTTTCTTCCTTAAGTAATTCTGGTGTACCTTCTTTTGAGATTGTCAGTGAATCCATAGTGCATGTTCAGTCTCTTTTACCCTATGACTCATTTGTTACATTTACACCTACATTACTACATCTACTTTCTAGCTTGCATCTTTCTAAACATATTCTCACTACTACAAAAAGGGCATTAAAGTCGGTTCAGCTTAAAATTTAAAGTCGGTTCAACGTGTGAACCGACTTTAATTTTTTTTTTTTAAATTACTCATTTTCTATTATACTCAAATAAAAACCTGTATTCGAGTAGAAAAAAAAAGACCAAATCAGTTTAGCAAATAGTTCAAATAATACAAATATTTGAAAAATAAAATATTAATTAATAGTAGAAAATTACCATGGTTTTGTTTTATTTTATTTAAGATCATCATATTCTTCTCCTGATGTTATAATACAAACCTACATATATAATACATAAATAATAATACATAATAACAGAAAAAAATATGAATAATAAGTGAGTAAAATTAATAGAAATACTTACAAAAGTAAATGAAGTGACAATGAAGGAAAGAAAGAAAAAAATGGTGTTTTGTTAGTGAGAAATAGGTATAAAAAATTTGAGTATTTTACTCAAAAAATAAGGAATCTAAAAGATTAGCTAGAGAGGAAGAAAACCCACTAACCGGTGCTAGAATTGGTAGTCGTAGGTGGCCAAAAAATGAGAAAGAGTGGAGGAGAAGTGAAAGAGGTTTTGGGTTTTTGAGAGTTATGCAACGCTTGGAATAGTTTCTGTCTGGAGAAGAAAGAAGAGAAAAAAATTTATCCACGTGTGTAACATCGGTTCCACGTGGACGTAGCATCAGTTGACGTGGTGAACCGACGCTATCCACGTAGCATAGCATCGGTTGGCACCTGGAACCGATGCTACGTCCACGCATAGTGTCAGTTTGACACGTCAACCGATGCTACATCTTACGTGGATAGTGTCGGTTCTACACCGAATTGACTTTAAATTCATTATAAGTCGGTTTTTTTCAAAAACTGACTTTACATATCGACTTAAATACCCATTTTTGTAGTAGTGTCCTATCCCTAATGCAGTCTCCTTAGAATTGGCATCTACTTTACCAAGTTCTAGCCATACTAGTTCGTCGATGTCTTCTAAGCTAAAAGTGTCTAATGACTTTTTTGAATCAATTCCTTCATCTATTGATGGCGATACTTCATCTTCTCTTACTTCTATACACATTTCACTTTTATTCTCAAATCACTTGAATTTATCTATTTCTCTTCCTTAAAAATCCCTTCCCCTTATCAGATGCTAGCATCCCTATTTCTACCTCATATGTTGTTTTTTTCAATATATAAAACATGATACTCGATCAAAGGTTGGAATAACTAAGCCAGGTTTGTTTTCTTTTAAAATATATGGTGTGCCTATTCTACCATAACCTAAGTCTTATAAAGAAGCTCTTAAAGTTTGTGAATGACATCGTGATATGCAATTAGAATTTAAAGCGCAACTCTAGAATGGTACCTAGGAGCTAGTGATTCTACTCGAGGGTAGGAATGTTATTCGTTGTAGTGGATTTTAAAAATCAAATTGAAAGTAAATAGAACTTTGGACGAATACAAAGCAAGATTTATTATGGGGTTCTTATAGATAGAAGGATTGGATTTCTTTGAAAATTTTCTATAGTAGTCAAGCCAACTACCATTAGAGTGGCTCTTGATTTGGTTGTTTTATAGGGTTGAAAGTTGAGACAGGTTGATATCAACAATGATTTCCTAAATGGGAAGCTATTTAAGGATGTGTATATGATTTAACCCCTGGTTTTGAGTAACGATGTGGTTTAATGTGCAAACTAAAAAAGGCATCATATAACCTTAAATAAGCCCCTCGTGCTTGGTTTTCTAAACTTAGCATTGACTTGGGGAGGTTGGTTTTTCAACTTCTATAACAGACTCCTTACTGTTTGTTTTGGATATTACTAATGTGTATCTTGTTGTATTAATTCATGTTGATGATAGTATTCTTACTAGAAATTGTTGTACTAGTATTGACAAGATCATTTCTAAGTTGAACAACATGTTTGCATTGAAGGATTTGAGGCACCTCAACTATTTTCTAGGCATCAAAGTAGTATAACATAGAGATATGCTTCAGCACAATCAGCAAAAATATATTCATGACCTCCTCTCTAAGTGCGGTTTACTTGACTCTAAGGAATGTGACACACCTATGGTTACATGAAAAGGCTTACGCCAAGCTAATGGCATTATGTTAGAGGCAACTGATGCCAGTTTTATAGAAGTATAATGGAGGCTTAAAACTACATTATTACACGTCTATATTTCTTTTTTAGAATGAATTACATTTTCATTCATAAAACACCCTACTAATACACATTAGGTTGTGTTAAAAGATTAATGAGGTATCTTAAGGGTACCGGCTCTCATGGGTTAGCCTTTTTCTCATCATCTCCTCTTTATTTGTTTGCATTTAGTGATGCAAATTGGACCTCTTCTCTAGATGATAGGCATTCAACAGGTGCTTACTCTATATTTTTGGGTAACAATCTCATCTTTGGCACATTACAAAACAAAAGACTGTGTTTAGGTCCAGCATTGAGTTCGAATACTATGCTATGGTCAGTGCCACAGTTAACTTGTTATGGCGAAGGTCGTTGTTTTCTGAACTGTTCTTAAGTTCTGCTGTTCTTCCCACACTATTTTATGACAATATTAGTGTTCAATTTTGACAAAGAATCCTGTATAACATGCTTGTATTAAGCATATTGAATTTGACCAATATTTTATTTGTGATCATGTCATATAGAATCATCTAGTAATTAAACATGTTTTGTTTTTTGATCAAGTGACTGACATTCTCAGTAAACCTTTACCTTCTTCACAATTTCATTATCTTAAGGTCAAAATCAGACTAGTAGTAACATGTGGGATTTAGTGGAATATAAGTTTGTTATCAATTCGTTAGCAATCATTATCTACGATTGGCTGTTAACAATACCATAAAAACTATAAGTACTTGTGTTGAAACCATGTGCAGATTATTCAACTGAGGAAACTCAATTTACATCTGAGTTTCTAACTTCATTTTACACTTTCTTCAGTTTCAATAATTAACTACAGATTGTACTTTTTATAAGAAATAACATATATTACTAATATACAAATACAAAACTATAGCTAGAGGACCTGTAATCTCCTTAGAATAGAAAACACTAAACTATAATAGAGTAACCATCTTTTACGAAAATCACAACTTCTGTAGTTAAATACATATTATAGGCTTTAATCCCTTTATTCTCTAACGTACTTTGTAACTGGGTGCAAAGTCTTGCTTGTTTACTAGCTTGGACTTTTTAGGCATTGCAATTTAGGGTTAATTATCACAAAGCCATAACATAGGTATGTTATATATAGACTTCATCACAAGCTTGGACTTTTTAGGCATTGCAATTTAGGGTTAATTATCACAAAGCCATAATATAGGTATGTTATATATAGACTTCATCACATTGTTATTGACTTAAGTATTGAAGTACAAAGACCACCTTCATGATAGTCTAATAAGGTCTTAACAATTTATTTTATCTCTCAAATTCACGGAAAATAGTCCTACTAAGTATTAACAAAAATCAAGATCAATTGTCTTAATTTATTACATCTTTTTTTCACAATCATATCCTCACGATTGCGATTTAAAAAAATAATTCTCTCTTATTTTTTATAAATCTCAATCATTGAAATATAATTGCGTAAAAATTAAGACTATTGATCACATACATACATATATATACATATACATATACATACATATATATATATATATATATATATATATAAACTAAATATATTTTTTCTTTATTATCCATTATAATTCTCAAATGTTGAATTATAATGGTGTAAAAAAATTATGTAAAAAATTATGGCTATCGATCCATGCACATATTCAATTTTAATATCTTTACTTATTTGATAAGATTTTTAATATTTATTACAAAAGGAATAAAAATAAATAAATAAAGATATATATATACACACATTGATTTTTATACCATAAGAAGAAAATAGAATAATTTAATATCTTTACTTATTTAGTAAGGTTTTTAATATTGATTACAATAGGGATAAAATAAATAAATATATATTATCTTGCCTTATTAAAATGTTTTTACAAATATATATATATAATGAATTGTCACTTGAAAAGTAGAAATTTAGAAGTTTAGAAAAAAGGAGAAAAAAAATTTAAGACAAAAGTCAAAACATGGGTTCATCAAACTACTATAGGGTTTTTTCGATATTGTTAGGAGTAGTAGTTTTTTTAAGTGACCCATGTTTAGGAGATCTTGCTCCAGCTCCAGGCCCAGAAAATCGTATATTATTTTTTCCAAAATATACCGTGCATGTTGTTAATGGTCTGAGTGGACAACAAGTGTTGTTTATTCACTGCAAGTCTAAAGACGATGACTTGGGAGCTCATAATATAAATGTAGGAGCTGAATTCAATTGGCATTTTAGGACAAATTTCTTAAGAACTTCACTTTTCTGGTGTTATATGCGTACAGGCTTTAAGCATGCATCTTTGGTTGTGTTTCGGGAAAAACTTGTTTTTGGTCCTTGGAAACCAAATAAATGTCAAGGTGGTAATTGTATTTGGACTGCTAAAGATGATGGAATTTACCTTAGAAATATTCCTTATAATCTTGATGAACTCGTACATAATTGGGAATAGGGAAACTATTTGGACAGAAAGGAGAAAAATTCCAAAATTTGTTCCATTTTATGCTATATTTATATTATAATATATAATGCAATACTGGTTTATAGCTAGAAAATGTTATGCATGTATCGAAATAAATGAGTTCAATTATAAAAAAAATTATTATGTTAATAAATATGCATGCGAAAACAACATGAATTAATTATTTCACAAATTATTAGAAGGCAATCACTACGAGCAAGTAAGCACAAACATAAAACATATATAAATATATGAATAAACAAACAATGGGCATGGGCATGCATGAGAGCACTGCTTTCACCTTATTCTGTTTATAGTTCAGATAAGATCTAAGTTTACTTCAAACTTCAATTCAAACATCTCATTAATTATTCTATTCTTTGTCATGAAATAGACCATATTTTTTCTTCCTCTTGATCTCTGATCACGACTTCACAAACATAATTATTATTTTTGGTTCTTTTACCATCTTCATCTCTTTCTGTGTGCGAGTTTGTGCAAAAATAACAACTCTTCTTCCTCGCCCTCAAACACAAGGTTAACATTTATTGTATATTTCCAAACAATAATGGGAAAACCACCAGTACTACAGTAATTCCTAGACACACTATTATTCAAATTCATTTTTCCTTCTTACTATATATTCTTTGTGAAAGCGACATTTTTCTTTGCCGACATCAGATGGCAATCTAAATTTGATGCAATTAATAATGGTGGCAATACAGATTCCAATTAGTAGTGTGCATTGATAGATGTGATGGAGATTAAGAGCATTTATTCTATGGAATTATCTTATCTCTTCACTTAACATAAGGGAAGGTCTGAGGATTATGTTCTGATGTATATAAATGCATTGGCATGGTACTAATACAGTGGTAGAATGGGTTTTACGTACGCAACTTGAAGACTAGGTTCTGCTACTAGATTGGATATATATATATATATATAATTGCCTCGATCTCATCTATTATATTTAAAAAAAAAATCAAAATTTTATCTTGTTTTATTTTAATATTTTATTTTAATATGTACTTGTATTTGGAACTCTTCGTTATGTGTAATTCTCCATTTAATCTCACATAATGTACTTATATAAACATGATATGTGGTTGGACGATTTCATCTAAACATTTTATTTTTATAAAATGAAAAAAAAATCAAACCTAATGAACGACATCGATCAAATATTAATACTAATAGATGCACACAACAAATTATATTAGAGAATTTTTCATACAAATATCTCATATACATACACTCATCGTATAGAGAGAAAAGATATATTCAATCATCATTGTAAGCATGCATGTATACAAATTATATAAAAGCTAAGCACAAAACACATGGAAAAGCTAAGTTCATTGATTAAGCATTCAAATCAAAGTGACACCTATTGCAGCTGGAAAAGATATCTATCATTTTATTCTCATTTAATGAAAGATTCAGTTATTACAGTTGAAAAGTATGACAACTTTTGGCTCCAAACGATTCATGCAATCATCAATCAAATATTATTACGGGAAACGATAGAAACTATTAACAAAAGTCTTCTAAAAAAACAATGCTTTAAATTCAACCAATATACTAAACATAATAGATATGATAATCTAGAAAAGGCAATACGTGTAAACTCCAGCAATAGACCAATCGGCGAATAAATCAATAAAACATTAACATGGCCGGAGCCATACGAGGTGCTAGTCGGGGCTGTGATCTCGGTCAAAACAAATTTAAAAGTTAATTGTACGTAGATTTTTAGTATTAAATAAAAAAAAATTGTTTATAATAATGTATTAAGTTTAACTTTTATGTTCCTATTTTAGTATATTAATATATGTTTTACTAATATTTAATAAACATACCAACAAAAATAATATAAATAAATATTGAAAATATTGGTTAAAATTAGGTATTTATATTCACATATTTAAAAAATGTTAATTAATTGTATGTATTGAATTATCTTAATATATGTTATATAAAAATAATTCTTCAATCAATATAATATAATTCAAAAATATTTCTGAAAGTTTATAAGATATGAACCTGATTAACCTAGAGGGGGGTGAATAGGTTATTTTTAATTTTTATCAATTTATAATTTAATAACCTAAACAAAGCGGCCAGACATGCAATCGCGTGTAAGAATAAAGTGCGGAAATAAAATAATAACACGCGATATTTTTAGGTGGAAACAACCTAGGCCACAACAATGACCTAAGAGGAAAACCACCGGTCCACCGGACCACCTAACTTTCCACTATGAAAATCAAATGTTCAAGTATAAACTCGGTCTTATGCTACCCTCCCTAGGATACTGCCCCAATGTACTTTACTTACGAGCCCCTGCTCTGTTTTCATAGTTTCCAATATTAGCGTGAGCGGTTTCCAGACCAACGTTCCAATAAGCTTCTCGCCAATCAGATCGTTCACAAATGAACTGCAAAAAGGTTAGCACAAAAAGAAACACAAGTGCCCGTGTGTGTTCTAGAACGGATTTAACAATGAATAATCCTAACTAGATGATTCAAAACATATATCACTTAAATCAAATCAACTAGAATATTCTAGAGCAAAAAAATTAAGCAAAGATCAATAAAAGATAGCTTCTTTGAAATTTAATAATTAAATCAAATAATCATGATCGTTCATAAAATTATTTAATCTAAATAATCAAATAATCAAGAGACAACTATATAAATATAAAAGTACCAAATAAATATATTTAATATATAATCTTATAAATCAATATATATATTAATTACCTTTGTCGCCGAAATATGTAATAACTGATGTTGATGAAAGTGAACTGCAACTCTACCTTTTCATTCACAGCATATCTATATTAATTCCTATATTACCTTAAGTGCAGCTCTTGAATGTTAGCCTTTTCTTCTTCGTTTTTTATTCGGCAGTGAACGGCTAACATATATATATAACAATTTGCAGCAGTTTCTTTTTTTCTTTCTATTCGGCCACACCTTATTCGCTTTCTATTTTTCCCTACTAACACACTAACCCTAATGTCTCTATATATATATAGATAATAATAATACTTAATGATATTAGGGTTAGGGTTAAATGTGTTTTAGTCTTAACTTTTCAAAGCTCATTAAAAACAAAAACTTAATATTATCTTAAGATATATTATAAAAATATTTAATTAATAATTTCATAAATTAATTAAAATTTGAATAAATATTTTAACATAAAATATAATTTCATATTTATGAAAATGTGTTATTAAATGCATGAATGCAATCCTATGTGTCGTAGTTATAAAAAAACATACCTGAAGTACGAATATCTGGAACTTGAATATTTGTTCGGCTTTTCTTGATAAACTTGATAGCAGGTCTAAAAACAAACTTACAAGTAAATATTTTGTCCACGAAAATAGCCAACACTCATAATCCTTACAAACTCCCCCTTTGGCATTTTCGTGTGGCAAAACCTCTCACTTACTACATGACACTTATAACAATTGGATAAAAATACAATGAGGTCCCAGACTCCATAGTGGAACTATCCTATGGTCCAGTGAATCCATCTTCGCTGCAACTTGATAAGCACATGTAAGTAACTGAAATGACATTGACAAAGCATAGGACAACTTGGCATGAAAGCCTCATTGTACATTAGTTCAGTTTACATAAAAATAAGCAGAGTGTAAAGAATAATCATGTAGTATGCATTCATATCAATCAAGCTTAATTAAATATGTTCTCTCCCCTTATATGTATAACAAAATAAAAACATGGAAGTAAAAATTCTCTCCCCCTTTTTGACACACAAGAAGGATAAAGCATTAGACAAATAATTAAAGTTAAACTCCTCTTAAAGATATAACAGTGTAAAATCAGAGTAATGTAAAAGTGCAATGTGCTTTAAACTCCCCCTAAGTTCTATGACACTCTAACTTAGAAACCAATTAAAAAAGTAATAAATGAAAATATATTTTTTTTGTTTTTTTTTTAATTTGCATACATAGCCACATAAGGTATTAAACTCATGTAATTACAAACAAGTACACACCCAATTGAGAACTCATCATTTTTTTTAAACTCTAATTTTGATTATTTATCATATAAATAAATAAGTAGAATAGAAGAGGTGCACACACACACTTTGCACATATAATGACATATTGACATTTACTTAAAATAGTATACATATTTAAACTCCACAAATATGTCAATTAATTCATTTATGACTTATCAAGAAAGACTCAAAAGAAAAAAAATATCACCTATCATATAAAATTATAATCAAGTCTTCAATCTTACAAAGTAAAATATATTTACTAAAAGAGGACTTAATTTTTTTATTTTTTTATTTTTATTTTTCTTATAAATGAGGTAAATGATATATATATTTTTTTAACCTCTATTAGCTCTTTCTTTTTGTGCATTCCAAGTACAAGATTCATAAACAATCAGTTTTTGCATAATCTTTCCCTTCTTTTTTTTGCACGAGCCATAAACCTAGCACAATGACTTTCACACTAGTTGTGAGGTAGCCCTCTCCGTTCATTGCGGTAGCTTCACACATCACAGTAGGTAGCCCTCTCAATACTAGGTGCCTCCATACGGTAAAATTTTAGTAAGCAAAAGTAGAACTCAACACAATTTTACAATCAAGATTAGTAAAAGTCCTAGAGTCTTTCAAGAAAATTCATAAACTTCAAGCATAACATATATGTGTGTTCGTGAGTGTGTGAAGAAGTTTATGTCAACATCGATCATCACATGTATAAGAATATATGTGTATGCATAAGCCAAAATTGTAGCATAATTTCTACAATAAATATCAAAATGAGTTGAGTCACTAAAAATGAGATTATGTGTATGGAAGTATTAAATAAGTTGAATACTGTGTTGGCCAAACAAGGATGCTATTTTTTTTTTTTTGTAAGTTTAACTAATAAATAAAATAAAGACAATAAAGATTGCTCACCTAAGTTCATTTAAGCACTCTAACAAAAATACCTAGATGAAGGAATAAAAGATGGTCAGGTGACCAAGAAAAAACAACCTTTCCTAACCCACATTTTCTTGCATTTTTATTTCTCTATATCATTGGGTTGGGACTCAACTAACTTAGATTTCATAGGCATGTTTTTGAACTTAGCTGTTCTTCTCTCATTCATCCCAAATGAAGATGCAGTATGCATAATAGGATGATGATAATGAGTCATAGCATTAAAAGTACTAAATTTTGCTTGCCTATTTGAACCTAAGACTTCATGCTTCCTAGTAGAATTTTTGAACAAGTTATTATAATTTCCATTCATCCTTGAGTATGATGTAGCATGCATAGATGAATAATGCTTATGGGTCCTACTATGTGAAGCATGGAAAGAATGATTAAGTTTAGGAGCATTCATCAAATATCTACATTTTGGTCTTATATGACCTTTCCTACCACAATGATGACAGATAGACACAAACTTAACATTTTTTTCTACCATAGGTGCAATAGTTCTTTGTGCATAAGTAGTAACAGTAGGAGTAGAGTTTAAGGACCTTACAAATGTGGTTTTTGATGTTGAAGGTGTTGACTGTTCATCTATGTATCCAAGACCTCTCTTATCTCCATGTAGCTTTCCATAGTCTAGGACTTTGGTCAAATTCTTCACTGTATCTTTAGCAATACTAAGTTCTTGCCTAAGCTTTTTGTTTTCCTCAGTGGTTTCTACAAGTCTCAAATTCATGGCATTAATATTTTCAGACAATTCCTTTTTATCTTTCTCTAGGCTAGAGGAATTTGTTTTGTGAATATTGATGATATCATTAAGTTTAGTTACTTCCACAAGTAGTTTATCTCTCTCTTCTCTAGAACCTAAACAATCCATGAATAGTTCCTCATAACTCGATACATTAAACTTAGACAATAAGAAAGAGGAGTTTACTTCCTCATTTTCTTCATCCGAGCTAGAGTCAGAGTCATTATGGTGTGCTTTGGTAGTTGCGGTAAAGGCACGATAGTTTGTGTCATCATCTTCTGAGTTACTAGCATTATCCTGCTCACTTTCTGTGTCACTGAGTGTAGCATTAAATGCTTTTCCAAATTTATTTTTATTGTTTGCACAATCTATAGAAATATGACCAAAACCCCCACAAGTATAGCATCGAGGACTAGTGAGCTTAGTTTTCTTACCATCAGAGCTATGAGGCTTGATTTCCCTTGACTTTCGGTCCTTCGAACAACTAGATTGTCCCTTATTAGATTGATTATTTTGTTGACCCTTCATTTTCAAGAACTTCTTCAATTTTCGTGCTAGCGAGACTAATGACTCATCATTTATATCCTCATCACTCTCAGAGATGTCCAATGGAGCTTTTGAATGCCACATCCTTGATTTTCTTGGGATGATCCAGAGAAATCTCATAGGTTTGGATTGCCTCGACAAGTTCATCAATATTTAGTCTGTCCACATGCTTGCTTTCCTCTATGGCTGTTACTTTGATCTTGTACTCAGCTGTTAAGGAGTTTAGGAGTTTGCGCACTTGTATAGGTTGTGGAATTTTCTCACCAAGGTTAGAGCAAGCATTAGTGATATGATAATGACGAGCATAGAATTGACCAAAAGTTTCGTTGTTGCTCATTTTAATAGAATCAAACTCAGATGTTAGCAATCTCAATTTTGTTTGTTTTACTTGGGAAGTTCCTTCATGAGCAAGAGCGAGTGCATTCCATGCATCTTTAGCAGTCTCACAGTCGGAGATGCGACGAAACTCATCCATCGACACTGCAGCAAATATTGAGCTTAGACTTTTTTGGTTTGCCCCACTAAGGGTACGTTCATCAGTGGTCCAGTCTCTTCTTGGCTTTATGATTGTTACACCATCTTTTGTTACAGAAGGTGGTTCCCAACTATCAAGAATAGCATCCCAGACTTTTTCATCTTGTCTGAGAAAGGCTTGCATGCGAGCCTTCCAGTAAGGATAATTAAACCCATCAAAGAGTGGGGGTCTAACAGATGACCCACCTTCTTTCATTTGGTCCATAAGTAAGTGTGTGTGTCCCTAAGATCAATCTCACTAAGTGTGTCTAGTGTCGGCTCTGATACCAATTGAAAGTTTATAAGATATGAACCTGATTAACCTAGAGGGGGGTGAATAGGTTATTTTTAATTTTTATCAATTTATAATTTAATAACCTAAACAAAGCTGCCATATATGCAATAGCGTGTAAGAATAAAGTGTGAAAATAAAAAAATAACACACAATATTTTTAGGTGGAAACAACCTAGGCCACAACCATGACCTAAGAGGAAAACCACCGGTCCATCGGACCACCTAACTTTCCCACTATGAAAAGCAAATGTTCAAGTATAAACTTCGGTCTTATGCTACCCTCCCTAGGATACCGCCCCAATGTACTTTACTTACGAGCCCCTCGCTCTGTTTTCATAGTTTCCAATATTAGCGTGGCGGTTTCCGGACCAACGTTCCAATAAGCTTCTGCCAATCGGATCGTTCCACAAATGAACTGCAAAAAGGTTAGCACAAAAAGAAACACAAGTGCCCGTGTGTGTTCTAGAACGGATTTAACAATGAATAATCCTAACTAGATGATTCAAAACATATATCACTTAAATCAAATCAACTAGAATATTCTAGAGCAAAAAAATTAAGCAAAGATCAATAAAAGATAGCTTCTTTGAAATTTAATAATTAAATCAAATAATCATGATAGTTCATAAAATTATTTAATCTAAATAATCAAATTATCAAGAGACAACTATATAAATATAAAAGTACCAAATAAATATATTTAATATATAATCTTATAAATCAATATATATATTAATTACCTTTGTCGCCGAAATATGTAATAACTGATGTTGATGAAAGTGAACTGCAACTCTACCTTTTCATTCACAGCATATCTATATTAATTCCTATATTACCTTAAGTGCAGCTCTTGAATGTTAGCCTTTTCTTCTTCGTTTTTTATTCGGCAGTGAACGGCTAACATATATATATAACAATTTGCAGCAGTTTCTTTTTTTCTTTCTATTCGGCCACACCTTATTCGCTTTCTATTTTTCCCTACTAACACACTAACCCTAATGTCTCTATATATATATAGATAATAATAATACTTAATGATATTAGGGTTAGGGTTAAATGTGTTTTAGTCTTAACTTTTCAAAGCTCATTAAAAACAAAAACTTAATATTATCTTAAGATATATTATAAAAATATTTAATTAATAATTTCATAAATTAATTAAAATTTGAATAAATATTTTAACATAAAATATAATTTCATATTTATGAAAATGTGTTATTAAATGCATGAATGCAATCCTATGTGTCGTAGTTATAAAAAAACATACCGAAATTTACGAATATCTGGAACTTGAATATTTGTTCTAGCTTTTCTTGATAAACTTGATAGCAGGTCTAAAAACAAACTTACAAGTAAATATTTTGTCCACGAAAATAGCCAACACTCATAATCCTTACAAACTCCCCCTTTGGCATTTTCGTGTGGCAAAACCTCTCACTTACTACATGACACTTATAACAATTGGATAAAAATACAATGAGGTCCCAGACTCCATAGTGGAACTATCCTATGGTCCAGTGAATCCATCTTCGCTGCAACTTGATAAGCCTGTAAGTAACTGAAATGACATTGACAAAGCATAGGACAACTTGGCATGAAAGCCTCATTGTACATTAGTTCAGTTTACATAAAAATAAGCAGAGTGTAAAGAATAATCATGTAGTATGCATTCATATCAATCAAGCTTAATTAAATATGTTCTCTCCCCTTATATGTATAACAAAATAAAAACATGGAAGTAAAAATTCTCTCCCCCTTTTTGACACACAAGAAGGATAAAACATTAGACAAATAATTGAAGTTAAACTCCTCCTAAAGATATAACAGTGTAAAATCAGAGTAATGTAAAAGTGCAATGTGCTTTAAACTCCCCCTAAGTTCTATGACACTCTAACTTAGAAACCAATTAAAAAAGTAATAAATGAAAATATTTTTTTTGTTTTTTTTTAATTTGCATACATAGCCACATAAGGTATTAAACTCATGTAATTACAAACAAGTACACACCCAATTGAGAACTCATCATTTTTTTTAAACTCTAATTTTGATTATTTATCATATAAATAAATAAGTAGAATAGAAGAGGTGCACACACACACTTTGCACATATAATGACATATTGACATTTACTTAAAATAGTATACATATTTAAACTCCACAAATATGTCAATTAATTCATTTATGACTTATCAAGAAAGACTCAAAAGAAAAAAAATATCACCTATCATATAAAATTATAATCAAGTCTTCAATCTTACAAAGTAAAATATATTTACTAAAAGAGGACTTAATTTTTTTATTTTTTTATTTTTATTTTTCTTATAAATGAGGTAAATGATATATATTTTTTTAACCTCTATTAGCTCTTTCTTTTTGTGCATTCCAAGTACAAGATTCATAAACAATCAGTTTTTGCATAATCTTTCCCTTCTTTTTTTTGCACGAGCCATAAACCTAGCACAATGACTTTCACACTAGTTGTGAGGTAGCCCTCTCCGTTCATTGCGGTAGCTTCACACATCACAGTAGGTAGCCCTCTCAATACTAGGTGCCTCCATACGGTAAAATTTTAGTAAGCAAAAGTAGAACTCAACACAATTTTACAATCAAGATTAGTAAAAGTCCTAGAGTCTTTCAAGAAAATTCATAAACTTCAAGCATAACATATATGTGTGTTCGTGAGTGTGTGAAGAAGTTTATGTCAACATCGATCATCACATGTATAAGAATATATGTGTATGCATAAGCCAAAATTGTAGCATAATTTCTACAATAAATATCAAAATGAGTTGAGTCACTAAAAATGAGATTATGTGTATGGAAGTATTAAATAAGTTGAATACTGTGTTGGCCAAACAAGGATGCTATTTTTTTTTTTTTGTAAGTTTAACTAATAAATAAAATAAAGACAATAAAGATTGCTCACCTAAGTTCATTTAAGCACTCTAACAAAAATACCTAGATGAAGGAATAAAAGATGGTCAGGTGACCAAGAAAAAACAACCTTTCCTAACCCACATTTTCTTGCATTTTTATTTCTCTATATCATTGGGTTGGGACTCAACTAACTTAGATTTCATAGGCATGTTTTTGAACTTAGCTGTTCTTCTCTCATTCATCCCAAATGAAGATGCAGTATGCATAATAGGATGATGATAATGAGTCATAGCATTAAAAGTACTAAATTTTTGCTTGCCTATTTGAACCTAACACTTCATGCTTCCTAGTAGAATTTTTGAACAAGTTATTATAATTTCCATTCATCCTTGAGTATGATGTAGCATGCATAGATGAATAATGCTTATGGGTCCTACTATGTGAAGCATGGAAAGAATGATTAAGTTTAGGAGCATTCATCAAATATCTACATTTTGGTCTTATATGACCTTTCCTACCACAATGATGACGGATAGACACAAACTTAACATTTTTTTCTACCATAGGTGCAATAGTTCTTTGTGCATAAGTAGTAACAAGAGGAGTAGAGTTTAAGGACCTTACAAATGTGGTTTTTGATGTTGAAGGTGTTGATTTGTTCATCTATGTATCCAAGACCTCTCTTATCTCCATTGTAGCTTTCCATAGTCTAGGACTTTGGTCAATTTTTCAAAGACCTATGGTCAAATTCTTCACCGTATCTTTAGCAATACTAAGTTCTTGCCTAAGCTTTTTGTTTTCCTCAAGTGGTTTCTACAAGTCTCAAATTCATGGCATTAATATTTTCGAGACAATTCCTTTTTATCTTTCTCTAGGCTAGAGGAATTTGTTTTGTGAATATTGATGATATCATTAAGTTTAGTTACTTCCACAAGTAGTTTATCTCTCTTCTCTAGAACCTAAACAATCCATGAATAGTTCCTCATAACTCGATACATTAAACTTAGACAATAAGAAAGAGGAGTTTACTTCCTCATTTTCTTCATCCGAGCTAGAGTCAGAGTCATTATGGTGTGCTTTGGTAGTTGCGGTAAAGGCACGATAGTTTGTGTCATCATCTTCTGAGTTACTAGCATTATCCCGCTTCACTTTCTCGTGTCACCGAAAGGTGTAGCATTAAATGCTTTTCCAAATTTATTTTTATTGTTTGCACAATCTATAGAAATATGACCAAAACCCCCACAAGTATAGCATCGAGGACTAGTGAGCTTAGTTTTCTTACCATCAGAGCTATGAGGCTTGATTTCCCTTGACTTTCGGTCCTTCGAACAACTAGATTGTCCCTTATTAGATTGATTATTTTGTTGACCCTTCATTTTCAGGAACTTCTTCAATTTTCGTGCTAGCGAGACTAATGACTCATCATTTATATCCTCATCACTATCAGAGATGTCCAGTTTGGAGCTTTTGAATGCCACATCCTTGATTTTCTTGGGATGATCAAGAGAAATCTCATAGGTTTGGATTGACCCGACAAGTTCATCAATATTTAGTGTGTCCACATTCTTGCTTTCCTCTATCGCTGTTACTTTCATCTTGTAGTCAGCTGTTAAGGAGCTTAGGAGTTTGCGCACTTGTATAGGTTGTGGAATTTTCTCACCAAGGTTAGAGCAAGCATTAGTGATATGACAGAAGCGAGCATAGAATTGACCAAAAGTTTCGTTGTTGCTCATTTTAATAGAATCAAACTCAGATGTTAGCAATCTCAATTTTGTTTGTTTTACTTGGGAAGTTCCTTCATGAGCAAGAGCGAGTGCATTCCATGCATCTTTAGCAGTCTCACAGTCGGAGATGCGACGAAGCTCATCCATGGACACCGCAAAGAAATATTGAGCTTAGACTTTTTTGGTTTGCCCCACTAAAGTACGTTCATCGCTGGTCCGGTCTCTTCTTGGCTTTATGATTGTTACACCATCTTTTGTTACGTAAGGTGGTTCCCAACTATCAAGAATAGCATCCCGGACTTTTCATCTTGTCTGAGAAAGGCTTGCATGCGAGCCTTCCAGTAAGGATAATTAAACCCATCAAAGAGTGGGGGTCTAACAGATGACCCACCTTCTTTCATTTGGTCCATAAGTAAGTGTGTGTGTCCCTAAGATCAATCTCACTAAGTGTGTCTAGTGTCGGCTCTGATACCAATTGAAAGTTTATAAGATATGAACCTGATTAACCTAGAGGGGTGAATAATTTATTTTTAATTTTTATCAATTTATAATTTAATAACAAACAAAGAGGCCAGACATGCAATTACATATAAGAATAAAATGCGAAAATAAAATAATAACATACGATATTTTTAGGTGGAAACAACCTAGGCCATAACAATGACCTAAGAGGAAAACCACCGGTCCACTAGACCACCTAACTTTCCACTATGAAAATCAAATGTTCAAGTACAAACTCGGTCTTATGCTACACTCCCTAGGATACTGCCCCAATGTACTTTACTTACGAGCCACCTTTCTGTTTTCATAGTTTCCAATATTAGCGTGAGCGGTTTCGGACCAACGTTCCAATAAGCTTCTCGCCAATCAGATCGTTCACAAATGAACTACAAAAAGGTTAGCACAAAAAGAAACACAAGTGCCCGTGTGTGTTCTAGAACGGATTTAACAATGAATAATCTTAACTAGATGATTCAAAACATATATCACTTAAATCAAATCAACTAGAATATTCTAGAGCAAAAAAATTAAGCAAAGATCAATAAAAGATAGCTTCTTTGAAATTTAATAATTAAATCAAATAATCATGATCGTTCATAAAATTATTTAATCTAAATAATCAAATAATCAAGAGACAACTATATAAATATAAAAGTACCAAATAAATATATTTAATATATAATCTTATAAATCAATATATATATTAATTACCTTTGTCGCCGAAATATGTAATAACTGATGTTGATGAAAGTGAACTGCAACTCTACCTTTTCATTCACAGCATATCTATATTAATTCCTATATTACCTTAAGTGCAGCTCTTTAATGTTAGCCTTTTCTTCTTCTTTTTCTTTCGGTAGTGAACGGCTAGCATATATATATAACAATTTGCAGCAGTTTCTTTTTTCTTTCTATTCGGCCACACCTTATTCACTTTCTATTTTTCCCTACTAACACACTAACCCTAATGTCTCTATATATATATAGATAATAATAATACTTAATGATATTAGGGTTAGGGTTAAATGTGTTTTAGTCTTAACTTTTCAAAGCTCATTAAAAACAAAAACTTAATATTATCTTAAGATATATTATAAAAATATTTAATTAATAATTTCATAAATTAATTAAAATTTGAATAAATATTTTAACATAAAATATAATTTCATATTTATGAAAATGTGTTATTAAATGCATGAATGCAATCCTATGTGTCGTAGTTATAAAAAAACATACCTGAAGTACGAATATCTGGAACTTGAATATTTGTTCGGCTTTTCTTGATAAACTTGATAGCAGGTCTAAAAACAAACTTACAAGTAAATATTTTGTCCACGAAAATAGCCAACACTCATAATCCTTACAAACTCCCCCTTTGGCATTTTCGTGTGGCAAAACCTCTCACTTACTACATGACACTTATAACAATTGGATAAAAATACAATGAGGTCCCAGACTCCATAGTGGAACTATCCTATGGTCCGGTGAATCCATCTTCGCTGCAACTTGATAAGCCTGTAAGTAACTGAAATGACATTGACAAAGCATAGGACAACTTGGCATGAAAGCCTCATTGTACATTAGTTCAGTTTACATAAAAATAAGCAGAGTGTAAAGAATAATCATGTAGTATGCATTCATATCAATCAAGCTTAATTAAATATGTTCTCTCCCCTTATATGTATAACAAAATAAAAACATGGAAGTAAAAATTCTCTCCCCCTTTTTGACACACAAGAAGGATAAAACATTAGACAAATAATTGAAGTTAAACTCCTCCTAAAGATATAACAGTGTAAAATCAGAGTAATGTAAAAGTGCAATGTGCTTTAAACTCCCCCTAAGTTCTATGACACTCTAACTTAGAAACCAATTAAAAAAGTAATAAATGAAAATATATTTTTTTTGTTTTTTTTTTAATTTGCATACATAGCCACATAAGGTATTAAACTCATGTAATTACAAACAAGTACACACCCAATTGAGAACTCATCATTTTTTTTAAACTCTAATTTTGATTATTTATCATATAAATAAATAAGTAGAATAGAAGAGGTGCACACACACACTTTGCACATATAATGACATATTGACATTTACTTAAAATAGTATACATATTTAAACTCCACAAATATGTCAATTAATTCATTTATGACTTATCAAGAAAGACTCAAAAGAAAAAAAATATCACCTATCATATAAAATTATAATCAAGTCTTCAATCTTACAAAGTAAAATATATTTACTAAAAGAGGACTTAATTTTTTTATTTTTTTATTTTTATTTTTCTTATAAATGAGGTAAATGATATATATTTTTTTAACCTCTATTAGCTCTTTCTTTTTGTGCATTCCAAGTACAAGATTCATAAACAATCAGTTTTTGCATAATCTTTCCCTTCTTTTTTTTGCACGAGCCATAAACCTAGCACAATGACTTTCACACTAGTTGTGAGGTAGCCCTCTCCGTTCATTGTGGTAGTTTCACACATCACAAGATGGTAGCCTTCTCAATACTAGGTGCCTCCATACGGTAAAATTTTAGTAAGCAAAAGTAGAACTCAACACAATTTTACAATCAAGATTAGTGAAAGTCCTAGAGTCTTTCAAGAAAATTCATAAACTTCAAGCATAACATATATGTGTGTTCGTGAGTGTGTGAAGAAGTTTATGTCAACATCGATCATCACATGTATAAGAATATATGTGTATGCATAAGCCAAAATTGTAGCATAATTTCTACAATAAATATCAAAATGAGTTGAGTCACTAAAAATGAGATTATGTGTATGGAAGTATTAAATAAGTTGAATACTGTGTTGGCCAAACAAGGATGCTATTTTTTTTTTTTTGTAAGTTTAACTAATAAATAAAATAAAGACAATAAAGATTGCTCACCTAAGTTCATTTAAGCACTCTAACAAAAATACCTAGATGAAGGAATAAAAGATGGTCGTGTGACCAAGAAAAACAACCTTTCCTAACCCACATTTTCTTGCATTTTGATTTCTCTATATCATTGGGTTGGGACTCAACTAACTTAGGTTTCATAGGCATGTTTTTGAACTTAGTTGTTCTTTTCTCATTCATCCCAAATGAAGATGCAGTATGCATAATAGGATGATGATAATGAGTCATAGCATTAAAAGTACTAAATTTTGCTTGCCTATTTGAACCTAAGACTTCATGCTTCCTAGTAGAATTTTTGAACAAGTTATTATAATTTCCATTCATCCTTGAGTATGATGTAGCATGCATAGATGAATAATGCTTATGGGTCCTACTATGTGAAGCATGGAAAGAATGATTAAGTTTAGGAGCATTCATCAAATATCTACATTTTGGTCTTATATGACCTTTCCTACCACAATGATGAGATAGACACAAACTTAACATTTTTTTCTACCATAGGTGCAATAGTTCTTTGTGCATAAGTAGTAACAATAGGAGTAGAGTTTAAGGACCTTACAAATGTGGTTTTTGATGTTGAAGGTGTTATTTGTTCATCTATGTATCCAAGACCTCTCTTATCTCCATGTAGCTTTCCATAGTCTAGGACTTTGGTCAATTTTTTCAAGACCTATGGTCAAATTCTTTACTGTATGTTTATGAATACTAAATTCTTGCCTAACCTTTTTTTTTTCTCAGTGGTTTCTACAAGTCTCAAATTCATGGCATTAATATTTTCAGACAATTCCTTTTTATCTTTCTCTAGGCTAGAGGAATTTGTTTTGTGAATATTGATGATATCATTAAGTTTAGTTACTTCCACAAGTAGTTTATCTCTCTCTTCTCTAGAACCTAAACAATCCATGAATAGTTCCTCATAACTCGATACATTAAACTTAGACAATAAGAAAGAGGAGTTTACTTCCTCATTTTCTTCATCCGAGCTAGAGTCAGAGTCATTATGGTATGCTTTGGTAGTTGCGGTGAAGGCACGATAGTTTGTGTCATCATCTTCTGAGTTACTAGCATTATCCTGCTCACTTTCCGTGTCACTGAGTGTAGCATTAAATGCTTTTCCAAATTTATTTTTATTGTTTGCACAATCTATAGAAATATGACCAAAACCCTCACAAGTATAGCATCGAGGACTAGTGAGCTTAGTTTTCTTACCATCAGAGCTATGAGGCTTGATTTCCCTTGACTTTCGGTCCTTCGAACAACTAGATTGTCCCTTATTAGATTGATTATTTTGTTGACCCTTCATTTTCAGGAACTTCTTCAATTTTCGTGCTAGCGAGACTAATGACTCATCATTTATATCCTCATCACTATCAGAGATGTCCAGTTTGGAGCTTTTGAATGCCACATCCTTGATTTTCTTGGGACGATCAAGAGAAATCTCATAGGTTTGGATTGACCCGACAAGTTCATCAATATTTAGTGTGTCCACATTCTTGCTTTCCTCTATCGCTGTTACTTTCATCTTGTAGTCAGCTGTTAAGGAGCTTAGGAGTTTGCGCACTTGTATAGGTTGTGGAATTTTCTCACCAAGGTTAGAGCAAGCATTAGTGATATGACAGAAGCGAGCATAGAATTGACCAAAAGTTTCGTTGTTGCTCATTTTAATAGAATCAAACTCAGATGTTAGCAATCTCAATTTTGTTTGTTTTACTTGGGAAGTTCCTTCATGAGCAAGAGCGAGTGCATTCCATGCATCTTTAGCAGTCTCACAGTCGGAGATGCGACGAAACTCATCCATCGACACTGCAGCAAATATTGAGCTTAGACTTTTTTGGTTTGCCCCACTAAGGGTACGTTCATCAGTGGTCCAGTCTCTTCTTGGCTTTATGATTGTTACACCATCTTTTGTTACAGAAGGTGGTTCCCAACTATCAAGAATAGCATCCCAGACTTTTTCATCTTGTCTGAGAAAGGCTTGCATGCGAGCCTTCCAGTAAGGATAATTAAACCCATCAAAGAGTGGGGGTCTAACAGATGACCCACCTTCTTTCATTTGGTCCATAAGTAAGTGTGTGTGTCCCTAAGATCAATCTCACTAAGTGTGTCTAGTGTCGGCTCTGATACCAATTGAAAGTTTATAAGATATGAACCTGATTAACCTAGAGGGGGGTGAATAGGTTATTTTTAATTTTTATCAATTTATAATTTAATAACCTAAACAAAGCGGCCAGACATGCAATCGCGTGTAAGAATAAAGTGCGGAAATAAAATAATAACACGCGATATTTTTAGGTGGAAACAACCTAGGCCACAACAATGACCTAAGAGGAAAACCACCGGTCCACCGGACCACCTAACTTTCCACTATGAAAATCAAATGTTCAAGTATAAACTCGGTCTTATGCTACCCTCCCTAGGATACTGCCCCAATGTACTTTACTTACGAGCCCCTGCTCTGTTTTCATAGTTTCCAATATTAGCGTGAGCGGTTTCCAGACCAACGTTCCAATAAGCTTCTCGCCAATCAGATCGTTCACAAATGAACTGCAAAAAGGTTAGCACAAAAAGAAACACAAGTGCCCGTGTGTGTTCTAGAACGGATTTAACAATGAATAATCCTAACTAGATGATTCAAAACATATATCACTTAAATCAAATCAACTAGAATATTCTAGAGCAAAAAAATTAAGCAAAGATCAATAAAAGATAGCTTCTTTGAAATTTAATAATTAAATCAAATAATCATGATCGTTCATAAAATTATTTAATCTAAATAATCAAATAATCAAGAGACAACTATATAAATATAAAAGTACCAAATAAATATATTTAATATATAATCTTATAAATCAATATATATATTAATTACCTTTGTCGCCGAAATATGTAATAACTGATGTTGATGAAAGTGAACTGCAACTCTACCTTTTCATTCACAGCATATCTATATTAATTCCTATATTACCTTAAGTGCAGCTCTTGAATGTTAGCCTTTTCTTCTTCGTTTTTCATTCGGCAGTGAACAGCTAACATATATATATAACAATTTGCAGCAGTTTCTTTTTTTCTTTCTATTCGGCCACACCTTATTCGCTTTCTATTTTTCCCTACTAACACACTAACCCTAATGTCTCTATATATATATAGATAATAATAATACTTAATGATATTAGGGTTAGGGTTAAATGTGTTTTAGTCTTAACTTTTCAAAGCTCATTAAAAACAAAAACTTAATATTATCTTAAGATATATTATAAAAATATTTAATTAATAATTTCATAAATTAATTAAAGTTTGAATAAATATTTTAACATAAAATATAATTTCATATTTATGAAAATGTGTTATTAAATGCATGAATGCAATCCTATGTGTCGTAGTTATAAAAAAACATACCTGAAGTACGAATATCTGGAACTTGAATATTTGTTCGGCTTTTCTTGATAAACTTGATAGCAGGTCTAAAAACAAACTTACAAGTAAATATTTTGTCCACGAAAATAGCCAACACTCATAATCCTTACAAATTCATATATTTAACTTTAATTCAAAATAATAAAATATTAGCATCAAACATTATAAATATTAAAATAAAATAAAAAACATGATGATAAACTTAAAATTAAAACTTTTAAGGTTTTCCACTCATCTTTAAAGTTTCTTATATTTTGTTTAACTCTAAATTTTTATTTTCTCTAATATTATCTTGTTTCATATTTTATTTTATTTGAAAATTTGTAATACAAAAATTTTAGTATTTTTTCAATAGCTTTTCATTTATTTTTATCACTACTCCAAAACCGACTCATTTCGGTAGTTCAAGAAAATATATGCAACAAGCGCAAAAAAATATTATATTTATTAGTGTTTTATTTTTAACAATATATATTTTCAAATATATTCTCAAGCTTAAAATCTTAAATCAAATCTTATTCTTTATATTTTAATACATTTATTTTAGTTTTAGTTTTTAACACTTATACATAAATAATATTAATACTTATTAAATTATTATATTTTTATTTATGTTAGATAATTTTTGTATAAGTTATAATGTGCTAACGCTAAAGCTCTCTTGTAACGTAACATAAAAGTTTTATCTTTAATTTAGAAGACTCCACCATAGCTCTTAGCCTCTTATTACATCTATATCATGATATATTTTTTACTCCTAAATATTTAAATACAATTCTCTATTTTGTACAAAAAAAATTATACTTCAACCTCCCTCAAAATGTTTTTCTAGCCTTGCCCCTAAACATTAACCACTAATAGTGTTATGAAAATGAACCTACTATATATTATTAATATTGACTAATCCAAACACAATGTAAATACTTGAAATAAAACATTTATATAAAAATATAACACACCAAGAATTATAGTGGATCAACTTAACCAATGTGGTAACTCTAATCTACCTCTTCACCCCTCTAATAGAGATTATTTCCACTAGCTTCAAAGGTGGAAATTACAAATACAACAAAAAAATCTTGAAAAGAAAACACATTCAAAGAGACCTCTCAAAGCTCTCACACTTAACAATGGTGGAAATCCTATTCTAACTTTTCTGACCCTTTTCTTCCTAGCTTAAAATGCTCTCTTAAATCTTATAAGGCATACAATGTGTGCTTATACATGCCCAAATGTGTAATTATAAAAATTTCCAATATGTTCCAAGCCCCCATTAACTAAATTTTGTGCCCTTTTTTGCCATTTGCTCTATGAATTTTACAGGCTTAATTGATCGAGCCCTTTTTTAATCAATTGAGCTATTGAAATAAGGTACCAAAATTCAAGTAGAAACTCCTTGAGCAAAGTACAATCGATCTATCATACTTGATCGATCGACTCCCTTTTTCGATCAATCGAGAACCCCAAAAACCAATTTTCTTCATTCCTTGCAATGCTCTTAGTCCAACTTTTAATGCTTGATTGATGCTTAATCAATCAAATCCCTTCTCAATCAATTGAGATCACTAAAAACTAATTTTCTTCATTCCTTGCGATACTCCTAATCCAAAATTTAATGTCTAATCACCCATAATGGTTTTCAATCATCCCCTATGAATTTGCATTAGAATATTACAATTCTTCATCTTGATACCAATCCTTGGAACTCACTCTCTTAGATGGAGACCCACCCTTTTAATATCATTTAGATAGGTTGTCACCTTGACCAAAGTTTGAAACTTCACAAACTTTGCCAAGGGAACTGGTTTTGTTGTCATGTCTATCAAGTTATCACTCGTGTGAATTTTCACCAACTCCACCACACCTTGTTTTGTCATCTCTCATTTGAAGTGTAGCTTCACATCTACATGGTTCGTACAATCATTAAATTAAATATTCTCAGTCACGAAAATTGCACTTGATTTTTCCAATGAATTGTGACATTATTTCATTCAAAACTACATTCATTTGCCAAACCCATCAACTATATAGCTTCCTTCATCGCTTCCATTTTGGCAACAAATTTGCCTATATAGAAGAAAAATTCACCATTGATTGTGAATTGGCCTGCCAATTTACCAAGTTTTCTCCAAATCCAAACAAGTATCTTGTCATAGATCGCCTTTTATCACAATCATCGATAAAGTTAGAATCCACATAACACATCACACTAAAATTAACTCCTCAAAGCAATCATAGAGAAGACAAACTCTAGTTATACCCTATAAATACCTCATCAACCATTCATCACCCCCCAAAGATTTTTCTCTGAATTAGCCATGTAGCAATTCACCAAACTTGCACCAACTACAACATTCGGCCTTGTACAAATCATCAAATATATCAAGCTACCCACCATATTTGCATAGGGCACCTACTCTATTTCTTCCTTCTCCTCATTAGTTGAAGGAGAGTTTGAGGCTAACAACAATTTCACCCTTGTTCTTTTCAACAAATCTCGTGAGTTACTCCATGAAAATTTCTTCCTAAAGATATCTAGGCCAAAAAGTAGTTTTCTCATTTATTTGATCAAATTTCATATTATTATGCATAACTATAGACAACAATAATCTTATGGAATTATGCTTAACAACATGTACAAAAATTTCAATAGTTAATACCTTCTCTTGGGCAAACCCCTTTGCAACAACTCCACACTTGTAGCTAACTAGCTTGACACACCTTCCATCACTTTGTAGACCCATTTATTTCCCACAACTTTATAACCTTTCGGTCAAGTAACTAGCATCTATGTCTTATTCTTACATAGAGAACTCATTTCTTCTTTAATAACATTCATTCATTTAACAACATCATTCCTACTTATGGATTCTTTATAGGATCTTGGCTCAAGTCCCAAGATCTTTGACTCCATAATCAATGCATAGGCTATAAGGTTCAACCTCTTAGGATCTCTAGTCATGCGTCAACTCTAATCATTACTAAGATACCCCAAGAATATACGCTTTGATATTCTTGGGTCCTACTTTTCTTGCCTCACTTGTATATATACGACACAACCAAAAACAAATAAATGGTCATATTTAATATGTTTACCAAACCATACCTCTTATGCCATCTTGATTTTGAGCAGCATCAAAGGATACCTATTGATAAGGTATTTAGCCATAGAACTGACTTTTCCCCAAAATATATTGAGCATGGATGCATCAAAAAGCATACACCTCACTCTCTCCAAGAGTATTTTATTCATTCTCTCCCCTAAACCACTTTGAAGTGGATTTTTAGGAACAATCATATACCTTGTGATACCATTCTTCCTACAAAAGGTTGTGAAAACCTCATTTCAAAACTCCAAACTATTTTCAGTTCTTAAACACTTAACCTTGATCCTAATCTAACCTTTTATGCTTAATCACCTATAATGGTTTTCAAGCATCCCCATAGATCTGCATCACAATATTAAAATTAGAAAATAATTGAAATATATAGCATATATGTATGACACATAGTAAAAATACTACTCCTACAAATATTCACTACTACAAAAAGAGGTATTTAAGTCGATATGTAAATTCAGTTTTTGGAAAAAAAAATCAACTTATAATGAAATTAAAGTCGGTTCAGTATAGAACCGACGCTATCCACGTAAGACATGACATCGGTTGATGTGTCGAACCGACGCTACACGTGGACGTAGCATCAATTCCAGGTGTCAATAGACGTTACGCTACGTGGATAGCATCGATTGACACCTAGAATAGATGCTACGTCCTACGTGGATAGCGTTGGTTGACACGTAGAACCGACGCTACACACGTGGATAAATTCTTTTCTCTTCTCTCTTTCCGAGACAGAAACTATTTCAAGCACTACATAACTCTCAAAAACCCAAAACCTCATCCACTCTTTCTCATTTTCCGGCCACCTACAACCACCAATTCCAACGTCGGTTAATAGGTTTTTTTCTCTCTAACTAATCTTTTAGATCCCCTATTTTTTTGAGCAAAATACTCAAAAAATTTATACCCATTTCTCACTTACAAAACACCATTTTTTCTTCATTTCTTTTATTTTGTCACTTTATTTACTCTTGTAAGTATTTCTATTAATCCTACGCACTTATTATTCATATTTTTTTCTGTTATTATGTGTTATTATTTATGTGTATAAATTTCAATATTATATATGTAGGTTTGTATTATAACATCGGGAGAAGAATATGATGATTTTGAATAACATAAGAAAACACCATGATAATTTTTCTACTATTAATTAATATTTTATTTTTTAATTACTTATATTATTTAAACTATTTGTTAAACAGATTTTATTTTTTTCTGCTATTATTTAGTGATTGAATACAGGTTTTAATTTGAATATAACAGAAAATGAGTAAATTTTGTAAAAAAAAAATTTAATTTAAACTCAGTTTACATGTTGAATCGACTTTAAATTGGTTTAAAGTTGATTTTTAACCAACTTAAATACCCTTTTTGTAGTAGTGATTATTGACAGATTTTGAAATCATTCAAATATAAATCAATTGCTCGGACTTCATTTTGATAATAGTGTAACAATGATTAATTTCAATGAGTCTAGAAACCAAATCATATAGATCATAAATATAATTTTATTTGAGATATTGTATTTATTTTGTCAAAATTGTATAAAGTATCATTTCATTTATTTGAATGTGTAATTTAATTCTTCATATAAATTATCAACATCTAATGATTATTTGTGTCTTCTTAAACTTAGTTTATAAATTATTATATATACAAGAGTATTGAGTTTAAATGAAATTATCAAAATAATATGTGATGAATTATTAAAATTGAGATCTTCAATCAAGTCATGAGTACAGATCATATTAATTTGGAATAGAGTAACCATGCACTTAGTTAAAGGTACTTTTTATATAAATAGGATCAAATATATTAGAAATAGTATGTAATATTTGTTTACAAAGATAACATTTTCAATCATGTTGTTCGATGATAATATGCATAATCTAGTGATATGATCACATAAAGTTATTCTTTATGAATCATGTGTACTCGAGGAGAAAGAGAAGAGATATAAATTTACACCTTATTCAAATTATGTACTAACTATATAGGACCAACCTATAAGTAATGATATATCAATAGATTATTTAAGTTTTAAGCTCGAATAAAGAGCAATTATAAATTTGATATATCAATTCTAGGTTTTTAGTGGAGTAATACTGAAATTAATAAAATTGATATATAACTAAGAAGTTAATTAAAATATAAAATTTTATTTAACTTGAACTTATAATTCCATCTATCCTCGAGAACTATATAGTTAATTATGAATTAATTATTTTATTAAGAGTCATAAATGTTAAATAAATATATAAAGATAAAATAAAAATTATACTAATAAAGTATTTAATCTATGGGACTAATTAAATTATATATTGTTAGTGGGATTAAATCATCAAATAATCATGTAATTAATTACTAAAAATTAAAATGCAAAAATATGTTTATGGTACACATGTATAGCTTATTGGATAAGTAATAACATTTAGGCACTTGCTAGCGGCACCTAATGTCCCCTTTTTTATTTTTGTTCTGTGCTGAAGGCTTAATTAGAAAAAAGAAAAAGAGGTTACGGGGGTTATCAATTGGGCCTTGCTAGTTCCCCTAGATGCTAGAGGTCATGTGGTTTCACACCTATTTTTTATAGATGATAGTTTACTTTTTATTGAAGCTACAATCCCCAATGCTCAAGAAGTGGTATCATTGCTCTTGGAATGTGAAAAAGCTTTGGATGGAAAAATTAATAGAGGTAAGTCTACGATGGTTAGCTTAGATGTGGCAGATGTTGTCAAAGAAGATATTTTTTAAGTGTTGTCTATCAAAGGGTTCCATGAGAAGTATTTGGGCTGACCCTTTTTTTTTGTTAGGATAAGACTCGTGCTTTCTCACATTTGAAAGAAAAGCTCTATTGACTTAACCATTACTGGAAAGAAAAACTACTTTCAGTTGTTGGCAAGAAGATCTTGATTAGGTCTTCAATGTACCCATTTGTGTGATACGAGTATCTTCAAGCTCCCCAAAAAGTTCTACGAGGAAATCAATCACTTAATTATAAATTTTTGGTGGGGAAACTATATGTCTAGGGGCATTAATTGGCTTAATTTGAAAGAGATGTGCTTGTCAAAAGCACTTAGCGGTTTAGGTTTTCAAGACTTTGGAAGCTTTAGTTTGGCTTTGCTAGCTAAGCATGGTAGGCAAATAATCTCAAATCCCAGCTCCTTAGATGCTCGGGTTTTCAAATTTAAATATTTTATGACATCTTCTTTCTTAGATTGTCCAGATAAAGGGTCCTATTCTTGGAAAAATATTTTGGTTGCTCGAGAGATTCTTCAAAAGGGGTTTTGTTGGAATGTTTCAAATGGTTTTTTCATTAACATTTAGATAAAACCGTTGCTCCCTTCTAACTAAGGATGTTCATAAATCGGAACGGATTGGATCAGATCGAACAGTTTTACAACGATCCGGTCCGGTTTGTATTAATTTGAAACCGTTCGAACCAGATCGAACCGGTTTAATAATATATTAAAAATTTCACATTATTCTTCATTAAATGTATAAAAAAATCAAATCAAACCGGACCGAACCGTTTTATAAATCAAACGATTATGTCTGGTTTTTATTACTTAAAACCGTTTCAAACGGTCCGGTTCGATCCAATTAAAGTTTTTTAACCAAAATCGAACCGGATCGGACCATTGGACACCCCTACTTCTAACGCCTTTTGAGTTTTATCAATTAGGAAACCATTGTTCCCATTTTGGTCTCTGATTTGAAGGATCATGATTCTTGGTGTTGGAAATCCCAATTGGTGTGAGATACTTTTATAAATTTGAAAGGTAAAGAAATTCTTCCTATCACACTTGGTGATGGTAGAGACCATGATAATATATTTTGGGCCTTTTAAAGTGATGGAATTTTTGTTGGTGTTGTGGTGCATGCTGCAACAGTGGCAGACACCAATGCTCAGTGGAGAAAAACATGGAGCAGACAATAATATTAGTGGCGCCATAAAACATGGATGTGCAAGAATTATGGTTATTGTTTAATTTTCGTTTTCCTTGTATACATATATCTTAACTCTTGTATAGAAACAGAACAGATAATATGAAATAGATATGATAATTATCAGAAACACAATATTTGTCATGGTATTAGAGCAAGTTATTGCTTATGGAATTACCTGCTACGCTGATTTCTATTCTCAGACCATTTGATTCCTGATTTCTGGTTTCTGATTTCTGGTGTGACCATTCTGGTTTACACTTACCCTTTGTTTTTTGATCTCTGATTTCTGGTGTGACAATTCTGGTTTACTCGTGAAACTATACCAATTCTATTTTCTCGAAGAAACGTGAATCGTAGAGATGAACAGTGTCGCGCCATAGAAGTGGTTATGAAAAAAATTCAAAGTGAACGTCTTTTAGGCGAGAGGCCTCTTGATGTCACTGTGTACCTTGTTTGTGTGTATAGTTGGCTGGAAGGAAAAAAAACAGATCAGTTGCAATATTGAAAAAGAAGAAGAAGAAAAAAAAATGTTTTCGTGTTCTGGAAATCTAAATCGAAACGAACACGAATAAGAAGAAGAAGAAAAGACAGAGAGGACGATCTAGTATCCAGAAATACTTGTTTTCCAAAAGGGAAAAAAATATCATTTCGAAAAGAAACAAAATGCAACTCAGACTTTCTAGTTAGAGCTCGAAGGAAAAAACAACATTGAGGTCGCAGTTTGTAGCTGCGTGTGAGCTCATAGCTCGCGACGATAAACGACGATGAGGTTGCAGTTGTAGCTATGTCCATTGGCTGATGTATGAACTCTCACAGAGATGGAGACGGAGGACCAGGTGAAGGGCTGAAACCGTCTGAACCTCCGGATGCACCATTTCGGTGGATCTAAAATAAGAGGAAAGCACTCGACCATCTTTCTGAATTCGCGCAGGAAGATCAGAAGAAGAAGGACACCGCTGCGCGAATGGGAAATTAGGAAAAAGGAAGAAAAAAAATTAGATTTCATGGCAGAATCTAGAGATTTAACCAACGATTTCATATTGGAAGATTTGACGACAAATATGACGGAAGTTCTAACTAGAGCTCAGATAACCTCACAACTTTCGCTAACTGAAGCATCGACTACTCCCATTAGTATCAAGCTGGGAGGATCCAACTATGCCTTGTGGTCCCAGGTGGTGGAGATGTATATCTCTGGCAAAGACAAACTGGGATATATTAATGGGGATTTTCCTCAACCTACTGAAACCGACCCCTCATTCAGAAGATGGCATACTGAAAATTCCATTGTCAAAGGATGGTTGATCAATTCAATGAACCCCTCCTTGATTGCAAATTTTATTCGATTCTCAACTGCGAAACATGTTTGGGATTCTGCTGCTACCACCTACTATGATGGGACAGACACGTCTCAAGTGTATGATTTTCGCCGTCGAGTTACTCGTATGAAGTAGGCGGGTGGATCCAATGACCTTCAAGGGTTGTGGCGAGAAATTTATTTTTGTCATCCTAATCCAATGGAGTGTGCAAATGACATACAAAAATACAAATCCATCGTACAAGAAGATCGAGTGTATACCTTCCTCGATGGACTTGATGATAGATTAGATAAAACTCGAAGTGATGTGCTTCAAATCAAACCATTTCCTACGGTGGAACAAGCCTATGGATTCATCCATAGGGAAAAGGTCTGGCAGACTGTGATGATCACGGGTATAGATACGACATTCGGAGCAGTTATGGCTTTCAAAGGGATCAAGGGACACTATAATCCATTGCCACCTAAACCAGGAACCTTTTTGGGTAGCAAGAAATCCACGGGAAATCCACCGTCTATTGACATGAAATGTGGCCATTGTGGAAACTCTAAACACACCCGTGAAAACTGCTTCAAACTACATGGGTATCCAAAATGGTGGAATGATCTTCAAGCACGGAAGAAACGGGAAACCATTGGGTGAGCCACTATGGCTACCAATAATGCATCATTATCCCTTATTCCTCAAGCCGAATCTTCCCATGATCCAGGTATTTCAAGTAAAGCATTTCACATCTCTACTCGTAGTGATAATAACGATTGGATTCTAGACTCTGGAGCTACAGATCATATGACATTTGACCCAAAAGATCTCTCCAATACAACCCAATGGGGTCATCTATCCACTTACAGGGGATGGAACATTGACTTTATCTCCTTCATTATCATTATCTAATACATTACTTGTTCCCTCTCTTTCAAACAGACTAATGTCTGTCAGTCAGGTCACTTTGGATCTTCACTGTGTAGTTTTGATGTATTCTACCTTTTGTCTTCTACAGGATATTCTCACCAAGGAGATCATTGGGCGTGGTACTAAGAGGGGAGGGTTATATTATGTGGATGACCTCAGTTCAAGAAGAGTAAATCACATGCAACACACTATTGGTAACAAGGAACCCCAGATTTGGTTATGTCATCGTCGATTTGGGCATCCATCATTCGGGTATTTAAAGCACCTACTCCCCAGTTTATTTTCAAATATCACACATTACGATTTCAAGTGTGATACTTGTATCCTAGCAAAAAGTCATAGGGCATCTTATCCTATAAGCATGAATAAAAGTATGAATCCTTTTGCTTTGGTACATTCTGATGTTTGGGGAACTACGTCATCGGGTCATCGTTGGTTTGTTATTTTTGTTGATGATTGTATACGAATAACATGGCTTTACCTTCTCAAACATAAAGATGAAGTATTTCTACATTTCACTTGTTTCACACCATGGTTCAGACACAATTTTCTGAAAAAATTAAGATTCTTAGGTCTGATAATAGAGGGGAGTATGTTAATCAACAATTCCGGACATACTTGGACAACCATGGTATTCTCCATGAAACCTCGTGTTCATAAACCCCACAATAGAATGAGACTACGGAGAGGGAGAATCGACATATTTTAGAAACTGCTTGGGCCTTACTAATCGGTGCATATATGCCTAATAAATACTGGAGTGATGTTGTTACTACAGCTCTGTATCTACTGAATCGTATGCCCACAAAAACCTTACAATTTTAGACTCCATTAAAGGTGCTATCTGATCATGTTCCCTTGCCTACTATTTTGATGCTTCTGTCCCGTATTTTTGGATGTGTTGCTTTTGTCCACCTCCACAAAAATCAACAAACTAAGTTGGATCCATGTGCTGTCTGATGTGTATTCTTGGGGTATGGCGTACAAAAAAAGGGCTACCGATGCTACGATCCAATTACTAAAAAAACCTATATTATCATGGATGTCACTTTCCTAGAGTCTGAATGGTTTTTCCCATCACTGGTATCCAATTACCCTCTTTAGGGGGAGAGTTATGGTGAAGAACGAAATTGGCTTGATGTTGAAATATTAGATACTAGTAATAATCCAGCATACTCGGATCATGCCAACAATATGGAGGAGCCAGTACTTAGACTAGACCTTGAACTTCGAAGAACTGAAGCTGAAGTAGTAACTGAATCTCCAGAAGATGAAGTGGTTGATGCAACCCTCCACTCTCTAGTACCCAATGATCCTCCTGCTGAGAATACTCCTAAGGTAAGCTATCCTATCACACCTTTACAAACTAACGTTATAGATACATATGTTGGTTATGTTCTACCTTTTAGACACAATCGAGGCAAACCTCCAAATCGATACTCCTCAGAAAGAGAAGAACGACAATCCAAGTATCCAATAGCCAATTATGTATCTACTCAAGGGTCATCAGAACCTATCAGGGCGTTTGCACAAACAATCTCATCATGTCAAATCCCAAGTAGCGTTGAAGAAGCCTTATCTGATCTAAGATGGGCTCAAGCTATAAAAGAAGAATTTGAGGCATTGTAGAAGAATAACACATGGGCGTTAAGAAAGTTGCCTCAAGGGAGGAAGATGGTAGGATGCAAGTGGATTTTCTCCATTAAGTATAAAGCATATGGGTTAGTTGATCGATATAAGGCGAGGCTAGTAGCAAAAGGATATACACAGAAACATGGGATAGATTATCAAGAAACCTTCTCACCTGTGGCTAAACTAAAAACTGTGAGAGTTTTGTTATCTCTTGCAGTAAATTTAGATTGGCCATTGCACCAACTTGATGTGAAGAATGCCTTCCTTCATGGTGACCTTGAAGAAGAGATTTACATGGATATCCCACCATGATATATTGTTACATCAGGAAAAAAACTGCATGTAGATTACAATGAGTATTGTATGGATTAAAACAATCACCTCGAGCATGGTTTGGTAGATTGAGTTCAACAATGAGAAAATATGGGTTTCAACAAAGCAACTCTGACCATACTCTTTTCCTAAAACATCCATTGGGAAAAATAACAGCCTTTATAATCTATATAGACGACATGATCATTACAGGGGATGATAAAGAAGAAATCTCTAGGTTTCAAGAACAACTGTCAAATGAGTTTGAAATGAAGGACTTGGGAGGGCTCAAATACTTCTTAGGCATTGAGGTAACAAGATAAAAACAAGGTATATGTCTTTCCCAAAGGAAATATACTCTAGATCTACTGGCAGAGGCAGGATTACTAGATTGTAAACTTATTGATATTCTGATGGTCCAAAATCATAAACTTAGAGAATATGTGGACCAAGTACCAGTAGATAAACAAAGATATCAACGGTTAGTAGGTAAACTCATATACTTATCTCATACTCGACCTGATATTGCTTATGTTGTGAGTGTCATGAGTCAGTTTATGCACTGCCTAAGTGAAGACCATATGGATGTCGTCATGCGAATACTCCGTTATTTAAAATCCTCCCCTGGGAAAGGACTTATGTTTTCAAAGAATGGTCAATTAGAAGTCGTTGGATATACAAATTCAGACTAGGTAGGGAATATGAAGGATAGGAAATCTACTGCTGGGTACTTTACTTTTGTGGAGGCAATCTTGTTATATGAAGGAGCAAGAAGCAAAAGGTAGTTGTCTTATCTAGTGTTGAAGTTGAATTTTGAGAAATGGTCAAGGGAATATGTGAGCTTCTTTGGTTGAAAAAACTTCTAATTGAGATTGGTGTTGCTCCTAACTCTGAAATGAGCTTGCTTTGTGATAACAAAGCAGCCATTGCCATCTCTCACAATCAAGTTCAACATGATCGCACGAAGCACGTTGAAGTGGATTGAAACTTCATCAAACAGAATCTTGAAGAAAAGATTATTCAGCTTCCATTTGTTAAATCAGAAGATCAATTAGCTGATATACTCACAAAATCTGTGTCTGCAAAGAACTTCTACAACTCACTTGACAAGTTAGGCATAAGAGACATATATGCACCAACTTGAGGGGGAGTATTGGTGTGTGTTGTGGTGCATGTTGCAACAATGGCAGACACCAATGCTCAGTGAATCAAAACATAGAGCAGACAATAATATTAGTAGAGCCATAAAACATGGATGTTCAGGAATTATGGTTATTGTTTAATTTTCGTTTTCCTTGTATACATATATATTAACTCTTGTATAGAAACAGAACAGATAATATGAAATAGATATGATAATTATCAAAAACACAATATTTGTCAATTTTCTCAATTAAATGTGCTTCTGACTTTGTGATTCGATCTAACCTTTTTGTTGGTGCAGGTTCTTCCCATTTGGAGGCCCATTTTAATTCCAGAGTTTCCTTTCCATATCCCCTTTTATGGCGCATTAAAGATCCTATTAATGTTAAAAATTTACTTTGAAGGTTATAAGTAATATATTGCCTACACAAGCCTATTGGCTCGAAGAAAGGTGTAATTTCAAGAATTTGTAACTAAGGTGATAATGATTATGACAAAAAATGCATGCTTGGTTAACTATGAATTGTCTTTAGAACTAGGAAAACTTAGTGGCCTAAATATTAAGTTAGATGTCCACCCACTTATGCCTTTGGCAGATCGGAGATCTTTACATTTGCATCTAATCACTAATAATGAGATTTCATTATTTCTATGTTTTCTATGAACTTTGTGGGGAAAAAAGGAAATGACCAAGTACACGGTGGAAAAGCACAAGATGGCTTTCATATGATTTAGTTTGCAACAACTATTAATTAGGACTATTTTGTACATATATTTGTGCATTAATTCTCCTATATTTTCAATTAATTACTTTTTTATATGCATTTTATGTGTTAATTATATGTTATACATGTGTTTAGGGATGTAATAAGCAAAAAGAGACAAAAGTATGTATTTAGAACAAAAACAAACCCTCAATCGATTAAGTTTCAATTGAGATCGATCCAATAGTTAGGGAAAGAATAGCAATCAAGCTCTCTCCCACAACTCTAGTATCACGTGATGTGGTATAATCACCAATAACTCAATATATAATGAACAATATAGGTTTATACAACTCTCATGCATATGAACCTAGATAACCAAACTATGTCTTGGTTTTAATTCATTCAAATTTAACCCATAAAAAACGTGCTTTCACAAAATCATTTTTAAATTGTATCACCGATACACAAAACCAAAAAAGCAAAACAAGTTTTTTTTATTTTGCGTAAGCTTTCTCCCATTTTTCTAATTAACAAAAGAAAAGGAGTGGTATTTATAGAAAATTTCTTATCTTTCGATAGACTTGTTGACAACCTCGTTGATCACTCGATGAAGATAATAACTATCAAACCCATACGTTGATTGACACTTGAGAAATGATATCTAGTCTGGTCGAGTCCACCTCAACATGCCACGTGTCACACAATAACGAGCTCAATGAATCTCACTAACTCCTCTCGAGACCTCAATGAGTGTCTAAAAAATTCAATTTTTCATTTTAAAAGTGTTGCATAATTTTGCACAAATACTCAAAAAATCAATAGTACAAAACACAACCTAAACATGGCAAATCTACCAAGATGGTATGTGGATCATACAAACATATAAGGTGTAACTAATGTGAGTGTATGAAATATTGAACTGTTAATAATCCATCGTATATAGAGAATGAAAAATATATTAAATAAAATATAGATTGTTTTATATACGGGAATATTAATACAAATACAACGTGACTTGCATATACATTAATGAGTTATATATGCTATATTATACTTAATATATATATATATATATATATATATATATATATATATATATATATATATTAATTTATACACCTTAAGAAGAATATAGAATAATTTAATACATTTAGTAAGATTTTCAATATGATCACAGAGGGGATAGATATAGGAAAAATAAGGAATCTCCTGTGTGTATATATGGTATACATATTTTCTTACCATATTAATAAGTTTTTCAAAAAACAAATATATAGGTAATGAATTGCCACTTAATGGTCTTCAAAAAAGAGAGAAAAAAATAATCAAGAATGGCTTCATCAAACAACTATATGGTTTCTTCGATCATGGTAGTAGTAGTTATTTTTCTAATAATAAGTTACCCATGTTTAGGAGATCTTGCTCCAGCCCCAGAAAATGATACAATACTTTTTCCAAAATATACTGTGCATGTTGTTCATGGTCTTAGTGGACAAGGCGTGTTGTTTATTCATTGCAAGTCTAAAGACGATGATTTGGGAGCTCATAATTTAACTGTAGGATCTGAATCCAAATGGACATTTAGGCCAAATTTTTGGGGAACTACACTATTTTGGTGTTATATGAGTACAAACTCAAAACATGCATCATTTAATGTGTTTTGGCAACGACTAATTTTTGGTCGTCCGGATAAAAATAAATGTAAAGGTGGTAATTGTATTTGGACTGCAAAAGATGATGGAATTTACCTCAGAAATATTCCTGCTAATCGTGATGAACTCCAACGTAATTGGGAATAGAGAACTTAGTTGGAAGAAATTAAAACTTTTATTAGATCTCGTCGCATATTTACGTTAAATAATGCAATAATAGTTTGTAAAACTTGTTATGTATTATTGCAATAAATCTGTTCAATTATGAGATAGTTTTAATATAACATTTTATTATTATTTTTTGTTGGAGTTATTCTCACATCCTTTTGTTATTTCCATAATATTTTAAAAATTATTGAAAAGATCCCTGATAAATTTTAATTGGCATAGTATAAATATATTTTAAAAAAGCATTTTTTACAATTTTTAAATTTGACAATAAAAAACAAGTTAAGCTCTAAAAATATGCCATTTATTTGAGAGCAACTCTCTATTCTATAATGTAGCAAAAAAAAACTCTCTTTTATTATATGGGCTAACTCTATTTTAGAATGAGATGCAAAAATGCTGCCTAAAATTAAATAGTGATAATATGACCGCAATGTTATTTGCAATAATGAAAACATATATAATCAATAATTGTGTTTAATGTTTTAATAGAATTATATAACTTTATTCCATATGCATCATCTTATGAACATAATTGCAACTACTTAAACATTTTAAATATTTTTGTAACCCATTATATGTGTTATGACCTTCCTAGTGCATGAAAAATCTTAGCCTGCTCCACAAGAAAGAAAGCATAGTGCCATTCGCAAAGGATCCAACATGAACTCATGTTAAAGAAGATCTGTGCAAGGTCGGCAGGCCACACAACTATTGACAGCTGTAATAAAATCACTCAATTGGTCTTCAAGCCACATTCCTGATTGGAGTTACTTCGAGCTGAAGTTCATCTTTGCCATCGACATCTTAATTTCTGGGTGAGACCTAATGCATTAAAATTATCTCAACAATACGTGATAAATGATATATTTACAGCCCTAATTATGAGTTGGGTATATTTACAGCCCTAATTATGAGTTGGGTGGTAGCAATGGTTTATGACCTTGACAAGGACCAAGGAAATAATAGAACGTAAATAACAGTCAAAGCCTACCAACTCTATTAGAACAGAGTCCATTAATTCTCCGCATCTTTTTATGATAACTGATAGTTGCGGAACATATCATACAGCCATAAAGGATCACCATATCCTCTAAAGAGGCAACAACAAAAGTTATAAACATTAAACAACAAATAACTGACAGAAAAAAGCGAAAATTACAAATCCAATGCAATTTGTGTGGCTTCACTTAACACGTCTTTCTAAAGACTAACTCAAAAAGCAAGTGAGGGAAGTAAAATTTTCAGCTTGTGTTGTACATAATATAGGGACCACGCCCACAAAGTAAACACCAGTTTTCAGATCAAATTAGGACACATACAGAGGCTCTGGCTCCACTTTTCGCCTGATCCTGAAAGAATATTCAAAACGAAAACAAATACCGTATGTAACATAAAGCAGTTCAATCAGAAGGCATTTGAAATATATAATCATAAAAATATTCTAACACAGAAATGCATGTCAAACGATCTTGATAGCAAAACGAGTTGAATTCAAAGGTAAATGTCAAACTTATTTTTACAACATTCTTTCACTTTGAGTAATGGGGAAATGGTTGTTGCTTCTCTCATTTCAGCAATAGAATAATTTATAATCGATAATACTACTAGCATGCATCTTGATTCTTACACTTTGAAAAGCCATACAGTATTACCAAAAGATCCGCTCTAAAGAGGAGCTGCACAATGATTTTAAGGAGTTGTCAACGGGATACTACACAGGCTTTCTTTCCAACTTGCTTTTGAAATATAAGATCCAACTGTTTATTGATTTTATAGTTGACAATCCCTTTACCCTTTTTATTGACTTGTTCGCTTAATATGCAAACTTACAGCACACAAAGTGATGCTGGTGCAAGGAATAAAAGATTTCGTTGAAGACTTTTTAGGACTTTTGAATTTTTTTATTTGCCTAATTTATGTTATAAATAGTTGTAAGTTGAAGTTATCCGCATTCTATATTTTAATCAAACTTCATATTTCATTAGTTCTCTGAGAATTCTATAATTTTCTTTTTTGAGACGTAAGTTATAACAAAATCTAACACCCCACTATGTCACAAAGTTATGTTAAGAGATTTTTGTTATCAACAGATACAAACGTTAACTTGATAAATTTACATATCGAGAATTGTGATGCTCATAAATGTAAAGAATTTGGGGTTCCATCCAAAATATTAGTTAACCCATCAGGTGAAATAGCCCAAATATTTATACATCCTTATTAACCCATGAATAACCTAAGTCTAATCAATGTGTGACTTTATTTGCACGTACTAACTAGTACTAACTAATAGACGTTAGCATCTTTGCATACATAATCCATATCAGTGATATTAATGGCCCCAAACTAGCACACATGACACTCATGACTCGCATGAATGGGTTAAGATTTATTTCAATGTGCTCATGAGTGTAGATACCGTTGAAATCCCAAAATATTTGGGATTTACTTTCGGGAGATGATTAGTGAGATTTATAATAATTAACATAATTTATAGGCTGATTTAATTCTGATTCATTTTGTAGTAATTAGGAAAATTTTGTTTCCTTTTTTACTACCCTAGTTTCACTATATAAAATTGTAAGGAAGACACTGCAAAGATATAAAAAATAAATACACAATATTTTCAATTCTTTTTTTCATATGGGTATCATAACAGGTTCAACTCCAACCCCAAGCTCACTCGTAACCGGAACAAAAATTCCTAATTATAACCTAATCATGTCTAACAGAACATCATAAACAACCTCAGAAATCACCACAATCTCTACCATGAGTTCTCTAGATACCTATCTCTACTAATCACTATAAAAAAACTCAATGAATTGAATTATCAAGAGTGGACTCAATCGGTTAGATTAGTGATTAACGGTAAATAAAGAATAAGGTACCTAAAGAGAGGAGACCAAAAAACTTGCTTCAACCGATGCAGGTGCCACCCAACTTTAGAGCGCAGAAAACTCAACAATAACTACTTGGCTTGTTAACTCTATGTTATCAACCATTGAAAAAACATACTTGTACTTACCGACGGCAAGGAAAGTGTAGAACTCTTTGAAGGAGACATATTCAAATGGTGAAGATTTTTTCCACATTTTTGAAATCAAAACAAGATTGTGGAATTAAAGTAAGGAGAACGTGATGTTACCTATTATTACATAAAGATGCTCTCTTTTTGGCAAGAACTTGATCAGAGTTCGCAAGAAGAGTGAAAGTGTGTCGGCAACGGTGCATGTTATTGGAAAAACTCAAAACCCAATAGACCTTTGAATTCATGGCAGGACTCAATCGCGATTTGGATGATATCCATGAAAGAATACTCAGTCGTCCATTGCTCTATTCGTGAGTGTTTTTTAAGGTCTGGTAAGAGGAGAGCCAACGACGGGTGATGTTGGGCCAACCCCCTCTTCCAAACATACGTAATGAAATTTCTCATTTTGCACTTAGGACTGGAATTCCTCGATCAAAGGTAATTAACGTTGGTGTTGTGGGCTACAAGCATGAGCTGATAACTTCGAACAACCCAATTGGACCTGGTGGATCAAGAGGCTTTAATAAAACTCATGGGCTTAAGGACTTACGAAATAGGCTCTCTATTTCAACCCAAGGGCATGTTAATCAATAGATTAATAATGGGCTTTCTTTTAATGCTTCAACCTATAGGCGATTGATATTGGGCTTGGGCCTTCAGTAAATTCACTAATGGGTCTTATGAAAATCGAATAGAAAATAGCCCACAATGAAAAAAAATTGTGATCATTGTCGTAAGCTCGAACATTCGAAAGATACGTGTTGGGAATTCATGGGAAATCAATCAATTGGAAATGAAGGTAGAATAGAATCTGGAGTTATCAGGAATTAATAAATCAACAAAAATCACAACAACACTCAAGTTACGGAAGAGCATTTAATCCAGAACATTTTGATCAACTTTATAGAATTTTTTTCTAATATGCATAATTCTGGTCGGTCATTCTCTACTACCTCGTTGGCCTATAAAGGTAATAATTTAGGTGCCTTAATCACCACCTCACAACCTAAAAATCTTTGGATCATTGATTCTAGTGCTTTTGATCACATGATTAATACTTAATACTTATTTACCTCTTACTCACCTTGTGTTGGTAATCTTACAATTAGAGTAACAGATGGATCCCTCTCAACCATTGTTGGAAAAAGGAGTATTCAAATTTCTCTCTGTGCGTCTCAAATATGTTCTTCATGTTCGAAACTTGTCTTGTAAATTGATATCCATTAGTCAATTACACAATACTCAAATTGCTCTGCTAAGTTTTTTCCTTCTTATTGTGTTTTCAAGACCTATTGGCATACTAAAAAGTATGAAAGCTATCGAGGAAGATGATTGACAGTACTAAAAAGTATGAAGACATTTCCTATTTTAATAAGACCAATGTGAGTAAAAATAGTCAAATTATAATTTGTGATTTTACATCTATTTTTAGGAATAATAAACTTATGTTATGACATTATAAAATAGGTCATCCTAGTTTTCAATATTTGAAACATTTGTTTTCGTCAATGTTTTTAAATAAAGCAATTAATTTTAAGTATGAAATGTGTGAACTTGCAAAACACCAACGTCATTCATCTCAAATATCCAATATAAATCATCCAAACATTTTAGTTTAATTCACTGCGACGTTTGAGTACCTTCTCGTTCTCCTACTCACACTCATTCTAAGTGGTTTGTCACATTTATTGACGATCATACTAGAGTTTGTTGGGTTTATTTGTTTAAAGAAAAAAAATGAGATTCGTGATATTTTCATCAATTTCCACTTAATGGTACAAACACAATTTCAAACACAAATCCAAATTCTCAAGACTGAAATGGCTAAGAGTATTTTAACTTTAAGCAATTATTTACAAAAACATGGGATAATGCACCAAAACTCTTGTATCCACACATAACAAAATGGGATAGCTGAATGGGAAAATAGGTACATTCTAAGAGATGTAGTTGTAACTGCCACCTACCAGATTAATAGGATGCCAAGCCATACTCTTACCTTTGAAACACAAAATTCAAAACTATCTTCCCACATCACACCTTCAATCCAAACTCCCTCTTAAGGTACTCGATTGTAGTGTATTTGTTCATATTCACTCACATAATAAGCCCAATTTAAATCCTAAAATAATCAAGTATGCTTTTGTTGGGTATTTTCCTACTCAAAAAGGATACAAGTGTTATGATCCTTCTACTAAAAGGATCATCATTAGTCGGGATGTTACTTTCTTTAAAGACACACATTACCATCAAAAACCCTCTCTTTAGGGGGACAAAATGAGTGAAGAAAGCTCTATGGACTTGAGTTTTAACCCTATTGAATCCATCATAACAAACAATGAACAACCTATTACAAGCAGTGAACAACCTATTACCCCATCCGATTCTAATGTGCCACTTAAAGAAGGAAACTTAAACCAAAAAAGAGATACAAAAAAGGAGGTGATTATTTACTCAATGAGGCCTAAGTTAAAAGATAAGAAAAACTTCACACTTATGCACCAAGAGAGTCAAAATCGATGATAGATCTAAATATCTAGAAGAAAATTTCCATACCAGGTAATTCCGATTCTCCTCTATCCTGTGATTTGCTCATTATCCTGATAAAACCAACTCGATCTTGTACACTTGATCCAATTTTCAAATTTATTTCTTATAATACTTTGTTTATTGAGTTTTGTACTTTTACCTCTAAACTTAACAAAACAGAATTCCAAAAAATATCCATGAGGTTTTTAAAATCCCATAGTGGAGTGAAGTTGTTATGGAAGAAATAAAGACATTAGAAAAAATAAAACTTAAGATGTAATAAAGCTACCGAAAGGGAACATGCCAGTTAACTGTAAATGAGTATTTACGATAAAATATAAAGTTGATAGGGCAATATAACAGTACAAAGCCCGTCTAGTTGCAAAAAAGTTTACATAAATATATGGAATTGACTACAGAGAAACATTTACACCAATTACCAAACTAAACATAATAAAGGTGCTCATGTCACTAACAACAAGTCTCGAATGGCCTCTCCAACAATTGGATATCAAAAATGTCTTCCTAAATGAAGTTCTAAAAGATGTTTTTATCACCATGCCACTAGGATTTGGTAAAAGAAATGCAAACATAGTGTGAAAATTGAAAAAATCATTATATGGTCTCAAACAATTAGTAAGAGCATGGTTTGATAGGTTTGTGAAAGTGATACGAAAACAAGAGTATCCATACGAATAATCAAATCATACATTATTCTCTCGACATAATGAAGATGGGAAGAAAGTAATCTTGATTGTGTATGTTGATGTTATAATCCTGACTAGAGACAACTTAGAAGAAATTGAGAGACTAAAAAGTAACTTAGTAACCAGATTTGAAATCAAAGATTTGGGGCAAATACAATACTTCTTAGGCATGGAAGTAGTAAGATCAGAAAAGGAAATCAATCTCTCAACGTAAGTATATTCTTGATCTCCTTACTGAGACAGACAGGCATGCTTGGATGCAAACCAAACAATACTCCAATTGAAATGTGAAAGAAATTCGAACACTTGGGAGAGCTAGTTGACAAAGAAAGGTACTAGAGACTAGTAGAAAAACTAATATATTTATCTCATATTATACCTGATATCACATTTACAGTTAGTGTAGTAAGTCAACACATGCATCAACTAAAGGAAGCTCATCTTAAAGCAGTATATAAAGTTCTCACATACCTCAAAGGGTCACCAAGTAAATACTTGTTCTTCAAAAGAAACAAAGTCAAAGATATAAAAGTTTTCACTGACGTTGAATGAGTTGATTCAATCGAAGACAGACGGTCCACTATCGAATATTATACCTTTATCTTTGGAAATTTAGTAACTTGAAGAAGCAAAAAAAACAAAATATTGTCACCAGAAGTAGTATTGAAGCTGAATTTAGGACGGTGGCTCAAGGAATATAAGAAGCATTGTGGCTAAAAAAACCGTTAATGAAACTTCAAATTTTAGTTAAGTCACCAATTAAACTTTACTATAACAACAAAACTTTCATCAATATCTCTCTCAATCCAGTTAACATGGTAGAAGAAAACATGTAGAAGTTAGCAGACACTTCATCAAAGAAAAAATTAAAATGGAACTATTTGAATGATTTATGTTTCAATAAAAAAGCAAATTGTAGATATCTTTACTAAAGGACCTCCTCGACAAAGTTTCGATGATTTCATTGATATGATTAATATTTATGATCCAACTTGAGAGATTGTTGAAATCCCGAAATATATGGGATTTGTAATTAGTGGTAATTAGAAAGGTGATTAAAGATATTTGTAATCATTGGCATAATTGTACGTTGATTTAATTCTGATCCATTTTGTATTAATTAGGAAAATTTTATTTCCTTTTTTACTATCCTAATTTCACTATAAAATTATAAACAAGACATTGTAAAGATATAGAAAATAAACCCGCAGTATTTTCAATTCCTTTTTTCCGTAGATACTATGTAAGAAAACAATGCAGTCTATTTCTACACAGTTCTTACCACCAACAAGTACATAGAACGTAAGTAAGAACATGTTAAATGACATATTATGTGGCTTTCATGTAATTACCAATTATCTTCGGCCCATTTGCAACCATCTGTATCGACCACATGCAAGCTGTAAGCATGCCTTGATTTTGAGGATTGGTTCTCAAAACTACAAATCAACCATATAAAAGGGGGGGGGGGGGGGGGGGAAGTTATGAGACCAACATTTGGGTAAGCACAAGGTCTTCAAAACTATAACATCATACTAAGGAAAGTGGATAGCATACAAAGTTGTTGACTGACCTTTGATGAATAAGATTGCCATGAATGACCACTAAAGAACCAGCGTTCACTTCAACAGGAATAAAATCTTTCTGATCATAAGCAGGAGAAGGTCGATCAAAGGTAACCCCTGCTTCTCCTCTAATAAATCGTCTAACCAAGCCATCTGTAAATGACATGAAGAATACAAAACATATTACAAGAAACACTTCTCTTTTCTTTTTCTTTTTTTTCTTTTTTTCTATAAGAAATAACTTACCCAGTTTTACATTTCCACTACAAAAACTAAAAAATTAAATATGCAAAAAACAAATAAGAAAAATTAAAAAAATATAAGTACATACTTTTATGAGACCCTGGAATGGCCCATAGGCAACCATTTGTTAACGTTGCATCTTCTAGAGCAAGCCAAAGCCCTGTGCATGTTTGTGGTTCGGTATAAAGAAAGGAGTTATCCTGATGTGGCACTACCTCTCCTCCAATACCTGGTTGCTACCAACAGAAATAGACAACAACTGCGTTTATCATACTTTCATTATAAAGACAATGAATGCATAACTACCTCAAGCAAATTAATGAAATTTGCAGCCATAAAAATTTAACTATATGGCTTAATTTCTTGTTTTATTAAACAATAAGATTCCAAATGACAAAAAACTCTCCCTACAATCCTATCGTAGGACTCTCCTTGTAAAGGATGATTGTATTGGCATTACTTAACATTCTTATTTGAGATAAATAGCTAATGATATACACTTTTGATATATGATGAAATAATGTTTGCACAACAAATAAATCCCGAGATTATATTTTACAAACATTATTTGAAAAAACAAGAAAAGAAAAAGCTTCCAAGCATCCACACGATCCAATGATGACCATTACTCATCCCAATCAGCATTTCAACAGGACGCAACCAACATAGCAAACATCGCACTCATGTTTAAACCACCTTTCTATTTATTTTTTTCAAAACAAGTTTTTCGATTTACTTATGCTCTGAGGTAGGGTTGATTATACAGACAAGTTTATGTAAATTATTTCGATTTACTTTGCAGTAACTAAGAGAAGAAATAACTTTTGATTTTAGTGAAGCGCATGTCAAGCAAAATGATTGATTTTTAAACCAATCGAGTCATGAGAGCCTTTCCTATATTGTATAATCCAAGCATTTTGAATTTGTTCAGACTTTTAAGCATTTTTGATGGGCTTATTGGGTACTCATGAACAAAACCATACACAAAATAGTTTTAAGGTGGAAGAAAAAGTTTAGGATCTTTAGAAAACATTCGCTTGTTTCAATACTCCTTCCTACTCATCCATTTAGTTGTTTGTGGCCTTTATGCATGTCTTATTCTATTTAATTGTCCATAATGAATTAACAATCTAATAGTTGTTAACCATTTGTCAAAATTATTTATTCCAAAATTTCCAGGTAAATCCTCCTCCTCCTTTTGTCTTTTTTTATCTGTTCCTTTCCGCTACTGTTTGCTTTATGGAGTTCACTTTCTGTTATTTTTCCCAATAACATTCCTTGGACAACTCAATTCTAATTTCAAATATATAATGTTCAGAGTTCAAGTTTAAATATAATTGATTTATTCATGAATCATACGCATGCAAGCACTCAATTATGCAATCTCCTCATGCCAAAAATATAATAAGTAAATGGGGACATTTCAGGAGAAACGAATAAGAGTTTTACTCGAGTAAATGATTGTGAAAAAAACAGGGCATGGTCAGTACTGACCAATTAAAGCAATTCTAAAAGAATGTAACTTTCCTACAATTTTTTGGTCGAAAAAATTTTCCTATATTTAAACCCTAAGCTTCTTTCTTTTTTAACCCAAAGGCTTACACTGATAACAGTGGCTGACACTATTGAAAATGTAAAATAAGACCTAAAACCTGACCAAATAAGGTGCAAGATGATCAACCAAGCCAAATTATTAACAGCATACTGTGGGAAATTTTATCCACATATCTATCACCTATGTGCACATATCCATACTGATAGATATCTTTATTAATGGACAAAAGTAGAAATGCAAACATATTAAAATATTGTTTTTAAAGACATGCATAAATACAAATATAACAATACATGTACAATGAAATACCTTGAATATGTACATAGATTGAATGACAATTGGCCTCTTGTAACCCAAGGAGGAAAGCATACTGGTAACTTTCTCGGAAGCAGAGAAGTTCATGAAGACTGGATCTAGATCATGTAATGCTGCAAGGATACCACAAATGGTCAAGATAAGTTTTTGTTTTCAAAAGCGACAGAATATCAAAATTATGATTCAAATCAGAACACAAAACCCATAACAAGAACCTATGCATAATCAAGGAGTTGAAGTGAGAGTAAAATGCTTACCATGGCCAACTTTGTTAATGGAAAGCTCCTTTGGTTGCCTCAACTTTCCATCTTCCCCAAAAGCTTTCTCTGCCAATGACAACAATACCAGCTGTGAGGTTGGCGTCTAGTCTACGCTCTTGGAAAGGCTTCAAAGCCAAATCAAAACCACAAAGAAAATAAAAAGTAGCAATTTTGTACCCAAAACTACACATGATATCAAGTAAAATATAATCTATAGTGGTGAAAATTAATACCTCAACAGTGAACTACAAAATTCAAGTTTCAGAAAATATAAAATGAATTTCATTCCTATTATTCCAATTTGTTCTGTCTGTTACTTTATTGTCATAGCTAGTCAATTCAAAGTTACCAATTCATACTCACAAAAATTTCTCTTTCAACAGAGTAACAATAAAAACATGAGAATTAAAAGTACCTTCAAAGAAAAATGAAATATTCTCGGCGCTTTCAAAGAAATAATTGTCAGTTGATTGTTGCTGGAAAAGGGGAAAAATGAGAATATGAACCAATTTTGAACTCAAAAGTAACTAAAATTTCAACAATGAAAACCAATACGAAAATAAAAAAAATTAAATAAAAAAGGAGATCATATTAAAGTAAGAATAATAAAAATACTTGGTTCTTGGTAGAGAAAATAGAGACGGTGGAAGAGCAGTCAAACTCTTCCAGCAACTGTTCCATTCTCTTCCTCAAGCCCTCGATTTCCTCTGTTTTCGCAAACGAATCCAACACTATATAACCTGCGAACAATTACTAAAACTAATCAAGAACTTGAAAATTGAAAAAAAAAACATTTATGTTTAAAATTACAAAAAAAAAAGCAAAAACTTATTTTATTGTGTGTTTTCTGAAAACAGAAAGTAAAAGCATATACCTTGGGAGTTGAATAATTCGAGCTGGTCTGGACTAAGATTTCCAACGATCCCCATGGTTGATATTTCTCAGAAGCTTTGTTAAATTTTGGAGTATAGAATTCGACGATTTTTCACTTTCTCACGCGTGCAAATTGATGAAAAATAAATAAATACTCAAGAGTCCTTATAGGTGGTACACCGATACAGACTCATAATTAAAATATTATATATATATAATATTTCTCTCTCTCTAAAAGTATATATATTCTTAGAGTAAAAGAAAATTTATTATAATTGACATAAAAGTCAAACACTAATGCCAAAGGATATTAGTCCCGCCTTTGGAATTTTAGATGAGATGGAGATAAAAGGAAAATTATTGGTTTCGAAAATTTTATTTTCATATCGATTATTTTTATTTTAAATTAATATATTTTAATTATTTTATTATTATATTTATAAAAAAATTAGTTATTTCAAATCTATTTTAAAAATTTTATTCATTTTATTTTTTATTTTTATTTAATTTTTTTTAGATATGTTATTCTTAAATCATAAATAAAATTTAATTCGATATAATTTAAAATTTTATACTAAAAAAATTAAAAAACATAACCAAAATAATTAAAATATATTATTTTAAAAAATAACTAATTTATTTATACATCTATATTAATCAAAATTGTGTAATATACCATATGTATATTACATCGACTAAAATTTGGTAACTGCTCCATTGAGAGTTTTGCACTTTGGACTTGCCTCCCAAACTGATGTTGGATTCTCTTCATTTTTCTTTGAATTTCTTCCCCTATTTATAATGCTTTGTTCAATTTCTAGTGCTCTCTGCTCAATTCCTATCTCCAGTATATCTTGTTGTTCTTGTTGGTGCGCTTGCTTTCTCCTCTTGTCATTTTAAAATTCTGCTCTTAAATGCAAGCCCAATCAAATCAGGTTGGGTTTTTACAATTTGCTGATCATTTGTTTTTTTTTTTTAACTCTGATCACATTTTCTCTCTCTCCTTTTTCTGTTTTTTTTAATTCTTATAAATTTTTTTTTTCTTTTAATTAACAGCCTATTAATCATGTTTTTTTAAAATAAATATTTTTGTCTTTTCCTCCTCTCTCTTTCACTAATTTCTATAACCTTATTTTTTTAAAATATACCCATTCATTAATTTTTAATAAATAATAATTTATTTTTATTATAAATAAAAAATAATAAAATAATTTATATTTATATAATAAAAAATATTTTTTATAATAAATAACTTATCAAAATTTTATTATAAAATAATTTAAAATTATAATAATAATAAATTTTAAAATTTTAAATTATTAAAAACTTTACTAAATAGTTACAATAATTTTTATAAAAAATTATTGATATTTTAAAAAATTAAAAAATCCATTACATTGTAACAAATATCTCTAATATTATTATAATTTTAATTATTATTAAGATAACAAATATTTATTAATAATAATTATATTTAAGTATTAAAATATAATTAATTCAATATAATTTATATATTTTATTATATTAATAATATAAATAATTATAATCATATTATATTATATAATATTTTTTCACAAAATTTATGATATAATGTTCTATATTTGTATTATATCTCGTAAAAAATTGGATATAGAGATTTTACAATTTTTTTTAATAATTTAATTATTTTTATGAATATTATTTTTTATATCATAATTATAATTATATTTAATAATAATAATGTATTATATTATTTATGAATTATCAAAATATTTATCATATCATTTTCAATATATGTATAAATTTATATTTATTTTATTGTAAAATAAATTATTTTTTATTTTTTAAAATAAAATTTTTAATATATGATATGATAAAAAAGATTTATGTATTTAAAATTAATTATAAATTTATAAAATGTTAATATTTTTTTATGTTTATAATAATTATGTTTTGTAAAATATAACTGATATATCTTTTTTAAAAAATAAAATTGATTAAAAATTTTGCTTTCAAATTTAAGGTAAGATTTTGCCTATTTTTTTAAAAAATCCTACTTATACCCATTTTTATACTATTGTCTATAAGTTGGTTTTTATAAACAAAATCCCAATCAGGTTGGTGATTTGGATTTAACTTTGAAATATTTTTGAGAATTGTCACACCTCTGGGATTTGGAATCTCTTTTTTTTTGTAGGGGTACTATTGAGATCGATGTTCCCCGAGGGGAAGAAGAAGGGAAAGAGCTTGATGCTCCCAAAGCTCCCCTGGTCCATCATATTAGCGATGGGAGGAATGACTTCGTCGCCATTGATGAGCGCTGGAAGGAGTAATTTGGCATCAAATGAGAACCCTGACAACAAAAACGAAGTCACTCTTGTTGCCTCCCCTATTCAACTATTTCTAAAAAATAGGATAGAGAAGATAAAAAAACGAAAGTACAGTCCCAAGTAAGATAGAAGTGTAGGATATTTTTCATACTTGATTTTTGAAAAAAAATTATATTTAAGAAAAAAAATTAAATAATCATAAAAAATCAATTATTTTGTAAACAATTATGGTATACTTATTTAAAAGACAAATTTCATTATAAAATTTATAAATTTGAATTCAAAATATTTACAAAACCATTAAATAGCCAATAAAATAAAGAAAGTTTTTAGTTCAAACCTTTGACTATAAACCCTTTGTTAAAGAACTTTATGTCTTTACTACAATTATATTAATATTGCACCTAAAAAGTTAGGAAAGAGTCGAGTTAGTTAGTAGCTCAATTTACTCTAAAATAATATTATAATAAATATTAAAAATATATGTAACATGTAATAAAATTCGTGAATAGAATTAATTATCATCATCATCGATGTAACATTTGTTACTAATGATCAGTAATACACATGCACGTAATTAGGTACATTTTGTTTACATGTATGTTTACACACATTATAGGATTAATTTTCATAGTGTGCATACCACACTCGTTCGACAACGTTGTCACTCTTGTTTTTGTTTCATTTTGGGTGTAGGTATTTATGAAAATTATTTGATGATTTTGAAAACAAAAAAGGGATTTTTTTGGCACTTCAACGAAGCCCTCGCAGAACCCTTATGAGACATTTGACGAGGAGATCAATAAGGACCCTTGGTGAGGCCTCGATTAGGTTGGCCGTGAGTTAGAATGATTTCTATAAATACCTTTTTCTTTGTGTTTTGTATCCAAAAAAGTCATAATAAGCCTTGATCGAATTGACATCTCTTTTTTTCGGATTGTTATTACCTTAAATGTTGTTTGATATTAGTAATTCTTAACTATGTGAACAAAATCGTGTTCTTAAGTGGTAAGTACTCGAGACAGTGTTTATGAGTATGTTTTATGTGAGAAGCTTATATGGTCGTGAACTATGTGTCAGCTGATAGTTGCTAGGATGCAATTTTTTCTTAGGTGATGAGTTTGTGTGGTTGTGAGTCGTGTGTCACCTAGTAGTTACTATGATGTAACTTTATCAAATCGTTAGATATGTGCGATACATGGTTGAATATGTGGTGGTTTTCAAGTTTAATTGTTCAGTGCATTATTGATCTATGGCTACTTATCACACTATAATAAGTGGTGTTTGCTTTGAAGGAAAATAGAGTTCGTATGTAGGACTAAGTTGTTGTGGAGGTAACAAGCAAGGGTAGTAAAATTAATTATAAATAAACAAATATAGATTTCTATATATGAAAATATTTTTATATTGACGTACTCAAGTTTTTCTAATACCCATGACTTAATAGATATAAAATTTGCATTCATAAAAGTAATTATACATAATGCATGATATTTTATATAATATTTTATATTTAATATTCTTAAATATTAGGATAAATTAATTAATATATTATTAAATTATCGTAAAAATTACAAACTTATTATATAATTTTATTGAGTAATAAAATTAAATAACACTCAAGGATTATTAGTAGCACAAATATGTCAATGTTGTAACAAATCTATTACTAAAATTTTTATTATTGATACAAATTTACCACCAAACTTCTTATTAATAGTACAAATTTATTACTAAACTCTTTATTAGTTGTACAAATATTAAGTAACAACACAAAAATAACATAATGATACAAATAGTTGAATACTATTTTGTCACTTAATATATTTAGATGATATTTTTATAAATTTTATTATACTTAGATAATATATTTAATAATTTACTATAAATATTAATGAAAACAAAATAAATAATCAAAGCATATTAAAAAAAATACATTATAATGAAAATGGTCTCACACTCTAACACATAAGAATCGCCGTGACTTACAAGACATTTTCTTTCATCATGTCACTACCCAACTTTATATTAATTGATATTTTATTATTATTAAATATTAATATTTTAATTAATTTTATATTAATTGATATTTTATTATTATTAAATACTAACATTTTAACCGTATTTTAATAAGCGAAAAAATTTGATAAAAAATTAGTTAATTAGTATAAATTATTAAAAAAAAAATTAAAAGAATTTTACTGAATAACACAACCTCTAATTTAATGCACCAAATGAAGTCAATAACCTAATCTTGTCACCTCTATTGAATTTTGCTGTAAGAAACTAGCTAAATTTAATCATTTCAAATTTAAAGAAAGCGATGAGCTCCACCATCTATTGGTTGTACTGCAACTGGCTTCATAATATAGCCTTATCCTGATCTCAATTTGGTATCATCCATGGAAGAAACTCCAGCTCTTCTTCCAATGTTGTGTCACTTCATCTTTTGCTTATTGCTAAAATTCACTGACACTGGCATCGCTTCTAACCCCATCAGCTTGGCTACCACTCCTGGCTTACACCACACTACCTTTTCCCCTCCCAAAGTCGGAGGCAACTGCATTTTTCGCCGTGGCTGCAAAGATCTATTTAATTTCGAACGATCGAGATCTCTAAAACTAGAACGATACATAGCATCTTTTCCATCAAGAGAGAAGCGAGGGTAATGATTCAATGCGTTCCTTGCAGACATTAAGATGTGATCTGAATTGTTAACACAAGACAATCTCCCGTGTCGCTTGTAGTACTTATTCATCTTTGCTCTTTCTGCATTCTCCTCTTCTACATCTAATTTGAAGATCATATCCTCTAACGTAGGTGTTTCCGTACTTTCAGTCACCGGAAACATGTTGATGTTATTGTTTATCATGTTATCATCATTCTTGTGATGGTTGTTGAGGGTTGATGTTGAGCTGTCGCCACTACAAAAGGTTCTAATACCGGCAGCTTTCCTCATTGAGTTCTTGAGAAGGAAGAAGGAAAAAATTTCTTTCATATACATTGGACCTCTGTGCATTGAGAAATAGGTAAGTATGGAGATTGATGTGATGATCATAAAAAAAAAAGATAAAAAAAAGTGGAGGTAACCGATAAGGCCAACTAATGAAACGTGAAAGAAGTGAATGAATTGAGTTCTAGTTGAAGCTGAAAGTTAGATTTAGCTAAAGTTGGTCCTATAATTTATAGCCTTCACATGAAAAGCTTGAATGGAGGTTTTCTCGTATTTGAATTGGTTGGGATATATTATGACCATTTATGACAATCTAACCCTTTTTTAAAAATTGGTATTTGAAGTAGCTGAGTTCACAAGAGGGAGCATAATTCATGCAACAAACTTAAGCAGTTCCAGCACAATCACTTTATACATGATTCATAATCAATATCTAGCTAAGCTACAGACCATGCAAACATTTACTGACTATATATGGAGAATTCATTATTGCAATATGCATACATTAGTATTAAATGGACCTACACTGATTCGTACAAATTTCCCTGACCGTTGGATTTGGTATTATGCAACAAATGGTGAATAATCTGACAGGGGTAGACATTTAGTGGCAGATAATGTGTCAATCATGATGAACATTGTACTTAGTAGGGAATGACCATTGTTGGTTCAGCAGTTGAGGCTGAGCTTCGTAATCTTAACCTCAGTTAATGAAATTTTCCATCCTTTAGTTTAGTTCTAGACTCAACCTATAGTGCTCCTACTGGGGATAGCAACCCAATATTAATTCCATATGAGACGAAGAAAAAACAAATAAAATATACTATCCTTTAAAACTTTTAATTGTAAAATTAAAACACTTTATATACAACTCATATATTTTTACTATTAAATAAAAAATAAGATAAATTATTTTATATTACACGCCAACTAATTAAATACAATTTAAAGTAAATTATGTCGTTTAAACTCGTTCAATATTTTATATAATTTCACGTATAAATTGAATCGATATGATTCGATTTTTTTTTCTTTCTAATAGAGTCCATATTGGTTGAAGGACTGTAGATACATCAATTGTCTGAGTTTGGTACTTAAAAAAACAAAAGAAAAGAAGAAAAGAAAAATAGTTAAACCTTTTATTTCCTTTTGTTTATTTTCTATTTATAACTTTAAGTTATGTATTTAACTTTATATTAATTAAGTATTTGAGTTGATATTTATTTTAAATTTTAAAAAATAAGTTATAAGATTATTAAGTAAAATCAATCATTCTTCGTCTAATTGAATAAAAAAAATTCTTAATCATTTAATTTAATAATTTAAAGTGATTTATCATATTAAGATTTAATAACAATATTAGTTAAAAATATTTAATTGATATAGAAATAACAACATAAATTAATAAGAAAAAATATAAATTAATAAATTAAAAGTAAGTTAAAAAGTTATAGGAGGAAATACAACACTTACTCACACACAAAAATTATAGAATAAAAAAGAGAATCCAATTTAGAGGCTGAAATTTACAGATGGATTGATATTCTTGATAAATTTCGAAAGAGACACAAGGGAAATACGATGGCTAGGGAGTTTGGATGGTTCATTCTAGACATGTCAAGTGGTGTGGGATATCCCAAATAAGCATGGGTTGTCCCATTTATTAGTGAGTCGGGCCAGTGATATATATTTAAGCTTTTTAATGGGATGGACCTGTGTTTATAAGAGGATGGCCCGTGGTTTGCCCATCAATTGCAATTTTTAAAAATTAAATTAAAAGAAAAGGGTGCTACCCAGCCTCGGCTGATGGCCTAATCACCGCCGCTAATGCAACCATCACTGACACACGACTATTAGAACTCAAAGCATAAAGTATTAAACTGTTTCGGTTCATTTTTGGTTATGCTCTTGTTATACAACTCTTTAGTGTACAAATTTGAAAAATTACACAATAATTAAGAATGATGATAAATGTTATATTTTGGACTATAAATAAAGTTCTCCTCTATTATTTATAAACATCTCAAAATTTGTAAATCTTTTTTTCTTTTGTAAGGGTAATTGATTAGTTCAATTTTGTTCAATTAGTTGTAATTTTAGAGTTTATTCATTTAGAGATAGTAAAAATGGTCAATAACGTTCGAGGATTTATGTAATATTATTTATATCGAATCTCGTTAAATTTATAGTGTTTTTTATTTTTCTGTTTTAATATTTCTGTTTTAATTTATTTTACCATTATATTTCTAATAGTATTATTTTATAGTATTAGTTTAAATTTTTTTATTTAAATCATAAATAAATAATAATTACTTAGGGAGAATATAACTTATTTTATTTTTATTTTTTTTACTTTATTACAGTATGACTTCTCAAAAGTATATGCTTATTTTTGAAGTATCTGCTTCTTTTTCATGCTTTAAATGGGTGTAAATATTATGGCTATGGCTATTTATTATTTAAAGAAGTTGATACTTAATAAACCAGTTTAATAGCCATTTACTTAATAATAGCCACTTGGCTTCACGAGGAATGGAATACGATAGTTTCATAGTTTCATTGTATAGTTTCATACTTAATAAACCAGTTTCATAGTTTCATTGTTTTATTAAGGATGTTTTTCAACTTTTTTAAGTACCAACGAAGATATATTTTCATAAAACAAAAATATGATCTTTGAAAACCAATCTCTTTGGACTCTCCTCTTTAATTTCTTTCTTTCTCTGATCTGTTTTTCACCTTCTCTGATTTATTTCTCTAATTTGTTTTCCAAATTGTCTGTCTAGCTCTTTTATGAATAGAAAAAGGTTGGTTTAATTTTTAGAATTAGTTGGGGATTAGGGATTGGACTGATGGAAAATAAGAGAGAAATATAATTGGGTAGAGAAATTAAATGCTCAATTTATATTCATTATTGTCTGAAAAATACTTACAAGTTACAATCCTAAATCCTAGAAACACACGATTTTTTTGGATGTTTAGGTTAATTATTTATCATTATGACATTAGCGTAGGTTTTTGGTAATTTTCTTTTTTGATTATTCACTAAAATGGAATCTAATGAAGACTTAAATGGGGATATCAGATGAAGAATTATATATATGGTTATCCTATTAGCATATTCACAAAACTTGTAGAATAATTATTACATGTAGTTTCACGTGTATACCTTGGTCCTACCCATAGTTATAGATCTTTTCCTACTCTTAAACCTACTCCTAGCCATAAACTTACTAGTACTAAAAGAAAGCTAACCTCCTATGTTTGGAAGCATTTTAATACTATATTTGTTGAGGAGACAAATGAAAGGAGAGAACTTGTAAGTATTATCAAGTTAGTTACTCTCAGTGGCACTGGTTATTTAGATAGACACTACAAATTTTTGGCGCATCCGATAAAGCATTAGCAAATAGCTTTGTATATGATCAATTAAAAATGAGGTGACTTACTCAATATAGAGCATCCATTTACATTTAACGGATGATAATAAATATTAATATTTTATGCAAACTTACCTTCAATTATTATGGACTCACATATTCAAAAACACATTTAAAAGTGATTATTTAAAAGCTTGAAGTATAATAAAGGAAACTCTAATTTACCATTTTTATACATTGAGCAATAAGTTGATTGCTCTTCCATCAGATATATTGAAGAATTGTAACAATTATGATTACATATGTATAATTTCACATTGAGTAGGTTCAAGTTGAAAATTAGACAAAATAATAATTAGATTTGACTTACTTGAATATCCACACAATAAAACACAAATTTTTAGCTTGATTGCAAGTATCATCATGGACTATGGTCTTTTAGATAAGATCTCCTCCATTACTTTTGATAATACAAGTGTCAACTTAAGTGATTTTAACATGTTGAAGCTTGCTATTGCACCATTAATTGCATGGTAGTTTTAATTTATTTTTTCACATTTTCAATTTGTGTTTGAAAAATGGAATGACATTGTTGTGAATCATTTGAAAAATATCATAAATGCAATAACTTTTATCTCTCAACTCTAATAAGGGCAGCTCATTATATGGTTTTTAGTTTAAAGGCAAAAAAGTTGAAGAGAGACATTACCATCAAATGAAATTCTATATATCTAATGTTGAAATCTTGTGTGGGTTATAACTAACTATTAATTTCATATTATAAAGAGAAAAAAGATTTGTTACCCTTATTGCCTGATAATGATTAACATAAGGTATTTAGTTTTATGAATTTTTTGGAAGTTTTTCATGTTTCCATTAAGGAGCTTATTAGCATGTATTATCCTATTTTTCATATCACTTTTTCATATTTGTTTTCTATGTTTGAGGTATTTTACATAAAAATCTTGATTTGTTTGTTGATATTTGGAAAATAATAGAAAAGATATTACGAGATTATTCTAAAAATATTTATATTAACTGCTTACACGGATTCAAAAATTAAACAACAGATTGTTGAAATAAGACTTGATAAATTTTATAAAAAATTTAACATGATATCTCCTTGGACTTAAAATGTTATTATGAGTTTATTAAAAAATACTTATAATATATATGTCTCTAAGTTTGAAAAACAAAAAAGCAATAGGGACTTCAAGCTCATTTGTCACAACTTGTACAATTTGAAAAACAAATATATAGTAGTAATAGTAGTAGCAATGTACTCTCTAAATTAAATGCATCAATATCTAGTGATATAGAAGGTGGATGTGGATTTTCACAAGATGATAAATTTAATACCTTAGAATCATGGAAAACATGTGAAAGTCATTTTCTTGTGCATTTTATATTGACACATGACTTATTAAATCTTATAATATATATTATGTCATCAAAATTTGTATTTAATTTTGGTGGTAGAACTTTTTATTGTAAGAGAAGTAGACTCAAAAAATATATACTCCAATTTGCAAAAAAGATTAGTGTGATGTAAAACTAAGAGACAAAGAAAAAAAATGCAAAACTGTCCGGAAAAAAAAAGGCAAAACAAATTAGTTTATTGCCTAATGATGAAATAGAGGAAGATTTAGAGCTTGTCTAAAGATTCAAATGACGGAAGTTGGTAAAATACAACTTTTTAATTGAAGATATTCAAAAACCATTCATTTGTATTTTCATTTATATTTATTTCTATTTTAATAACTATTACTTATATTAATGAGAACTAATATTTTTCTTGATTGGATTTATATGGCTAATGAGATTTCTTTTCGTAATTGTATTTTATTTTCAAGTTAATGATGAAAGCACCTAGTTCAAATACATTAGCATGTAACGATGAAAAGAAGATTTTGAAAATCTTGCTTAATGCATTGGATTTTTTTATTCTACATATTTGACCCGTTATTCTTATTATTTGTTTCAACGCACGTATAGATTTATAGATATTCACTTATTTACTTTGAAAAAAAGATGATCGTTATATTTTCGATTGATTTTTTTAATATTTAACATTTTAAGTTAATAAAATATGAAAGAAAATAAAGTACTAATTAAAAATGTATATTTTCTTATAGAAAATTATTCTTTAAGTAATTTAATAAGCATTTTAATTTTAGGATATGCTTATTATTAAATTAATTTATTACCTAATAAATAGTTTTTAGGCAAAGACAAAAATCGACAACGCACCGTTTTCTTGTTTATTATTAGGTACCAGTTTTTTAAAGAAACTGAAGGAATAAAAATAGCAAATGGCCATAAACCAAGTGGCACAGAGAAAGAAAAATAAATTCCTAGAAATCAAACATGATAACATTATAACATCTAGGACGTGCCACACCACTGGAAACTGACTACCTGATTTGGGATTCAAATGACCCGGGCTTAAATGAGATGGACTTAAAAGGTACATGCTTAAGTCATCTCAATATCTCATTAGAACATATTATGGGGCATGGGACGGGCCTCGACAGGCCAATTGACATGGCTTGTTCATTCTGTGGAAAAATAATAGCAAGTTGCTTGATATCAATAATCAGAAGATCAAAGAAAGGAGTCATATGGAGATGAAGATCAATCTCTTGATATTAAGCATTGATCTTACACTTCAGATTTACAGTGGAAACATATATAAATTACACCATTGTATCATCTACAATACTCGATAAGATATCATACCATCTATGGCCTCAACAACTAACCGATTCAAGCGTACAAGAAGCAGCAAATAAGATCTTGCTTTTGGCCCTGCACCCAAGAAACAGCACCAAAGCAACATCTTTACTTACAATATAACATATATGTAAATTCGAATGCAATACCTTGACAAAATCTGAGCTGATCTAACAATCATATCAAATAGATTAGTCTATCTGCCTAAGACTAATTTGGATTGTTGTGAAGCTTTGAAATTAAAGACCGACAAATGTGAAGATTTCCAAATTTAGGCTGTTAGGCATACATGGATACAAATCCTTATATCAACAGTAGAAAATTCAAATTTTCATTACTTATTGGCGTAAGAATTGGTACCCTATTTTTCACGGGAAATGTACTGATAGAATATTATGAAGTGAGTGCACGCAGAATCATACCCAAACCCAAGGATGAAATTTCATCTTGACGAAATAGATTACTTCCTCCCGTAATCATCTTTAGGCTTGAGTTGACCTTGTCAACAGCATTTAACAGATCCTGAAGGCAAAGGTCATAATATTATTTTTTAGCAAATAAATAAAAAATAAAAAATAAGTTCACAATAATATTTAAAGAAGCATCAGTCACCAATTCTCCTAAAAACTCAATTTTATGGGAGATGTACCTAACAATTAAATGGTTCAATATTTCTTTCAAATGCAGACTACTTTGTCTTTACAAAAACCTGAACTTTCCTTAAAAGTGCGTTTCTTTATTTTTTTATAGAGCCAATCAAATTTGGAAATTTTTAATTGATTTTGGGTGGTTACAAGAATGCAATCCTAGAACCTTACTGTTTTGATATCATATTAGAAATATGAGACATCAATTTTCCCAAAAATTCAAGCATATTGGAGGTGGACCTAACAATCATTTATACTCTTCAACAATATTTATTAGAAACAAGAAGTTCACGATAAATTATAACTTTCAGCAATAAAATTTATAATGAAGCCAAATCTTTTGAGCTTCAGATTCAAAATAAATAAAATTTTGAATATAGGTTTAAGGGATGGTCCATCAAAATTTATATACTGACTTGCTGTATAAGGAACTAGGATGAGCCAAGTTTTGCTAAGCATCGTATTTCTTATACTACATAGTAAGAAACTAAATTTACCTTCATGCAGTATGGTTCTCGGAAAAAAAAAAAAAGAGACAACACTATTGGTATAGTTGGTTCAAGATTTGGTCATAATATGGCCTCTATTGAAAAGAAATTGCTTTAAAAAAGTGGATGCCTCTACAATTTTACTCAACATAACTTTACGGCTTAATATTATGACACATTATTCATGATGAAATATTAAATCTTCTCTTTTTGTTGTTAATGCAAGATCCAATTTCTTAGAATATCGAGAATGATCTTAATTCTAAATTTCTATGGTTACTTTCAGACTTCTTTAATTAATTCTTCACATAGTCAAATAGTGCACACAAAAAAGATATACCTCCCATGCTGCTAGACCTTTCAAGTAGGAAGGCAGACTCTCATATTCATCCTTTGAAATCTTTATATGTGATGAAAGTACATGAACCGGCTCTGATATACCCTCAACTTCATCTTTATCACATTGAGAATGACAACGTAGGTATGATTAGTTCTTGCTAAAAGTAAGATTCGTGAGACTCATAGTATTTAATGACAATATAGCATTACCCAAATCTTTAACCATCTTTAGCTTGGATTCTTCCAAGGTGAAATCCTTTGAGTTAAGTGTCCTATCAATATACCATAGATGAGTAATATAACACTGAAGAACAAATGAGGGGAAGAGTTTCAATGAACTTTCAGATATTAAAACTTACTTCTTTGGTACATGCAAAGATACAACTAGGTCATCAATCTGATCATTGCCTACACGAAGAGAAGAGAGGATTGACATAAGTAGAAGGCAATTATGTAGAAGAATTCCCGTGCCACTCTTAGATACATCAGAAATGAGAAGAAAAAATAAAGGAAAAAGTTCAACAGGATTGATCTCTACCTTCAGATGCTAAAGAAGCAAGACAAACATCAGAAATCCCAAGATTCTTTAAACTCAATGAATCATCAAAACTACAATAACATTAAGGAATATCAAGTACAAAGTCATTTCCATTTCCAAACTTTTAGCCCAACGTTTGAGTAAATTGACATTGGTTATACTACAATACAACCACTGCAAGTTATTCAACAATACACCCTTTAGAGCTAAGAGCTATGAATCCTTTTATTAAACAAGTAATATATAGCCTTACCGAGTTGCCTTGTAGTGCAAAAGATGTGTGTTTGAGTCCCATCTAATGTAAACAGGTGTGTGAGGATTTAATATGTTATTTGATAAACAACTTGTGATATATGGCCTTTAGATACCATTAAAAAGCTTATGTTGAAAAAAAATATTAATTCAAATAACTATCTACCAAGCATGATAAGTGATGAGATGTAAGATCCATAACAATGTATTATAGTACTCTCCAAATTATTTATTATAACAATAATCATCTTACATATTTTGTACCTTACATCATAATTTTTTCAATACTATCCTAGTATTGAGGAAATGGTTACATTCTAAAATATAACATGACCCATCTGTTTCGTTAAGTGGTCTCCACTTTTTTCTCTCCTATATGATTTCATTTTGTTTATTTCTCTCTCCAATGTAATATATCCCAACGTAGTACAAAAATTGTTATCATTACATCCAACCACTATCATGTATGGTGGGTAGTTATTAAAATAACTATTTTATTTTTCAAATAAACTCAACGGAAAAAATTATTCAGACAGATCTAATGGTTGAGAAATATAGGATGTATATTTTTAGAGTATATAAGGTACAATGACCCTATTATAACACTAAGCCTGGTTGTTTTGTCATGTATGGTTGTTAGTTTTGTTTGTACCTCAACGATCAGTAAAATCACTAATTGGATGTGGTGTCCTTAGCAAAGGTTCATGGTTAAAATCCTAGCCTCATATTCCACACCCAAAATGAGTACTTATCATTTATACTTAATGTTGTCAATTTTTTCCAAAGGATTGGTAATCATGGAGAAAACATGATTTTTTTCATCAAAGGGACAATCTAATGGAAAAAATGACTTTGTAAGGATGGATTAGAGAATTTCACTCCTCGCTCCATCAAATCTCTGAACCCAAATTTCTTTCAAATTTATAAAAATATTCTTAAATATTTACTTAAGAGCATAACTAGTCTTAATTAAAAATAATATTTAATCTCAATAAATAAAATATTTCATTATTAAAATATAATATCGTAATTAAAAAAATTTAATTTTTAACAACCATCAAAACAAATAATTTAATTATATCTACGATTTGTACACTTATAATACCTATTAAACATAATTTCAAGTTTTACTTTATTTTCAACATAAATTTTATTAATTTAAAATATAAAATGTATATTAGACATATAACTTTTTGTTAACGAGGAATATCCTATCCCACAAATTTTTCAAAACTTCATTACGAAATTCACACCCCATCTCGCAAATATTTAGGTGATTTTTGGTTCACAGAATGAAATCAGAATGAGAATGGGAATGAAATGGAAAAGAAACAGTTTTGTTTGGTTTGACCACTAAAATCAAAAAAAAAATCAGTATTACAGTATTTGGTTTACAACTACAATGTAATAGTAAACACTATATATTACCTTCATACCCCAATATTCAATAAAGCTTAAATAATATCATTTAATTATTATTTTTTCGTTAGACAAAATACATTATTAAAATCATTATTTTTCTAAATAATTATTACTTAAAAATAAAATATATTATTAAAATTATTATTTCTAAATAGGGTTTAAGGTTTTGAGATTTAGGATTTAAGGATTTGGGGTTTAGGGTTATATTTGTGGGTTAAGGTTTAGGGTTAAAATTATTATTTTTCTAAATAGGGTTTTGGGATTTAGGGTTTAAGGTTATATTTGTATGTTAAGGTTTAAGGTTAAAATTATTATTTTTCTAAATAGGATTTAAGGTTTTGAGACTTGGGATTTAGGATTTAGGGTTATATTTGTGGGTTAAGATTTAGGGTTAAAATTATTATTTTTCTAAATAAGATTTAGGGTTTTTGAATTTAAGATTTAACGTTTATGCTGTGTTTGGTTGGAGGGAATGGAAAGGAATCAGAATTGATTCCTTCCATTTGTTTGTTTGGTTGGACTGAAAAATGAATGGAAGGAATCACAATTCTTTCTCCTCTTTTAAGAATCATGATTTCATTCTCATCTCAATTTTTTTTTCTAATTTTACCCTAATCCCAAATATAACTTTAAACTCAAATCCTAAAACCCTAAACCCCAAACCGTAAATCCCTAAACTCCAAACCCCTAATCCCAAATCCCTAAATCCCAAAACCTTATTTAGAAACATAATAATTTTAACCCTAACTTAACCCATAAAGATATCCCAAAACCGTAAATCTCAAAAACTTAAACCATATTTAGAAAAATAATAATTTTAATCATAAACTTTAACCCATAAATATAACCCTAAACCCTAAACCTCAAATCCCAAATCTTAAAACCTTAAACCCTATTTAGAAAAATAATAATTTTAACCCTAAACCTTAACCCACAAATATAACCCTAAACCCTAAATCTCAAATCTCAAACCTCAAAATCCTATACCTTATTTACAAAAATAATAATTTTAATAATATATTTTCTTTTTAAGTAATAATTATTTAAAAAAATAATGATTTTAATAATGTATTTTGTCTGACAAAAAAATAATAATTAAATGATATTATTTAAATTTTATTGAATATAGAGGTATTAAGATAATTTACAGTTTTTTCCATTCCATTCCAGTGGCAAACCAAACACTTTAATACTGATTCTTTTTTTTATTCTAGTGGTCAAACCAAACAACATTGATTCCTTTCCATTTCATTTCATTCTCATTCGAATTCCGATTCCATTATGTGAACCAAACGTCACTTTAGGGTTATATTTATGGGTTAAGGTTTAGAGTTAAAATTATTAACTTTCTAAATAGGATTTAGGGTTATATTTATAGGTTAAAGTTTATAGTTAAAATTATTAATTTTTTAAATAGTTTAGGGTTTTGGGATTTAAGGTTTAGAGTTTAGGGTTTTGGGTTTATGGCTTAGAGTTTAGAGTTATATTTAGAATTGGGGTAAAATTGGAAAAAAAATAAAATGCGAATAGAATCATGATTCCTTAAGGGAGAGAAAAAATTCAGATTGCTTCTCTTTTAGGAATCGATTTCATTTTATTCCCACTTTTCAACCCAATCAAACATAAAATTGAAATGGATAAATTCTAATTCCATTCCAGTCAACCAAACATGAAATTAAGATGGAGATGAGAATGTCCGCACCGTCCATTTACAACACTAAATTGAACTAAATTAAAAATCAATAAAATATTCAATTGTTTACCAACTGATAGTAATAATTTAATTAGGACTAATAAAAATCATTTAACACAGAAGGCAAGTTCTTATCATCAATTCAGAGTAATAATGTAATTTCGACTAATCAAAAACAATTAAGACAAGAAAACCATAAATGACCAAGATAAGGATACATATTCTCATCCAAAGTCTTCTTCAAAAATCCGTCAACAGAGACCCCTCCAATGTCAAAACTATTATCACTCTCAGAGTCCAAATCAAGATTATCATCTTTATCATCAACATCATTCTCTATAAAAAATGATATCTATAGGATTATTAACACTCGACCAAATAACAACATCAAATCAAGTAAAAACCTAATAAACACGAATTAGAATAGGTAAAAGAAAGTGCACCAGGGACGTCTCCAATAGGTTTAAGAAGGGATTGAAGATGAAGAAGACGGGATTGGTTGGAATTAAAGACCTCATAGCAGTGACCTAAAAGCTCCTCAAAAGAAACTGTGGCAAAGGACATAGAGTCCAGTAAATTGAGTTCGACGGTAGCAGTCGAAACCCTCCGATTCAGGCATTGTAAAAACGTAGACGAAGCCGAATCTAACAAACTAAAAGTAATTAAAACAACAACAACAACAACAAAAACAGAAGAAAGGTAATGAAACAGATTGATAGAAAGATACCGAGAGGTACAGGACGGCGATGAAGAGATTGGACTAGAGCGTCGGAGCAACTCTCAATGTGGTTGCAGAAGGAGGCTAGGTTTTTGCAAACCTTCCTTATCTCCTCCTCCATTTCCACTCTCTACACAGAGATGTAATTGGGATTGTTCTTTGTTTTTGAAATTCGATTGAGCGGGATCTATGACAGGGAATCTTAGGTTATGAGCAGAGAAGGTATTAGGCGGTTTTCTTTTTTATTTTCTTTTGAATCCTTTGTTTTTTCGCTTCGTACTTTTTTAATTTCATCTCATGTATGAGAGAAGTTTAAGTGATGTTTTATTTGCTTTTTTATTGTTTTTAATTTCAAGAGTGATTTTTTTTTGTTTTTGGAATAATAGAGAGATTAAAAAATTGATAAACGTGCATAGATTTTTTTATTTATTTTGAAATTGCCCTTAAAAAAGTGGTTCATAGTCAACGTATGATTTTTGTGTTATTTTTTTAAATGTTACAAAACTTATAAAAATCACTTAAAAAGTTATTAAAATTTTGTACTCTTTTATCCAAAATTAAAGGAGTATAAAATCACTTAAAAGTTAAGAAATTTTTATACTCTTTTATATAAAATTAAAGGAGTGTAACCTCCTTTCACCCATAAAATAACTCAAAAATAATAACATAAAAGAAAAAGACCAAGATAGTGATACTCTTTTATATTTTTATTTTACTTAAAAATATGTGCTAAATAGTTAAAAAAATTAATGTTAATATTTTAAATCATGTTAAGATTTAATTCTTTGGAACTAAATATATTTTTGAATAAATTTTAAAAATAAGACGCATGACTAAATCGTAAAAAAACTGCTACAAGCTCATAACCAATAATTACTATATGAATATATCCAAAACCGGTGTAGAATGATTATGGTTATTAACATAACCATCCATGATTGTCCTCACGTCCATTCCTACCTTCCCTCACCCTAAGGGTCACAATTTGTATCGTAACTTGATTGATTGAATCGAGTTAAAATCGTAGAATCCGAATAAAGCACGAATCAAATTAAAATCGAACTAAATTCGAGACTGCTTAAATAATCTGAAACAAATTGAGTTGGGTTGGAGCTAGCCCATTAGCTTAAAATAAATTTTTTTTAATTATAACACGTAAATGCTACAACTTATATACTACGTTAAAAACTTAAAATTAGAGAAACATATTTCTTCTTAATTTTCAATTGATTTAGTCATACTCTTTTAACTCTTTGTTTTTCCAATAACCAATAACAACCCTACGTCCATCAAAATTTCACTTTTTTTCTAGCAACGACTCTACGTTCATTGACGTATGTTAAAGTAATTTTTTGTCACCCACAAAATATGGTTTTCCTTTGTATGATCATTGTATGGTATACTTGAATATATTGAAATAACTTTATATATGTAGTCAATTTTGGAAAAAAAATTTATTTAATCTTATTTATATATTTTTTTGTTTAGTAACTGAAAGAAATTCTATTGAGATTTGTAACTCTTTATTTAACTTTAATTTTTACATTAGAGTGATTTGATGGCTTTTACTTTTGTCAAATTTAAATAGAAATGGCTTTCTTATGTTTACTAGTGTTCTTATTTTGTTATTAATTAATTATTGTAACATAACAGGTGTGTGTAAGAAATTGTATTATTTTTGTGGGTTTTATTGTGTGCGTGAGTTTTTTATTTAATATTAATTTATCATTTGTTTTAAAAAACTAATTGTAATATTATTTCTCTCTTTTTGGTATTTCATGTAATGTTATTTGAGCTAATAAGTTTTGATCATTAAACGTAAATTTTGATTTATAAAAAAAAGAGTTAAATTAATAATTTAGGTTTGTTTATATTTAATTTAGGTTCGAACTTTTCTTTGATGATTCGAATTAAATTTAAATTTTACTAGGCTTCCATTAATTTAAATTGAGTATGTTTGAATTGACCTAATTTATACGAATTATCACTCATATTTTTTTCTTTTTTTTTCTCTCTTCTCTTATCATTATTTAATTAATAAATAATAAAATTAAGAGGGAGAAAAACTGAGTAGGGAAAAGATATAATGAGGGGGAAAGAGAGAAAGAGAAGATGAGAGAGAAAAAAAGAAATGAAACTTAATTAAAAAAATTAATAGTAGAGAGAGAAATGGAACTTAATTAAAAAAAATTAATGTATTAATATATATAAATTATATAATTATTGAAACTAAATAACCTAACACCCCCTATGAATATTATTATTCCGGAGATACAATACCCAACCAAGAGAAGATGGATTTTGGGGATTGGTAAAGAGTGTCCCAAAATTCTCTATATATAAAATATTACTGAAATGGCGCCCTTAACGACTTGCCCAAATCTAAATCCCGACCTCATATTCCACACTGAGTATTTATCGTTTGAAGTATAACAAATTTGTAGCTTGTACATTGCCAAAACAGCAATTTACTCAAATTTCTAAAACATGCAACTTTGGGCCTCACAATTATGTATCTACATAACATGCAAGAGACGTAGATGATAATTTTGAACAATGATGGTTTAAACTTTAAAGGGAGCATTTTTGGACCTGGGATAATTTCGGATATATTTTTATCAATGAAGAACAGGCTTCAGCCATTGAGCAAGAGGGAGATGGTATGTCTATTTGAGATCAATTTTCACCTCATTTTTCATGGTCAAAACAAGTAAAAAAAAGTTACTAGCTCAGTAATAAAAATATTACTATAGTAACTGAATAATTGCTAGTAATTTAAGGAAAGTCAAATGTCATTTACATCAAGGTAATGAAATAAATTATACACATTGATACATTTGAATAGGTATGGCTTTCTAAGAAAAGTGAATTGAGCTCATATGGCAAGCCAAGATGATTCACAACTGTAGAACCTTGCCTCGGTGTCGACTGAATATAAACAACCAAGTTATCTCAAGCAGAAGTTTTAGATTTCTACTCAAGAAGCTTATTGCAGGTTCCAACAACTACAGCTGCAGCAAGATGCCATGCAGCATGAATAAATGGGGTCTTTGGAAAGACATCGTCCGCAATGAAAAGCACACCTCCAAGCAGTGATGACATCTTATGAACATTATGGGCTGTTCTTAGATCTGGATCTTTCAATACTCTTTTTGCAAATGCTACCTGCATAGAATCAATTTAGAATAAGGAATATAAGCTAAACCAAAATCACCACATTTGGGTTCCAATTTTAGCATATTTCAAAAAAGATAATGAGTTAAGAAATTTTTTTAATATAGAATTTAGGTGTATGGACTTTTCACGTACCCGTGTGAAAGGAGAAGTTAAATGGGCATGTATAATTTCCATATACTGGTGTGAAAATCCCATACAAACTTGTAACATGTTACAATGTGGAATTTTCACATAAATGTCAGTTGTGTGAAAGTGAAGATTGGGAAAGTTAAAGTAAAATGAATAATAACTAAAATATATTGTGAAATATGAGTAACTCAAATTAGACAATGAATATTGATATAACACAACAGTATTGTGAGAGTTTTCCCTAGATGAAAAGCACAAGATTGCATGGTTTTGGATATTTCTCATTTACTATCATAAGTCTCTTTGCAAATCCTGACATGGACTAAACCATTCATGAATGGCTCATGTCCAAAGAGTTCTTTATTTTTTTCATATATGCCAATAAAATTAATGCAAGAGCCGGAAACTAACCTCCATCATACCAGTGTGAACAGCTGAAACCATCAGAGGCTGGAATGGTAGACATAATGCAGAGGCTGCCATCAGTAATTTTGGGTTTTCATCTCTAAGAGCTCTCGAGAGACACTGCAAAAAAAATAAAAAATAAAAAGAAATCCTTTTCAAAAATTAAATTATTTGTTTAAGAGAGCTACGCGGAGACCTTTAAAAAAACATGTACCAAATTATAACTTGCAGGCTGCAGTTGAAAAGGTTGATACTGATTTTTAATTTTTCTATTTTATGATACATATTGTTTTCGTGATTCAACTGGAAGTCTATAAAAATATACGTTCATGATTAAATTGACAACTTACTATTGTTGCAGTTCCTATCATTGTGTAGTCAGCCCATCTCAAATATTTTCGTACTTTTCCCCTTGAAGAATGATATAAACTTGAGACAACTCCAACTCCGATCAACGAATTGGCATATAGCTTACTATTGAGACTCTTCCTGCAATTCCAGTAGAACATATAAGCAGTAAAAAAATGTTAGTTAAGATGGCATTTGCATCCATCATATAACTTGTAATTGAGTTGTCACCTCGGGGTATGTATTCCAAGCACTATAAAAGGTAATGACGTAAGCACATTAACAACAGTTTCAACAAGAGTTTGATCACCTACCAGAACAGATAAATTTATCAGAGAAACAAATTATCAGTCCTATCAAGAGATTAGATGTCATACTAAGTCTTATTTTGAGGAATGTAACCATGATACCTTGAATGCAACCATGGATGGGGCTCAAACATGGTAGTCTTTGCTGCCATACATGTCTGCAGAAGAACATCAAACAGATTGTTACATAATGAAATTTCATGCATAAGAAAATAGGCTCCAGTAATGTGAGCTGCAGACAGTAGGATTTCAATAGTAATTGCTTAATGTAATTTGTAAAACTGACAACTCAAGAACATGTAATTAAAATAAGTAAATATCCAAAAATAAACCCATTATTCCCAAATTATAAACTCTTTACTCACTGCACATGCAGCCGCTGGTTCATTCCAACAGCTGAACTTCCAGAAGTAAACTGACGAATGTCCCCATCTTGCAAAGTCTCTTCTGATGAAAATGGTGAATGAGTCACCACATGCACCCCATGCACATCTTGTAGGGCCCTACAACATTCCATTGTAGTCTTGTGACTCATTAGGCTCCCGATCTAGTAGCCAGCAAAGCTTTTGCTGGCAACAGTTGGAAGAGAGTGGCTAGTACATACCAACAATGCTTAAATTCTGTACCAATTCAAAACAGTAACAATTTATGATCAGACAAACTCAATTGATATCAATCAAAAGTAAAAAGGATCCAGTGGAAAATCGTCATTTGTAAGCTGATATTTTATTAGTAAAATGGCATGTTATATGATTTTATCTGTTTAAAAGCAGACCCCTATTGTTTGAAGGAGAAGAAAAGGTCATTGACAAGAAACATAAAGAATTTGCATAGTCCAAGAAAGGGCTAGACGGCCCCAGTAAATTCTATTAAGGTGAATGATCTTTAGTTGTAATTTCTTTGACATGTAAAAAAAAAACTAATTAATAGAAATGTCAACTATTTCACTCCTCTTGTGGTATGAATTATAAAAAGGCACCTTCATGTCATAATTTACAACACATACAAAATGCTAAGATCCTTGGACAATCTGACTAGGAAAAACGAAAAAATTGGTTCAATTTCAAAATTTCCCATATAAAAATATTTGGAAAATTACATAAAATAACACCCCTAACACTTATAACATAAACAACACCTTGAATTGGATAGTGTTCAATATTGAACAGTTTTAAATGACTATAGCTCAACTTGAACGGCATTCAATTGGACAACAGTCAAAGTGAAATGATGGACTGAACCTTTTTTTAATAGTAAAAATATCTAAGTTAAACATAGGGGGTGCTATTTTTGTACTTGCAAGTTTAAGAGGTGCTATTTTTGTAGTTAAAAGTTTCAAAAGGTGCTATTTTGTTGTTTTTCCAGAATATTTTTGCATGAAGTACATTCCCCTTGCATACTGTTTTGAGAAAGTCTAGCTATGGGGTTGCAACGATTGTGAATAATCCCCCAAAGGGTATCCTATTTACTCATATATATAGACATTGGGGATACATGTGGCACTCCTGAGCTGGTGCTCGTTGACTTGGATAAGATGGAATATATCACGTGCCTCTCAAGTGTGCCTTTGCGGAATTATTAAACATTCATGTGTGCTTTTCACGAGGCCTGTGGTATCCTGAACAGAGGGTAAGTTAAGGTGCACCCCTTCTAATGGGGTGAAGCCTGATTGACAGGGTAAGCCTTCCTGATGAGGAGAAGCCCTGTTGACGGGATAAGCCCTAAATATCCATGCCTACCTACTCCATAGTGGTAGGGCTGGCCTTATGAGGGGGACAAGATAATGGAAGCTATCTTGCAGGACTGTTATTAGTCTAGGGTGTATGACCAAACCCATACAATGAAAATTGTTCCTCTTTGCAGCAAATCTAAACACGTAACTGAAAGTACACCAGAAATATTCATGATATCCAGTGAGAACAGTCAGTAAACGGGATATAAAGCTAGACGTTCGTAAAATGTTATTTGACCCACAATTGTAAACGAAATGCTATTGGACCTAAGAATTCCAAATCTATACGTTCACGCAATCAATTTATGGCTTTTCGATTAAGATATCATCAGAATCACTCAATGCCGAATAACCCAAAAGCTTTCAAACGAAATTTCTAAGAATTTTTAATGAAACCCATTTTCTTTCTGATCGTTTCCACACCAATTAAGCTACCCCAGAACCAGTTCAGGTTATTAAGCCGCATTTAATCAAACATGCTATATGCATTATCAAATCCCACACATGAAAATCCTATTCAAGAGAATCAGGACAAAATTCATCATCAGATTTTTATAAATATTCAACTTCCAAATTTTACATGTACCACAAGAATAAAATGCTAAAAAATGGGGCTTAATTTGAAAGCGAAAGACCAATATCATATCATAAAATTTACATACAAGACGGAATCCAAAAAAAAACAGGATATTTTTTGCCTATTAAAGAGAGAGATATGGAGAAAAACCTGGGAACGAGAAGCAAAGAAGCTGAGGAAAGTAGGGCAGTTACTCGTGAGAAAAAGAAAGTAAAATAGTTTAGTTCAGCTGGAAACCTGACAGACAAAGTTCTTTTCTTTCTTAGACGAGAGGAAAGCGAATGTGAATAAGAGAGAGGGAGATTCGCATTAGTCACGAATGTTCCTTATTGACTGTGCGAATATTCGTTCGCCTTATGGTCACAGATTCCGGCATGTTTTGGTAAATTAAAAAAAAATTACATTTTTAGAATTTATAACAAAAATAAATCTTAATAAAATTAAACAAATTTTAATTAGACTTAAATGATCGTATTTTATTTTAAATAATAACTAATTGAACAATATTCAAAATAAAATGATGTATCAAATTTATTGTTAATAATGAGAATATATGAATTAGATATAAGTGATATTATTTTCGTGATTATAAGTTTTAATGGTGATATTTTTATTATTTATCTTAATTTTTAATCACAAAAATATTTCTTTATAATAATTCATAATCAAAATGGATTTTGTCTTTATATCTGTTAAGTTAAATCAGATCATATTTGTCACTAATATGCCTTTAAAATTTTTATATCGAGTTGTATTATTATTGGTATCAATCTAATTGATAGTATTTTAAAAGAGAGAAAATAAAGAAAAGAAAAATTATTTTATAAATCATTTTATTTATATCACTTGAATATTTTGATCATTGTATTTTTACAAAAGATACATAAGCTATTTAATTTTTAAAATTAGAAGATTTTAATCATATAATTGTAATTAAAATGTTCATGATTATTTTAAAAAGGTAAAAAATTTAGCACATTTTAATCAAAATTATATAACTAAAACGTATCAATCTTTTATAAAAATTAAATGATTAAAATTGTTAATTTATGTAAACAAAAGAACTTAGAAAACCGGTCACTCAAAAAGGAAAAAAAAAGTGTATTTTTTACCTCACCCTACTCTTTCTCATGTTATTGGTTTGAACAAACATATGGATTTGATTTAAGACCAACTAACAATTCATCTATTTTACGATATATTTTGATTAATATTCTTATCACTATTCAAGATGTAATTTTTCTCTTAAATTTAACTTCCCTAAAACTAGCATTTACAAGACTGAAAATTCCACACACATGTTGTAACCATGACAAGTATGTGTGAAATTTTCACTCATAACTTTTGTTATTTTTCTATTGTAAAACTAGTATGTGAAAATTATACATACCTAATTCTACGTCATGAAATTCACTAACTTAAATAATTTTGTAAATTTCTCCCAAAATTTTCCATGTTTTCAGTGATCTGTGTATCTTTTTTTTCTTTTGGATTTTTTTCCCTAAAACACCAATATAGAATTAACTAATTTTAGTAAAAAAAAAATTAATGTCTTTCTAAAAAGTGTAGAGTTTTTGGTAATCCATCTTCCACACCTAGTTCATCTTCATCCCTCATTACCCTCTCTGATAATCCATCTGGGTCTCAGTCATTCATCAAGAGAAAAAGAGGGAAAAAAACCATTATCATTGTTATTCATAAAACTAGCTATCATCACATCATCAAAACCTTTTACTTGATCTCAAAAGCTTTCCACCAATTATTACAACCGCCATATTCAGAAGCAATCTGATATCCGCTTCCATTTTCACCAATACTCTTAAGTGTGTCAGATTGCATGGCATATGTGGCAAGACTCTTTTACCCTTCTCAAAGGTTTATGAACACATGCACTGCTTTATCTGCTCTAATGGATGTCGTTTTAGATACCCAGTAATTTTGTTTAGTAAATCATCATAGTTTCCAAGGTTTTTTAGTAAATCATCTTCAAAGCTTCATTTGGCATATGCATATAAGATCACGTCTAGAGGAGTAAAAAAAAAACAAACTTCATTCTCAACATCTGTCTCTTACATTTTTTACTATGTAGCTAAAAAATCTTCAGAATTCTTTTCAGGTTTAATTTTTTCTCTTGACTTTTTTCATTTCTCTTACATCTGTTTCATTCTTCTCTTTAATCACACTGTCTTCTTTTCTCTTTTACTCAAATGCATTTTTCTTTAATTTATATTCATGTAATTACCATTGATTGATTAATAATTTTAATTGAAGTATGATATGAGAAATATAATATCTTTTCAATCCTAACATTTTATTCTTTTTATAAGATTTATGTTTTTTACATTTGAGTCTTTCTTGTTTATAAACATATGCAAACATTTGTTTTATTTTTTACATAATTTTTATTTACATATAAGTATATATAAGTGTTTTAACCCATAAAATCATTATAATATTAAGATTGTATGCTAGGAGGAATATAGTCGAATCAAATTTAAATTTTTTACACTAGGTTTAGGGGAATTAATGTTAATATATTTTGAGTAATGGAGTATAGATTTATGACACAAAATAAATTTATATGATGAACTATGATGTCTTGAGATGTTGGATGAACGTGTGCTTAAACTTTAATTATGAACTAAAAAAAAGCTATAACATGAGAATTTTTTTAATTTAAATTTATAATTTTGTTTTTAGTATTGTTATTTATCTTTTTATTTTTTATATTTTTGCTCGAGGACCAACAAAATATCTATTTAGAGGAATTTGATAAACATTATTTTAACCTATAATTTATAATGTTCTTAAACATTAATTTTACATTTTATTTTAATATTATAATGTTTTGGAGGGTATTTTCGTACTTTGTAGATAATATTCTTTTGAAAGAATCTTGAACAAACACAAGTAAAAAGATCAAAAATAAATGATAAATGAAAACTCACACAAATAGAAATTAATCATAATATCAAAAACTAAGAAATAGGTGCACACTATGACCTAGGCATAATCCATGCCATGACAAGGTGCTATAGGGCACCAATTGGTGAAACACAAGTAAAAAGATTAAAAATGGATGATAAATGAAAACTCACACAAGTAGGAATGACCCATAATATCAAAAACTAAGAAAGAGGTGCACATCATGACCTAGACATAATCCATGCCATGACAAGGTGTTATAGGGTAACAATTGGTGAGTTTGGAAATTCTATGCACATCCCAGTTCAAAAAAATCCATATCGTGATAAAGTGCTCTCGAATCTATTTATGTGTTTGTTGGAATTCAACACATGTTGTGGCCTAACAAATTTCATGTCTCGACCTAGGCGTAAAAACTTGCCAAAACTCTAATATGTGTGCAAAACGTGTATTACCCAAAACCTAATCTAAAAATACACCCTAGCTTCTCTTAAACATCATCGAACCTTCCCAACTACTCATAGCCGTAAGGTACCATCTATAATACTTGAAATAAAGGGGAAACTCTTAGTTGTGAAGTTGTTTCTAAGGATTTGAAGAAAGTAATCGATCAATTCAAAGATTTAAAATTTCATATAAAAAGAGTTAATTTTATTGTTAAATCCTCTTTTTCTCTATCTAATTTGAATGTATTTTGTAATTAAATTAATTTTAGTCAATTTAATTATCTTAAGTTAACTTTTATATATGGGATTATAATCTTGTTTCGAATAAGTTGAATTTTTTTATGGTTTAACTAAATAAAAATTGATTTATAATTAAAGAGAATATTTTAAGACGAAATATTGGATACAATATTTATACTTGGTTATGTATTTATGAATAATAATTTAATTTAATTTCATTATTTTATGTTAAATTAGATTATTTATACATTTTTATTAATTTATCAATTAATAGATTTCAAGCATAATTTAAGAAGTTATTGATTATTTAAAAATTACGGAAATAAATATGATCATTGGTGTTTCACTTATTTAAAACAAACAAAAATCAATAATTATAAGCTTTTATAAAAATAATTTAATTTTATGAAAATAATTTAATTTGTTCTTTCTTTGAATAATTCATCTATCTTTTTTTTATTATAATTTAATTGTTTTATTTAAGTCTTTTAATCATTTTAAAATTTGTAATCTTTCTCCCGATCCACTATTGTTAAAATGTTTAAGATTGTTCTTTTAACTAATTAAGAAAATAATTTATCTTTTTAAAACAATATTTCAATTTTTTTAGAGATTGATTTCAGGGTAAATTTATAATTCCTCTGCTGAAAAGTGAAGTGGTGATTGGTAGGAAAGGAGATGGTGGTGCTTGAATGAGATGGCAGGGTCTTGCTAGATTTTGGTCTAACTTACATATCAAAAGAGAAAATGGTAGAATTCTTATGAACATCTTCTAATAAGATATTGATAAAATGTTGGATGCTGATAACTTCAGCTTACTATTTAAGGAAAGCAGTTTGGGTCTTTTGGGGGGTTAGAGAGATAAAATGTTACAAAATTTGTATTTTTTAAAGTTTTAATGGTTACTAATGAGATTTTTTTTTTACTTATATACAACATACAACCATAGTTTTTAAATAAATCGTGGTTTATGTTGGGAAAAATAGATGGTTGTAAAGAAATAAATTTCACACACCCAGGATAATTTCCCAAATCAAAATAGAATAAAAATAACACCAAGAATTTAGCGTGGAAAAACCTTTCAAAAATGAAAGTAACAACCACGGGACCCGTAGGCCACTTAAACTTCCACTATAATAAGATGGGATTACACACTTCACCTTTAGGTGATCTCTCTCACAAAATACAACAAATATGTATCTTCACTTGGGTAAAACTTCACAAATTGGCTCTCTTAATTTCTCTCTCAAAATCTCTCTCGAAAAACTTGTTCTCTCTTTTCTTTTCTCCGCTTTGATCTATATATTTTATTGAGATGAAGCATGGCTTTATAAGAGCCAAAGCTCCATCCTTCTCTCCTGATTGCATGGAGAGATTTTTGACTTCTTTTCTTTCTTCTTTTTCTTTTCTTTTTTCTTCTTTTCTTCCTTTCTTTCTTTCGGCCTTGAGACTTTCCTTACCTTTTCTTCTTCCTCTTTTTTTTTTCTTTGTGGCTGGCCCACATCTGGTTGACCAACAAATATCCCCCTCCACCTTATGTGGGACATGGCTCTTCTATACCTGCAATCTTTCTACAGATAACAAGTTTTTCTCTAGTCACGGTCTTTGTCATCATATCTGCTCCGTTATCATTGGTGTGAACTTTTTCAACTTCCAGTAGTTTATGTTCCAACACATCACGAATCCAATGATACCTTACGTCGATGTGTTTGGACCTTGAGTGGAAGGTTGGGTTCTTGCTAAGATGAATTACTGCACATTTGACCGTCGTAATAAAGAACATAGTTTTCTTGGTTCCGATGTGCAATTCTTGTAGGAACTTTTTCATCCACAGGATCTCCTTACAACCTTCGGATTGCAATGTACTGCAGCATGGTGCTTAAAGCAATACACTTTTGTAATCGTGATTGCCATAAAATGCTTCCTCCAAATGTTATTAGGTACCCGGCATATAGATTTTCTCGTATCTACGTGCTGACGCCCATATCTCGAATCAGATATCCTTCTAATACAGGTTTATTATTACCAAAGCATAAACAATGACTTGAGGTTCTCCGAGATACCCGAGTATCCATTTGATAGTTGCCCAATGTTCCTTTCCAGATTTGATAAGAACTGCCACAACGCCAACAGATGCAATGTCTTAGTGCATACCATAGCGTACATTAGACTGCCAACTACCGATGCATAAGGCACCTTGCTCATCTCTGATTTATCCTCCTCACTTGAGGGACATTGACTCATATTAAGTTTGAAATGGCTTGCAAATGGACAACTAACAGGTTTAGTTTTGCTCATGTTGAATCTTTCAAGAATTTTTTCAACATACCGTTTTTGGGAAAGCCAGATCTTTTGCTTTTTCCTGTTGCGGGTAATCGTCATGCCAAGAATCTTCTTGGCAGGTCCTAAGTCCTTCATTGCAAAGGACTTGCTCAACTCCTTCTTTAACTTGTTAATCTTGTCAATATTTTGACCCACAATTAACATATCATCAACATAAAGCAAAAGAATAATAAAGTCACCATCAGAGAATTTCTTGATGAAGACGTTGATCAAACACGTTTGTATTCATTTTTCTCCATGAATGAGTCGAACTTTTTGTACCAGCCTTGGTGCTTGCTTGAACATATGAGTTTTTCTTTAGTCTACATACCAACTTCTCTTGCTTTTGACTTGAAACCTTCTTGGTCAGCCTTCCATATAGATTTCCTCATCAAGATCACCATGTAAGAATGCGCTTTTTACATCAAGTTGTTCAACCTCCAGATTAAGACTAGTCATTTGCAAACCAAGAACAACTGGGATTGAAGCATATTTTAACCAACTGCGAATATTTCATCGAAGTCAACGCTTTCTTCTGTCAACCTTTCTACAACCAATCTTGCTTTATAGCGTGGTTCTCTTGAAATGCCTTCTTCACTTTTGATTCTTACACCCACTTATTCTTGAGAGCTTTTCTTCCATGTGGTAGTTTCATCGGGTCAAATGTGTGGTTCTACGTAGAGATTTCATTTCTTCCTCTACGGCTTTAAACCGCTATCTTATGCCGATCAATGATAGTTCGTATAATCTCTGTTCTCCCCTTCAGTGAGCATCACATACTCGTTAGGAGAATATATACGACCTAGGTTGTCGCTTTTCGGGTGGATCTCCTCGTCTTGCATTGGTTGGACTTGTCTGAAACTTGTGCGGCTCCTCGAATCGCCACACTCCTGGATTGACATCATCGTATCTCTGTGACTCTGCGTCATCAGATTTATTGGTGGAGAGACTGGGTCTAGATTAATCGGGATTTCATCTCGATCAGGGTTTTGTCGGATTTCTCAAAATCCTCAATTGTCTTCAAGAAACACCACGCCTCTACTCGACAATCGCTTTGCTAATAGGATCCCAAAGTACGTAATTCAAATTCTTCATGGGCATATCCTATAAAGATACATTGTTTGCTTTGCCGTCCAACTTGGATCGCTCATCTCTTGGGATGTGAACAAATGCTCATAAAGCCCAAATACTTTCAAGTGTTTGTAAGAAACATCTTTCCTAGTCCAAACTCTTTTCCCAGACGTGGTTCGATTGGAACTCCATGGAGAAAGGTTGATTAAATCGATCGCTGTCCTCATTGCCTCCCCAAAAGGAGTTTGGTAGTTTTGCATTTGAGAGCATACATCCGACTCTTTCACAGATGGTTCTGTTTCATTCTCTCTACGATACACCGGCCGTGTTGAGGTGTCTTTGGTACCGATTTTTCTAGCCTCGATGCCAAAACACGCGGACTCCTCGAATGGTCCACGATACTCACCACCATTATCTACACGTACACCCTCCAAACGTCTCGCTTCTCCACTTTTACATGAAACTGCTTGAAAACTTCATTCACTTGATCTTTAGTTTTCAAAGCAAAAGTCCATACTTTTCTTGAATGGTCATCAATAAAGGTCACAAAATAGTGAGCACCTCCTAATGACTTACAACTCATTGTACAGACACATCTCACATTGTGTATTAAATCTAGAATATTTTCCTTTCTAGATGGTAAAAAGATCACGAAATGCAACTCATGTTGTTTTCCCATAATACGATCAACACAAGTTTGCAAGGGTGTACCTTTCATTCCCGGCAAGAGCTCATTTTTGGAAAGAATTCCGAGACCTTTTTCACTCGTATGCCGAGTCGCTATGCCAGCTCTTAGGAACTTCTTTCCTTGTGGTATTTACTTCTCCTCTACACAACACGCTTCATGATGTAGAGTGATGTATCTTCTTTGCCTTTAGCTATTACCGATTGCCTTTGGTGAGCTTCCACTTTCCTTCACCAAAATAATTATCAGATCCATCATCATCAAGCAGGGTAGAGATCAAATTGAGAAGGATATCATGAACATGCCTCGCATCTTTTAAGTAATAGGCATCCAATATTAGTCTCTAGATAAATATTGCCAATAGACAATTTTGATGCATCATCATTTCCCATCCTCACACGTCCAAGATCACCTTGAGCGTAGGTTGAGAAGAATTCCCTTCGTGAGGTGACATGATAGAAGCGCCCGAGTCAACTACCCCAAGTAAAGTGTCTTGGCATGCAAGATTGACATAATCAAAGATCTCGAACAATGACAACTTCTTCAAGCGATGGCAGGTTGTGGTGTCATTTGTTCGGGTTTCTACGATTTACGGATTGTTCGCCTTTAACCTTCTACATTCTCGAATGAAGTTGTCCAGGCTTGTCGCAATGATGACACTTCTGTCATACTGATCTAGACTTTCGACCGTCATCTTTGTTGACTTTGGTTACGGGTATTTCTACTTTTACTTCTCACCGTGCCATTCTTGCTTGCCTTGTTTCGCATGACAAGCGCTTCGGTGTCCTGAGTATATCCTTCATCTTTTCGTCGAGACTCTTCGTTTAACATTCTCGTCTTTTACCATATCCATGGTAAGCAGTCAGAGCCGGAAATTGCTAAGCGACACAAAGAGTATCCCCAACTTTTTGGTAGAGAACTCAACATCAACAACGTCAGAAATTTCGTCATCTACAAATATCTTCAGAGTTGAGTTGATCTACAATGCTCTTGGAACTCACTCATATGTTCGATCTGTCCTGCCTTTATACTTCAAATTGACTAATCGTCGCATCAGATTTGCTTTATTCTCATGCGTTGTCCTCGCATACATTTTCTCCAACTTTTGCCAAAGAACGTAAGCATCGTGTTCATTAGCAAAATTTTGAAAATGCTTTTGTCGATCCATTGTCCGATTTGAAGCGTAGACACTTTCGGTTCACGGCCCGTTCAATGTCTCCATCGGTTACTTCTTTCTCCTTTGGCATTATAATTGGCTTCCATAGATCTTTAATGTATAAAGATCCTCATCTTCATTCCAAATTGCATAATTAAATCCAGTTAATTTTATCATATTACTTGTGCTTTCGTCCATTTGAGTCGTCAGTCACCAGGTTTCGCCGAACTTGATACTTTTCTGACAATGAATAGTACCCGCCAAATAGTATCAATGAATAGTATCTTCCGAATAGTACTATGTGAATAGTATCCGTGAATAGTATCCGTGAATAGTACAATACAGTATATATGAATAGTACTGTATGTGTGTACAATCTCTTACTAAAATAACTTGGCTCTGATACCACTTTGTTGGGAAAAATAGATGGTGTGTGAAATTTATTTCTTTACAACCATCTATTTTTCCCAACAGTTTATAACTTACTTTTACAATTTTTATAGAAATTGTAGCCAAAGGTTCGTGAAAATAGTCTTACTTGTTGTAATAAATGTTTAATCATGAATCAGTTTCGTTTCATTAAATGAGATAACATAATTATCATTTTTCATTCACCCTAAAATTATATTGAACATATAAAAATATGAACTGAAAGTCCTTACGGAGAAAAAAATTAAATCAATCAAGACCACATACTTAAGTCATCAAATGGGTTTTATTCAAAATAATGCCACATTTCACTCTAGATTTAAAACCTAAATTTCCAACAGCAAAACTCACGCATTTAGTGAATGGCACCAAGACTAATACCTAGCTCCTTAGAGTAAAATATTGTAGTATTGGATGCACTAACCGAGATAAATGGTCACTAAGTATGAAGAATGTAGTATTTGATCGTGCTAGAGCATCACAAACACTTGGGTCAAGATTGACCAAAAGGACAAGCATTCAATGAGAAAAATTGGGGAGGCAATTGGGCATCCTATAGGCTGATTTGGTGCCCTCCCTGGTTCGTAAAATAAAAGGCCACGTTTGGTAGTTGATCATCCTATAAGTCAATCGGATGCTCCTAAGAAACTATCTTGCTTGCGCTGATAGTTTCCTTTTTAGGCGTTTAGAGCAAGGTCTTTTTCTAGTTCGATTATGGCTCTTAATAAACAAATTCGAAAGGTTTAAGAGGCTATATATAGTCTTCTATGAGATCTTCGAATATAATTTTGCATCTCCTTTGTAGCTCATATATTGAGCACTAGAGAACAATACAATCTCCATTGTGAGCTTTTCTTTCTAGTAAATATTATATAACCTTTTGAGTAAATATTGAATTTTTTTTCCTCATAATGCCATGCATATATGGTTTGGTTTTAGTTTGAAATAAAACCAAAATCAATCCAATATGATCAGTTCTTGAAAGATGAGAACCAACTCAAACCAATAAATTTGTAAAATCACTCAAATCTAAATAATTTATTTTAGTTTTGTTTGAGTTTGATTAAGGAAATTTTTCCCTCTGTTTTGTTAATTAACTTTTATATTATAGCTTGAAATGTTTTCAATCTTAATTTCTTTATAATCTTTAAATTTGAATTTTTAGTCTCATTATTTATATTAATTATACATTACAATAAAGGTTTAAAAGTAAGGAAAGATATACCATAAGAAATAATAATGATTTATTTAACAAAATTTATTAATTTTTATATTCAAATTATCTATAATTTGTTTATGCAATACAAACTCTAACGAAAAAAAATATAAAATATGATATAGTTATAATAAATAAGTAAATAAATAGTATAAAATTAATATCTTTATTGAAACTATTCATTTGTCGTTCATGTGCTCGTTTGTTGGTTGATTGGGTGATGGGCAAGTAAAGATAGAGTTGAAAGATAAGAAAAGGTAGAGCTGAGATACGAGTAGAGACATAGAAGTATAGAGGCGTCACTCTTTGATTGATAATAAGAACTAATAAAACGAAATGAGTGAATATGGAAAAACCAAAGGAAAATTTAAAAAATATAAATATAATAACAAAAATAATAAATAGATTGGGTTAGTTCGATTCTTATAAGATTTTAAAAAAATAGGAATCAAAACCATATTGATATAAATTGATTTTTTAAAATTAAAAAACAAACAAAATCAATAGAATCTCAAAATAAAAAATTTTGAGGTAGGTTGGTTCAAATAGTTTAGATGTGGTGGATTCTTATCAATTTTGCATATCTAATACCAAATAGATATAGGAAAAAAAAAGTAATTTATTTTATTTAAAGTTTTATTTCTTATGTTCTACTAGAATTTCACTTAGAAACTTTGTTTGAGTGTAGTTAAGGAAAATTTTCCCTTATTTTATTTCTAAGTTTTATTTTCTATGTTTGTATAAGACATTTTAAAAAATAATCAACTTATAAAGAAGTTTTTTTTTCTTTTTTCTCTTATTCTTAATTTTTAGAAATAATTATTCTTTCTTTTCGTTTGGAAGTTAAAGTTTTCTTATTCGTGAGAAAAAGAAATATTTTTAGGTTAATTATACTCTAGCGTTGTTAGAGTGTTTGTTTAAAGATAAATAACATATCTAGGTTTATCCTATTCTAGATTTACTAAGTGTTTGTCTATATAATTGTTTCATATAACACAAATACGATGACATATTACTAGATTGTGAGTTTAATTAGTCTAAATTTTGTTCATATTTTTTCTTATTATTAATGTATTTGTGTTTTCATCCTAAGTTAGGTGATATAAAAAAATATCAACAATTTTGTGAAGAGAACAATAATATTTAACTGTATATATATGAATTATATATATATATATAATTTCATTATCTATCGTATGTATATTTAAATTAGATTTAAGTAAATAATTTGATCAATTTATTTTATTTGAATAAAAAAAATTATTTATGATTTAATATTAATTCTGATCAGATTCGAATTGATAAATTTTATAATTTAGTGTATTCAATCAATATCGAATTACTATTAAATCATAAATAAATACATATTTTATTTTGTAATGTATTATTATGTTTAAATAATATATATATATTATAATTACATTAAATTATTATTTTAACTTAAAAAAATATAAATATTTATAATAGTTTAATAATTATACTAACATATTTAATGTTATTTTGGTTTTCTTAATTATAACTATAAATAATAAATTATGTTATAAATATATCCATATAAAATTTTAATATTATGTATAATGTTTTTATATATAATAATAATTTATATATAAATTTTAATATTAATATGACATTATTTTATAGAAAAAATTTAATCTGTATTTAAATTTATTTATATTGATTATATAATAAGATAATATTTAGAAAAAAAATTAAATTTTATGATTGAATTTAAATTAACTAAAAAAAGAAATTTCTATTCACCTCTAACATTTAATTTAAATTATTTAAAACTCTCAGTAAAAATTCCTTGGTTATTTTCTACAATAAGAAGGAATTTAAGAAGCGCGCGCCTTCAGTACGTGTTCACATCACAAGCACGGGTTAGCGTAGCTATAAATAAAATTGGATTAGCTATCATTCCAAATTTCGCAAACGAAACAGCTGTTGCTGGTCAACATGTCTGTACTTTTTATATTAATACACCCTCGGAAGATTGTCTATATATATATTAAATGTGCATTTACTGTGATGAAGATACGACCACGTACTTAAACGTTTGTGTTTAAAAAATTTAAAGTTAACCATCTTGGTTAAATATATATAGAAATGATAATTTATTATGTAAATTATTTTTATTATAGATACAATAAATTATATAATTTTTAAATTAAATTATTACAGTTAATTATATTTAAATGTAATTACTGTTAATTAATTAATTAATTTTATGATAATAATATATAAGTTACTACAATATGCCAATTAGTTAGAATGATCGTGTCTTTATTTTATTTTTATAAAAAATTTAAATATAATATTTATAAAATTATAAATAAATAAATACATAAAATAGAATTATATTTTAATTTAATTTTAAATTTTAAATTTTTAATACTCAATATATAAATAAAACTCAAAAATTTAAATATATTTTTAAAATAAGATACAATATATTTTTAATTAAAAATAAATAATAATTAAAAAATAATATTTTTACTTTATATATCCTGACGCTCTTAGATATAAATCCTATATCAATTATTAGTTAAAGTTATATAAATTTACATATATATTTAAACTCAATTAAACCATGATATGTATATGTTACATTTATTTTACGTAGACGTGTAAATATTGATAATTTTAAATTATATCAAATAATTAATAAAATATATTATGAAAAATTTGTGTAATGGGTCAAATAATAAATAAATATGTATTTATTTATATGAAATTGATATATTATGTTGTAGGTTTATGGGCTCGCCACATTTATAACTTTATAAGTTTAAATAGATACATTAGATTTAGTGTTCTATGTTAGAGTTCTTTTATAAATAAAACATAAAGATGGTAGAGTTAAGAAGTTCACGAACTCATAAAATTTAGTGCATTCGTTACTATAAATCCCACCAAATCTACATGCATATTATTGGAGTATTGTTATAAATATCAATGGTTTCTACAACAATCCTATAAAAAAAATATGTATATTATATTTAATCATATAGTGAAATAAGTTATATTTGTTATAGAATTTGTTCTAAGATACATTTTATACTTATATTATTTGTGTTAATATTTTAGGTATTAAGATTGATATATTTGATTTATTTTAGACTCAAATTGATTGAATGTTGGTCTGAACAACCAATCACCTTAGTAGGTTGTGAAAAAAGTGATGATTTATTAGTTGAGTACGCTATAACATTATCAATGTAGAATAATCTAAGACTTTTTTTGTACCAAATGTTTATTTTTCATATATATTGAACATATGAGGATTAGTTGTTTTTTCTTAGATAGTTTTAATTCATGTAATTTTCCCTTAAATATCATATATAATATATTTATTTAAAATATCTAATTTTATATGTAATTACATTTCTTGTAATAATTAAAACTTTAATTTGTGAAATTAGTTTTAAAAATCTATTCACCTCTAGGTTATTTAAGTTTATAATTTAAAATTTATAGATTATATTAAAGTTAAAATTGTACTTTTATCAATTTAAAAAATTAACCGTATGAAAATAATAAAAAACAATTGTGGTAATAACATACATTTACTTAAATCAAAGAATATATAATAATTTAATTGAGTAATTAAATGATTATTATTTATGATCAATCTTTTACAATATAAACAGTCATATATAGATTTAACAATATAATTTCATTTGAGGACATTTTCAATGTATGAGTTACTAATGTATGAGTGATCTAATTTCTATAAATAAAGTAAAATAAATAACAAAACATTACATATAGTTTCAAATTATGCTAATCAATTTAAGCTTTTTGATATACGTGCAGTTAATTATTTTTATATAATATTTTTTTAATTAATAACTATTTGAATTTTAGTTATCTCAAATGAAATGTATATCCTAAGTATCGTCTCCAAAAATTTAAACTGATGCCAAAACGTTAAAATGGGTCGGAGATGAAGGTATATTGAGGTTATAAATTGGGATGGAGGTGTGATGAATAGTTATATGTTAATAATTATAATCATATTATATTAAATTTAGATATATTTTAGTAATAATCTTCGGTTATAAACATGTATCATTTTCTTATAATTTAATCCAATATTCTTATTTTTTAACATCTATTAAAAAATATATTTAGTTTAAAAAATTAAATAATAACATATTTATTATTTTATTAAATTATTGATATTAATTTTTATTTTTAATTATATATCACATGTTTTTAAGTAAAATATAAAATATAAAATTAAAAATAAATAAAATTCAATATAATTATTTCATGTATTATGTATTTTATTATTAAAGATATTTTTTAATATAATTATATGTATATAAAAAATAATATTAATATAACCATCATCCGTCTATGTTTTAATGGTTATAATTATTTTAAGAAAAAAGAATAGTTTAATTTTTATAAATAATTATTATTTTAATTATCTACTGTAAAAATTATCTTCATAAGTCACGACTGATAAGAAATAATTTGATACCTACCTTACCTACATATGATAGTTATGGATTAGTTTGACTACTTGTAAGAAATTAGAAATTTAACAATTAATTATAAAATTGGATCTTTATGTTAAATTACTAAAAGTTTTGAACACCAACATAATTGTCACAATGAGTAATATACATAATTTAGTTAGCAAATAATCGTCTTAAAAGTTAAGTTCTGGAGAGAGAACGTGAGAAAGATGGAGATTGCCAATCCACAGCCACTGCCATCAAAGATCGTCTTCATAAGCTTCCATTTACCTTTCTAGTTATTTTTTTTAATAATACCTTTATAGTTAGTTTTTCGTATGGATGTATATTTGTTGTTTCTCACTATTTTATAGATAGTTAATTTTCTTTTTTGTGATTAAGGGTAAATTATGAGCGCTCTATTATTATTTATTTAGAGTTAATCTAATTTTAAAGATAAAATTAAAAATTAATTAGAAAATAAAAATAAATTTGTAAATCTTATATGAACTTTACGTATATATAAGACATTACATGTATATGTATATCAATTATATAAAGATATAATAATAAATGTTCGATCATGTTAAAAGATCGAACAAATGATCGGTTTTTCAATATTTAAGAATGCTTGTAACATCAATATTCTAGACATAGGTACAAATGAAGTCTAGAACTGGATATATTATGTATCAAGATGTTAAAAGATCTCCCGAAAATCAAATCTTATATTCAAACAATTTTTATTGGTAAAATTAATTTTTTCTAAAAAAGTCTTTAAGGTGTGTTTAATTTATGTTTTAAATGTCAAAATCATTTTATTTTATTTTATTTTTTAATAAAAAAGCTATTTTATTAATTAAAATGTCAAAAACTGTTTTATTAGTTGATTAAGGGCGCAATTAATGTTTTTGAGGACGTCTCAATATTTTATTATTTTGCTAAAAAAGTTATAACGTTGGGTCCTTAAAGTATAATTTTGGCATAGCTATGAACTTTTAGGTGAGTCCGGTACGATGATTGGGTGAATCTTTCAATAACTTTTTGACATTTGTTAAAAAGTTTTACAATTTTTTTTTAACATTTGAATAAATAATACTCTGATTAGTTTGTTTGTGTTTTTCCTTATAAGCCGGCCTCTCTCTCTCTCTCTATTTTCTAGGGAAAAGGAGAATTGAAATCAGAGTAATATTTATTTAAAAGTTAAAAAAAAATTGCAAAACTTTTTAATAAATGTCAAAAAGAAATAATTATTAAAAGTTTCACCAAATCATCAAACAAATGTGTGAGCCGTACTCACCTAGAATTTTTTCAAACTTTTCCATACATCGGTAAACTCAGATTTTGAACTCTCTCTCTCTCTCTCTATTTTTTTTAATGTAAAAGTGATTTATAATGACAACATTAATATATATTTCTGTGATTCTCAGAGATTTGCCCTTCGTTGCACGTTACATTGTGTTTTTTTTTTCCGTTATTTTTCTTAAAGGATTTAAAGTAATTTTTCTAATAATTAAATAAAATATTACAGATTAAATTTAAATTTTAATATAAGATAAAAAATCACGACACTAATTGTTATATAAATCAATCTTATTTATATTTTTTATTATATCATTAATATTTACATATTAAAAAAAGGATGCAATGCCAATATCTCTAATGATCATATCCATCCATCTAAAAATAAAATAAAAAATGTAGCATTGGCAATCAAAACATTAATAGAGTTCTATTCCTTTACCCAACAAAAAAATTGAACCAAAGTAGTCATTCCTAGGTGTGGAATTTTATTTTTTTAAACGGTGCATGGTTATAATTGATGATTGATTTGGCACATTTTGTTTTTGGTTTCATATTTTTCCTTATTTTTTGCTTGTAATATAAAATCTCACCTTTTTTTTTAATATATATATATATATTAACACACGAGTTTGAATGTGTCCGGACAGCCCCACGCTTTCTCGGTCACCAAAATATATTAAAATATTATTTATCATTTTCACCATTATTTTTTATTATATTTTTATCTTGATTAAAAAATATAATTAATTCTAATAACACATATATGTACGACCAATTCATATATTTCTTTTATAAATATTTTTATACATAATCTCCTATTAAATATTATAAAATTAAATTATAATTATTTAAATATTATTTACCAATTTTATTTAGTAGATCCTTTCAATCCAAATTTCAATGCAAATTTTATATTTGTGAGTTAAATAGAAAAATATTTTTAATATTGATAATAAATTTTAAATAAATCATGAAAATAGTTAAATATTTTAATATTTTTAAAAATAAAAATACTAGTCTGACAATAATTTTTTTGTCAAAACTATATATATATATATATATTAAAGGCTACAGTTACGTAATTATCATCATAAAGTCATGTCCCCGACACAATTTTCCTTATATTAATTATATATTATAAAATTTATTTATATCTATATTAATATTAAAATTGCATCAATTTTTAAAAATAAACTACAACATTTAGATAAATATATATAAGCTTCATATTATTTAATAGTATAATTCGTATTTAACAACCAATAAAAATTTAAAACCTTGGTAAATTTGTAATACAAGTAAAAATATTTTAATTTATATATCACAATCTATTTAATTAATTTTTATTAATAAGTAATTATACACTAATCATTTTATAATGGAATATCTGTGATATTATTTATCACGTTACTTGATGGTCATTTGTGACGCGGACACCATACTCTAAATATTATAAAAAACAGGTACAAAAAAATGCAATTAAATATTCAAAGGTTACAAAGTCCAAAGATTTCAGAAAAGTGAAATAAGAAAGATAAGAAGGTTCCCAGGAATCAAGGGTCAAGATCATGTGATTAGACCCTTAAGATAAGGAGAGGTTCTAAAAGTTTTCTTTTTCTTTGGTTTCATGAATTCCTTACTAATTATCCGTATTACCCAAAACCCAACTTTCATTTTCACTCTACACTGACTAGTCTATCAAGTTCTTCTTCTCTTTTGGCCAAGTCTCAAATAAGCTCATATATAGGAACGTTCTAGTTGGTGCAATGCGTACTGTAGAAGGTGGAGGAAGAACAAGAAGAAGCAAACTAGCTGGAGCTTTATTAGCTGCAGTAATATTGCTCTTCTGGGTGATGTTAATTTTCTCTCAAGAGATTTTTTTCTTTGTTAAACTTGAGCAAAATGGTTATCATGATCATCAGTTATATAGCTCATCACCATCAACAGTACTAGTACCAAGAAGAGCACGCATTTTGGATACGACATCGTTTTACTGGAAACCTTCAAGTCCAGCTGATGATGATTCAGACAGAGTATATGTAGATGGTAAGAGATTAGTTCATACTGGTCCAAATCCTCTTCACAACTAGTGATCATTCACGAGTTGGGTTTTCGCTGCCCATGAACATGTTAGTGCTTATTTTATGGAAAATGTTGGGTAACATGGAGTAGTAGAGTTGTTACTACTTTATTATTACTTTTAATTTCATTGTTTAATTTATTTTTTACCTTGTTTTTTTTTTTGGTAATTTTCGATTGAGTAGTGGTATGTCATTACTCTTATTTTATATATAGTTAGAAATATGCAAGGGAAGGTTTCTGTAAGATCTCAGTTATCAAGTTTCTTCTTCTTCTTCTTTTTCTGAGCATAGCCTTAGCTTTTTCAGAGTATTGTAGTTCTAATGAGGTTATGGAAATTGTAACAATGGTGAGAAATGAGATAGTAGCTAACTAGGAGAAGAAAACAGAGAGGATGATCGGCTAGCGTTAATGTTATTATTTCTTTTGCAGATTATCATGGTTAATGATACTGCCAATATTTTTTGTTTTTGAATTATGTTAATACGAACAAGGGTACGTAGCCTATTTTTAGAGGTGCTTTTATTATCTATTTATTAAGTAAATTAATTTGATATTAAATTTTTTTAAAGTAAAATATCAATTACCTATAGCAAACCATTATTATCATGGGAGAGGATATGGTAACAAATATTTTTGATGATTTAACGATATATTAATTATTAATTTAAAGATGCTACCATGATTATATTTGATAATTCTAAGATATTATTAAATTTAAAAATTAATAGTTATATTAGTTTTTAAATTAATAATTAATATGTGATGTAACCGTCAAATATGACTATAAGAATTCCACTCCTATTATTATAATTATTATTTTATTTCTTTTCCTGTACCTTCTGTTATAATTCATTTATGTTTGAATTAATTGCCGTAGTTATTCTTCATCTACTTTCCATCATACGTATTTATTTTCTTCGTTTTTGGGCACTTTATTTCTAATAAAAATTAACCGCCTTTTCCTATCTTCTGTATGAGCTTGCTCTTTTCCTACTATTTGACTTGATCAGGTATTATTTATTATTTTTAAAATGTATTTTTTAATCTTTATTAATTAAATTATTTTCTCTTTCTATGTTTTATTAATTATTTAGTTTTTTTTTCTTCAAAAAACACGCTAATTTTAAATTTATTTAACTAGCATATCACGCCAGTATAAAATATTTTATTAATAAGAATAATTTTGTGTTATTTGATAGAGAAATTAAAAGAATTTAACAATTATCTTCAAATTTGTGTACAAATTATAACACTATTTTTTTCCCAAAAATATATATTAATAGACTAGTAAGGTTAGGGTTTTAAATACGACTATCTTTTTTTTCCTTTTTTACTTTCTCCTCATTATAGAGGTGTTTATTGCTATGTTTTATTTTTATTTCTTAAAACTTTCTCGCTACCCAAAAGATTAAAATAAAAATTAAAAAAAATTAAGTAACAACAATATTAGTCAAAAACCCAATTAGTTTGTAGGATGAAATATATTACAAGTCTCGTTATTTTTGAAAACTAATAATTTAGTATTGAAAATTTTAAATTATACATGTTAGTTAACATAATTTATGAAAATTAATATTTAATTTCGCTTAATTTATCAAAATTTATCAAAATTTAACAAATGTACATCATTTATAAAAATTAATCAATTTATATTAATTTGTTAAAACTTAACAAATTTATTCAAATACTTATGATCTAATTAATACAATAAATATATAAAAATATATTTATATTAATTACTTGATATAAGTTATTTGATAGTCAAGTATTAATTTTATTAATTCTAACGTATTAATCTAATCACTCACTAATAATTATATTTAAATTAATTAATTTTTTAAATTATAATACTTACTTATGTATATCTTAATAATTATAAAAATAATATATATTTTATTATATTAAGATTTATAGAATTTTTTCCCTTAATTTGTTAGGAGCATTAATAAAACAAAGGTTAGGTAAAGTTTAATTAAGATTTTCATATTGCTACACTCCCGGTTGGATTTAGACAGAGATTTCAGGAGCTGTCATTTTCTCACTAAAGAAAGTTTATTCGTAATATTTATAAAATTATAATTAAATTAAATATATAAAATAAAATTGCATTTTTTATTAATTTTAATCTTTTTAATTTAAGAATTCAATATAAATTTAATAATTTTAAAATATTTATATTTAAATAAGATAAATATATAACTTTTTTTTCATTAAATTAAAAAAACACATGCTTATAATCATAATAGTATTTATTTATTAAATTTTGAAGATAAGAAATCCCATGCTCTCCGTAATTTATGTTAAACTGTAATTATAAAAATTATATACACTCGTTACAATAATGATAGAATATTGTGACGGTTCAAAATTAGAGACATTTGCTTAACCATTAGAATTGCTTTTAACTTAGATTTTGTGACGATTGTGCTGTAAGTTATGAGCATATACTATTGTATCGGTTATATTGGTCATGAAAAAATTTTAAAATAACTTTTACGGAGTATTATAATACTCAAAATAATATTTATATATTCACACATAAATATATACAATCACGAAGATTTGAACCTACCTCTTTAAATATACATAATGAATATATATCATTACATTATTAGACAATTTAGAATGGTAATTTATTATATATATCCTATAACTTTGGACAACGGATTGGATTTTAGGGAAAATCCAAGGTATATTTTCAAGGATAGAGTGAGGAGAGTAATACATAAATCCAATTGGAACCTTAACTCCAAAATTCCTAACAATGCCTCCTAACCACAAAGCTACATATAAATTGTTATTGAAATAAGTATATTAATTCATTTATTTTGTCCTATTTACAATGTCTTAAATAAATTTTAAACAATTAATTAAAAAAAAACTTATCCTATTGAATTTACTATGTGTTTAAAAATAAATTAAGAATTTACAATGTGATAAAAGATAATGGAAATATGGTATTTATCTCAAAAGTTCACTTCAGATACATTGTTATTTGATAGGATATTACAAGTCACCAAAGTTTATTTGATTAATTTAGGCTAATTTTTCACTTGAAATTATTTTCAAATTTTCATAGAAAATAAAATAAAATTCAAAAATATCAATTAGAATTAGGGGTGTGCAAAAAATCCGATCATCCGATCAATCCGATCTGATCCGTTGATTTTTCATCCGATCCGATCCAATCCGATGGTCGGATCGGATGGAGATTTTTTCCATCCGTTAAGTGCGGATCGGATGGCGGATTTCACTGCGATTCATCCGATCCGATCCGATCCGACCGAAATTAATTATATATATATTTAATTAATATATATTTATTAAATTAAATATATATATATATAATTAATATATATTTATTTAATTTTTTAATGTTTTTTTTAAGTCAAATAATTTTATGTTATGATTTATGTAAAAATTTAAAAAAATTATTTAAAAATACAAAAAAATAGAGTTAATTAAATTTATTGGTCGGATTGATCGGATTGATCGGATGTCATCCGAATAGTTTACGGATCAAATTGAGCGGATGTAAGAGGTGATCGGATCGGATGCGGATTAGGATGTTTCAATCCGAGCGGATGGTCGGATCGGATCGGATGACAGAAAAATCAGCGGTTTCGATCCGATGAACAGCCCTAATTAGAATCATCATTGAAACATACAACAATTTGCGTAGATGATGTTAGATCGAATTTTCATGAATTGTTAAATGATACGTTACTTTTACTATCTAGTTACCAATTAAAAAATATATGATAACTCTTTTCAAAATTAAAACAAAGTTTATGATTAAATGATATTGAAGGCATAAAAATGGAGTAATAAATTGATATATAACTAAGAAAAACCATGATACTCATGATTATTTTTCATATGTTTCAATAATATTTTTGTTTGTATTCCTTGAATTTTACTTTATTTTATTTTCTAGGAAAATTGTAACAATAAATTCAAATTAGAAATTATAAGAATAAGTAATTCATATGGTTCTCCATGAAAAATAATAATTTTCAATTAAGTTATTTTAGATATTATTTGTCTAAATAAAATATTATATAATGTTTTATCAAACATGAATAATTTAAGATTTAAAATAATATGTAAATGAAAATTTTATATTAAAAAAATATAATGGGATTATTAATGGTGGAAAATGAACGTGTTATGAATAAAAATAATTATTTAATATTTGTTGCCTTTTATAAATTAATATATATTTTTAAAAATATTAATTTTATCACTTTAAAATTTGGCATAAAATTACATAAGAGACTTTGGTCATCATTTTACAAGAAGTATTTTCCTATCAAATAATAACATATCTAATATATATATATATATATATATTTGTATATCAAACCTATTTCGATGATAAATAATTTAAACAAATACTATTAATAAATTATAGTGATTTTTAGATAAAGCTATTTAAAGATATAAGTGTTAATAAATAAAAAACTTAAATTAATAAATGATTCTTAAAATTAAGAAAAATATTTAATTATAGTTAAAAATATATATATTGTTAAATTATATTTATTCAAAAATTAAGATTATTTAGTAAAATCATTTACCTAAATATTTGTATATATTAGAAAAGGTTACTTATACACATGTATGTATTTTTTTGGTGTGAATTTAGTTATATTTATAATTTTAAAAGAATTACAAACAAAATGACTGTCTAGTGATTATATTTGTACATATTTTTTGAATGAAATATTTTAGTTGATACACTAGACATCAAGACATTCTAATAGTTTAGGACCTTTATAGTACCATTTTTTAATGACTACTCAACTCCAAGTATTATTAATTAGGATTATTGTTAGAATAAAAAAATAAAAAACATTAGTGAATGATAAGACATCCTACCACCATGTCATTGTATAGATACTTGATACCTTAGAGGCCATACAATAAACTACAACGTAACCCTCGTTACATATATAAAAACAATGAAAATCCATGTGAGTAATCTTTTTTAAGCATTTAACCCAATCAAAGTATTATCTCCGTGGTAACAATCTAGTGCGAAAAAGAGTACTAACATAAGCATAATCTATTTAATTTAAGGTAAACTTGTAAAAATGTCATCGAATTAACGTATTTATTTATTCATGTTATCAAACTATTTTTCTTTTTATTTACACCATCACCTATTGTATTGGTTCTATTTATATTATTTCGTTAATCTCAATTAATGTCCTCTCACATTAGTTATAAAATTTAAATAATTTAGAAAATTAAGCAATAGATTTGGAACAATATAAATGGTTAAGTAGTAAATTTAGAACAATTCAGATGATTAAATAGTATATTTGAAATAATAAATTTTAAAATGCACCACAAATTATATGAATTGTTCAAAATATACCGCTTGATTATTTGACATATGACTTATTAGTCGGAGAGTAACAAAATGATATAAATGAAACAAATGTAATAGCTGAGTAGTATAAATGAGCTAAAAATAAATAGATTATATGAATAAAATAAATACAATAGTCTCATTATTATATGTAAATGAACATTATAATCTTGTAGTTTTGAGTTGGGTATATATGGTTTCGTTATTTATGAAAATTAAGTAACGTAAGTACTCATTTTTATACTTTTAATGGACTAAAAGTTCTCATTTTAATAAATTATAATATTAAAAATATTTATTTTTTATAATAAAATGATTACTAGTAATAAACTTATAAATTACATTATTAAAATATTTATTTTGAAAAATTATGAGACTTATTATACCTAAGTATTAATTATGAGACTTACCTACTCATTTAACAAAAAATACATGACCTTAATGACCTTTTTCCATGTACAATTATCTAAAATAATGTTTCATGTAGCAATGTTAGCATTACTCTTAATTACATTTTTATTTTGACTTGCATCATTCGTAAAATGATATACGTGTAAATTTTATTCATTTTAAATTCCTTCTATATTTTAAAGAAAGTTAATTTATAAAAAAATAAATTTTACACTTATTATTTAAAGAATATTATAAATAAAAATCATAGTATAATTAAAAATATTATTATTATTATTATTTATATTTTATAAATGTAAGTTCAAAAGTGAAACTAGGCATCGTCAAAAATCAACTATTGCCTATTTTTAATTCAATCATACATCTTTTATTATCATTTTGTGGGAATTTTTTTTTAAATAATTGATCTTTTTGGAATTTTAAAAAAATGCACCATTACACGTTAAAATAATATAATTTTTTTTTGCTTTGAAAATAAATAAGTAAATAAAAAAATAACGATCAATATATGAAATATTTGGGTAGGATAGCTTAGTGCAAGAAATCAGAGGCATTGTCTTGTCTGGCTTTTTAAATAAGAACCTGGGGGTGGGTGTGGGAATCATCTGATTGATTATTCCTAGAAGTCCCATCTGTATTTTGGTCTTAAATGTGCCCATTTTTACTCAAAAGAGAATACCTGTCTCCTAGAGCCGACGAGCTTTCTTTAAGTTTAAGGCAATGAACCCTAAACTACAATAATGCTGCAGAGAAACTTAAAATTTTCCTTTTTCTATGTATTGACTATATGCTATGAATTTATACCATTCCTTACTCTCTTTCTTACAAGTGTTGGTGACTCTAGCATGGTTACTTCCAAGGTTACAACGATCCAAATATTAACATCTTATAATATTCCGAGTTATTTTTTTTGTTTTAAAATACATTTTATGAGTTAAACTCGAAGCCCGAGCAAATAAAATATTTGATTAATTAAACTATTAGATTTTTAAAGCAAAACAATCAATTTAATAAAACAAGTAGAAGATGCTAATTAAATTTCAGAATATGGATTTGCCAAATAAACTACTAATTATTTTTTAAAAAAATTACAAAATAACACAACTAAAACTTATAACAAAAAAATAACATCCCAATAATAACAAACAAGTTTCAATTGAACGACGTTTAACATTAAACTAATTTAAATTATCATAGTTCCATTTAAACGACGTTTAAAATAAAAAGATGTATCAAATTTTTTAAAATAATGAAAAAAAATATGAAGTTGATATAAATAGTGTTATTTTTGTGGTTAAAAATTTTAACTGTTTTTATTTTGAATGTTTTCTCATTTTTTTTAATAATACTTGTTCATGATATAAAAAAAATGTAATGATATTATTACTTGGACCAATTATTTTTGTTAATGTAAAATAATATTTTAATTATATTATTAATTACAAATTATTGTTATTATTATCGGATAAAATTATGATAATAATATTTTAAATAATTTTTTTTATCAAAATATATTTTTTCATGATACAAATAGCTTGAAACGGAAAGAAATATAATTGTTGGAGAAATCACACACTTTAAACAATTTAAAATGCCGTAATATGCTACCTTTTAGTAAGGTAAATAACTAGCGTTAATTTTGTCAATTAGACTTATAATAAACGGTGCTTTTAATTTGTTTATCTAGCGGGAACTTTTAGATGTCTTTTAGTTGCCTAATCACACCCTAATTTTTAATGCAAGTAAACAAATTAATATTTAGATAAAATATGTAAACTATCTATATGAATTCATTTAATATTATTCATGCCCCAATGTCACCTATTACTGGACAAAACAAATTCAATTTCTCAAGGTGAGTTCTATAAAAAGAAGCTTTAGAAACTTCATTAGAAAATTAAAGTTTGTGTTAAACTGAAGTAACCTACTATATAAAATGTATTCCAGTTATAATATTTCACTCGTAAATATAATAAAAAATTATTTATAATTAATCAACAATTTATTTATTTAAAAATCTTTTATTTTTTAATATTATAAATAAATGATCATATGAAAAAAATTTAGTAGATATTTTCACTTATCAATTCAACTTAAAATTTAAACACGATACGATTAATATCGAAACACGAACAATAAAACGATTCAAATAACATGACATGATTTGTACAAAAAGTGGGTAGATAAAATGAAAGTTATTTCGAATTCAAGTTTTTGATTTGTTCAAAAGATTCTGTAGTAGAGTGAGAGATGTCGTGAGGGTTTGTATTTTGTGCAAATTGAAGAAGAGGCGTTATTTTCCATATGAAATGAATGTTTGCTTCGAGTCATGATAAAGGCAATACACATACCCTGATACACATTAATGAATTTAATGTTTTTGAGTTAAAGAGGGTTCTGATCATAGCAACTACCTCTTCTCTTTTTCTCTGTCAATTAACTTCCATAAAAACCTTCTTGTTTTGCTTCCACCCATGCACAAGTTTATGCTATTTAAGTATTACCTAGCAATATTTATTTTTCAATATAGCAGCTTTAACACACATAATTAAAAATGATATATAAGCTTTTTGTAATACAAAGATTTTTTTTAAAACATTATAGTTCTGATTTGGCCTTGTGTGTATGTGAATAAGCAACCATTTATTTAAACGAAAATAAAGAATTTATCATATAGTATATCTATTAAGCTACTAAACACTTCTTAAAATTATAATTAAAATCAATGATCACTACTAGGTACACTACTCACATGTTGCACCCCTTTCTAGTGCCTATTTTCATAAATATCAGCCCTAGTTTTTATTTGGGTATGTTTCTCAATAAAAGCACAATATTTGTAGGTAAAATTATACATGTTATTATATAACATGTTCAAGTTATAATTTAATAAAGTAAAAATGAGGTCGTTTTGTGAATTTAAAATATTTAAAATCCTTCTTAGTAAAATAGAAAAAAAAATACAAATATAAATCCAACCGCTTTGCATATGTGCCCTAAATTAACAAAAATTGCAGAAGCTGACACACCCCTCATTCAAAGCAGAGCTACCAGTCACCCTTCACTAGCTTCCAACTGCCTCCAGCAGCTACGAACCGCCCTCCAACAGCAACCAACCACCAGCAGTAACCAACCAATGCCCACCTATGACAAGTTCTCACTGTCAACACCTTTAAGACTCTTAGTCGACCGTCCTCACTCCTCACTCCTCATCATCTATTATATCTATCTTAAATTTGATATGAATTTTAAATGATACAATGTAACTTTATTTGTTAATTAAGAGAATTTAATATTATATATTTGTATTTAATAAAAAAATTATAGTTGTGATAAATTTATGAAAAATAATACTTCTATATATGTGTCCAAAATTAAGTTGTTGTCATGTGATACTTGACGGTAATTACATTAATTAATTGCTAATTTGAATTTAGACAATTTTAACTTCATATTTTTCCTTCTTAGAGCATTAATGTTGGATAAAATGTCATAAATGAAAAAGTTCATGCGGAAACAACAATTTAAATTGTGACGAGATAACACCCAAATTAATTCAAAGCTGTAATTTAAAGATAATAGCTGCATACGTATGCATACTAATTCATGCGATTAATAATTAAGTAACACTTGATCAATATAGATAGAGTGATGAACAATTTAACTAAATATCTTCATGTTCATGTATTTGTTAAAATAAATATAATTAATGATTTTCGAATAGACTTTTAATGCAATGACATATATTTCAAGTGAATATTAAGACAATGTGAGCTCAAATTTGATTCAAATGTAAATAAATATAAAAATATGTAATATATTATTTGAAAAATATATAATATGTTGAAATTCTGTTATGTAATTTGAATGATTGATGATTTATTTCATGTATGATTTTCTTAGTGATAATACTGAAATTTTATCTAATTAGAGATTATTAATTACTATATTTAGGTGAAAAGAATAAGATTTTTAGCAGAATATGTTATTTAAGAGATGTTGTGTTTTTTTTTTAAGAAATAAATTGTACTAATGTCAAAATATTGTTTATCCCAATCATTTTTGGAAGCTAGATAGATGTAGAAGACTGGCTAGCTTTGTTTGAAGGAGTTTGATACGGGGGCGTGACTTACTTATGAAGGGTTTTAGATGACGCATGGGTAATGGTAGCAAAGTACACGTTAGAATAGGTCGTAGGTGCCGAAGTGCACTTGTAAATTCCATGTCCAATCTGATCGCTCTTTTGGAGAAAATGCCATGGTTTCAGAATTGATTAGTTAGGAGAAAATGTGGAGTGTGGCACTGATTTGCCAAGCTTTCAACTGAGAGGAAGCTGATGTTATTTTTGGTATTCCTTTGCTGCCCATTCAACAATCTGACATAATGGTATGGTCTTTCACTTCCCATGATACCTACGTACACAGTAAAAAGTGGGTAAAAAGGTGCCTTTGAGGCAAGAGAACTCTAACAAGGGATTTTATCTATGTCTTTAATGCAAAAATATTTATGGAGCTGATGAAGGTGGGGGCTTAAAGTAATGGGAAAGATTAAAAATCTTGCATGGAGGGTCTTAAAAAGGGTAATTTCTTGCAATACATCTCTATGCCGATGACAAGTTGTGGGAAGCCCAAGCTGTCCCAATTGTGAAAAAGGGGTTTGAAACTATTAATCATGCAATATGGGAGTGTAATTAAGGTGGCTAAAGGCATATGAAAATGCTCGGTATTGGTTGCTTTTTATAAAAAACTATAAGAATTTGGATGTGATGGAATGTATTTGGCTGGCCTTATCTGAAATTGATGATGAGAAGATGGTGATGTTGGTTAGTTTGGTGGGCTCGGTGCTATACACTGCAATAGAAGGTGACAGATGGTCGGGGGAGCGTATGCACCAGTGGGCTTTGCTACATATCAATAATTACAGGTCCGTGAAAATGCCATTGCAGGTTACTGCTACAACTCGGGTTAGCTGTTAGGAGCTACCATTGGTTGGTGTGTACAAAATCAATGTCAACGCTGCATTCCCTACACAATCAGTTGGTGTTGGGCTGGGGTTTGTCATTTGCAAAAATGTGAGAGAGGTGATGGGTGCAATAGTCGATAGAAGGATGGCGAGTATGTCGCCACGGGCAGGGCAATTTGGTATGGTTTAAAACTCAGCTTGGACTTTGGTTTCCAGCATGTGATTATTGTTATGTGGTTCAATCTCAAGGGCACATCGTTGATGCTATAAATTTTTTGATTATGCAAACTAGCTACTTCTTGTTATTGTTATTTATGTCCTAGGAAGGCAAACTTTGCCGTTCACAAGTTCACAAGCTAGCAAAATTTGGTCTTCCTTGTGAAAGTTATGTAACTTGGATGGAGGAAGAGTCACATTGGTTTCACCTGATCCCGAATAATGATGTAGCGTCTTTAAATTAATCAATAAAATGCCTTCATTTCTCAAAAAAATAAAGAAATGAAATGTATTAATTTTATATTTTATTAATCTGAAATAATACATCATCATTTAATAAATTTTTGGTTATATACCATGAAATTTTCTTAAGAATTAAGTAGACTCATGATAAATAAATTGTTTGTATTTATACTTATTTTAAAATTAGTCTCGTAAGAAAAAGAAAAAAAGTTTTAAAAAGAAGCCCAACATGTGTTTTATGAGTCATAATGGCAATTTTGACAATTTTTTCTTAGTTTGATCTTGTGGCTTATTTTACTATTAAAATGGTTTTACAAAATCTTAAAGGCAGACCTAAACAGATCCTTAAAGAACTTGGTAAACCTACCAGGACTTCAAAACTTAGAAAAAAGTTACAGGTTAAAAAATATACCTAACAAATATATCATGAACTATTTTTTTAATTAAAATTAATTATTAATTATTTTTTGTGTTAGTAAATATATTAAATTTTCTTGCAATTGTAATAAATAAATAATACACCAAAATTATTTAATATTTTTTTGTAATACTAAAAAATATATGAATTTGAACTTAAAATATCAAACACGAAACGAAAAATATTTTATTTCCTAATTACACTATTCAATGCTATTAGGAGGTGAAAATCTCAACTTTATAATATTAACTGCGTTTGTTATCTTAATTTATATCTAAATATGAAAGTATTTACACTAATATTATACACCATTACTTTACAATCTACCACGTGGGTTTATTTAATATTGTTGATAAATATTTTAATATTCTGGATTCTTTTCAAAGGTCAAGTGGAAGCAGAAGCTATAAATAATTAAATATGCACAGACAAACAACTAAAAAAGAGGAAATTTTAAAGATCTCGGGAACTATAACTTGGGGAAATTATTTATATCGGTTGACCAAAACAGTATTTTGACCTTCCCTTCTCTTCCTCTCTTCCACACAGTGAACATGTGATTGCTAATTATTTTTCAAGTTTATGGGCGATCACTAATTTCATACCCAACTTTCTTAACCCTATAGATTTAGTCTCATAAACTTAATTTGACGAATTTGTTAATATAACTTCTCAATTTTTTTGATTTACCCGTCTAAATAATTTAAATATTATTAAGGTGTTAATTAAATTGATTAAATTTGAAAAATTAAATATTATATTAATTAAGAGAAAAATATTTTTAATTTTTTATTTATTGTAAAAATAACACTTAAATCATATACTTATTTTTTATAATATTTTAATTTTATTGTTATGAAAAAATAAAAATGTAAAAAAATTATTTTATTTTTTAATTACATTACATAGAAATTTTTATAATTTAAATAAAATATAACCGAAAAAAATGAATAAAAATAAAAAAATAAATTATAATATAAAAAATAGTTATTTATATTCATGTAGTCATTTTTTAATAAAAATATGATTAAATTATTGTATCCTGTTAATTAAATTGAAAACTTTATGGAGGAGTTATTATTTTATTTATAACTCGCTCTCATTTAATGGCCAGTGACTTGGTGTTTTCTCCTTCTGTTATCATTCCATTTGATTAAAAAAAATTAATCATTTTTAAGAGGTTTTATCAAAATTAAATAGAAAATATTATTCCTATAATTTTGAATCAAAGGCATCTTTGTCATGTTACAACTTACAAGGGAGAAAATCCTCCCATTACACCATTTGTTAAGCTCCCCATAATTGTCTACCAGTCAACTAAATTAAATATTCAGCTTAGCTAGAATACTGAATATATCATTCATCATTCATGTGTTTAAGTCGAAGTTTTAAAAAGTGGATCGATCAATTACAATAAAATAAAAATACTAATTTCAAAAATAGTAAGATAATTTTATTAAAGTTACAGTTTAGTATAATAATATTTCTTTTATTAAATAAAATAAAATAACTAATTTCAATTTTTTTAAAATAATTCCAAAAAGTCATATTTAGATTTTCTAGAGTAATTTTGACATTTCAAAAATTCTCCCAGAATTTACATGTTAATGCATCCATAGTTTCACAAGTGGCTGTTGGTAACATGAATGTGCATATTGAATAAATAAGCATATTATTAATGACTGACTTTACATGCTTGTGCCAGCTTTCTAAGTTTAGGTTGCATGTTATCAATTAATCCTTAAAAGTAACTATTCATATTCCTACTTATAGGAAGAGGGTTACCTAAATCTTTAATCTATCTATCTATATATCCTCTAGCTTTATGAATGCCTAGTAGGTTACATAATTTCTACTTAAAGTCACCATTAAAATTCCTTGAAAACTAAGCCGTTGATTATGTAGATTAACTCTCTGACCTGACCAAGAGCAATATTTATCCAGAATCTGCTTTAAATGAGTTGCTTCATTCACATTATCCCTAGGAAATATCACAATATCACCCAATGCCTTCAGTTAATGTTTATCAAGAAATCCCATTCAATAGAATCATAATTAATTCCAATGAATCCTCCATACCTTTAAATTATTTTCAAGGTAATTGTAGTTAACTCCGGTGAAATTAAGGTATTTATTTATAAATTATTAGTATATATAAAATACGAATAGAGATTATTTTAATTTTAAATTAATGTAAGTTTTTATAAAATTCTTCAAAATAGGCCTTAACTTACTAACCAATATTTTTAACAGTAATCTTATAAATCACATTACATAGTTTTAAAATCAATAGATATGAATTTTTATTTTTCCTAACATTTGGAGAAATAAGGGTAGGGTTCCATCCTTTTTTAAGAAACTAGTTATGAAAAAGCCTTGTACCCTCTCTGATTATATCTGTTCCTGCAATATGCCATGATTTTTTAAAGAATAGTACTGGAAATCTATTAGGCCAGTGTGCCTTTAAAGAGTGAATGCTTCATTAAGTATATTTCATTTCATTTGGAGATGAAATGATGAATAATTGAGAGTTTTGTCCATGACCAACTGCCAACGGGAAGAGTACATTGAGTTCATATATAACAGTAAACATGATTGGATAAAATGAAATTTTTTTCCAAATTAATCTATTAATTCAGCTTTAATCTGTTTTCTACTCCAACAAATTTTAACATCAAATAGAGTCAGATAAAAGAGGGATGGGGGCTGTGAAGGCATGGAAAATTAAGTGTCCTACTTTTGAAGCAGTTAGCATATCTTTCTATGAACAACTTAGTTCTTGTGTTTTTTTTTACAATAATGCTTACTTAAAGGTTCAGAAATATTTAAGCCAAAGTTGATTTCTGGTTGTCATTCTTTTTTTAATTGTAAGTATGATAGTGCTAATATGGAATGCTCAAGGAATTGGCTAGGCAGACATCGTGAATGCGTTATTTGAGGCAAAGTAGTTGCATCGTCATGACATCTAATGGAGACAAGAGCTAAAAGGAAGCATGCTGCTGGGCTATAGAAATGGCTTAATAATCTAAACAAAACGATCAGACATGCAATCGCGTGTAAGAATAAGGTACAAAAGTAAAATAATAACACACGATATGAAAACCACTAATCCACCGAATCACTTAACTTTCCATTATAAAAATCAAATCTTTAAGTACAAACTTAATCTTATGCTATCCTTCTTAGGATACTGTCTCAATTTACTTTACTTACGAGCCTTTGTTCTATTTTCATAATTTCTAATATTAGTGTGAGCGGTTTCCAAACCAACGTTCTAATAAGCTCCCCGCAAATCAAATTGTTTACAAATGAATTACAAAAATATTAGCACAAAAAACACAAGTGTCTGTGTGTATTCTAGAATAAATTTAATAATGAATAATCTTAACTAGATGATTCAATCCAAAACATATGTCACTTAAATCAAATTAACTAGCAAATTTTAGATAAAAAAGATTAAATACAAGTTCAATAAAAATAAATTTTTTAAAGATTAATAATCAAATCAAATAATTATGATCGCTCGTAAAATTATTTAATCTAAATATTTAAAAATCTAATAAAAAAATAAAACCAATTAATACAAATCAATATATATATATATATATATATATATTAATTACCCTTTTTAACACGTATCTTTCAATAATTAATTTACTAACTAATATCAATTAATTTCTTAAGTATACCTTAGGCGTAAGAATCAAATTCTTTAAATACGTATATTAATACCTTGTTTTGCACTTCTCGAATGATTTACTTCCTGAATATCATATTTGATGAGTCAACTTTTCGATTATTTTTATATATTCCTTAGCTACCATTAATCTAATGATGTCGATAATAGTAGTATTTTCTTGAATGTTTTTTGATAACTTTTTCTTGTAATCGGTAGAATTAGTAGTATTATGATTAAATGTATTTAGCGTTTAATTTTTCAAAGCCCATAAACACTTAATGAAAAAATTATTTTTTAAAACACATCTTAAAAATGTTAAGACACATCGAAAAAAGATTTAATTAATAATTTCATAAATTGACTCAAATTTAAATAAATATTTTAGTTTTAAAAATAATTTTAGATTTATAAATATGTGCTATTAAATGCATGAATGTAATCTTATGTATTGTAGTTATAAACTCAAATTATACTTGAAGTACGATTATCTAGAACTCGAATATTTGTTCAACTTTTCTTGATAGACTTGATAACTAATCTAAAAACAAGCTTACATGTAAATATTTTGTCCACGAAAATAACCAACACTCATAGTCCTTACAAACTCCCCCTTTGGCATTTTTGTGTGGCAAAACCTCTCATTCACTACATGATACTTATAAAAATAAGATAAAATACAATGATTTCCTAGATTTCATAGTGGAACTATCTTATGGTCCGATGATTCCATCTTCGTTGCAACTTGACAAGCTTGTAAGTAACTGAAATGACATAAACAAAGTATACGACAATTTGGCTTGAAAGTCTCATTGTACATTAGTTCAGTTTACATAAAAATAAGTAAAGTGTAAAGAATAGTCATTTAGTATGCATTTATACAAATCAAGCGTAATTAAATATGTTTTTTCCCTATATGCATAACAAAATAAAAACATAGAAGTAAAACACATTATTTTCTCTCCCTTTTTGACATACAAGAAGGACAAAGCATTAGATAAATTAATAAAGTTAAACATCTCCTAAAGATATAGCAATGTAAAATTAGAGTAATGCAAAAATGCAATGTGCTTTAAACTCCTCTAAGTTCTATGACTCTTTAACTTAGAAACCAATTAAAAATATCTTAAATGAAAAGAGGATATAAATTAAAAAAATATGATTTTTTTAAATTTTTCTATTTTTAAATTTGCATAAATAGTCACATAAAGTATTAAACTCATTTAATGACAAACAGGCACATAACCAATTGAGAACTCACCAATTTGTAACTCAAATTTTGATTATTTATTATATAAATAAGCAAATAGAGTAGAAGATTCACACAAGCACACAAGCACATATAATGATATACTGACATTTACTTAAAGTAGTATATATGTTTAAACTCTACAAATATATTAATTAATTCATTTATGATCAACCAAGAAAGACTCAAAAGAAAAAAATATCACCTATCATATAAAATTATAATCGAGTCTTTAATCTCATAAAATAAAATATATCTACTAAAAGGGGACTTAAATTTTTTAAAATTTTTTTTTATTATATATATATGAGGTAAATGATATTTTTTTACAACCTCTATTGGCTCATTCTTTTTGTGCATTCCAAGTACAAGTTTTACAAGTAGTTGCTTTTTGCACAATTTCTTTTTACAAAAGTCATAAAACTTAACATGATGACTTTCACACTAGTTGTGAGGTAACCCTCTCCGCTCACTGCGATAGCTTCACACATTACAATAGGTAGCCCTCTTAATATTAGGTGCCTCCATATGGTAAAGTTTTTGAAAGTAGGAAATATAACTCAACACAATTTTACAGTCAAGATTAGTTGAAGTCTTAAAATTTTTCAAGAAAATTTATAAACTTCAAGCATAACAAATATGTGTGTTTGTGAGTGTGTGAATAAGTTTATATTAACTTCCTGAATACCATATTTGATGAGTCAACTTTTCAACTATTCATATATATTCCTTAGCTACCGCCACTCTAATAATGCTGATAATAGTAGTATTTTCTTGAACTTTTCGGTAGCTTTTTCTTGCAATCAACAGAATTTATTTTTTAAGCACACACTAATTCAACCCTAACGTGTCTATATATATATAGATAATAATAATGACCTAGTAGTATTATGATTAAATATAGTTTAGGCTTAATTTTTCAAAGCACATAAAAACTTAATAATAAAGTTTTTTTAAAACACATCTAAAAAAGATTTAATTAATAATTTCATAAATTAACTCAAATTTAAATAAATATTTTAGTTTCAAAAATAAATTTTAGATTTATAAACATGTGTTATTAAATGCATGAATGCAATCTTATGTGTTGTAGTTATAAATTCAAATTATATCTAAAGTATGACTATCTGAAACTCGAGTACAAACTTACATATAAATATTTTATCAACGAAAATAATTATCACTCGTAGTCTTTACATCTCTTAAGTTTAAAGTTCTTATAAGTGAGTCTTTTCAACTCTATGGATTTGTCGAATTTTGACAATTGAACGTGAAAAATGACGAATTACCTACAAGACAAGAAGTGGCCATGGTACTCCTAACTTCAATAAAATCCTTTTTAAATCTTAAAATATCGCATTAAGTGTATCTTATTATTGAATAAAAGTATAATACTAATCCTCCATTTTTAAATTTGGTAATGTTTGAAAGATTTTATTTGTCTCTTTCACATGAATAAGAGAAAAGCATAAAATTTTTCTAAATATTTTATTCTTTAGTAAGGTAGTCAAAATTTTCATGTAATAGAAAAAATATGTAAATAAATGTTAAAAACAAAACTTCATCGGTAAAGAAATTATACAATGTAATTAAACCGAATATTTAAATATTTTTTATTATAATATTGAGATGAAAATTTAATTATTTATTTATTTAAATTTAAATATCAAAATTAGTTACGTTAAATTTAAACATAACAATTTGGTACTAAAACTTTTATCCTAACTTCGTCCCAACATGTGAGTTCTACCTTAAGTCGGTTCGTGGATATTTTTTAGTAATTTGTTCAAAGTCTTCTTTTCTACTATATTTGTAATACTTTTAGCATACGATCTTATTTTTGTTGTTAACTTTTATTGAAAATTTGCCGGCTTGCTAGGTGTAATTGGAGGATCTTATTTTAAGAGCTAAGACCCAATGGATGCGATTGTACAATCAATAGCCAATCATGATTTTTGAATGGTAGTTTTGATGCATTTTTGTAATTTTGTAATCATTGAAATTTTTCCAACTATGAAAAAAAATATTATCATTATTCCTTTTTCTCAGTGACTCAGCTAAAGTAACCACGTCGCTTAATACGATTCGTTATTGTTATCGCTTAAAATAATCTGTGTTGTATATAAGTTTTCGTTCTAAAATATCTTTTTTGTTTGATCCAAAAAATATCTTTTTTTTTGTTCTTATTTAATCGTTCCCAGATATCTTGTTAACGCTACTTGGCCAAAAAACCAAAAGAAAAGAAGATAAAATCACCACGTGTTAAACTCTGTTTATATGCTACTCATATTATAGATGACATTTATCAGTAAATATACCGACATATAAAAATATCTTTAAATTTTAAAATAATATTATAAATATTTTTAAAGTTTTAAAAAATTATAAATACCTTCTAAATTTAATAAAATTGAACAACAATATTTTACACATAAAAATAACAAAAATAATAAAAAATCAAGAAATAATAAGAAACAAGAAATAGTAAAAATAAAAACATAAAACATACATAAAATTTTTATAGAATTAAAAAGAGATATAAATAACATGTACAAATATAATAAAATCATAGATTATAAATTTGATCTATTTATAGCATTAAAAAAATAATTACTTAAAAAATCATATATATTAATACATAGGAATAAGAAAATAAATAATGAAAAAAAATCAAGAAACTATAATCTCAATTTAATAGAATATAAAAAAGAATTTGAAAAATAGTTATAAACCCGAATAATAGAAACATTAAAAAATTAGTTTGTTAACCTTGAGAGATGAAGAGATAAAAAGAATTATGATGAAAAACTTTATATAAATAAACATGAAGATGATATGATAATAATTTATAAACTAATTTTAAATTAGAAAATATGATCGCAAAAATCATATGAAATCAATTTTATTATCAGTTTCTTATTAAGCAGTAACATATGATCTACATAAAAAATAAAGAAATAGGTAACAATCAGAAAAACCTGATATTTCTTATAGAAGAAAATAACAATCCAAAATAAAAGAAAGATTATATTAGAAAATTAGAGATAATATCCAATAGAATTCAAATTTTATGAAAATTATAGATTTGATATTTTTGATGATCTAGTAGTATGAGTGTCATCATAAAACTTCTTCTCCAATAATATGAGTGTAATCATAAGAAACATGAAAAAAGCTAAGACAAATGATCTAGTAGTATGAGTGTAATCATAAAACTTCTCCAGCCACACAGTCAAATCCTTCAACTTGTAGAGTTTTAATAGCTCACAAAATGATAAGATATCTAAAATTTGGTATACAAATTTAATAGAACAATAACATTTACAAATAGAAGGGATGCTCTTACATGTAGAAAATACTTAGATTATAATAAATAAAATATACAAGAAATTAAGAAATTTATTGGATAAGACAAAATTATATATATCACTAAATCTAATGAAAATGAAATCGAAGGAACTATATGACATTTAACAATAATAAAAGTATGCGACATGTGTTATATAAATTCCTTTATTTGTGAATATAAATATATTATTTCAAGTTATCACCATACATACAAGAAACTTATAAGAAAATATTTTTTAAAAATTACCTAAAACATTATATAAAATCATAACAGAAGGATCAAATAAAAGAAATAGAGAAACTATACCATACATCTTAGGAAAAAGAATAAAAAGTCTTAAAAATTGGATAATCATTAAATGTCAAAAAAGATAAGAATATAAACAAATAAGAGAAATTGATAAAATCTATTATGATATAAGAGATTTTAAAATGCCAGAAAAATATGGATATAAGATAAAATCTTACAAGCAAAAGTATAAGAAATAAAAAAAATATAAATTTTAAAAACAGAAATTTCAAAAATATAAGAGAAGGTATAACAAAGAATATTACAGGAAAAAAATATTTTAAGAGAAAAATATATAAGTGATCAGGAAATAAATTGTTTTACTTATCAGAAAAAAAATAAAGATGTTAGATTTACAATGAAAAAAGATATAATGTATAATGAAGAGCATTTTTAGAATTAAGTTTTAAAATAAATTATTTTAAATTAAAGTATCAAAACATAACATAAAAAGAGAAAAAAACTAAAATTCGTTAAAGAATAAAAATCAATGGATGTGAGGTTGTAAAGCATGAATTAACTATTTTTTAAGTCATAGTGAGACATGTATTTTTTATAGATGAATTTCTTTTTTATATCCAACTGAATCAAAACATGTAGCTTAAACGTGGAGGAGAAAAACCAGGTGAAAATAATTAAATATATAGTTAAAATGATTATAAATGTCCTTTATTTTTTAATTATTTTAAAAAAATTAGACTAAAAAAGGCACAATTTCTTAATGTAGTATTGAAAAGGTATTAATTTTTAAATATAAATTTTTTTATAATATTAATATAAATACCAATATTTTTAATAAGATACAATAACCCCTTTTTAATAGGAATGAAGAGATAAAATAAGATATAATTATTATTTTTTCACATATCTTTATGTTATGTATGAAAAATAAATACTCTTATGTCTATAAAATGATAATTGTAGAATGAACGAGGACATGACAAGTTTTAAGCCTAAAACTCAAACACCTTTCTCTTCTTAAGAAAGTATCTATAAAAAAAATTTTATGAAATAAATTAAAAGAAAATTAGATTTGTAAAGATATAACTTACCTAATGAATAATTTTTTTTTATTACCAAAACTCAATACCCTTTTAGTCCACGTTTAAGAAATGACATCTTTGTGTACAAAGTTATACACATTTAAAAATTAATACCTTTTTAATATCCCATTTAAAAAATGGTATTCTTATAGTCTAATTTTATTAAATTAAATTACGGATTTCATATAATGTGATTTACATGAAGGGTATTTTTAGAATTAAGTGTTAAAATAAATTAATTTTAAATTAAAAGATCAAAACAGAGCATAAAAAAATTAAAATTCGTGAAAGAATAAGAGTTGATGAATTGAAGATTATAAGGCAATAATTAATCGATTTTTTATAACCTCAGTATTTTTTATTTCATATTTTTTTTATATCCAACTTAATCAAAACAGGTTGGTTAAACGTGGAGGAAAAAAACATTTACTTTTAATTATTTTAAAAAATTGGGTACTAAAAGAAACCCCATTTTCCGTGTATCCTACTTTTATTGTTATGTTTTAAATATTATTTCGTGTAATTTCTTAGTTTATTTTGGTGAATGGTTTCCCTTTACTCATTAGTTCATTTCTCAAGCTTTTAGAGACCTCTGAGCTCAGCCATGGCTTCCCAGTCCCCGTGTCCTTTTATGTGCAACGGAGCAACTATTTCCTCCATTAAGCTTTCTTCTCATTTTTATTCTTCACATGGTTCTGTTTCGTTCGTCAGTAAGCGGAAACGATCTCGCATTGTTGCTTCCTCCTTGCGTGATTCCTCTTCTTCTTCGACATCAACCAGTTCTAGCGCCCACACTATCAAGAATGTGCCAAAAAATCCTTTAGAATCGGAGTGCTCGTGCTCAATTCCTCCTGATCAAACCATCGAATTGATAAAAAAATTGAATGGAAAAGTTCGATCTAAAAGATCGAAAAGATCAGGGTTGAGCTTCAAATCGTTGTTTGGCAGGAGAGCTTTGTGGAGAAGAATATTTTTCGCGTCCAAGAAAGTTAGGAGTATTCTTTTGCTGAATGTCATCACCGTCATTTATGGTAAGCTCGAGAAGGGGTATTCAAATTTTTTTTTTAATTTCTCCGTTCACTGCCTGAATAAGAATTCTTTTTATAGCGATTGTGTGAGAATTGTGAGTTCGGTTATGGTAGCTTTTGTGACAATCCATCATACATATACGCTTTTAGGAAAGTTGGCTAAGACAGTTATGCTTTCAACAATAACTTGCAAGTAATAGATTCAATCTTAATTGATTTGGGTCTTTGAGATGGATCGATTTCAATTTTCATTTAGGCCATTTTCATGACTAAGCACTTCTAATTTTCTGATTGATGAAAAGCAAAACTCTGCTGCCATTCTCGTTCAAGTTAACTTTGGAGTGGTGGTTTACTGTAATTATAGTCACATCTATAAATGGAACTTTGCTCCGGAGTTTTTTTGCGAACTTGGAATAAGTAGTTGTTAGAAAGATAATTAAAGGGGAATGAAAACACGCACCACTTACTATTAGGCCTTAGAAGAAGATAAAGTAAGGACCGACATGGAGTCCCTTAGGTCATTTGCCAACTTGTGTTGTTCATTATAATCATAAATTTATTTTTCTAGTGAAGTTTACACATTACCATGTGCCCTGGTGGTGATAAAATTGTTTCTCTTAGAGGGGTTTAGAATGTCATGAAACTATTAGGCCATTGGCGTTTATATTCCGTTCTAGTCCCCAGTTTAGGAATAAAAGTCATTGAAACATGAAATTTGGTTATTACAAACTATTTTATATGAATTTGGATAAGCCATTTTTTTTTCTTTTTTATGTTTCATTTAACTCATGTATTTGACACTATGTTCCTATTTGCAGTAATCCTTGTATGTATCGTCATTAAGCCATAAACTTGGGTTATTGAAAATAATTTGATAGGTACGTGGATAATTTAGCATGTAAAAGAAACAACCTGTTCTTACATTTTTCTTTGGTTTTCATCCATACATGTGAAATTACATGCTTATTTGCAAACATGCTTGGTATTGACTGTAATTATAATTTCCTCTTGCAAAATTATTTTTATTTTTTAGGATAGAATTGTATACTACTTTATTAATTTAGTAATTATTAATGCATCTTCGAACTTTTCTCTATAGTCCATAGGAATACTATCTTTAAGAGTCAGGACTGTAATGTTTTTTGTTGGATTTTAGAAGCTCTTATACCACAGATGGTTTTAATAGAACATGAATCGGTATGTTTAGAGTTGATGTGAGTTGTAGTATTAGGAGGTAATATGTAGTATGATTACTGTTGTAATAATATGTTGTTGAATTAGATTGATGGGAAACGTGAGGGAAGAGGTGGGTTAGAATGTGAAAGTATAACTTTGAAGCTTTTTAATAACTTGATATTACAATTGCTCAAGCACAAATTTATAGAAACAGTAGAGCTAAATGCAATAAAAATTGCATAAAACCTCAATTTTTTAGAAGTAACACAATTGAGGGGCTAAAACTTAAAACCTTTTATTTTTCTGAAATTACTACAAATGATAGATGAAGTTCCCTTTTTCTTTTTCTTGACATGTTGACCGGGTTGACTAAACATTGACATATGTTGGCTGGCTGTTAACCAACATTAACCGGAGTTGACCATTCATTGATTTTCTGTTGACCGTTTCACGTAGTGGTCTTCATCTTGATGAAGCCATATGAAGTCCAATATATGCCATTTTCATCTAGATGAAGTGATATCATGCAGATGAATTGACTTTATGCAAATGAAGGAGTGTTCAATATGATGGATAGCTTTATCTAAAGTTCAGATGCTACTTCATCCAATTTCATCTAAATGAAATTGAGCTCATCCAAATAAATTTCTCTTCAGAGCTTCATCTTATCCAAAATTCTGTTAAAGTAGTCTTCATCTAGGGTTCATGTAAGGCTGTGCACTTCATCTGTGATTGTGGCATTTTTGAGATCACAAAGGTTTTCCTATTTTTGTGTTAAATTTGAACATACCATACATCTATAGAATGGGAGGTCAGTTTTTAGTATTTTAGTGCATCTCATTTGTGGTTACATTTAAAGCTCTAGACTTCTGTACTTCAGTAATTTTCTTTTGCTAGATTTTTCTTCCCAACTAGATCGTTGTTTCTTTGTTGTAGGTTGTTCCTAAATATTTCTAGTAGATAATTTTTGAAAAAATCTAGATCAAAGAAACAAAATCTAATTGTGTAGATAAATCTTGCAAACAATATATGTTGAAGAAAAATTTAGTGCTTTCACTATAGCCACAAGTGAGAGGAGTTGAATTAGTGGAACACTAGTAACCGACCTCCCACTCTTATAAATATTGCATTTGAGTTATTGTAATATCAAGTTATGAAGCATCTTCAATACAAGTTCTAAATTCACATTCTAAATCATATTTCACTCATCTCATCAATCGAACTGAACATTTTAATATTCAATTGTTACTATAATCTTTGATGGAATTGTTTAGGGCACGAAGTGCCCAAAGTATTTGGTGTGTACGTGTGTTGTGCTCATGAACATTCTTGAGTAAGAATGCCTCGTGTATTTTTTGTTTGTTGCTAAATACTCTTTTTTGACCGCACTTGGATTCATTTCTTGTTTAGACATGCTTCCTATATATAATTGGCTTGATTACATTTCTGTTACATGCTTTTTTTATTCTCTCCATCTCTCTCTCTGTATGTGTGTGTATATATATATATATATAATCTACTTCTTTTTCTGCATAAGCATTCACTAATTCAGTTAAATTTGACAATTTGTTACCTGCCACATTTTGTTCCATATATATTACTTCATATGAAAAATTTAATTTCTATATGATCTTTTCTTATAGCTAGTAACATACCAGTTGTGAAAGAGGTTGAAGCATTTATGGACCCTGCAGCTTTTACTGTTGTAAGATTTTCTGTGTCAGCTATTCCATTCATCCCATTCATATGGAAAGCGAAGGATGATATTGCTACCCGTAATGCTGGGTTTGAGTTGGGTATTTGGGTCAGTCTAGGGTATCTGATGCAAGCACTAGGATTACAGACATCAGATGCTGGACGTGCATCTTTCATTTCTACATTCACTGTATGTTTGTAATTGACTGTACAAAAATTAAGACTACTTTCTTCTTTAATGAGATTCTGAGAGTACAACTTTTTCATATTCTGGCTGAACTTATCAGGTAATTGTGGTTCCCTTGCTTGATGGTATGCTAGGAGCAATAGTTCCTACCCGTACTTGGTTTGGTGCTCTCATGTCTATCTTTGGAGTTGCATTGCTGGAATCAAGTGGATCTCCTCCTTGTGTAAGCGTCGTTTTGTCTTTTTTGAGTTTTTGTTTTGTTGTGTGCAGCTATTATGTATGGTGGCCTGAACAATGTGACACTAGTTTTATTTGACTGGTGAAGCTCAATTAGTTTAGTATAGTTTAGTTTAGTTTTTTTTTTCTCTATAATTGTTTTGTGTTGTACATTATCAGGTTGGAGATCTCTTAAACTTCTTAGGTGCTGTGTTTTTTGGTGTTCATATGCTTAGAACGGAACATATAGCAAGAAACACCAAGAGAGAGAAATTCTTACCGCTCCTTGGATATGAGGTTAGCTGTCTTCATTACACTGATTGACTTATGGCATGGGTAAAACTTGTTTATTTTCATTCTTTCCAATTTCCACGAAAAACATTAAGATCCTCGAGCTCTACTCAGGTATGGGTTGTGGCTTTCATGTCCACATTATGGTATCTTGTTGGAGGCTGGTCTGGGAGCATTCAAGGGTTCAATCCATCGTCTTGGACGTTGACATTGTTTTGGGATACAATGATTTCATTTCCATGGATACCTACACTTTACACAGGTGTATTTTCTACTGGGCTATGCTTATGGATTGAGGTATTCTTCATTTGTCAGTTCTGTCAGTGAAAGGATTAAATTGCAATTTTCATTATCTGAAACTTGCTTGATCTTCATGTGTCCATTTCTGGGTTATTCACACTTATTGTTTGTTTGTCATCCCCCCCTCCCCTTCCAAAAAAAAAGTTATTATGATACAACAAAAAGAAATGAAAGGTAAAAGTTGCAAAATATACTAATATGAAGGAGAGCTGGATCTGATGTGCCCTTTTTGAATATTGTGTTCATTACATTTGATCATCTTGAGATGCTGCATCAAAGGATAACTTCTATGTTATTATTGTTTTTTTTTCAGGCTATCACCTCACTATCTTCTTTTTTTTCCCCCCTTTTCTCTCTTCTTCCTTTTGCATTGGTTTTGCTAGTTTTGAGTCTTATGACTTGAATGTAAAGTGGTCTTGAGTCTTTACACGAGTGACTTTGGTTTAGAACTGGAGGGAGCCAAAAGTTAAACAATAATAAATAGAGGAAAAATCAATAGATGTAACTTGTAGTTACAGCCCGCATATAGAATCTTATCTTGTTGTTACAATATTAGTTTCAAACGTTTTTAATTCTCTTTCTCTTACACACACATACACTGCTTCAGTCTTTCTTTTACACAAATAGTTTCCTTGGGAGCCATATCTAAAGATAAATGATTAACCATACAGATGGCTGCTATGCGTGATGTGTCAGCTACAGAAACTGCAATAATTTATGGCTTAGAGCCAGTTTGGGGGGCTGGTTTTGCATGGTTCCTCCTTGGTGAAAGATGGGGCTATGCTGGTTGGATTGGGGCTTCTCTTGTACTAGGTAAATTATTTTTTTATACTTTGGTTGTAATATGCTAGCTTTTGTCTTAGTATAACTAATTGGCAACATAAAGTTTCATGTATGCTTTTGAATTTCATTTCATGTTCTGAGTGTTGTTTGAATTTTGCATGGAAAAATATAATTGTGCAAAATTTACTTCCACATATGTGTATTTTAATTTCTTAGATTATGTTGATCATCAATTTTCAATTTCATTAAATTCGAACACATGACCTCCCTTCATAGTTATGCTACTCTAAAAGGTTAACCCAATGGATGGTGTGTCCATGATACTTAAAGAAGTATCCTATAGAGTCATCCACAATCAATGATGGACACCTTCATGTTTGTATTCCAATAAGTGTAGGCTATTTTATCTTTGTCAAAAGCCTACATTTCTATTTCAATGTTACTTTATTTATGCAAGATTGTGTCACTTGTCTTTTGTATTGCTCTATCTTCTTGGGTATCACAAGTTTGGGTCAATGTTTCTTTTGCAATGCCCAATCTTCTCGGGCATCTCAAGTTTGGGTCAACATGTTTTTTGCAATGCCCTATCTTCTTGGCATTTGAAGTTTGGGTCAACATGTCTTTTGCAATGTCCCATCTTCTTGGGTATATAAAGTTTGGGTCAAATTATCTGTTGCAAGGCTTCATCATCTTGGATGTTTAACTCTTTTTTATTAAGGTTTAGATTTAATCCCATTGATCACGTGTGAATTGATTGTTGGTTTAAAAACGATAAAACAACAAAATTTGGTCTAGGGGTTGATAACAATGTTTTTCAATCACCATCGATGTTTGAAGAAAGATTCTGATAAGATTATTGGTCCAATTAAATTATGTGATATATCTTTGTAGCATGAATCCATTTCTTGGAACCACAATCTTCCAAATCTTACTTGCTAGAGCGAGACAGGTAGGTGTCCTTGTTTATTTGAGAGAATCAAGATCCTAACTTTTCACTTAAAGGATGTGTTGGGGGTATTTTCCTTTAGGCATGCGCGTTGAGATTTCATTGGTCCATGTTAATAGTTGACTGGTCAATGGGCTAAGTCTCATAATGAGCACATATCATACAATCATTAGCTTGGGTTGAAATTAAATTAAGAAGGAATATTTAGAGAATATACCTTTAGGCTATGTTACTTGGACTTGTACTTTGCCTTACCTCGGTACTTGATATGTGTCCAATCTGGGGAATTTTTTTGGGGAATTTTTTTTGGACATTGCGGACAAAAAAATGTTGAAGGAGATAAGAAAGAAAGACGAAGAAGAAAGAAGAAGAAAAAAAAGTTAGGTCTAGGGTAAACTTTGGTTAATTGAGCTAGGCCTTGGTCTTTCTCTTTCTTTTAAACTATAGGCCTTAAACTATAGGCCTTAATCTTCACTTAGTTCCATGGGAAATGCTTGGGATTGAGCCAAGTGTGATGATAAATTGCTTGAATGCATGAAACAAGAAGTAGATAAGCTTTTCAAGGTTGGAACATCACAGAAGTTTCCTACTCAGATTAACTGGCCAATGTTATGACGATGAAAATGAAAAATGGATAGTGGTACATGTGTGTACACTTCACTAATTTAAATAAGCCTTTCCAAAAGATAGTTCCTCCATGCCTAAGGTTGATTAGTTAGAGGGTGTGTCGGGTGGATTTATCACAATTTTTGTCATGGATGCCTACTTAAGGGAATAACCAAATTAGGAGGCATAAGCCGGATAATGAGAATACCTGTTTTGTGATCAATCAAAGGCTAATTTGCTACAAAATGGTGCCTATTGGCCGAAAAAATGTAGGGTCAACATATTTTAGGTTGGTGAACAAAATGTTTGTTGAATTCATTGGACACTTCGAGGAGGTTTATGTGGATGAAGTGATCACAAAGAGTAGGGGTGTCCATAAACCGGTCTAGACCGGACCAAACCGAAAAATCGGACCAGATCGGGCCGAATGGTTTTACAAATCAAACGGTTTGGGGGCGTTAGTCTTAAGGCTCCTATCAGTCGCTTTGCCTTGAGACACCACCTTATTGCGTTTTTTGGAATTATATATATATATATATATTATTGTCGGTAAAATGTTGAATAATATCAATAAAATATCCTTTATAATTAACTTTATTTTGACTATAAATAATTTATTATTAATTATCTTTATTTAATTTTATTAGTCAAAATTTATTATTTTAAATATTTTAACTATCTATTTTATAATTTTTTGATTATTAATCAAAATAAATATGAAATGTATATTTATATTGATATGTACTCAATAAGACAATTAATTTAAGCAATAAGTAATTGATTGTTTTGATATTTTTGAAACTTTATTAAAGTTTTCATATTTTTATGTCTATAATTTTCGTGAATTGTTTTCAATGTTTTCGTCGACAACGACAATATTTTCAATGCATCCGTAAAATTTATGTCTCGATAATTTGAGTAACATCAATATTTCAAATTTTTTGTGGAAGTAGGAAATTTGCGTAGAATGAAGAATGTGTAGTTATTCCACGAGCTTAGGACCTACTTAAGCAGTCCAAAACTTCTTGCAACTTTGTGCCCAGGAGACAAGCTTTACCAGGTATCTCGCCGCGTAAGAGTTAATAGTAAGTGCTGCCATGGTCAAGGAAGAAAAAGGTATCCAAAGACCCATCTACGTGAGTAAGTTCTACCAAGGGCTGCACATAGGTCTCCTAAATTAGAAAAGATTGCACCAACCTTGATTGTAGCTGCAAGGAAATTACAATCCTATTCTAGGTTTACACTATATTGAAACCAACATGCACTTAGCTAAAACAAGTTCTCTCCAAACCACCAGAAGTCTCGGGCAGACCCCAAAAATGGGCAGTTGAGCTGAGTGAGTTTGACAGTGAATAGCTTTCGTGCACAACCATCATTTTAGAGTTGGAGGCCTAGGGAAGGTGGAGGTTGCACGGGGACTCCTCCTCCAACCAGAACAATAGTGGGGTTGACTTGATTCTGGTGACACCAGAAGGGGACAATTTGCACTTTTGCTATAGGATTCTTGTTCAAGACATTAAACAATGAAGCAGAGTAGAAGCTCACATCGCATGTCTAAACTTGGCATAACACTTGGTGTAGAATAGATAGACAGTTATACCGACTCTCAGCTGGTAGTGAAGCAAGTGTCAGGCAAGTTTCATGTACTGGAGTACCCGACTCTGACTAAGAACTTACTGGGAAGGATAAATTCTTGGTCCCAGAACCATATCTCAAGGGAAGAGAACACTCAGGCAGACGGCCTCTCGTGTCTAGCCTCAGCCATTGATAGTGAATTGGACAGAACAGTACCAATTCACAAAAATTTACTAGTTTAATTGATTGTGCCGATGATATGTAATTTCACAGGCTACAGTGAAGGTGAACAAAAATTGAATACTTGTAACATATGACTTTGTTTTACAACTTTAAGATTCTGCATTGGTTTTCTTATGATAAGCTTGTCACATTCGTTTGCATGTGGAATGCTTATGTAGATCAAAAGAATGAAAATGGACAACTTTTTAGTAAATATTTAAATAGTCTTATGAGAAACATGATGAGTAACAATGTCGCCCCCCCTCTTTCTTTTTTCTTAAAAATATTTCTAGTTGATATTTCTCTCTTACAGAAGGAAAATCTATAAGCACCAACAAACTCTTATCAGTAGTTTACTAACCATTAGTGATTCGGTGTTTATTTTATATGGCTCGTTTCTTGTTGTAGTTGGAAGCTTAACAGTACAAATATTTGGATCATTGTCTCCTTCAAAGTCTTCCAAAGAGGAAAGTGCAGATAAGAAACTTGGTCTTCCTGAGATTACTGATAATCCAAATGGCCCTTCAGCTTCTCCAGTTGTCGTCCATTCCAGAGAGGATAGGTCTGATCTTTTAAAATAATTCACATAATAGGTTTTCTCGCTTCTCTATCTGAGACAATTCAATGTAATTTAACATAGTTTTTTTTGTAAATGTATATATATAGTGTTTTTTTGTCATTGCAAATTGTTAGATATGATGAAGGCCTGAAAGCTCCCCAGCCATATATGGTATGGATATAGCGATATAACTTCATTTGTAATATCTCTGCGAAATTTGTATACTTCTCATAATCTCTATGATAGCTGCTATCCTTGAACACATCTTCCACGTATTATTTAATATAATAAATATGAAATAAAGTGGGATGACGTTTTAATATAATATATCCTTATTATATTATATTTAGTATAAATGTATAATACAGGACATCCAAAGCAATCTCTATTTTGGTTCTCGAACCTGGGGTCATTAGTCTTATCTGAAGGGTTTTGGCTCCTACGACATCAAGATCTGCTGTTGCTCCTTATCCGACGTGGCTGCTCTTCTCCTACAACGTGAAAAACCAAAAATCATCCCAAACGTAAAAACCATCTTTTATGCTATAAAAAGTCGTTGTGGTTTGGGGTTCTTGTTGTTGATTACTGCTTTCTTCGTTGCCCGCATCAAGCTGCAGCTTTGGTCTCATCATCGAATCTGCTCCACCACTAGTCGGAATTTTGCTCCAAATCACGAGCAAACTAATCCAAGCACCAACCTCTTTGTTTTAGGCCCTTTGATCCCATTCACAATCAAACACATCCACATGTTTCTTATTACATCAAGAATTAGCCTACTGTCCATTCCATTACTCACTTAACTTATGCCAACCACTATTGAATCCACACCTGTTATCCAACCAACATCCAAGGCTTACAATATTACAAACGAACAAGCCATGCATGTAAACCAATTGCAGTTAATGCCTATGAATGTTGCTAATGGGAAAAAACGTATGCTCAGGCCACTTGTGAAGCTTCCAATGATGCTATAATAGATTACCTATTTCAGACAATTGAACCTAAAAAAAGGGTGACATAACTTGTGTTTCTTTATATCTTAACGTATAGCATGCTCACCTTGAGCTTTGCAAATACAAACTAATACTTAATAAAGGTGATAAGTCGTGAGTAGGTGGACTTAAAAGTAAAGCTTATTTTAGTTTGAAAATTCTTCTTTAATTAAAAACTTATAATTATTAATAAAGGTTATTAGTCACTAGAGAGAGGGATTAAAGTATGGTCTAATGCTCCAATTAATATTAAACTTGATATCTTTTAGGTTTAATTTTGAACATTTAACTTCAATCCTAATAATTAGAAGTCTACCAATGCTCAAATTTAGGTCTTATTTTATAATCTCTCTTGAGAATTATGAGCTATAGTAATTATTGTACAGATTACAAGAGTTAATAGTAATTCCTTAAAAATTGTTGATGTAACCCTTAATGGTGAGCTTGGTCATTATGTTAGGGTGCTCATTGACATTGATTTATCTAAAAAACTTGAGGATTAGATCATGATTAAGGTTGGTAAGTTGAATGCTACTAAGGTCATCACCAATTATGATTATATCATCTACGTATAAGAGAAGAAAAATGGTGCCTTTATTATTGCGACGAAGAAATACGAAAAAATTATAAGGACTGTCAATGTAACCTAAGCGAAAGATGGTGGAGTTGAACTTGGCAAATCATGTTTGTAGAGCTTGTTTAAGGCCATAAAGTGCACGTCGAAGGAGACAAACCTTGTTTGTTTTAACAGAAAGACTAGGAAGATGTTGCATATAGACTTCTTCATACAGATCCCCATTAAGGAAGACATTTTTAACATCCATATGAAAAAAGTCCCATTTACTGGTAGCGGTAACAGCTAAGAGGACACGAATAGAGGAGATACAAGCAACTACAGCAAAAGTCTCTTCATAATCAATCATACTCTTGTGTAAAACCTTTTGCAACAAAACGAGCCTTGTAATGCTCGATGGACCTATCAGAACGAGTCTTGATTTTATAGATCTACTTACAACCAACCACAAATAGACCAAGAAGGAGAGTAACCAGTTCCCAAGTATGGTTTTTGGTTAATGCATCAATTTCCTCTTTCATTGCAATATGCCATAAAGGGTCAGTAGATGCCTCACGATAGGTGTGAGGCTCATGGAGTGTAGCAAGGGTAGTGTAAATGTGCATGAATGGATCTTACCAGGGTTGAGTGGCGAGGTGGAATGTCTTATGGAGGATCTTCAGGTAGAGTAGAAGTAGGGGACCTATGCTCAAGATAGGGTAGCTCGTCATCGACCTGTTCATCTACAACCTATCTAGGAGAATCATCAAAAATATCTGAAGATTGAATAAAGAAGTCCAAAGGAGGATCAAGAGTATCTGTAGAAGGAACATGAGATTCATCTAGAAAGATTTATAAAACAAAAGAGTTAGTTAGGGAAGAACGAAAGTGAGAGAGTTCAATAATTAAACGGTGTGTTCCCAAAAGACAATATTATGGGAAACACGAAGACAATGTGAGATATGATCATAGCACTGATACCTTTTTTTAGTTTCATCATAACCAAGAAAACAACAAAGTCTAGATCGAGGCTCAAGTTTATTGTGCTCATGAGGCTGAAGAAGAACGAAACAAGAAGATCTGAAGGAGCGAAGGTAATGCTAATCAGAGGATGATCCAAAAAGGCACTCATAATGTTGAGCCTGATTATGAATGACAACGCTTGGAATATGACTAATGGCATGAACAACATGAAGAGCGACTTCACCCCAAAATGGGGCAGGAACTTTAGTAGAAAGAAGAAGAGCACAGACAGTGTCAAGAATATAACTAAGTTTTCTTTCGACTCGACCATTTTGTTGAGAGGTGCCTGGACAGGTTAGATGATGTACAATGCCATAAGAATGTAACAGAGCTTGAAAAAAATTGTTTATATTCAAGAGCATTATTATATCGAAAAGTTTTGATATGTTTTGAGAATTGTGTTTCAACTATTTTTGTAAATTTACTGTATATTGGTAAGATTTTAGAACAAGATTTCATAGGAAAGATCCAACAATAACAAGAATAATCATCAATAAAAACAACAAAATAATGAGATCCACCAATACTAGTAACAAGAGAAGTTTCTCAAACATCAGAATGAATTAACTCAAAAATACTATTAGAGATAGATTCACTATTATTGAAAGGTAAAGCTGGCTATTTTCCTAACTGGTATGAAGTACAATCAAAATTGTCTTTAGATATAGAACCCAACGGACCTTTAGAAGCTAACTGTTGTACCCGAGTGGATAATGTATGACCAAGACGAGAATGCAAAGCGCGAGAGAAGGTAAGGAAGAAACTGTAGTAGTTGCAACAACAACAGATATGGAAGCAACATGTAGAAGATGAAGATTGTTCACTCAAAACATATGCCTAACCCTAGGATCGGTCCTAAGCTCTTGCCACATCCTTGGATCCTGTATAATACACCTAAAATAGTCAAAAATAAGGAGATATCCTAGTTCAGATAATTGTCCCATAGAGCATAAATTATAGGATAGGTTAAGTACATGGAAGATCCTAGGAACACAGAGGTTGGAGGTCGAAACAAAATCTAGACTATTTGTATGCATGATGGAACTATCAACTATATGAATATTAAGAGGATGTGGTGTAGGGTCAATTTTGGAGAATAAAGATGAGTGAGGTGTCATGTTATTACAATAGGTAGAATAAAAAAACTAAGTTTGAGACTTATCGGGTAGAACTGAGAGAGAAATGGAAAGAGATGCATTACCAGTCATATAAACAACCTGAGTTATGATCTTACGTAGTTCAGTAGAGGAGAGATTGATAGTGGATCCAGAAGACTAGGACTCAGTTGAAATGGAAGGCATCAATAGAGTAGGCTCAGTATTAGTAACAGTAGTAGTAGATTTGTTGCGATGGTAACAAGTCTCAATGGTGTGGCCATGACGTTTGCAATAATTACAGAACCTCTTGTTGGTCTTTCTACGATGATTGCTAGAGCTAGAGGAATCACTGACTTATGAGGTTGCTCAATGGAAGAAGAAAAAACATAAGTAGAAGGAGTAATAGCCAAAACATCGAACTTATTTGGGGCTTGTAGGGTTGTAAGTCGAGCTTCTTTTCTAACCAACTCATTTACGGTAGTATTAAGAGAGGGAAGAGAAATGCGATTGAGAAGCTTGCCCTAGATGGGCTAAAAGTCCTTGTGATGTGACATCAGGAAATCATAGAGACGAAACTCATCTCTAACTGCAACATATTGTTGAGAATCCTTTTAGCATGCCCAAATTGGATCACAAAGGTCAATTTGGTCCCAAAGAAAGCGAAGCTGATCCATTGATGGATTGTCCTGGTTCTTGTCAAAGTTGATGCAATTCAACTACTAACTGATATTTCATAGAACCGTGAGTAGTGGAGTACCTTTTGGCCAACATATCCTATGCTGATTTTGCATCATCAAAACTACCTAATAGATTAGAGATGGAAGGAATGAAAGTATTCTAATCCATGTGAAGATCATGTGGTTGTGACTATCCCATTCAATCATGCAACCAAGGTAAGTAGCATCTTCTTCACTTGCTCCTTTGACAGGAATGGTAATTGAACCAATATAGTAATTCCAGAGCATACGACCTTTAAGAAAACTGTGCATATCTTGAGACCATGATAAGTAATTCTTGGCTCCCTCTAATACAATATTAATGGGTTAAAGAAGAAAAACATCTTTTTTATCCATTTAGAAACATAATGTGCAAAAATGGATTGCAAAAACGAAGTCTATGCGAAAAACAGGGTAGAGAGAACCTGATCTACAAAAATTCAACGGTCAACAAAGGTCACGATCAAAGTCAACAGTCAACAACATTCCAACGGTAACGATCAATGATGTCAATGGTCACGGTCAATGATAGCAACATCGATCAACGGTGACAGTGATGTCAACAAGTGGAGATAATGATGTGAGGTGTGTGAATCTGACGCATATTTTTCTGTTGGCGGTGCGTGAGGGTGCATGTAGGCTTTGATTCTTGCGAGACTTCCATGATTGTGTTGATTTGGTTGAGCCGATCATAGTGGTACCTACAAAAAATTATCGAAGCAAGATGCACGATGGAGACAGTGATTGTAATGATCTTTGCGGTTAGGTACTTCTCAACGGCGATGGCTACTGACACAAAACCTAAGGATAATGGCTGAGAGACATCAGAAGTTCAATGGTGAGTGATAAGAGACAAGATTTCAAAAAGAAAGGTCAGAGAAATGACTCTGATACTATGTTAGAAATACTAAATGATTGTATTGTATTTCGTATCTTAAGGAATATACATAATGCTTTTATATAGGAGTTACAAGTAAACTAGATATGCCTAAAGCCCATAACATGATATACATTAGCATATATGATATATATTAACAGATATACATTAACACTGATCAATGACTTTTTTGACCATAACCACATTGGCCAACCAATAGGGGTAGTATGCATCTATCATGTTCCCAATTTTAAGGATTTTGTTAACCTCTACCTTCATAGTTGTATATATTTCTTCATTATATGACCTTTTCTTTTGTCTGAAAGGCTTGAACTTTGATTCCACATTGAGATGATGCACTATGATTTCTAAGTTGATCCTGGAAATGTCTTCATGAGAACATGAAAACACATCATTATTTTCTCTGAGGAACACATCTAAATTCTCTTGCTTGTTCGACGATAATGATGTACCTATATTGACAATTTTGTGAGGCTCAAAGTCAAATAGGGTCAGGAGATGTTTATGTGCATATGGTTAAGATATGTGAATGTGTCATTAACGGGGGTTAAGTTCCTAGTCAAGCACGATGGGGGATGGCGTATGGTGCTAGTAGCTCAAACTTATCATGCACAACCAAAGAGTAATTGATTGGCGGTAGCTATGTAGTAAAGGTATGCTTAGCCGACAATTATGGTTTGACTATATCTTGGCTGGGGACATTTATTTTGGGAAGCAACTCTTGGGACCAGTGGTGCTTCATTTAGGTGACACCTCTTGGTTAGCCATGTATTGTCTACCAATTCTTGGTCTTGGAGGCGCTTCCTGGTCGACTTTGTCTAAATGGCAATGGTCAGTGATGTTTGGCCAAGGTGACAGTTCCCAATTGGTCTTTGAACTCAAGTTCTGATGTGACCTTACTAGTATGACTCTTCCTGATTGTGGTTCTAATCTCGTGCGCTCTGGGAATTGAAGGATGCCTAATGTGCAAATTATAAATAATAATAATAATAATAATAATAATAATAATAATAATAATAATAATAATTGGATGAATCACTAATAGCTTAACGATAAGTTTATCCCGAAGTTGATATATCATGGAATTACAGTGATTTAAAATTCTTTACTTATTTTCTTAAGATTAATGAATAAAATAAATTTAAGCACTCTAAACAAATCGGTGAGAAATTTGAAAATAAAATAAAATAACTAATTAAACAACTAAGTTAAAGAAAAGTGATAAAAGGATTTTAATTAAAAAGATGAGAAAATTAATAATAATTTTAGCTAACTAACCGATCATATTTTGAATTATTTAGGTTAATTTAATAATTATTTCTAAGTTGATATTATTGATTTTCCACTAAAACTTAAAAATTCTAATGATCATAACAATTTTCACTTATATTAACTTATTAATTTCTTTGATCTAGATAATAAATTAATTAATTAGAATAAACATAAAAAATTATAAAATCATCAAAACTAACACAATGATAATGTAATTAATTTAGATTCTAATAAAAGAATGCAATTAGGTTTAGATGATGTTTCTACCAACCTAATTCAAAAATATTCTATTTAATTATAAATCAAGATTTGATCCATCAATAATTCATAATTAAATAGATCAAGAAACAAGAAGAAATAATTTTGAACTTTTATTGAAAAATAATTAACTGAGCAATCCAAAACAATCATGATAGCATAACTAAAATCTTATAAATATATTTAGTTAAACATAATTAAACTCAAAATCATGAATAAAATTTTTAAAGACATCATTTTTACAATCCAAATAAAATAAAACTAGAGAAGAAAAAGTCCTTGAGAGAATAGATATCAAAACCCTTGAATTAGTTGATCTTCCTTCTCTAAAAGTTTGAAATAATTGCCAAAAAAAATGGTGAATTTATTCTTTGAGTTGTTATTACAATTTGGGTATTTTTTTCCTCAAATTTTCATGCAAAAATTATGTTCAATGGGGCTTAAAATATAATAAATATGCCACAATTTAACCTACAAACATTTTAGACTGTTCGATCGAGAAAGTCCAATGATTGAGATTATTTTTAATCGAAAATGCATGAAAGGGGCATTGATGGCCGAATGAAAAATAAAAAACATAAATTGGTCGTCATTTGGTGCATAGGAGTATCTCTTCCTCTATACCTGCTAAGCTTATTATGCATGGGCAAGCAAATGTGGGTGCATGATTTGCATTCATGTTAGCTAGGTTATGGCAAAGCCGGAATAACTGGTGAAAAAATGACATATTAGTTAGTAGGCTAGACCTTATGATTGTTGGTTAAGGCCTCATTGAGGCATTCTCTTGCATTGTTACTCCTTGGTCTTTTTTGAAATACTTAAGTATATTTTTAAGAGATTAATAACTTGGAGAATGTTCAAAAAGTTATACAATTTTTGATTTTTTAAACCTAATAGAACACACATCTTTTCTACATACGGTGCCAAATGTTGATTCTAATTTTTTCAACATTAAGTAGGATTATCCTTCGTGGATCTATGAGATAAAATAAATTGTTTGGACCTTGGACTACCGTATGGGTGTGATGGATTTTGATTATCCAATGCTTAAGTTAGTAATGAAATTGATGAATCTATTGGAGATCTAGGTCTTGCTTTGTTATAAAGAGGAAATATAGTACTTGGTTGTGATTCTCTATTAGATGAGATAAATTATGATACATGAGATATCAATTATTTATGAATGTGTACAATAATAAATATATATAATAAATAGAGTTAAATTAATACATATCTCTTACCCATATAGATAAGTTTTAATACATATAGGAATAAGGATTCTTTTATCTATATATTTTCATAGTATTAAAATCCAAAACTTATCATAATTTTAAACTTTTTATTTTATTTCAAATTTTCCTAAAATATATTTTAGTTATATTAGAATCAAAATATAGCTTTTACACTTTTAATTTTTAATTTATTATTTAGATATGACAAAAAATTGTTAGTGTTATGAATCAATTTTTATAGGCAGATGAAATAGATTTATAAAAAATATCTAAAGTATTATTTTTATATTTTTACAAAAACCATGAATAACCTCCTCTATAAAATATAAATGAATAAAACAAAAATATTTATCCACTTAATGTACAAAGAATCTCTCCATATCATGACTTAAAAAGCAACCAGCTAGATTACCACTGACGATAAATATATATTTATTTCAAAAAATTTAGGCTTCTGTTATGCGGCTCAGCGGCTTCCATATATATATATATATATATATATAGGGTGGGGGAATTGATAGAGAGCCATTGAGTTATCCGAAAATTTGTTAAACTAGGTAGGGATTGGCCATAAATACTTTTAACAAAAAGATCAAGTAGGTACAAACAAATAATTGTGAGATTTATTATTAATCAAATAATATTTTGCAACTAATACACACATATATTTTAACCATAATTTAATCAAATATTTTCTTCTTTAATTGATTGGTCCCTCAATTTTTTTTTATTTGGTCTCTTTTTAAAAACATGACGTTGGAATTGGTGTTGATGACTTTTAATTTCTCAGTGACGATATCAAAATCTTTTAGTTTCTGATCCTGTCGGAAGGGTAAATAATGCAACCTCACCGAATGAGTACAACTCAGCTTTGGTTATGGTCATATGAATTGTACCAACGTTTTAATCATCTCCACTAAAACCTTGTTGATCAGTGCAAGGTATTAGACTAAAGACAAGTAATCATAATAAATTATTATTAGAATACATAATAATGTTTGAGTTAGTTTAATAAATAATTCGATTAATTTATTAAATTAAGAAATTTGATTTAATTTATTCGATTCAAATTAGATTGAATCGATAAATTTTATAATTAGATTGAATTTGGATTGAAAATTATATAATTTATTTGGATTCAGATTGTTAGATTTTATAATTTATTGTATCCGATTTGAATCGAATTGTTATTAAATTATAAATAAATATATATTTTATTTATAATATATTATATTTAAATATTATACGTACCATAATTATATTAGATTATTATTTTAATTTAAAAATAAGTATAATATTTATAATAATTTAATAATTGTATAGAAATACTTTTTATTCTTTTAATTTTTTTAGTTGTAATTATAAATAATAAACGATTTTGATTTGTTGTTCATCCCTAATTTGAATAGGACTTAATTGTTGTATTAAATAAACTATTTTATTCATCTAAAATCAATATAATAATTCAAAACTAATTTGAAAATTTTACAACCTAAAATTCATAATATTGAAGTAATCAGTACAAACTAATTCAAAATATATATATTTTGTTACAATTATAACCAATATTTTTAACTACATTATTGAAAAAAAGGAAAAATGTTATTAATATCTATGACGTTTAATATGTCTTTATATATATTTTTAATTTTATAAAAGAGTTATAATATCTTCGATCTTTAAGTTAATATCGTTAATGCCTTTGAATAATTAATGACATTCATTTTTTTTTATCTAATAACGTATTTTTCTTTTCTATGGTACTAATAACAAATAGTTTTAAGCTCCAATTAATTATTTGATTTAAGAATTTTAATAAATAAATATTGAATAATTTTCTAGTTTTTGGTTTTGAAGAAATAAATATTCTTTTTAATAAATAGAATCTAGAATTGGATCATATCTTCTTTAGTTTTAATAAATATGGGTTTACTTCCGCTACTTTGTATTTGATCTTTAGTTATTTTCTTAAAGACATTTTTTTATTTATGAATTTTTAACAAATAAATATCGAATAATTTTATGGTTTTAAGATTTTTAACAAATAATTATTATTTTTTAAAAAACGGAATCTAGAGTTGTGTTAGATCTTACATTTTTTTAAAGAATATGGATTCACCTTTGTCTTATACTACTTCATGTCTAATCTTTAATTATCTTTTAGAAGCCTCTGGATTGAGAGTAGTAACTTTTTACCTTCAACCAATGATATAAGTGAAATTATTTTACATACCTAACCTAAAGACACGTGAAATGATAAATGATTACATTTTATATTAATTTATTCTTCATTTTTTAAAATAAAGGCATGTAGAAGGATAAAGATCTCCTCCTTTCTTTTAAAAAATTTCTACCAACACTTATTTAATAAAAAATCACTTTGTTGATATGTTCCTTATTAGTACTAGATATGTGGATCCATATCTATCTTTTATACAATAAAAATACTTGTGATCCTGAGTTTGGTTTTTTACCAATTGAAAAAATTCTTATTTGGTTCCTTCATCCACATCTAACTCATTGCAATAGAATGATGCTTCATAATAGATAATTTTCTCAATATCTTCTTCAATTATATTCAAATCATTGTGTGAGATCATTATGACCTTACTTATGGAGTAATTTATCTTAATTTAAGAAAATGATCCTATTTTTTTGTTTTATGGTATATTTGTTTTAACATTACTATTCTTTCCTATCAAAGAGTTTTTTTTTATCAAAGTCTTTTTCTAGTAGAACCCTGGGTTGGTCTACTATTCTTGTTGAAGATATCATTTCTATTTTAATAAAATGATAAGGATTAATAGACTTTTCTTTGTGCCAATCTATTATGAAATTGAAAAATCTTAAAAGATTAGACCATAATTTGCTTTTACTCTTTTTCTAAAAATTTTAATGGTTTTTTTAAAATTTTCAAGAAAATAATTTAATGGAATTAAATTATTATTTGGGTAAATATTTTCAATCAACCCACAATAAAATAAATCATAAATAAGCTTTGGATATGCTTCTTTAGTAATGTTGAATCTGTTACATATGATTAGTTTTCTTCTCGATGTATGAACTTTTTCTATTGTGAAAAATTTCATGGTTTCAAATTGATCTTTTCTTGATTTTTTTTATAAATTATAAAAATTTAGTCATTAGTACGGGTTTATGTTTCTTTATCTTTCATTTTCTTCTTTAAGGATAAGGAATATATCATCTATTTTTCTAAAAATTACTAATCTTGGTATTTTTCCTAGCATTGTTATCTTTCCTTTTGCAACTATTTGGTTTTTGAGTTCTTATGCATAGTTATCTTCTAAGTCGGCAAAACTTAGCAAAACTTTTGAATAATAATAATAATGTATTATATTATATTTAAAAATTAATTATAAATTTATAAGATATTAATATTTTTTATGTTTATAATAATTATGTTTTGTAAAATGAGATTTTTTATTTATTTTTTTAAAAAATAGGTTTTCAAGTTTAAGGTTAAATTTTGCCCAAACTAAAACACAATTCAACCATTTTCTAAACTATTACATATGATATGTTTTTTTATAGACAAAATCACATAAATATATAAATATTTATTGTTATACATACTATATATTTAATATTGTTATAATCTATTTTTTATATATTTATTAATTTATATTATTTAATTTTTAAATTATTTTATCAATTTATTTAGATATGAAACTATATTATTCAAGTTGGTAAATAAATTTAAAAATATTAAAAGTTAAAAAACCTACACAAAAATTAATTCTCAAGTTACAAGTCAAGTTTTGCCTCTTTTTAAACTATAACACCAATACTCCTTTTTTTTAAGTATTATATGAGATATGGTCATTTTGGACAAAACCCCAATTTATAATGATTAAATCACTATTGTCATATGACATATTTTTCTTGTTTATAATCTCTTGAAATATTAGTTCCCAAGAAATATCCAAGAAAATTTTGTCTCTTCTAATAATAAATTTTGAAGATATTACATATATAGAAAACTTTTTTTGTTGACATTTTTACATATAAATATTTTTTCATTACTATGTTAGGGTACTTCAGCTCCTCAAAAAGCTCCTGTAGTAAATATACACAAATATTCATCCTTATCATCTACTCTTTCTTTTAATATGGATTCTTAATATTCATGTGAATCATTTGCTTCTATTATCATTTTGTCATCTAGTCCTAGATGGTAAAGTATTGGTAAATAATTTTTTACGCGTGTTTTTATCTTTTTCATGTTTGGAGTATCTTAATCAATCCATTTTCAAACATAACCTCTCTTAAGTTTTGATTGTAAAAGTTTTCTCATTTTTGCTAATTTCCTAATGCATGCTTTCATATATATAAAACATTCTTAAAACCTTTGTAATTGATTTTTTTCAATGATGACATTGGAAAATCCTTATATAGTATTTTATCACATGAGTTTAAAAGTAGTGCTTTTCATATTTTATTTCAAGTCCTAAATACTTGATTTCTTGGTGCGCCAATATTGCCTTTTTCTCAGATAATAGTATTCCTTATTTCTTTCATTTTGTTAGGATTTATAATATGTCTATATAATAATAGTTGATATTATCGCTAAAGATTAATATATCATCAATATAGACACAACAAAATAGGTGATATTCTCCAAAAATATTGTTCATATATTGTTGAAATATTCCTGGTGTTTGTTTAAATCTAAATGGTACAATAGTTCATTTAAATTGTCCCGTTGAACAGCTAAATCTCGTTAATGATTGAGATTTCTAATCTAATCTTATTTTCCATAATCCATTCTTGCAATCAAAACTAAAAAATATTCCTTTCCTTTGATTAAGGCCAATAATTCTTCATTTTTAGGGATAAATTATTCATCATCTATTGTTTCTTTATTTAGTGAATTAAAATTTATCACCATTATTTTTATCCTTCATCTTTCTTTCAGCTTCTTTTTATACTCAAAATATTGGACTTAAGTATGGACTCATGCTTAGCTTAATTACTCTTTGCTTCAAAAGTTTTTAAATTTGTTTATTGAATTCTTCTCGATCTTATGGAGTGTAGACCATAGGTTTTACTCTCATAACCATATTAGGGTTTTTTAGTTTTATACTTGCTAAGTATTTAAGTTTATTAATATTTGGATATAAAAAATGTTCTGAGCTTACTGTATTAAGTATTTTCCTTATTTTCAATTACCTCTTTTTTGTATTTCTTTTAAGAATGAATTTTCATGATTATTAAATTCAAGATCATCTTCATCTATTAATTTTGTATATTTTTTTAACGTGGTTTTTATTTTTGGTATATCTCACGTTGTTTTTATTTTTTATGTTGTTCAATAAACTTTTCTCGTAATACACTTTTAGCATTTTTAACCTTTGAAATATATATTGTTTACTTATCTTATATGCATTTTTAACCTTTGAAATATATATTGTTTACTTATCTTTTATATATATATATATATTGTGTAAATGATTGATATATAAATTTAAAAAGTTATTTCCTATCAAAAATCAAGTGTTGATTCCTGTTGATAAACTTTGATTCTCCTATTATAAAATCAATATATTTTATAACTTTATTAAGGTTAATTACTATATTATTTGTTATTCTTACTATCAAGTCCTTTGTGATTGTTGTTCAAAGTTCTTGTAAAAATGCATATTTGCTTATTACACAAACACTGACTCCAATATCTATATAAGCATATAAATTATATATATTATATCTTTTGAATTTACATCTTATTTTTATCCAAGTACTATTAGGATTAATTGTGTTCTATAGGTAATTCATTCTCAAATATTTTCTTTGGATCTATTTCTTCTTCTTCATTTTTCACTTGTTAAGTATATTGATTCTGTTTCATTAATGTTTGGTTCTTTTATGAGTTTTAATTCCATCTTATAGGCTTGTTTTAGTATCTTTAAATTTTTCTTATATTCCTTTTTATGTGTTATTAGGAAATTAATTGGCATAATGACCTTCTTTATTATATATCCAATACATGATAGTTTTCTTACTCAATAGACAATAATTTTTTTTTTCCGTTAAATTTTCTTCTTTTAAAATATATTTTCTTATAAGGTTCCTCGTTATATTTTCTCTTATATTTAGAAAAGTTTTATTTTTGAATTTATATTTTTTGAACTTTTTATATTTTTGTATGTAAGACTTTATATTACATCTATATTTTACTGGCATATGAAAACTCTTACTATCATAACATATTTTAGAATTTCATTTAGCATAGTTATATTCAAATTTTGCTTGACATTATATAATAATCCAAGCTTTTAGTTCTCTTATTCTTCTTTCTATAGTATCTGGTACTGTTATAGTATTTTTATTTCTCCAATTTTCTTCAAGAGTTTTATATAAAAAATTTAGTAACTTTTGATAAAACTTTTTCCTTAAATTATTTTTGTTGTTGTATTTTAGGTATCTTATGATTATGCATTTCATGTTCACATATAAAAGAATCTATGTAATACATATCACATATTTTCATATTTACTAAATGATATTTAGCCTCATTTACTTCTAATTCATTTTGTTTCAGAAATATGATTTCCTTTATATTCTTCTATGAACTTTTTATATATTTTATTTACTACTTTATCTAAATACTATCTTTCTGTTGTAGAATCTCTTTTTATCCCAAGATGTATATCATTTGATAGATTATTAAATATAGTTTAACATTTCTAGTCATTTTATGGTTTAATAATACTCTACATATTGATAGATTTGTACTAATAGTTTTAAATGTTTGGATTAATACATTTATTACACTAGCAATTTATCTAATGTATTTTTCTATCTCTAATACAATCTAGGTGATTATTGAAGATTCATGAAGTATATCTTAACATTTTAGTAATATTGGACGATTGTATTGTTTTAGTAACTAACCATTCACGAAAGCAAGTAAGCCACAATAGTTTATTTTTGAGTTAGAATAGTGTCACGTTAAATTGGGGCACTACGGCTAAGTATATGAATTTTGGTACGCTTTTCTTGTGAAACCTTTTGAGATTAAATTACCAATTTATGATGCTCTCTATTTGTTGTAAGAATGATTAGTTAGAAGCTAAGCATTAATTAAGTGAAAATGACGATTTTAACATCGTATGACACATCAAAGATATCATGCTAAAGTATGCATTCTTATGTGTATTGGTTGATATGTATAGTAAGTAGAGTGAATGATTTTAACTTATAATGAGTACAGTACTTATATTTCAACGTAAACCCAAATAATATGGTGTTCTTTGTGAATTGATCATGGCATTGTAATATGCACAAATCCATTGAATTTTTGAAGTAACATATTTACTAAAGCTTATGTTTTTTATTTTAATTTCTTCTAATTTATATATATATATATATATTAGTTAGAATAGAAAATAAAAACTCGATAAAATGTTTCCACTTTTTCTGTGTGTAATATTTACAATAGCTTAAAATATTTTTATGAGATTATCTCGTGGATAACATTGATTTTAAGAATAAGTTGATACTAAAAGCTCAAATTAAACAATTTGATTAAACAATCTGATAAGTAATTATTTCTTCAAATCAAGATGGTATTTTATTTTTTCTTTCATAATATAAATTATTTTAATATTTTACAAGTGAAACTATCCGATGGTGATTTTATGTTATATTTAATAAATTTAAGATTAATTTAGAAATTGAAAGTTTATTTTGTTTGACTAAATGCAATTATGAAACGTTACCTTGAAAAGCTGATATTATATGCTTTATGATAATCATTGAGTTTGAAATGTATCATGAATTAATAAAATTATTTTAGTGCTCCAAGTTAATTAATGTGATTTAAGCGATCATACTTTGAATTTATTGGATTATTAAGACTATTACACATTATGTTACTTTTTTATAGTTATTCAAATTAACAGTTAAATATTGCGTGTATAAGTTGATTCCCAACCCACCACAAAGATTGAAGTTCAAATCTTACATGTATTCTATTTTTTTAATTTAATAAAAAAATGACTTAAGCACCCTTCATTTGTTTTTAGAAAACTTAGTCCTTCCTATTATTCAACATTTTTTTTAATTGAAACATTTGCTTAAGAAAAAAATTATTAATATAGGAAACACTATTACAATAAGGGGTTTTTGCAACACTTTCTTAAATTAAAAGACAATTCTTTTTTAACTTAAACAGCTTTAAATAGTATAAACTTATAATGAAAAAATTACAGTTAATTTTTAGGATAAAAGAGCTGTATATAATTTCTAATACTTATAATTATTATATATTAAAAGTATTTTTAACTAAAAAATGGACTGTTTAAAGATTTATTAAAGCTGCTATAAAAATTATTAAAAAAAAAACAAAATTTTTAAATCCTAAGATCAATACTAAACCCTAAAATATCTAAATCTTATATCTTAAAGTCTGAAACCTAAATTAATATATAGTTATTTAATGAGTAATATTACCGACATATCATTCCTAATATATATATATATATAATATTTTTTTACACTTTTATTTATAACGGTTGAGATTTAAATAAGAATTTTTTTTTTCTCTCCACTTTCTTATAAATCTGTGTTTAGATACGAGAGTTTAAAAAATTATGTATGTATAGCTCAAGTATCATATATTTATATATGTATTTTATTAAGTGTAATTTAATATATGTCATATGACATAATGAGTAGTTTTAATTAGAAAGATTTATAAACTAGCCAAGAAATAAGTGATCACATAAATATTACTATTAAATAATCATGATATTATAACTATTCAATTTATCTCGCTAAAAATTATTTATCAAGTTAACTATTCTTCTTATATATCTCTATTATTGTACACATTTACACGTAATTAGCACCTAGAAATACTTTATTTTCTATTAATCATTAAGGAAGAATTAGGTCATTTATTTATTCTACAATCTCATTTTTGGTTAAAATATGAGAGAGACAAAGACCAGCCTCGATAATCCAAGTTCCTATAATAACTTATACAAATGTTAAGAAAACTTGATAGTAATACACTTATATTTATATTATATGCTTTCCACGTGTAAAGACAAGCCCTAATATTATACCTGCCATGATGATCAAATTTCCATATAGACAACTGTATTGCATGCAATAATTGACCATTGCGGGCTTGTATTTAAGCATGGAGACCAAAGTATATCCTCCATCAATATCTAACTCTAGCTAAAATATAAGAACTACTACTATTATTGCTAATTTTCTTCTAGTTGATACAAATTATGGCTCTAAAAGGGAAGCTTGAGACTGAAATGGAAATTAATATACCAGCTGAGAAGTACTACAGCATCTTTAAAGGCAAGGCTCATCATGTACCCAACTTCTCTTCTGGCAATATTAAAGGTGTTAATGTCCATGAAGGTGACTGGGAATCTCATGGTTCCATTAAGAGTTGGACTTACAATGTTGGTAAGGCTACTAAAATTATATATATAATTACTAATTAAGTTTGTTGTAGCTAGTGTACGTATTGACATATATGTCGTTTATATATTGGCATCTCAATAGTGTTTGACCGAGTCCCGTACAAGGGTGCGTTTATTTGAAAAGTACATGTTTTCTCAATATTACTTCTGAAAAAATATGTACACAAGCCATTATTTTGAAATTTGGGTTGAGACTTTCCATGATGGTTGTTTTAATTGTAAATATTCATCTTGTTTTTACCATTTTTCATTATGGTTATTTTTGATTTTCTTCATGGTTATGACCTTAATTCATTGAAATACTTATTTATCATATGTCGACTAAATAAATAAAGATCATTATATCTTTTGGAGCCTCACTGTATCATTAAGTGAATTACCATCCTTAAAATCAATTTTTGGCCAAGTTTAGTTATTGAATCTTAAAAAACTAAATTTATAATCACATAAATGAAGAAAACCTTATTAATTTGTTGCACCAGTCCATTAGGTTTATAATTTTTTGAGTGATGTAAGAATTAAAACAAATACTATATAGCTAGTATATATTGAAGTTTCTTGATCATCTGACGATCTCTCTACACATACATATTAAAATAATTGCACTGAATTAGGATTCAATGAGTGTGTTATGACTAATTTTTGCTGTATTAATATGATTAGAGGATGGAGAGACAGGATCATTCAAGGAAAAAGTGGAGTATGACGATAAGAATTATTCAGCAACACTTGTAGGGTTGGAAGGACCTATGTTTAATGTGTATAAGAGTTTTCTTGGAATATATAAAGCTACTCCAAAGGATCAAGGAAAGAGCTTGGTAACAATGACTCTTGTCTATGAGAGGCTTACTGAGGATTCACCTCATCCAACTAAGTATCTTAAGCTGATGATCAATCTCACTAGAGACATTGAATCACACTTTCTCAAGGGTAATTAATTAAATGATCATCATGATGATCAAAAGTGCTTTCTGTGTGTAAGCATAATATGCATAGTTGTATTGCTTCTGCTTTGTGTGTTTGAGTACTGATGCTGATGCTGGTGTCTTGGTGTGCTATTATGGGTCTTTATCATCTCTCAAGGCTCTCTTTAGTTATTATGGTTTTATGGTTTGTATGTTATTGTAATTTTAAATAAAATATATATCCTTGTTTGCAGTTTGATGAGAATTATATAACAAATTAAATAAAGATTTAAACAACCTTTACCACTTTTCATGTATTATTTTTTTTTCGCAAACACATGACAAAAGACATTTTTTATACAGTACAGTCCAAATTTTTTAATCACTTTCGTCCTTATATTCTTGGCTAATTAATTATACATGCAGTGACATATACAAGCCGCACAGAAAGAATTAGAAACACTATATAAAATAAAACCTCTAAAATTTATAACAATAATTAATAACATAGTTAATAATAAAAAAATATCTAATTAGACCAACTTAACATTAAAATATCAAATTATCATAAATGTAAATTTTACAATGTAAAATTAGATGGTATTTAATATGAGTTATTTAAAAAGGATTTTTTTTTAAGTATAAATATTTGTGTACAACTTAAGGGGTGATATTTAAGTAATGATATTATCACAATTATTTTTATTAATATCACATCAAAAATATATGAAATATATTAATTTTATTCCTACTATTGATTACATTTTAGTATCATTTTTTAAATAAATTTATCATTAATAAATTATTATTAAAATAGATAATAATTTAGATTATTACATTATTATCAATTCAAATATTTTTATAATTATAAATTTTAAAAGATATATGATTGGGAAGAATTATTCTATACTTACACTCATGCCGTAATATAATCAATATTAAACTCGTAGAATCTAAAACAAGAACATTATGGCATATAAAAGCATTCGTGAAATATATTAATCTATGAAAGTTCCATAATAATTGTCATGGGGATTTGTTTCATATGGATTATTTTGTATTCTTATATCTACCTGTTTAATTTTATAAATAAAATATTTTTAATAATCTTCATTTTTTTATCTGCCAAGTGGTGAACGGTCGTAAGTGAATATATGAAGAATAGAAAATGAGAAAAACTAGATGAGTAATATCTATTATTATTTTTTTGACATAGTAAAATTTTTAACTACTAGTTTTTGAGTCGTGTTGGTGCATGATTTAAATTTAATAAATATATAATAATATTAATTATTAAATAATAATTATTAATATTTTTAATTTTTAATTTTATAAAATAAAAAATAAAAAATTATTTAGTATAAATTTTTAAGTTATTTTTATTATAATTGAAAAATTAATGTTAAAATATTTTATAAAATAGTTTGGAGAAATATTCTTAAAAATAGTTAATTAATTTGTTACTTTAGTAATGAATAAATAAATAATATTAACTATTTTAAGAATAATAAAATAAAAAATATAATATAAACATGATATTAACAACAATTACATAACTTTATTTAATAAATAAATCAAATAAAGTATAACAATATATGAACTTATTCAATTAATTTTTTTATTATCTAAGAAGCTAACAAATGATAGATATGACTTAATTAAATTTAATAAATATTTTTTACTTAATAATAATTTATATTAGTTGACTATTCTTTTTTTAATTGATATAAGTTATGATATGATCTCGACATAAAAATTTTAAAATAAAAAAATAGGATATGTTTATAAATAAATTGATTGAACACCCGTTAAATAGGTAATTATTAAATTTATGAATTGTATCCCTTGATATAATAAAAATAATTACATTATACAAATTAACTATTCATAAAAAATTTTATTATATTGATATTTTGGTATCAATTGGTGTAAAAAATTAACAAAAAATATAAAATATTTATTTATTATATAGACATTTTGATATATATTAGTATAAAAAACTAATAAAAAGAAAAAATACAATCATCAAATAAATTGTTTTTATATATATAAAGATATCATAAGTGAATCGAACGAATACTCATTAAATATGTAATCATTAACTATTTAAATTGTTATTCTTAATGTAATAAAAATAATTACATTACATAAAATAATTATTCATAAAAATTTATTTATTATATATATATATTAGTATTTATTGGTGTAAAAAGCTAATAAAAAATAAAAAATATGTATTTATTGTATAGATATTTTGGTATTTATTGATGACTCTATGAAAAAAAGTTATCAATGCATTTTTCTGCTTATTATTTACTCGTTTTATTCAATAAGTAGTATTTTTAGGATTAAAAATACTAAAATGTGAACTTTCTACTAAAAACGGGTGAAAATATATTTTTGAATTTTTTTAAATTTTTATGAATTTTTTAATGTAGAACAAATCAGAATTAAAATGTAATATTCATTTAGTATATAAATAAGTGAGAAAAAAAAATGAGAAAAAGTCAAAAAATGAAAAAAATAGACAAAAATCTCGCCCGTGCTTGTTTTGCGCACAACCAGCACCCATCTGTCATAAATCTCGCACCCATCAACACTCGTCCAACCGAAAATATTGCCCTACACGCATGTGAACAATTTTCTTTTATTTGTTTAATTTATTTAATTTCTTTTATTTGTTTTAGTTTAATTACATGTTGTATTGTTTTTAGTATTTTTCTTCGAGTCTTTAAATTATTTTTGAATGAAAATACTTGAAAAATAATAAAAATTCTCGTGATTCTAAAAAGACAAATTTATATAAAAATATGATAAAATCATAAAAATATAAATCTATTTAATAAATTAAAGTACATTAAATCATGATAATTTTATTGTTCTTTTAACACTCATCACATGTGTGGCTGATTATTACTTTGGAATATTAGTTATGTTATCGTGTTTCTGAAAATTAATTTAATTAAATATTTTAAAAAAAATAAACTAGTTTATTTTTTCATTCAAGATTTCTATAAAATTTATCACTAAAAAATATATTGACGACATATTTTTCGTAATAAACTTAAAATCTAAAAGTTAGGTTTTAGGATTTGATTTTGAAGCCTTAAATAAGTGTTTAAATTGGTAGTCCAACTAAAAGCATTGATTTAAATTGTTTATTATTTTATTAGGAATAAAGCATAATTTAATCCTATCAGTTACTAACTTCTATCAAAAGATTTTAATTGGTTTGATTAACAAAGAAATTATTCCTAATTAAAAGAATTTTTCACATATAAAAGAAAAAATTAATAATATGAATTTATATCTTCGATAATTTAATTAATTCTAAGTAAACATAGTTATCTCATTAATAATTTCATAAATTTTTCATTAAGTGTTAATTGTTTATTTACCTAGAATTTGTTGAATTAAATCTATTTTTATCTGTAATTTTATGTCAATAGATTAGATTTTTCAAAATAAAAAATTGTGATAAAATGTTTAGGTTTATTTTTAAAAAAAATTATAAATTATTTAAATTCACATATTTTTTCTTTAGAAGACCTTAGTGATATACTTATTGCATGTTATAAATAATTTGTATATTTGTGATTCGGAAGAGCAACAGATTACAAAAATGAAAAATGACGTACATAGAAATGGTTGGAAATGGCTAGTCACAAATAGTGATGAAAGGGCTATCCGAGATAGCCACGAATGTGTTAGGAGAATCACAATTTCAATTCGAACTTAATCAAGCTCTAAACAGCGGAATTAAACCTATTCTCCTTCTTTGTGTGAATCTTTTAGGAAACAAATAAATAGAGCTTAAAATCAAACATGCACAAAATCAACACAACCAATTTACGTGGAAAAACCTTCCTGGTATAGGAAGGAAACAACCACGGCACTCCTCTCCAAAACTTCCACTATCAAGAAACAATTGTACAACAGTTCTCTCTAGGTAAAACTAGAGGCAAACAATCAACAACATCATCAAGAATACACTTCTTGGAAACTAACAATTATTTCAAGAAAATGGAGAAATCTAACTCAATTCGTAGTCACTGTTCACTGCTCAGAATTTCTCAAACCGGTGAGCCAAATCCAAATCCCACCGCACAGATTAAAGAGTCTTGAGTCGTGAACCTGTCTGCAAAATTTCAGCTTAATCGGACCACAAACGACCTTCGATCGGAGCACTTGATGAAGACTGGCTGGAGAGGGAAAACTGCTCTCTTTTACGCTTCTGTCTGCAATTACGCAGTACGCAATTCTGTAGAAAACTCTCACAACAAACCCTAAATGGGTTTATTAATTAAAGCAATGAAATGACACAATTGCCCTTCTTACTCCATGGGCTTTTAAGCCACGTGGGCTTCCTTTGGGCTCCTCCGAATCGAAGAGGAAAACCCAACAAATCTCCCGCTTTTGCGATTAGATGGAGGGATCCACCATCCCGGCAATTGAACAACAAACTTCAAGTTTTTCTCTTGACACTGCTTTTGTCAGCATGTCAGATGCATTCTCATCAGTATGGATTTTCTCAAGTTCAAGCAACTTATTGTTAAGAGTATCCCTTATCCAATGATACCTCGCGTCAATATGCTTTGATCTTGAGTGAAATGCCGAGTTCTTCGCTAGGTGAATAGAACTCGATTATCGCAGAATAACACATATTTCGCTGCTTGAAACCAAGTTCCCTCAAGAAGCTTCATCCACAACAACTCGCTTCACAGGCTTTCCGTTCTTTATGATAAACTCCGCCTCTGGCGTAGAAAGTGCAACACACTTTTGTAATCTTGGCCCGCAGCGCTCCGCAGAGAAAGTAATTAGATAACCTGAAGTAGACTTCACGAGAATCTTCATCTCTTGCCAAATCTGAATCGGTGTATCCAACTAACACCGGTTTTCCACTTCCAAAGCTAAGTGTCGACTTGGAAGTACCGAAGATATCTCATAATCCCTTTCTTGCATCGATGTTCTCTTCCTGGATTCAAAAGAAAAGCGACTAACAACTCCAACCGTACATGAGCTATGCCCTCGGCCTCGTACACACCATTGCATACATTAAGCTTCCTCTTGCTGAGGCATATGGAACCTTTTCCATATCTTCCTTCTCTTTATCGTTGAAGGGCCTTGACTCGATCTGACTTAAAGTGATTAGATAAAGGAAAAGAAACCACTTTAGCTTTATCCATATGAAACCTTTCAAGTACCTTGTTGATGTACCGTTCTGTGACATGTACAACTTCTTTCTTTTCTTGTCTCGACAAATTCGAATACCAAGAATTTGTTTCTTTGTCCAAAGTCCTTCATGGCAAAGGACTTACTCATCGCTTCTTCAAATTATCAATCCTTGAAGAATTTCTACCAACAATCAACATGTCATCAACATAGAGCAATAAAATGATAAAATCATCATCGGAGAATTTTTGCCGCAAAAACACAATGATCGAAGTAGTCTTCTTGTAACCGTACTCCCCACATGCGACTCAAACTTCTTATACCATTGTCTAGGTGCTTGCTTAACCCGTATAGGCTTTTCTTTAACCGACATACGTAATCCTCTTTCCTTTAACCTCAAAACCCTCAAATGCTCCATATAAATCTCTTCCTCCAACTCACCATGAAGAAAGGTAGTTTTCACATCCATTTGCTCAATTTCTAAATCCAAGCTTCGTCTAGACCTAGAACAACACGTATGGAAGACATCTTCACAAATGTGGAGAAAATATCATCAAAGTCAATACCTTTTCTCACATTTGAGATCCCTTGACGACCAGTCTAGCTTTGTATCGTGGTTGTGAATTGTGTTCTTCTTGCTTCACCACTGTAGACCCACTTGTTCTTCAAAGCTCTCTTACCCTTAGCAACTTTACCAAATCTGAGCGTGTGATTGTCATACAGTTGAGCGCATCTCATCTTCCATGGCACTAACCCAGTGTCTTCTGTTTCCATCTTCCATCCTTCGCATAACATTGAGGTTATCCCCTCATCTGTCAATAACACATACTCATCTCGTAACATACCGTGTGGAAGGACGTCGGTCTACAGTAGACCTCGGGTGGAATTTACGGTTCGGCAAGATCGATGAGTCCGGTGATCTGTTTCAACTTGCATATCGCATCATCTAAACCCCTGTTGGTCATCTTGAACATTTTGTTCCATCTCTGATAAAGGAACCGGATCTAGGTCAATCAAATCATCGCTATCTTGATGGACTCCTTTTCTATCTTCTACATCTTGTATAGTTTGATCTTTATAAACACAACATCACGACTCCTTGCAGTTTCTTCTCAAGCCGGATCATAAAATCAGAGCCAAATTCATCCGGACCATAACCAAAGATACAGCATGTCGTGTCTTCACATCGAGCTTAGATCTATCTTTTGGTATATGCACGAATGCCTTGCAACCAAAACGCGAAGATGATCATAAGAAACATCTTTGCCGGTCAAACTCCGTTTGGTACATCAAAGCGAAGAGGAACACATGGTGTGAGATTAAGAACATGTACAACCGTATTCAAAGCCTCACCCCCGTAAAGATCTTGGCAAGCGAGTCTCGCGAAAGAAGACATCTTACTCTTTCAACCAATGTCCTTCGTTCTGCTACGGCCCAACCCATTTAAGCGAGTCTTGGGAGGTGTCTTTTGATGTCGAATGCTCCGATGCCTACGGTACTCATCAAAAGGACACGAATACTCTCCCCCATTTATCTTACGATGCACCGCAATTTCTTCCCGATCTGTCTCTCCACTAAGGCTTGAACTTGTTTAAACACATCTAATACTTGATCTTTGCTCTTCAAAGTGTACACCCATAACTTTCTTGAACAATCATCTATGAAGGTCACAAAATAATCGCACCCCTAAAGTTTTGTCTTCGTAGGACCACATACATCTGAATGTACCAAATCAAGTATGTATTGTTTTCTTGAAGGAGGGGGAACTCTTGAAAGAAACTCTATTTTAGCTTCTCTGCCAAACAATGAGTACATCTTAAACAAACATCATTCATTCGAGAAAGAAGATTCTTTTTAGTCAATCTTGTCAAGCCTTTCTCACTCATATGAGCAAGTCTCTTATGCCCTGACTACGATGTGAGCTAAATACATCCCGGACGATTATGACAACGCCTTTAAAGAGTCTCGCCTGCAGTATATACAAACTGGAATGTTTGTTCCCACGAGCAACAACCATAGCACCCTTAGTAAGTTTCCATTGACCATTACTAAAGGTGTTGCAATATCCTTCATTATCAAGTTTACTGCGAGATCAAGTTCAACGCAATTTCAGGGAATATGCTTTACCCACTCTGGAAGTAGCCTCGTGCCATTATTCATCTCCAAACACACATTCCCAATACCAATGACTTTAACCAAGCCATCATTACCCAACTTCACTGTCCCAAAGTCACCTGTTGTATAGGATGTAAAGAAGTCCTCTCGAGACGTAGCATGAATGGAGGCTCCACTATCAATAACCCAACTGACCTCGTGACATGCAACATTGACAACATCTTCATTATAAACAACGAGAAAGTCTTCTGAACTAGCGGTGGCAACTCGATTATTCTCTTTGCCAATATCACCCTCTTGTTCTTTGTCTTTATTCTTGTTATCCCGCTTCAACTGTCTACAATATTTCTTGATGTGCCCTTTCATGCCACAATGATGACACTCAACATTAGAAAACCTGTTGGACTTGCTTCTTCCTTTTTCTTTGTTTTTGAAACCTACTGCTTTTACTCCTCCCTCTTCTTTTACGTAACCAAAATCTCTCGATTCGCCGAGAAGACCCATGTGACTTTCTTCTCATTTCTTCATTCAAAACACTACTCTTAGCTTGAGATCCATATTGATTACACCATTTGGAGTGAGTTACTTAATGACATTCTAAATGTTTCCCAAGAGTCGACGCGTGCCAATAAACACAACCCACGAATCTCATCATCAAACTTGATACCCATTCCATTGCTTGATTAATTATTCCTTGGAACGTATTCAAGTGATCTGTCAACGGAGTTCCATCTTGGTACCTTAAAGCCATCAATTTGTTTTATAAGAAACATTTTATTATTTCCTGTTTTCCGAGCATACAACTCTTCAAGTTTATTCCATAATGACGTGCATGTATTTCTCCACTAATATGGTTCCAAACATTATCATCTACCCAGCTGCCTTATATAACCACAGACTTGTCGATGTAACAAAGTCCATTCTTCTTGAGATAATTTTTAAAGCCTCAGAGGCAAATACCTAGGTAAATGAAATTGTTTGACATAAAGGAGATCTTCCATTTTCCTTTCCAAGTATGATAATTAGAACCATTCGGAGTAATCATTCTACTTAAATTTGCTTCCATTATTCAACACGAGAAATTCCACAATAATAACTGGCTCGATACCACTTTGTTAGGAGAATCACAATTTCAATTCGAACTTAATCAAGCTCTAAAGCAATGGAATTAAACCTATTCTCGCTTCTTTGTGTGAATCTTTTAGGAAACAAATAAATAGAGCTTAAAATCAAACATGCACAAATCAACACAACCAATTTACGTGGAAAAACCTTCCCTAGGTGTAGGAAGGAAACAACCACGACAGCTCCTCTCCAAAACTTCCACTATCAAAGAAACAATTGTACAACAGTTCTCTCTAGGTAAAACTAGAGGCAAACAATCAACAACATCATCAAGAATACACTTCTTGAAACTAACAATTATTTCAAGAAAATGGAGAAATCTAACTCATTCGTAGTCACTGTTCACTGCTAAGAATTTCTCAAACCAGTGAGCCAAATCCAAATCCCACCGCACAATTAAAGAGTCTTGAGTCGTGAACCTGCCTGCAAAATTTCAACTTAATCAGACCACAAACGACCTTCGATCGGAGCACTTGATGAAGACTGGCTGGAGAGGGAAAAGCGCTCTCTTTTCTCGCTTTGTCGCAATTCTGCAATTCTGCAATTCTCTGTAGAAAACTCTCACAACAAACCCTAAATGGGTTTATTAATTAAAGCAATGAAATGACACAATTGCCCTTCTTACTCCATGGGCTTTTAAGCCACATGGGCTTCCTTTTGGGCTCCTCCAAATCAAGAGGAAAACCCAACAGAATGAAGCTAGAATTGGCTGGAACTTGGAACCTAGAGCTGGAAGGAGTAGATGGGAATAGAGTTGGAAGGAGTTGTCGGTGAGCGATGCTGGAAGTGGTTATTGGGGACATACGCGTTAAAGTCTAGGAGAGATGGGGGCGTTGGAAATCTATTTCAATTTGAGCTTTTGAAGGGTAGGGCACCGTTAGGTTTTCTTAATGTTTTTTACTATTTTTTATTTTTCTTTAATAATTAAATACTTAAAAAAAATAAAAACACATAACATAATTTTTTATCATGGTTGACAAAAGACTAAGAACATATTACTAATATTAGGTCACTTTTATTTAATAATATGATTATAAATTTATTTATTTTTGAATAATTTTTATAATATAATTTTATGATCACATTGATGGATAAAAATTTAAATTATATATAAACATTATGGTCATGGGTTTTACTTTATTGTGAACAAAATCCTACCATCTTAGTTTTTAAAAAAATTGTAATTGAATTTAAGCCAAATATCACTATTATATTAGTTACTAGAAGATAAAAATACTTACCCATGAGAAAGCAACTCTGCTAAGAAAATAGCTCAAGTAAGAAAAATCTTGAAGATAAAGATGAAACAATTAAAGTTTAAAGAGAAATATGAGAATGCATAAAAACTCTTAAAATATTGTTTATTAGTTAAAGAGGTATTGAGTCATTTTTGTCTTATGTGATTTTTATATTTTAGTCTAATAATTTAAAAGAGTTATATTAATCATTTAATTTAAAAATATAATTAATTAAATTAAAAAATTTAAAAATTAAGATTTTTTTAAGATAAAATAAAAATTATATATTTTATTAATAAAAAATAAAAGAAAAAGATTGACAATTCTTTTTTTTTAAATAAAATAATGATGAAAGAAGAGGAGAGGAAAATAATACTAGAAAAGTAGAGAGGAGAAATAAAGAGTAAGAGTGAAAGAGAAAGAAGGAAAGATAGAGAAGGAGAGGGGACTGTTTGGTGGTAATTTTTTATTAATAATAGAACATATAATTTTCATTTTATCTATAAAAAATATCTTAATTTTTAAAAAATTTGATTTAATTAACTTTATTTTTAAATTATAAATTATAGGATTAATGATATTATTTAAGAAATTATATGAATAAAATATATAAATTATAAAATTATAAAATTTGAATAATAATATGTATTAATTAGAGGATGTTTATCCTAAAGAGGATGTCTTGCTATAATATACCACTTGATGATTCAAATGGTTAAAAGGTCAGACATGCTGATCAAGTGGCGAAAGGTGTGGGAGTTGATTTAAACCCAGCAGTTAAATTAAAGAAAATTTTAATAATGGATTTGGAGTTATTTGCAATTTTATTAGGAAAAAACATGGATTTGGAGGTATTTGCAATTTTATTAGGAAAAAGCATGGATTTGAATTACATAAGATATATATTTTTTATTTCATGTGCACGTTTTACACATGGAAACTAGAAAAAGAAAAGAGGACAAGTTGCCCATATGACATAACAGTAAAGATACACGACTATTGTTGGAATATTTTCAAAAGAATTTACATGAAAGTTGTATTGATTTATTACGTCTTTGATGGAAAACATTTTAAAAAATGGAATTTTTAAAAATCCTATGCAAAGATTATGTTTAAAAAGTTATGAAATTTTATAAAAAAGATATAATTTTTGAATGTGTTTAATATTTTTATTAACAATTATATTTGTTTTAAAAAGATATAATTTTTAAAAAATTCAAAATTCAAATAATTTTGAACCGACTTAAATGAGTGCATAAAACATGACATTCATCTAACCATTTGTAGAGCACAAAAAAAGTTTATAAAGAACAATGGATGTTCTGGAATAGTTTACGTCATTATTTATATAAAATAAAATTAATATTTTTAATATCGTTAATTTAAAATATTAATTATCTTGAGAGTCTTTAAAATAAAATTATCCTTTTAAGTTATCTTATTGAATGCAGTTAGTAAGAAGTAGAAAACAACTTTACCTTTATCTTAGTTTAATTCATTTATATCATGTATTATTAAAAAAATTTATAATACTTATATAAAAATGATTTATGTAAATATTTTGCATGTTTTCTAGCAATAATGTATGATTGTTTCTTAATTTAAATAATTTTTGAAAATATTGTAATATTTTAAAAGGATATATTAAAAAATATTTTAAATTTTCCTAAAATCATGATTTAAAACATCTATCGTTTTTACTTTACATACACATTTTTAAAGACAAATTATGGAACAATAGTATTTATTTAGAAAAAATGAACCTTTATTACCTTGCATTCCTTTAAAAATACATGCACCTAATTTTTTTGTAACATACAAAAATATATAATTTTTAAAAAAATTAAAAGTAAAAATATATAAATAATTTAATTATATAAATAATGTAATTTTAATTAGTTCATGTCAATGATATACTCGAAATATTTTATAATTATCGAATAACAACTTGGAAAATCCAAAAAAAAAAAAAAAAGTCGGTTTCATTTGAATGATTAGGATTGTCATATCCCAGTGTTGATTGGTTGCAGATAGATTATAATGTTTTTAATTTTTGTCATGTCTAAATTTTACATATTTATTATGGGAGTTGTTGATGACTTCTTAAGTAACAACAAAATCGACAGCCTTTTTCTACTGTCAATGAAATTATAATAAAAAGTGGGTACTATATATATTTTAAAAGATTGATAGCTAGTCTTCATGATTTGATTTGGAGACCCGTTATGTTCCTTAATTTCATCTTTTGCCTGTTTTCCAAATGATTCTACTAGAAATCTTATGATTCTAACAGTGATAACCCAATAAACAATGCACCACCCAAAACAGAAACTAATGAAATCGTAACAAACAAACATAAATAAAGCTAAATCTAAGGTTAAATGCAAAACACAACATTTACGTGTTTCGGATAATGTGGACTTGATACATGTGTAAAGTTATTTTACCTTTCTCTGATAGCTTTAACATTTGGGATGATGGCCGGGTGACCAATAATCTATAAAAATTGTATCAAAACTGGAGATAATATATATATATATTCAAAATATTGCAATTTAAATTATTGAATTAGAAGTGTCAACATCGTCTTCTCTGAATCTGCAAAGAAAGATAGTTGGGACATCAGTGTGGGGTCTTTTCAAAAACACTTTGTTGCTTAAGTCGGTATGGATAGTTGTAAAAAATGAAAGAAAGCTAAAGCCTTTCTCAATGTCTATGAGAAAATAGAGAAGTGTGAAGATTATGTCCCTAGTTAAGTTGTCTAAAGTCAATGAGCTAAACATATATAGGGATAATTAATCCATATTATCTCTAATTGTTTACAAAAGATAAATACATAGAGATAATCACAATATTATAGAAAGCCAATATAAATGATTCAGCCCTATCGGATTGGTCTGTGAATTATCATAATATGTCATGTGGCATGTGATCATAGCGTGTCATGTGTTTTACATATAGGCACTGTTATGCATGGTTTGTTGTTTAAACCTTGTAGTCAATTGTTGGTTCAAGGCTTTACTGATGCTAATTGGACAGTTGACGTGGATTATTGGAGATCAATGTCTGGTACTATTATGTTTCTTGACGCCAACCCTATTGCATGGTCATCTTGTAAACAAGCCTCATTTTCACTATCTAGCATAGAGGTTGAGCATCGTTCTCTTGCTAATGCAGCCTTTGAAGTTTATTGGATATGAAAGTCTTAACTGATGAGCTACATGTTCTAGTCAAGGCAGCACCAGTTTTGTGATCTGATAATCTTGGTGTAATTAGCCATGCAGCTAACCCTATTTTACGTTCTAAATCAAGCATGCAGAGCTCGATGTGCATTTTCTTAAGAAACGTGTGCTTACTAAGCAATTGCAGGTGTGTTATGTTCCAAGTAAAGAACAACCTGTTGATTCTCTTATAAAGGCATTGAAAGCAACTCAATTTATATTTTTGCATGGCAAAGATAGTGTGCAATTGATGCCCCTAAGTTTGAGGGGGGATGCTTGTGTGCAAGTGATTGAAGATGGTTATCAAATAATTGGTGCTAGTGATGATATGGATGAAAACAGTGGTTGATATGGTACTCATTTAGCTCAAAAGTAGTTTTAGTTATAGCATTGTTCGTAGAAGAGTGTCATTTAGTTAGGAAGTTATGTTAGAGTCTCAATTCAATCCAGAAACGTTCATAAAACCATATGAACTCATAATTTAAATGCAGCGGAAACAAAATTGGATTGAAAACATACCTCCTGTCATTGATCAATTTTCAAAGACTTACCTGAATTCCAATGGATTTTACTGTTCGATGCTTTCACTTCGGTTTCTCACACTTATTCTCTGGCGTATTGATGGTGTATCCGAATTGTTATGCAGTTAATAGTGAGAGGACCCGATATTTATTAAGGTTCTTCCATCAAGAACCTCGTTCGGTTCGGAACCGGCGCGACGGTTCCGACGAAACCCGAATCCGTTACCACGGCCACTAACGTTGCACCACTTTGATTTACATTCTCCCACTGGTGCAAGCGTTAAAGTGAAATTCTCTTGAGTAACAAAACACATGAATCATAGCGATAGGTCCTACAGAAGCGAGTATTATCTTCCATGTATTACAATGTATTTAGTTTCTCAAGTATTATACTTTATGTAGTAACTAAACTTAATGAATAAATCCTATATTTATTCTTGGTCCAATAAAATATATATATTTTCTCAAATAAATTAAGGTGCACGTGAATATGAGAAAATATCACAATATATAAGAGTTTCATTAATAAATTGTATATATACATTTACAAAGTGGAACCAATTCCCATTTTCTATGTGATCCTTGAATTTCATTGGTGGCATGCCTTTAGTCAAAGGATCGCAATCATCAATCTCGGTCTTACGTGCTCAATGACCACTTTCTTTTCCTTAACACGTTCTCTTATGGCCAAGTATTTAATGTCGATGTGCTTACTACGACTACCACTTTTGTTGTTCTTAGCCATAATCTGTAATTTGAGTTGTCCGCAGATAATCTTAATGGCCTAGAAATAGAGTCAACTACTTCTGGCCCAGGAAATGAAACTCTTTAACCATACACCATGCGATGTGGCCTCAAAACATGATCTGAACTCGGCCTCCATGGTGGAAGTAGCGATCAAGGAGTTTCGCACTCCTCCAAGACAAACTCGCACCTAGAGCATGAAAATGTAACCAGATGTTGATTTTCGTGAATCAATACGGACAAGAAAGTCGCGTCAGGATGGCAATTACTTCCAATTCATCGGTTCGTCATACATGAGCATATAATCCTTGGTTCCTTGTAGGTACCTCATCACTTTCTTTGCGGCTTTCCAATGGTCAACACCTGGATTACTCGATATCTCCCTAGCATCAACCAACAAATGCAATGTCAGTGTCCAGTGCAGACACGAGCATACATCGCTTCAACAACTGAAGCATATGGAATGGTTTTCATTTGTTCTCTTTCAAAATCATTCTTTGGGCATTGGTCCAAATTGAACTTATCACTCCTTCAATGGGAGCAACACGGTGAACAATCCTTCATCCGAAATCTCTACAAACTTTGTTGATATAGGTTTCTTGAGATAAACCCAGACACCTTACTCGAAGTCTATCTCTATGGATCTTAATGCACAATGACATAAGATGCCTCTGCCCATATCCTTCATATCAAAATTTTTAGAGAGGAATTGTTTTACCTCGTAGCAAACCCTATCATTGAGCTGCAGCAAAATATCATCCACATATAGCACCAAAAAACAAATCTTACTCCCACTAACTTTCGGTATATACATTGATCCATAACGTTCTCTTCAAAACCAAATGAAGTGATGACGTTTATGGAATTTCAAATACCATTGACGGGAAGCTTGCTTTAATCCATATATGGATTTATTAAGCTTACAAACCAAATGCTTTCGCCATCGGCTTTGAAGAATCCTTCGGGTTGTTTCATATAAACCTCTTCCTCACAGGTTACCATTGGGAAAGCCGTTTTCACATCCATTTGTTGCAAATCCAAATCAAAATGGGCACCAATGTACCATGACCACACGAAGTGAATCTTTCTTAGATACGAGGAGAAAATGTCTCGTGTAGTCGATTCCTTCCTTTTGAGTGAATCCTTTGGCAACGAGTCTTGCCTTATGTCTCTCAATGTTGCCTTTTGAGTCTTTCTTTTGTTTTGAAGACCCATTTACATCCAATGGCTTTCCCCTCACGCGTGACGGGCAACGAGATCCGGACTCGGTTAGACACCATAGAATCCATCTCTTCTTTCATGGCATTGTACCATAAGTTCGAAACCTCGGGAACTCGTGGCCTTTTGTGAAAATGTCTCGGGATCATTTTCGGCTCCAACATTATAGTCACATTCTTGTAGATACACAACATAATCATTAGGAATCGGCGATTTCCTTACTCTACAGTAGATCTTAATATTGCATCAACATTCTCCTGAGGAGCAAGATCATGTTGTTCAACGGTTGTTCCATGAGTTGGCATCTGTTGAACTTCAACATCTACTAGATCAGGATCAATGACTTGTGGTACTTCTAAGATCGGTTCTTCAACATGCATTTGTACTCGAGGCATGTTGTTAACAATAACGATCAGTCCATTACTTGAAGTGGCATATTGAGCATCGAGATGATCTTTCTCGAGAACCAATGCTGGGATCGATCGCTCCCCTGTCGAATCATAATTCTCAAGAAAATTTTGCATTTCTTGATTCCACAAACCTAGTGTTGTGAGATGGACAGATAAAATCTATAACCTTTGAGCCGTTGGCGTATCAATGAAATACCCTAATGGTCCTTAGGTCCGACTTTTTTCTCTTGTGGATTATAAATCCTCGCATGACGGGCATCCCCAACGCGCGTATGTTGCAAACTCGGTTTCCAACCTTTCCATAATTCAAATGGTGTCTTTGAGGCGACCTTGGTTGGAACTTCGGTTTAATATATACATGCGTCTTTAAAGCTTCCAATCCTGACAAGGATTTAGGAAGATTGGAGTTGCTAAGCATACTCGCACCATGTCCAAAAGTGTTCGGTTTCTTTTTCTTTCTGCTATACCATTCTCGCGGTGAACCAGGCATAGTGTATTGGGCAACTATCCCGTGTTCTTGAAGAAACTTTGCAAAGCGGACCCGGTGCGCTTGTCCATTCTCGGTGTATCTACCATAATATTCACCACACTATCCGATCTCACAATCTTTATTTACTTTCCACATTGTTTCTCTACTTCCAACCTTAAAGCTTTTTGAAGGCATCCAATGCTTCGCTCTTATTATGAAGCATATAGAGATACATATATCGAGAAAAAATCATCAATAAAGGTGATAAAATATTCTGACCTTGAATGTCCGTATACGGACAACATATATCCATTATGTATGATTTCTAATATGTTTGAACTCCTATTGGCACCTTTCTTTGACTTGTTGATGCTTTCCCTTAATGCAGTCCACACATGTCTCAAAATCAGGTAAAATCTGTGAGTACTAAGTACCCCATCTTTCACTAATCTTTTAATTCTTTCTATGGAGATATGTCCTAATCTCCTATGCCATAACGTAGAAGAGTCATCGTCAATAATACACCTTTTAGTGCGGCAGAACATGCATAGCGTTATGAGTGGCATTATTTCGTAAATTAATGCGAAGACCATCGAGACAAAATACCATTCCCAACACTGATCAGATTTATTAAATAAATTGAAAGATGTTTCTGAAAAGTGAAAGGAATAACCATAAGGTACAAGTCTTGAAATTGAAATCAAGTTTCTAGAGAAACTTGGAACATAAAAGGTCTTTTATAATTTTAAAATAAAACCACTACTTAAAATCAAACTACGTGTCCACTACGGCCTCACGTGAGCCACGTCTGTTCATATGGGATAAGATGTATTGCTCACTTTCCCCTTCCTTCCTTAGATTTTGCATACCACCGTAAGGAAGTTTGCAACATGGATTGTAGATCCGAGAATCAATCCACTAGTGTTAATATTAACATTAACCATATTAGATTCATAACAAACAAACGAGGTTGGATTACCTTTATTCTCGAAGCCATTTACTCGATGCAATCCTTCTTCATGTGTCCCTTCTTTTTACAAAAGAAACACTTGGATTCTTTCTTAATATCAGGTTGAGGTGGAATTATCCCTTTTCTTTTATGCTTGTATTGAGATTTTCCTTTACGTGCGTTGTAGCCAACATTGCACTTTCACCAAATTCCATAACAAGCCTCGCCTCTTGAACACATGGTCATTAGTTCATTGATTGACCATTTATCTTTATGTGTATTGTACGAGATTTTGAATGGCCCACTTATGTGGGAGAGTGTTAAGAATATAGTGCACCGAGGAAGGATTCCGACATTTCAACCTCGAGATGCTTAAGTTGAGCCGCAATGTCCCTCATTTGCATAATGTGCTCGCGCGCACCTTTCACCATGGTGAGTCTTACGGAAGAGAACTTCATAATAAGGGTGCTTGCTAAAGCCTTATCTCGAAGTAGACGAATTGATCATCAATGGCCTTTAGCAAGTCTTGAACATTGGTATCTTTGATCAACGGAACCACGAATACCAGAGATTTTTGTCTTAATGAACATCAAACTAAAGCGATTAGATCGATCCGATTGTTCATAAAGCATGATATTCTCTAGAGTACTGGTTTGACTAATTTTAGGTGGTTCGTTTTTCCTAGTAGCATCATCACTATCCATCCACCTAATTGGAAGGAGAATTCTTTCCTTCCATATTTTATAGTTATCCCCTTTCAGATCGGGGAATATCACAAATGGATATCAGACAAATTTACAGGTTGAGAAGCTGCAATTAAAGATTATATGCCTATTAGAATTTGAGACCTAAACTATAGTCATTCTTTACCAATGTAAATCATGAATAATATGAATCTAGTGACATAAAACTTGCCTGTAGGCTAAGTTTTGATTCAATTAAATTCATCCTAATTTTATAATAAAACTATCAAATTATGTTCTTTTTCCTAATTCTGTGGGTAAATTAGAAAATATAATTTGATATTATATCCTAATTAATCACACAAAAATATAATAAAAATTCGTGGGATAAGATTTATTATATCACATATGATTAATTATAATTAATATTTATTTTTTAAACGTGATCCTAAATAAACTTTATTATAGTTTTAATTAATTAAAGATCTGTGGCTACTCCTAATTAATCAAACTATATGAATCACTTAAATATTAATTAAATTCTTATGCTTTATTGCATAAAACCATAAACAATATTAATTTAATATCAAATGTGCAAATATTATTTATCTTAAATTGCATATATGACAATAAATTATACAAGCAAAATTAAATAATATAAGCACTAAATAAATCTATAAGAGCTATTAAAAAAATTAATTTAATTATACATAAATTATTTAACTAAATTTTATATGTATAATTAATTCAAAAATTTATACATATAAATATACAAAACAAATAATTTAAGCATAATGTATTTAAATAAAATTTTAATGTGTCCAAAAATTATTTAAATAAATATAACATGTATAATAAATATTATACATATGATAAACATAAATTAAAATTATATTCGAATTTATTTGTATTTTTTTTTTTTTTTTTATTTAAAAATCAAACTGGAATATATATAAATATAAGTTTGATACAAAATAAGCGAGAAATATATGTTGCGGCCCACCTTGGATGAGACTAATCAAAATTACACGTAGGATCCGTGTTCGAGTCCCCAGACAACATTTGTTTTGATTTTTTTTTTTTTTAAATAAAACTTCATCTTGACCTCTGTGAAGATCAGACCCGTTTTACTAACGGATACCCGGCCGTATCTTTCTATTAATGCCAGAATCCAACGTTCTTTTATCAAAATTCTCGAGAATTCAATTTCCAAGTGATTCATGATCTTAATTTTAAGTAAAAACTTTATTTTAAACAAAATGTTAATTAATGAAGAAAATAAATACCTTTGCAAATTGAATTTATTTTCTTTCGTTGTTTTTCTAGTTTAATTTTACTGAATCATTCAAAAATCAATATTGAAACACTTTATAATTTCCATATGCATCGAAAAAACAATCGATATAAAAAACCCAAAATTTGAGTTCTTGTGAAGCATAGCAAAACAGAGTTGTTTTCAAATGGCTCTGATACCAAATGTTAGAGTCTCAATTCAATCCAGAAACGTTCATAAAATCATATGAACTCATAATTTAAATGCAGCGGAAACAAAATTGGATTGAAAACATACCTCCTGCCATTGATCAATTTTCAGCACTTACACGGGAATTCCAATGGATTTTCTTTGGATGCTTTCACTGGTTTCTCACACTTATTCTCTGCGTATTGATGGTGTAATCTGAATTGTTATTGCAGTTAATAGTGAGAGGACCCGATACTTTATTAAGGTTCTTCCATCAAGAACCTCGTTCGGTTTCGGAACCGACGTACGGTTCCGACGAAACCGAACCGTTACCACGGCTCACTAACGTTGCACCACTTTGATTTACAAGTTAGTCTAAAATTTGTAATGCAGAATGAAATGTGAGTAGTACAATGTAATAGGTGCGCAGTACATGTCAGGTAGTAGTGTATATGCATAATTTTACACAACATTCTGTTAATACATACACTCTGAAAATCAATTAAAGTACAACAAGCAGTATTAAGCTTTTTTTCTCTTCTCCACTTTCTGTTTGTTATTCATTCTGTGTGAATGTTCTTGTTCAATTCTTGATAAATGCAAATGCATAGTCTTCATCTTCACAAAGAGAAGCTAATTTGGTGGCTCATGGTTTAGCTATGGGTTTTTCCGATACTTGTTTTAAGGATTGGGATGTTCCCCTTATGGTTTGGGATGCGATTTTTTAACAAGTATCTCAGATTACTTTTGTAAGGAATGATTTCTAACATGAATGAATACAAAGCTTTATAAAAAAATTAATTAATTTTTCACTACAAGCATCTCTTCTCTTATATATATGTACCGTAATATCGCAGAGAACTCAAAGATATCCATTACATATATATTTTACAATATTCCATTTAAAACATGAACTTTATTTTATCATTCAAAGTTGCCTTGATATATATATTATCAAGGCCAAGCAGTACGTTACAAATCACACACATAAGAACATACAATAGATTGATCAACAAGTCCATGGACTTGTTAATCTAAGATTACATATCAACCAAAGCAGTTCTAAGTAATACATTTATTATAGAGGTACGTAGTCATTAGAGCATACGTACATATAGATATTAAAGCTTTTGGCTTTAATATATATTATTCTTATGCATTGGCCAAATGAGCACCAATATCTTTAGTGACATTAGTCATGAGACCAAGGTACTTGGTGGGAGCTGGTATATTCCGATTCCTTTTCTCATATTCAATGGCCAATCTCACAAAACAACCGTCATCTTTTGGAAGAGCTTGATAAATTGGTATAAACGTCTTGTACTTCTTGAACACATGCTCTCCTTCTATCCCAACTAGTTTGACTGTTTTGGTTTCATCATCTAACTCTACCTTCTCTCTGAATGTTCCAACCTCATCTTCTGCGTTTTTGAATAAGTAATAAACATCAATTTCAATTAACAAATTAAGTAATGAGTATATAGTTTGATTATAATTAATTTACTCATAAGCATGTTCCAAAAGTTAATTAGTTCATGGATCGTCATAAATATCATGGGTTCTAACTAAAATGTCAATTATATATATATATATAGCCTTATATCATAATATAATACAATTTCTTTGGTCCATGGAGAGTAAATATTCAACTCAATTATTTATTTTTCAATTTTTAGGCTAGATTAAGATTTATAAATATGAGGTATTGTTTATATTTATGCAATCTAGATGTTGGTATGTTCATATATAATAGATGTTTATATTTACAAGTATTATCCCACGGTGTCATTTATTATAGACATTTTTATGACATTATAATAATGATGTAACCTATATATATTAAGAATAAATAAGTAGAGAGGACTCTTGTGTTTTAGATGTTATATATACAGGATTATATTCATGGAAATTGGATGTTGGTATGCTCATACTAGATGTTATTTTTTATGAGAAAATTAATACATTCGGCCTTATTACAATAGGACTTACTCTTTCTCATATTGATTTAGATCGTAAACTATGATTAGTTAACAACCTTAAAGTCTTTTCTTGTATTTTTTATATTTTTGGAACTCTTTAATTAGTTAGTTTTTATTATATGTGTTTTATTGTATCGTTTTATTAAACTCTTAATGTAATATCTCTTTTAAATTTAATATAATTAATCTTAATTTTTTAAATTTATTTTAATTTATATTTAAAAATTGAATGTAACCGAAATAATAATTATCATTTTAATTATAAGTCTATGACCTCGATTATAAAAAAACCGTGATCATAGGCGAAACCTATGGTCTCAATTATTGAAAAATTGAGACCATATGTGAGACTTATGATCTCGATTATTGAAAAATTGAGGTCATATATGTGATCTATGATCTCGGTTATTAAAAAACCGAGATCATAGATAATGACCTTTAATCTTTCTCATTTAGGTCTCGATTTCTTATAATTGAAGCCATAAACAAATTTTTTAGTAGTGATTAATTGAGAAATATATATATATATATATTAGCTTATAATAGAGAAAACCAAAGTAAAAAAAAAAAAAGTGGGTGCATGAATGAATATAAAAAGTCCTATGACTAAGGACTGTTTATGTCATAGAAATGCTAATATGGTAGTCCATACTCTAGCAATTTGGGTTCAATTTAGTTCACAAGAACAGTTTGTTTCTTTCTTAGATTGTCCGGCTTGCCTTAAACTACTGGTGTTGAACATGGATATGTATTTAACAAATACATAATATTAATAATATTTGCAAGTTTGATTAAAAAAATTAAAATTATTTGCTAATGTCAATAATAATAATAATAATAATAAATTCCTTACCTACAGCATATTTCCAAACCTTGATAGAGCCATGAGCATGAGATTCCCAGTCACCTTCATGGTCAACTCCATGTATGTTGTTGCCAGTGATTTTGGGTAAATGATGGGGTGTGCTTTTGAAGGTGTTATAGAATTGATCAGCTGTTCCCTTAATTTCAATTTCAGTTTCAATCCTACCTTTTAGACCGGCCATATTGATCTCTGTCTATAAGGCAAACGATGAAGAATATTAAAATTTGCCTTCATCGATGACCCTTATATACGCATCTTTTCAATTCACAATTATTGTTAGGTGATTGCTAAATACGTTAATAAAAACAGTTTAATATATTTGTTATTTTTTAAAATAATTTACTTATTGTGTTTTGAAAAAAATGACATTATACCTATAAATAATTAATTTTTTATTTTTTTAATATTTTCTTGTATTATTTTTATAGATTATATTAATAATAGAAAATAATGGTGATAAAATTGATAAAAAAAATAAAATAAAATATTTAAAATTTGATAATTTTTTTATGCTATCACATTTTGATAACAAAATCACTGAATTGTTATAAAAATAATAAAATGAATAAATGAATCGAACTGATATTAGTAAAAGAGTCTAAGTGGATTTATCTCTAATTTTTAATGGACATGACTGATGAGATGAGGTCGGTAAGGATATTAACTTCGGGTAGAGTAGATGGCAATTGTATCATGTGTTTTTTTTAATAGATAAAATAATATTTTATACTATTTTAACCTATGATTTAAATAAAAAAATAAAAATTTTATCCTAAAATTGAAATGAAATGTTAATAAAATTCATATTATATTCTATTAATTTTTAAAATTTATTTCATCTTATTTCATTTAAATTTTTAATTAGATAAGATAAAATGAGATAATATTAATTGAAACATTTTATATATTTATAATATGTTTAAATAAGATAAGTAAGAATAAAAAAAAATAGGATACATAATTATTTTTAATATAAATATAATAAAAAATAATATAATATATGTTTAAAGTTAGATCAATTAAGATTACAATTTAAATAAAATAAAATATTATTTAAAAAAATAAGATAATATTATATTATAAACTTATTAAAAATATTAAATATAGAATAAAATATTATATTTTATATTTTATATCTTTACTAATTGTTATTAAAAATATTAAATATAAGATAAGATAAGATAAGATAAGATATTATAAGTGTTACCCAATAAACCAATTCCAACGTCACTTGTCTAAAGATAATTATCATAATTAAATGGGGTGTGAAATTCAGTTTAGAAATGTGGGATGCGACAATACTGGGAGTGAAATATTTGGACAATTTAGCTAGGATTATCCAAGTAGAAATGTTTAACATTTTTTTTTTAATTTTTGTCATTTTTGAATTTTAGTACAAAAAGAGGCCTAATGTGATAAGTTTTGCAAAGATTTTCTTAAAAACCGTCGTCGTAGTCTATGATGAAACCGTGGGCATATATATAAAAGAGTACGAAATTAAATAATGCTTAAGGGTACATTCATTCTTCTTCAAATATCTTCAAATTTTTTTTAACAATTCAATCCATAAACTTCTTAATTTATACACTTATATTCTAAACTTTTATTTTATCCCTGACTTAAAAATAATGAATCGGAAGTTAATTAGCGATAAAAATGAAATTTTAGGACTTAAACATAGAAATTAAAAAATTTAGTGAGCGAATTATTGAAAAATAAATTTGAAAACTTAAGTGTAAAAATTAATTTTTTTAAATATTTAAGTGTTGAAATTAAAAATTTTAGAGATTGAATTGTTAAAAAAAATTTAAAAATACGAATATAAACTTAGATAATATTTAAAAATTAAAGGTTAATGGTACATTTAACCCATTGAATATGATTATAGACTTAACCCATTAATTCAATATACACAATTATAAATATTTGACAAATTATTTATCAAGGTAACGCTTCTACACATTCTATTTATAAATTGTTACTTTTATCATAGTTTTTACGATGATATTTGGATCCGAACCAACCTTATGATGAACCCGAGTTATTCAAGTTAATCAAACCCGTATAAATAGCACTTAAAAAGTTAACATAATAACATAAATGTAAATATATGTCTTAGAACATATTCAACAATATTATCAGTGATATGCAACCATTAATGTTGGAAATAATTCATGATGGTTTTGAAAGCTTTGAAATAGAATAATTTTTTATTGTTTCGTAATATTTCATTCAAATGAACATGGTCATAAAAATCGAAACAAAAACTTGTTAAACAGTAAATTACCACCGGATATTATTTTTACTAGTAATAGACTAGTGATGCATGCAAAACATGTTGGCTTAGTTTATTAGACGAATAGGGTGGTATTTGTGAATTCAAAGAAGTAATTTACTAAATCAATAAAACATTTGAGTTATATTTTATTTTTTATTAAAATAGCTCTAAAGTAAGGTTTGTCATGACTTATCACAACAGTAGATGTCACTGATAAACATTTTTACACTGAATCAATGTTTTTTTCATACTAGTTTAATATCTTACCATGAATTTCACTTTTTACCAAAATCTTTTCAAGATAAGAGTTATCATTATTGTGTTAAGATGTTACCTTGTCATGGTAAGCCTTACTACAATACTGTCAGTGGTAGGCTTTCTCACACTGGATAAATTTCTTCCTATATCAAGCAAATGTTTTACGGTGGAGTCTAATTGTTTTTCAAAATTGTTTTGATATAAAGTTTACTATTATTGTGATAAGGCATTAATTTATCGTGATAAGTCTTACCACAACACTACATACTAGTAGTAAACATTCCTACACTAAACAAATACATTCCTAGATCAGGCCAATGTTTTAACATAGATTTTATGTTTTACCAAAATTGCTTCAAAGTAAGTTTACCAAAGTTGAGTGTGTTTTGTTAAAAAAATAAAATTTTACCCAAAATTAAATGATTTCGATAATTTTTTCAACTCGAAGTGATGTATTACATATAACAGAACCAATTTAACTCTTCTATTAATGGATAAGCATGATATAGTGTGATAACTTCAATTTAACTTATTAAATTAAATTTAAATATTAGTTTATCTATTAAACTTAATATAAAAATGATTTGGTTTCGTTAGAATGAATTTAATAAATTATATTTGATTAAAAAATATACTTTTGTTTACATTTTCTTCGAATTGGAACACAATGGCCTTAACCTAAAATTACTTAATACCATAAAAACATTTCTAAATAATATATTAATCAGACACCACCAATTTATCATGATTTGCCATCCCTTTCTCTTACCTGTAAGTTCATGTTCGAAACATTCTTAAAATAACTTCTTCTTTTTTGTTTGTTTGTTGTCCAGTAAAATAACAACCTTTCAGTTCTAGTAATTGACCAGAACATCAGAATTTATAAATTTAGATATGTTCAAGATCACAAGTTTATTTTTTTATGTGACTATATCTTGCTCAAATCTTAAAAGATCTGTGAAGCGACTATATCACTAGGATCAACCTTTCACTGCAAATCCGTATGTATTGTCTAAATTTTGAAAATTGCTTATTATATACAACATGGGCTAACAGTCTCTTGACAAACGTTTTGTAGCTGTATATCACACCAGATAGCTAATTAAGATGCATGCTCTTAATCAATGTAAGTAAATTTGACTTTATTTGGAATATCATGAAAACCTATAAAATAAAAATAAAATGCTTGTATAAAACAATTATGTGTTGGCCTGCAATATATACAACATTTATATTCGGGACGCAATGAATAATTTCTCATCATACCAATATGAAAGAAACAGAAACACTTACTTTCATTCACCATGCATAACCATAAAACAAGATTAATGAAACTACATCTCCAACTACATAAAAATATATAAAATTAAACCCTAGTTCTTGAGAAAAAAGAGAGGAAAAACAACAACATATGAAGAACCAAACTAAGCCCCATCTAGTTTCTTATAGGGATTTAACCTTCATGTTCTCGGAAGCAGATAGAAACTTCATACAAATAGGAGCATTTAAACCAGCAAGAGATAGAATAGCAGCTGGCACACCCCACAGGGAATCGCCACAAATCAATCCAGAAGCAACAGCTGGAGCATAATCAGTAGCTTTTTTCTTCTTTTTCTTTTCCCAAAAGAAAAGTATCAAACTTCCAATACACATATCAATAGCAAAATAGCCACCAAGATAAAATGGAATAGCCATACACATAGGAATTGGAATGAACCTATAAATCTTAAACCTTTTCTCATAATATTTCAACACCTCACGCAAAACATTCATCAAAATAGCAATCACAAAGAACAATATTGAAAGTTTAAGACAATTCTTAGGAAATGAATCCAAACCCTCAACTCCAAGCAATGCAATTCCTCTAAACATTAGACCATATGGTGCAGGATATGTACCTTTTGGATCACCAATTGGATATGCTTTGTAAAAAAACCAAAATATCAATGGTGTTAATACACAACCCATTGCTGTTCCTATCACTTGGCTTAAAAACATTGATCTTGGTGAAGAGAGTGTGAGATAACCAGTTTTAAAGTCTTGCATTAGATCTGAAGCAGTTGAGACAATGCTCATCATTACTCCACACGAAGCTAAACCAGCAACAACACCACCATGATCAAGACCAACCCATGAACTAAAAATTATGATTGCAAATTTTCCATAGTTTGAGGCAAGTGACCAATCTGTGAGACCAGCTCCATAAGAATTACAAAATGCTAGAATTGGAGCTATTAAATAAGCAACCAATACTTGGTACCATTTGAGTTGTTTGAAAATGAAGGGAACTACTATTATTGATATAATAGCAAGAATAATGTAACCACATAATGCTACCCAATTGGGGATTTGGTCTTTTAAGAAGAATTCTATTCTTCTTTGCTCATCGTAATTATCTGCAGGTTTAGCATTTGTTGGTGAATCTGGACCGTCTATATCGATCATAGTGGATGAATCTTTCTTTTGTGATCTATATTGATTTGCTAGACTTTGAATTGTCTTGAATAAAATGTAGAATACATGGTATAGACCATCACCAAGCATCATAGATATGGCAATAAAAACCTAAAATAATGTTAAGAGAATTTTTTTATAAATTACTTGTTTTAATGATTACTTATTGGAGAAATTATAGTGCTACTAAATTAGCCCTCATTTAATCTAACTAATTAAGCCCACCTTCAAGCTAAAAAGTATATGTAATAACGGTTCACTTAACAAGAACGTGGGCTGATTTAGAAACACCATGCATGCATCAACCATAAATATCTCTCTCCATATTTGCTTATATAATAAAGCTATAAATTGCACCATAGTAATAGTTTGATCACCTTGTATCCTTGGAGACCATGGAGACTAGTAGGAAGTAAATCAGAGGCGTACCAATCACCTTTCTTTTTGTCAATTAATGGCCACATAATTCCCCATGAAATAATTGCACCAATTAGCAAAGATATGTTTACCATGTATGGGCATATCATTCCAACACCAACATATGTTGTTGAAAAATCAAAGTAGAATCTGTGAAATAATTTAATGATTTGTCAAGATAATTACTACTTAAAGAATAATGTGATTTGACCATTTTTTATGATGACTATTTTAAGGTCTAGGTACTACATATAAATATTTTAGAGATACTAATCTCCACTTACTATCTAAGGACGTGACTGTATGGATATATATGACAAGAAAATATTTATTAGTATTGGAGTAAGGATGACTTAGTAGTCCCTACGAATAGCATGTTTGTATAGTGTAAATATTTTCTTGAATGTAACGTAATATAAAGTTAAATTTATTCTTAATTAATATGATTGGTCAAAAGTGTACACTTTACTTTCTATAATCAAACTAAGCTTCTCCTTTTATAAGTAAAGGAATTGTAGATCCCATTGAAAGAAAATTAAGTTAAAGGCATTGAGTTAAATAAATATGGATGAAACTAAAACAACTAAAATTAAAGTAACTGTATAATACTTTTGTTTGTAAGCTTCAAGACCAAACGTAGGGAAGCTTCCAAATCCGCAACCATCGGCAGCATGGTAAAACCATTGGAAGCATGCAAAGAAAAAGCTGAAAACAAAACTTTTAAAGAGAACAGCAACCTGTTTTCTGCAACAAATAATTAAGAATAAATTTAAATAAAGAATTTTATATATGGGCAAACGTACATAAAGAAAATGTATGCTATATAATTTCTAGAATACAATGACTTTGTAATTTCTATCATTTCATTCCCATAAATTTTTATTTCTTTATAGGGATGTACTGACCGAAGGGATCTTAATTTTGTGTTAGTTTAGGTTTATCTAAATTAACTCAATTTAAATTAATCTAATTTAAATTTCAATCAAATTTTATTCGTATAATGAATTACTAACGTAATCCAAACAAAAAAAATTTAGATCGGCCCAAACTAACTTTAATTGGTACAAACTTTTATTTATATGCATTAATTATTCTTTTTTTTACTTTATTTAACCAAATATTAATTTAAAATATTATAAATTTTAATCTAATTAGAATAATAAAAGCTTTAAACAAAACTTAATGCATTCTAACAACATTAAACATAAAAATTTCATTACAAATTTTAACAAAATTAAAAGGTATTAAAACCATAAATATATTACAAAACAATTCAAGAAACTACTATTTATCATTAAAGTAAATAAATATTTTACACTTGAACTTCATGTAATTGTGATTAGTGATAACATAATATATATGTACATATAACTAAGAATAATAAAACTCTAATTCAATTTTACAAACCCATGAATAATTCAATAAACTTACCATAATTAATTTATATGAAATAATTTATAAATTCAAAAAAAAATGTGACATATCTTATTTTTAAATAAAATTCAGAAATGCTCTTATAGTTAAGTCACGTTAATTGTTAATAAGATATTTTATAATTCTCGTAAATAAGTGAATAATCAATATATAAAAACGAAAAAAACTACAATAAATATAATAAGTGAAAGGCATCAATATTTTTATAACATAAAAAGAGGGACTCAGCATATAGAAAAATTTATAATAATAATATATAAAAATAATATAATTATTTTTTATTTTCGTGTTATCAGGTTAACCTTAACCCAATCCTAACCCAATTTTAATTCTTTTGTGTTATTCAAGTTGATCAAAATTGGACCCAAAGTTTTTTCTTTTGTGTGTTTTAGTTCGTATTTGATTTAAATAAATACAATATTATGGTTTTCTCTACATCTAACTTTTCCATTTTTTTTATAAATTAAAATGAACTTATAAAGATAAATTGAGTAATAATATTGGAATATGAGATAACCTTATAAAAATGTGTTTCAATACTCTCTTGGTTATTATTATTTTTTATTATATTAAGAGGATATTTCTCTCACATATAACGAGCATTTTTTTCTCTTTCAAAATAATAATAATAATAATATTTCAACATAAAATTATATATATTAATTTTGTTTTTAAAGTTAAAATTTAATAAAATATTAAAACAAATTAGTGGCAATTAACAAGTATTTTATGAAAAACACTTCATGTTATTACCATTGTATTATTGTTAAAAATTCATGTTTTAATTACTTGACAGAATAAAAATTATTTTAATACAAAATTATTAAAATGATATATTTTATTCTTAATTGGTCATTTTTTTTCAAATAAGGGAACCAAATGATCTCATTTATAATCTAAAGAACTAAATGACATCAATGATTTAATTTAAAGAACATTTATGACAATTTTTTCTATAAGTTATTATTACATGATTTTATAATTTTAGATATACTAATATTATAAGCTCAATCCATCAATTGTAGAGAGAAAACCTCTCTCCATTTTTCACTCCATAAAGATTATAATATTTTGCTCTTTTTATTTGTTCTTCTTCATAATAGGATAGACAACCTTTCCATCTCCCCCACCCTTAACTTATATGGAGGGTTTTATCGTATTTGTTGTTTTATGCATGACTTATAATTATATTTAGTAAAATTTTAGTCATTGTATATGAACTATTGTCATTATTATGAATATAGCTGTTTGGATTCTAACATATGGCATATTCAATGATATCACATGTCAATGTACTTTATTCTTGAGTGAAAACTTGAATTTTTGCTTAAGTATAAAGTATTTTGATTATCATAATGTAAAACATATTTTTTTTGTTACTATTCCATAACTGTAATGAAATCTACTTGTTTATTCAATAGCTGTAATGAAATCTATTTTTATAATTGATAAAACAATATATTTTTATAGTTTTGATTACCATGAAATAGTTTCCTCGGAAAAAATAATTACATATCTAAAAGTAGACTTTTTGGAATCAACTTATTCAACCATATTTGTATCCATGGAGCTAATAAGTTCACGTTTACCTCTTTCAAAGCATAATATTATTTTGAAAGTAACCTTGAGGTATCTCATAACTCATTTCACAATATTTTATTACTCTTTGCATGAATTTAACAAATATTTAACACCAATAACATAATAACATATATTATGTCAGGTCTAAATGTTATAATATACGTTAGATTATCAACAGATGAGGAAAATGACATCATAGTCATTTCTCCTTTTTCCTTCTCAGGAGTTTACTCTAAGGCTTAATAGGAAATTATATCACGTGGAGTAGCAATCGAACTTACATAATATATATATATATATCATAAATAAGAAAGAATAAGTCAAATAATGGTGGTAAGATTTTTCTTTTTGTTATTTTCCGAGTCTTTGAAAGTTATGTCTCCGTATATATTTAAAAAGACATGTTTTAATTAAATAAATTTTTTATTTGATGTAATTTAAAGCTAAGATTTAAATATAAAACAATAGTAAATCACGTCCTTCATATTAAATCTTAGTATAAGTGTAGTTCTCTAAATCATAAAAAGATATTTTTAGTGCCTTAATTTTGATAAAAAAGATATTTCAGGATATATAATATTATTTTAATAAAATATTATTTTTTCTTATCAAGTCACTAAAGCGTGATTAAAATTTAATCATTTAATAATGTTAAAGTGATAATGAATATGAAATTTTTTTCGCAAATTTTTTTTTCTAATATTTACTGATTGTATTAATTTTTATTTTAATAATGTTTTTGAGAAAAATATAATATATTTGAATAATTTTATATTAATTATTATTGGCAATTATTTTCTTAGAAAATTTGATCTTAAATTTCATATTTATTCATATTTTATCGTGTTTTAATTAATTGACATGATAAAATAAGATTTTAATAAAAAATGTATTAAAATAATATAATTTTCTTTAATCATTCTCATTTCTAAAAAACATATTTTATAATATGAGATATTAAATGATATGAAATTTGATATTTAGGAGATTTTTACTGTCTCTCTCCCTTTAAACTTAAAAAAGTGACATAATCTACAATACCACAAGGTGAGCTACAATCTAAACACCTTATGCTCTTTGTTATTCTTTATTATTATTTCTTTTTATAATAAAATAAAAACAAACAATACCACAAATGTAAAATATTTGTAAATTTAACATTTTCCCCCTAAATTTTACAGGCCTTTTTGGGGAACAAAATCAATTTTATAGGTTGAGACAAAGAGGTAGCTGTTGCAAAGTTGGGGGCTAAAAGGTTTAAGGGTTAAATACCAATTTGGTAGCCATTTGACCGAGTTAGCACTCTAAAAACAAGTTTAACCAATTTGGTATAATAATTACTCTAATTTAACTAATTTTTATTTAATTTTTTTAGCACTCTAACCTTTTCAACCTGACATATATCACAATTTAAAATTTAAAATTAATTAATAAGTTTCAAAAATGAAGAAAAACATAAACACATAATTATCATTATATTTGATTAATCCAACAATCAAATATCATTTATTAGATTTATTAATTAAAGTTCGTTTTGAATATCCTAACCTTATTTCAAGATACTTTTAGGGGTACCAATGGTCAAATTGAAAATTTATAAAGGATTATTGATCAAACTTGAGAAACATGAAAACAAATTAATCAAATAAAATATTGTGGCTAACTTTCTCGAGTTACGAAAGTTAAGTATGAAGTTGCTGATTCGTCAAAAAGATAATTACGTGATTAAAAGGAATACAAACATGCAACTACATATCTACTGCTTACTTTGCTAGTTTAGCTCCTTTAGGAGTATGAAAGCTATTGATAAGGTATGCTGTTGCTGTCCCACTTGGATATGTCAATTTGTATCTCAAGATCATCATCTATTAAAAACATAATATACAGGAACATTGTAAGAAATTAGATACGTGTAGATGAAATTAATGGGTTTTTTTTTTACTACTGTGAAGCATTCCATCTTATGTTTATGTTTGATCACTTGGATAAAAAATAATACCATTTGTTGGCTATTACTTTGAAAAAAGGGTCCTAATATATCAAATTATTATTAATATGAAAATGAAAGCAATACATGAAAATGAATATTAATAAAAACTAGAGAATCAAAATGATAAACTAAAATGTTTGGTTTACTTAATGAAAGTATAATGGGAATCATAGTAGTAATATTAATGAATTTCGATGAAATATTGTTATTATTGTTTTTATTAGTGTGATCTTTGTTTGAACGTTGAAGTGAAAGGATAAATTAAATATAAAATTATAATACTCAAAATTAAGTAAAAGTATAAAATAAAACTTTTAGAAAATAGTAAATGATAATTAAGATGAAAAAGTAAAGAATATAAAGTATTCTAAGGTGTTCTTAAATTCTTTAGGAAGAAAGAATTTTCCTACATTCCATTCCATTTTATGCTATTGAGACAAGACAATAAGAAAAAGGATATTGAGCACTTACATTTTGAACCTTTATTTTGAATATATATATGTTTAGAATTTCTTTGTTTTTACGTGCATTTAAAAGTACAAAATTTATTGGAATTTCAGTAACTTCGGCACGGATAGCCACTAACTCACCCATAAAGCATAGTATGTTTTCAAAATCATAAATATTACTTTTGAACAAGTTTTTAATTGATGATGAGTTCTATTTTTAAGACTTATTTAATTTTGTACGTGAGTAAAATGAATAAGAGATCAAAAATAAAAAAAAAATGTATAAAGTATTCAAAAGGAAAACTGATTATAAAAAATAAGAATATGCATATATATATATATATATATACCCCAATTAGCATTCTTATTTTCAACAAGATATAGATATAGATTACAAACCTTTCGAAGCGGCATGATAGAGAATAAGCCGACAAAGCTGACAGCAAACAAAAATCCAATCATCCAACCGACGTTGAGTCTCTTAACATTCAAAGGAGTGCTTCCTCCATCTCCTTGAGCGGCAATACTTGGACTCATGCCTAGCATATAACTTCCGGTTCCGCCTAAACAATTAATATTGATGAATACAAGCCTTTTCATTTCATGCATTTAAATTGTGGTATAAGAAGTGTGTGTGTGTATATATAGAAAAGATAACATACTACTAAATGCAATCCCAGAAGAGGCAACAACACATGTTTGAATGACAGTGTTTTCTTGGCGAGTGAAAGGCTGTTTAAGAAGACCACACTTGTCAATAATACCCGTATATGCCTTTAAAATAGCAAACCCTAATAACCCAGCAGCAACATTCAGAGATGGTATCACACCAGTGGTTAGATTAAGCTTGATAACAATGAAGACAAACACGATGCTCAAAACAAAGCTTGTCACCACAGCCCTTATAGTTATTTGGCGCGTCCACGGTGGTATGACTGCGTCTTTAAAAGCATCCTCTTGATATATTTTCTTATTACCATCAACCTTTTTGGTTTCATCATCAAGAGAAAATGGTTCTTTGGCATCCATTTTACTTTCACAAGCAGTAACTACTAGTAGTACTATAGGCAAGAGATCTCTAGCTTTAGTTGTCTTATTCTTTAATACTACTATTTTTGTGCTCAACAAAGTGATATATATCTTAGTGAATTGAATTGGCTTCAATGGTATAGCTTAAGGCTAGGTATTAATAGATAGTATTCTACGTGAGAATAGGGTAAGTAAAAAGGAGCTTGGTGTTTGGTTTTCTATAATTAGAAGTATTAGGGAATCTGAATTGGTTAAAGAAGTGTTGGTTGATTTGGATCCAAATTTATTGAACTATTTTCGGTGATCCAGCTTTTCTCCCTAAGGATGGATATACAATGAGTGGATACGAATGAACTTTTTTGATAAGGAATTATTTTTGGTAATCCAGCTTTTCCCCCTAAGGATGGATATACAATGAGTGGATATGAATAAACATTTTTGATAGGGAAGAATTTGTCGTAATCCAGCTACACTATTTTTCCTTTCTCTAACATCCTTCCAAAATCTTATCATTCATTCACTCTGACACTTTGACCAAACTAACAGAGCATGAAGACTCGATGTTTGGATAATATGCCTTGCATTAGGTGCCTTTAGTCCATCAACCGGCCTTCTACCTAATCGATCGTTCACAACACCCATGTCACTAACCAACCCTAGTTTTACATGCTCGCATGAGGAACACGACTTTTTTTTGTTTCTTTCCATTTTACTTATCTGGGTCACATGCACCTGGGCCTTATCATATAATGAATGATATGTGTACATAGTATGTATATATAAATATTGCTTGGAGTATTGTTGTCCTACGATTGTGAGTTTCAATCATTGTGTATCATTTTCTTGATATATTTCGATCAATAATCAAATTTTGTAACAGATGTTTGGTATCCTTTTATTTCTAAATTATGTCATAGGACAAAATCTTAACACATTTCGCCCTATTTGCATATAATATAGTTAATAAATTTACCTAAAAGTTTATCATTTATAATTAAATTTTAAATAGATAGAGTAATTAATTATGACAAAATATTCAAAGAAAAAAAATGTTAAGAATTCAATGTAGTAAAAATTAATTATTTTTACATGCAAAGTAAAAGAAATAAGAAGATATGCTAAAAACACAACTTATATAAAAGTTTAAGAATTTAAAAATGAGTAATTGTGAAACCAATTATTAACAGGATGCCAATTATATTATAATATGTGGATTGATTATTAGGGCTTCATAAGAGCATATAGCTTTCTTCCCTATCTCAAGTCTTTCATACTGGAGTTGTCTCTTCTAGGCCCATTAGAAGAGTTCTTCTTATTGCGGATGAACTTATCAAACATCTTAGCTATCAAAGCCATCTCTTCTTCATCAAGGCTAGGGCTATCATCCTTAGCCATTGAGGTTATATTTTCTTTGTTGTTACTACTCTTAGTAGACTTAAGAGCAAAGTTATTTCCTTTGTTGGTAGTAACCTTTCCTTTCTTAGGAAGTAGATGATGAATCTTAAACCCCTAGATATCACTAATCAACTCATGAATCTTTAAGTCCTTTGATTTGTGGAACATTTCAATAGTAGTGACCTTATCCATGAATCGAGCTGGGAGACTAGTAAGTACTTTCTCAATTTTCTTCCCTTCACCTCTTGGCCTAGGTTGGACAAAGTGTTGACAACATTTGAAAACTAGGTGTAGAAACTGTCAAACGTCTCTTACTCTTCCATTTGAAGTAATTAATAATCTCTATTGAGATAAGTCAATCTTGATTTTTTTACTGCAGAGGTACCCACATGCATCACTTCTAAGATGTCCCAAGCATCTTTGGAAGTTCTTTACACTTGAATTTGATGATACTCGTCAACATTAACAGCTTGTATAATGGCATGTAACCTTTTACTATTATAATCCAACTCATTGATTTCCTCTTTTGTGCATTTAATAATCAGCTTCAAAATCACCACACCATCAACAAGAGTTTTGGTAGGATATATCCAATTGTTCTCAACTTAGAACCAGACATGATTTCATTGTAACCATACGAAGGCACACATCTGAGGCTTTCAATAGACGTAGTTTAGCCCATTGAAAAGCAAAGGTGATCTTCATATGTTATCTCTCTCACTGAAATCTATCATGGTGGAAAAGTATGTGTAGCTTGCAAGAATGAATCAACACTGAAATGGTTAAGCTCAAAATGGTGTAACCATTTTGATACCAACTAAAAGGTTCAAGACTGGGTGCACAATCAAAGAGTAATGATATAGACACCTTGGGACTCACCCAACTTTTACACGCAGCAAAAATGAATAACACAAGTACATGAATACGCAAACAACAAGAAAAATAATAAAATACCAGTATATATCACAACAATAGACAGATAGGAAATCAATAGCCAACACATATCATGGAAATAACAATTAATATGACATCAACAACATATCATAGAAAAGGAAAGTTATAAGAATTATAAGTGTTGCCTATTTTTATGAACAAAATATTTGCATAAAAATTTATTTTTAAGCTCACTATCAAGTCTATCAAGCAAAGTCAAAGAAAAGTTAAAATTTTAAATAGTCGTACTTTAAATATATCTTTTATAACTATGACACATAGAATTACACTCATATATTTAATAACAAATGTTCATAAAACTAGAATTATTTTTACTGTTAAAATATTTATTTAAACTTAAATCAATTTATGAAATTACCAATTAACTATTTCTTAAACATGTTCCAATGTTTTTAGGATGTATCCTAAAAATAACCTTTTATATTATTAAGACTTCTAATGAACTTTAAATAATTAAGCTCAAAATAATACTAAACTTGATGAAGTATTGTATGTGGAAGGACTTAAGGCAAACTTAATTAATATAAGTCAAATATACAATAATGATTTCAATGTGCAATTCATGAATAATCACTGCATTGTAACATATTGAAAGGATGAATGTATGATTAAGGGAATTAAATCATATGATAATTATTATTGCATTGACACATTTTCCACTATAACATGTAACCTAGCTAGCAATTATTCAACTACCTTATGGCACAAAAGCTAGGTCATATTAATTTTAAAGATCAATTAGATTAAGTAAAACTAAGACTATGTGTAGTCTACCTATTCTCTCAAAAATTAAAACACTTGTATGTGAACCATGTAAATTGGGTAAACAAACTAAGACTACTCATAAGAAGATCTAAAGTATAAATACAAATAGAGTATTGGAACTAATACATATTGACCTCATGGGTCCTATGAGAACTGAAAGTATTAGAGCTAAGAATTATATTGTAATTACAGTATATGACTTTTCATGTTACACTTGGGTAGAATTTCTTAAAGATAAGTTAGATGCTTTTGAATTCTTCATCTCATATTGTACAATAGTGCAGATTGAAGCAAATGACAAAATAGTAACCATTAAGAGATTGAGAACAGACTATGGAAAAAAGTTTGAAAATACCAAGTTTGATGACTTCTGCAAAGAACATAATATATTTCATGAATTCTCTACTCACATCACACCTTAATAAAATCGAGTCGAGTAGTTGAAAGAAAAAACAAGATACTTTAAGACATGGAAAGAGTGATGTTGAATGCTTAGGGAGTCTCTAAATGGTTTTATGTTGAAGCTATAAACACTACATGCCACATTATAAATCGTGTATATCTTCACCTAGGTACAAACCAAACTCCCTATGAGATATGGAGGGGTAAAAAACCCAATCTAAAAACCCTAAATAGTATAGCCTACAAAGTCTTCAACTGTAGAACTAATGTTGTTATGGATTCCATAAAAGTAGTTATAAATGACGTAATTAATCGGATTACAAGTGAAGAAGTTGATAATAAAGTAAATTTCATAGTACCTCAATTAACAATAACTAGTGACATAATTGGAACAAAAGAAGTAAGAAGCATCAACCTCATTAATGATAAATCTAACTTGTACATTAAAAAATCATCCTATCAATAATATAATTGGAGATCATAATGCAAGCATGGTAACAAGAAGAAGACAAATAAGTGAGATAACACATTTATGTTACATTTAGTAGGTTGAACCAAAAAATGTTAATGAAGCCCTTAGGGTTGAATTTTGGATAAATACTATACATGATTAGTGAGCTCAATTTGAAAAAATCATTTATGGATATTAGTACCCAAGCTTAAAAACAAAAATGTTATTGGACTTAAATGGGTGTTTAAAAATAATTTGATAAGTATGACATTTTTGTTAGAAATAAGGTTAGGTTTGCAACTCAAGGCTACATGAAAGTAGAAGGAGTTGACTTTGATAAAACATTTGCACTTGTAGCTAGGTTAGAGTTAATTAGGATTTTACTTGCCATTGCTTATCACATGAAATTCAAATTATATCAAATGGATGTTAAGTTTATCTTTTTAAATGGATTTCTAAATGAGGATGTATACGTGGAACAACCAAAAGGATTTATTGATCTAAAATTTCTAAATCATGTTTACAAACACAAAAAAAGCTCTTTATGACTTGAAACAAGTTCCTCGAGTATGGTATGAGAAATTTACCAATTATCTCTTAAATAAGAAATTTATTCGAGTGAGTGTTGATAAGACTTTGTTCATCAAAAAGAGTAGTGATGAGATCTCATTGCTCAAATTTATGTGGATGATATAGTTTTTGGATCCACATCTAGTATACTAGTGGATGATATTTTGCATGCTATGACAAATGAATTAGAAATGTCCATGGTAGGTGAAATGATTTCCTTTCATGGTTTGCAAATCAAACAACTTTTCAAACTAAGTACATTTGTAACCTTGTTAAAAGGTTTGGTCTTGAAGCTAGAAAGCCATTAAAGACTCATTTAGGTACCAACATAAAAATTATAAATGACACTTAAGATAAAAGTGTTGATAAAACCCTTTGTCGAAGTATGATAGGTAGTTTACTTTACCTCACTATAAGTAGGTCTGACATATGTTTTAGCATTGGTGTGTGTACCCATTATCAAGCTAACCCTAAGGAATCACACTTAGAAAATGTAAATGGAATCATAGTCTATATTTTACTACTGATACCACTTGTGAAGTAAGTGGTTATACTGATACCGAATAGGCAGGCAACCAGGATGATAGGAAGAGTACATCAGGTGGTTGATTTTACATTGAGAGCAACTTAGTATCCTAGCATACTAAAAAATAGAATTCTATCTCATCACTCTCTACAGCTGAGGCAGAATACATTGTTTTAGGAAGCTTTTGCACATAAATGCTTTGGATGAAAAATATGCTCAAGAACTATAGTTAACCACAAGGTATGGTGCCCTTATATTGTGATAACTCTAGTGCTATATGTATTTATAAGAACTCAGCTCAACATTCTAGAACTAAGCACATTGACATCATGCATCACTTTCTTCAATAATTAGTTGAAGAGAAAGTAGTGACACTTGAGTTTGTACCTATTAAGAGACAACTAGTTGATAGATTCACCAAAATTATGGACATTCAAAGATTTGAGTATCTGAAGAGTGCCTTAGGAATCTTTTCCTTAAATTGAATTCTAAATTTTATTTCAAAAAAGGAAAAAAGAGGGAGATAGAAGTAGAATTCTTATCTAGCCCATACCTTATTGGACTTATTTAACACTTACATATATATAACCTTAGTTTTGGTAACTTAACTCATTTATATATTTATTGTATAAATTATTCTCCAATTTTGACTTATGCACACATATATTCTTGTACATGTGATGATCGATGTTGATATGAACTTATTCACACATTCACGAATACACATATATGTTATGCTTAAAGTTTATGAATTATCTTGAAAGACTATTGGACTTCAACTAATTTTGGCTGTAAATTTATGTTGAGTTCTATTTCTTGCTTTCTAAAATTTTACCGTATGAAAGCACCTAGTATTGAAAAGACTATCTATTGTGATGTGTAAAGCTACTGTAGTGAGCAGAGAGAGCTATCTCACAACTAATGTGAAAGTCATCATGTTAGGCTTATGACTCTTGTAGAAAAAAAGAATGCAAAAATCAATTGCTTATAAAACTTATATTTGACATGCACAAAAAGAAAAGGCAAATAGAGGTTACAAATATATATATATATAATCATGTGCCTCATTTATAAAATAAAGATAAAAATTCAAGACCTCATTTGGTAGATATATTTTATTTCATGAGATTGAAGACTCAAATATAATTTTACATTATAGGTGATATTTTTTTCTTTTGAATCTTTTTTGATTGATCATAAATTACTTTATTAGCATATTTGTGGATTATATATATATACTACTTTTTAAGTAAATATCAATATATCATTATATTTACGAAGTGTGCTTGTGTGCCTCTTTTATTTTACTTGCTTATTTATACAATAAATAAATCAAAATTTGAGTTAAAAAATGACGAGTTCTCAATTGGTTGTGTGCTCGTTTGTGATTAAATGAGTTTAATACCTTATGTGATTATTTATGAAAATTTAAAAAAAATTATTCATTTACATCTTCTTATTTATTGACTTTTTAATAGGTTTTTAAGTTAGGGAAACATATAATTTAAGGTGAGTTTAGCTCCATTGCTTTGTACAATGCTTTTGTCCTTTTCGTATGTCAAAAAATGGGAGAGTGTGTTTCACTTTCATGATTTATTTTGTTATGCATATAAGAAGAGAACATATTTAGGGTAAGAATGTTTTTCAATAATTTGTTTTATGTTAAGCTTGATTGGTATGAATGCATACATTACATGATTATTCTTTAAACTTAGCTTATTTGTAAGTAAACTGAACTAATGTATAATGAGACTTTTAAACCAAGTGGTTGTATGCTTTGTCTATGTTATTTCAATTACTTTCAAGCTTATCAAGTTGCAACGAAGATGGATTAACCATATCATATGATAGTTCTACTATGGAGTCTAGGACATCATTATATTTTTATTTTATTCATATAAGTGTCATATAGTTAAATAGAGATTTTACCACAAGAAAATGACAAAGGGAGTGTTTGTAAGGATTATAAGTGTTAACTATTTTTGTAGATAAAATATTTGCATGTAAACTTATTTTTAAGTTCGCTATCATGTTTATCAAACAAAGTCGAAGAAACTTCAGAATTTTAGATATATATTTTATAACTATAATACATAAGATTACACTCATATATTAATCACATGTTCATAAAACTAGAATTATTTTTACTGTTTATTTAAATTTGAATCAATTTATGAAATTACCAATTAGTTGCTTTTTAAATATGTTTCAATCTTTTTAAGATGTGTCCTAAAAATAACCTTTTATATTATCAAGGCTTTTAATGAATTTTGAATATATAAACCAAAAATAATTTAACCTTAATGCTATTAGGTTATCATTATCACCTCTATATATATATATATATATATTATAAGGGTTAAAGGCGATTTTTCTAAGAAAAGAAGAGAAAAAGGTTTGCCTCTCGATTGAATTTAGAGTTTATGCTATCATAGCCCTTAAGATCCTATAGGATTCAAAATGGAATTAAGGCCTAAAGCAATTATTGAATAAAGTGGGTTATAGGTGCAAAGGAGATCATATGAATAGAGGAAACTAACTTTATCAATAAGGCATTTAATATTTTCAATAAAGAACTATTTGGCACTATTATATAGCAAGTATATATATTTGGCTAAGAGATTAATTCAATCAATTGTTTGAGAAACCAATAAGAATCAATTATAATATCTCTTTTCAATGGGAAGCATTAAATGGAAACAAAGAAAGTAATTGAAGCACAAGATATTAAATAGGTTAGTTAATACCAAAATTGATATCGCACTAAAGGTATTTATTAGTAAATTTGTTTGATATTTTTATCTTTATATAACTTATTTTTTATTAGATTTTTACATATTTAGATTAAATAATTTTATGTGTGATCATAATTATTTGATTTGATTATTAAATTTTAAAGAAGTTATTTTTATTGAACTTATGCTTAATCTTTTTACTTTAGAATTTGCTAGTTGATTTGATTTAAGTAACATGTTTTGAATCACTAGTTAGGATTATTCATTGTTAAATTTGTTCTAAAACACACACATACACTTTTTTTTGTGATAACCCTTTTGTAGTTGATTCGTGAAAGTATCTGATTGGCATGAAGCTTATTGAGGCAGTATCCTAAAGAGGATAATATAAAACCGAGTTTGTACTTGAACATTTGTTTTTCATAGTGTAAAGTTAAGTGGTTCGATGGACTTGTGATTTTCCTTTTAGATCATGGTTGTGACCTAGGTTGTTTTCACCTAAAAATATTTTGTGTTATTCTTTTATTTATACACTTTATTATTACACATGATTACATATCTAACCGTTTTGTTTAGATTATTAAATTATAAATTAATAAAAATTGAAAATAACTTATTCACCCCCCCTCCCCCTCTCTAGGTTAATTAGGTCCATATTTTATAAACTTTCAAAATCAATAAAAAAAGAAAGATTTTCTAATCACAATGAAATCCTTCTATGTAGAAACATATTCAAATTTAATACGGACTATATTAATACAACGTGTGATCATACAAATAAGGAAATATAATATGATAAAATCACATCTGATCCATACATATATGGTAACAATCATAGGTTTCTTAAGGAGCCACTCATCATCAAGAAATTCACTAACAAAAACAAATCAACAAGTAACACCTTGAGCCAATATATGTTAGTACCTCTACTAGTTGAAGCATTATGTTCAATTATGCCTAAGCTGCCTCCTCTGTTAATTTCCCAACAACTGCAATCCAAATTCAAATCTTGCTCTCCACCAAAGCTCTACCTCCATATGATGAGGTACAATCATCAATGACTCAATATGTAACACAAGTTAGGCCAAAGGCAATCTCATGCTCATATACCCAATGCAACTATGTCTTTGTGTTAATAAGTTTTAAAGTTTTCACATTTTATAATTAATTCAAACAATATAAATGAAATTTATAAAAAACCCTTGACCTCTCATGTCCTCTCCAAGCACCTTGTCGACCACCTCAGCAAGGATAATAGTTGCAATTTCTCATCGGCCTCATCGATGACTTTTTTATCAACCACTAGGTGAGCTCCAAAAAGTTATAATTTTGTTTTAAAATTTTGCCAAGTAAATTTTCACAAATACCCATAAATACAAAAATAAATCCAATTCATATACATAACTTAAACATGATAATTACATGCTGCCAACCACCCAATAGTGTATGTATCATACAAACATACAAAATGTAAATACTATATGAGTGTGTTTAATATTATATAGTCATTAATTTAACTCAAATAAAAGATAATAACAAACTAAGTAAAATAATATAGACTCTGTGTTTTACATTTAAAAATACCAACATAAAAATAACGTGACTTATATAGCCAACAAATCCGTATGATCAAACATAAAAATATAGTGACAATAAAAAGAATAAAAACACCACATTTTCATTAAATCAATTGTCTAAAAAGGAATTTTTAATAAAATTTTAAAGTGGAGGGACGTATCGAAAAACAATTGTGTGAAAAATAAATCGAATGTGGAAAATTTGAAAACTTATATTGTAGCTCGCCAAGGGCTTTACCATGACTTTGCCTATACCTCGTTAAGCCTTACCTTGGCCTCGTCGTGGCCTCACTGAGTGGCTGATGAGGTGTAGTCTTATTTATATATAGGTCTGAGTTTTTCCATTTTCTCAATTAAAAACTTTTCCTCGTTTCCTTCTCTTTCTAAAATTGTTCTAGTTTTAAGTACTTTTTAAAGCACGTTTTGAGGATAAAATATCTGAGAGATTAGGTTCGAAAGATTTGTGTCAAGTCAAGTTTACAAGTAGGGGTTTCTACTTTAAACTTTTAATTTCATGCATTATTTTTCATAAAATTATCATGCATTATATATTATGAATAAAAAAGAAAACCAAATACCATGATTTTTATAATTAATGTTATAAATTTTGTAAAAATAAAATACTCATTATGAATATTTTATAAATGCATACATGGAAATTGTTTTATAAAATTACTATTAATTTTTGATATGAAATGAATAATTAAATACATGGCGTTTGAGATTTTATACATACATTATAAAAATAATTTTTCATGGGGAGTATGCATGTATGTGAGTCTTGTAGAGTATAGTATGTATGGACTACTAGTTGTAACAGACTATTTTTGATGAACTATAGGTACATATTTGCATCATATGTCTTCTTGAATTTTTTTGTCTATAGTGCCTTGGGTTGTTGACCGTACATGAAACTCAAAGTTAGATCTCCCATTGTGTTTAGGAGTTTGATATCTATTAGGTCTCTAAGTTTGACCGCACATGGGCCTCAGAGTATGACTACATGTGGACCTCAAAGTTTGACCCCTGTTTTGCCTCGAAGTGGACTACCTATAGATAAGAGCCCATATGACATTGAATTGACCAATACATATGTCATATGTATTTCACATTATGACCGTATATGGGGATAGAATCGGACCCACATGCATCTCGAAGGTTGACTGCGTATTGATAGGGCAGAACCGACATCGCCGATCCTGCCCGTTACTTTGGTTTTATCTATTTATAAAACTCTCTCAAGTGCACGAATCATTTCGTAGAAAATGATAAGTATACTCCCAAGGTCGATCTAAGGAAGGAATGTATGTGGTTTTTAATTTATTATTCAAACTTTTAAAAACGAAATTAAATCCTAAACATCCTGTCACGATATTTTGGGTTTTGTGTTTTTAATCTAATTACATAAAAATAAACATAGATTCAATAAACATTTATGCAAATTTTATCTGTTAAAACAGTGGAGTATTTATGGATATAATAATTAAGTTAATTATGCTTGCTCATATTATTTAGGTTATTAAAGATATGAATTGATATTTATTGATTCTCTCTTTTTTGTATGAATACCACCTTTGGTGGGGTTAGATATTTTTTGTTAACTAAACAAATCAATTAACACCTATGGGTGGGGTTGATAACTAATTTGATTAATTAAATTAATTTCTTTTTCTAAGAGATTGAAAATGAACCATTTAAATGCCACCTTTGGTGTGGTTAGACAGATTTAAACTTTATTCAAGGTGTCCAAATTAAACCTAAGAATTTAGTTATCCGAGTACTAACTTTCAAGTTTTAAAACCACTACCTAAAACATGTTGTCAATACATTTTCAGATAATAATTCTTATAAAAACTTTTGAAATAGAGCTTCACTCTAACTACCTAAGCGATTGTACCAACAAATAAAAGAGCACTACTCTAAATCGAGGATAACTAAACCTTAAAATCTAATTTTCGCATTTAAGTTTGTAATGAAAAATAATATATTTCTCTCTAACATTCTTAATATAAAATCTTGAATAAAAACAAAATCAATTCATTTTAGAGATTTTTACCTATTTAATATTTCGCAAGCATAACAACGTTATTATTACATCATGTTTACTAAAACAACACACGCTTAAATTTAATCACAAACAAATTAAATATAACATGTAAGAATAAAGCATAAAAAATAATCAGAAGAAAATAAAATCCTTACAGAACTTCGACGCTATTCCCGTTGCTGGAAAACCTCCAAGCAGAATTTGCACTTCCATTTATTGAATCAAAAAGCTAAAAAAAACTTACAAAAACATAACTAGTTCTTCCCAAAAAGGGAAGAACTCTAAAACTAAGAGAAATTAACTAAAAACTAAGAAAAACTAAAAAAAACCTAAAAATCTAAGAAAAGAGAGAAAGAAAGAAGAGAGAAGTGTGTTTTGAAGGTAAGGGAAGGGGGGTATTTATAGGTGAGGATTGAGAGAAAAAATGAGTGAAAAAATGTTAAAAAAAATGTGAAAACGCGTAGTGCAAATGCTGAGGTCATTGATGATGTCAGCATGACGTCATGGGGCGGCTGCACGTGAAAAATGGGGCGAAATGGGCGTCGCGCGCGGAGGGCGGTCGCAGGGCGCGTTGATGGCGCGCGCGCGGCGCCGCGAACTGGATTACATTGACGCGCGCCGCAGCCATGCCGGGCGGTATGTACATGCATGGCGGCGCAATTTTCTCCTTTTTGACATTTTTGACCTTTTTGACCCATTTTATCCAATTTTTCCATATTTATTGACCTTTCCCCATTTATTTATTAATATATTTGTGATGTATTGCTTCCAAGATTCTCTTTGAGTCTTTAAGTTACGTTTTTAAGCCAAAATACCTGAAAAACAATAAAAATACCCGTGATTCCGAAAAAGACAAATATATATAAATATATGATAAAACATATAAATATATATATATATTAATCAATTAATGTGCATAAAATCATGGTTATTTTAGTGCTTTTTGAGCACTCATCACGTATGTGCCTATATATTTTGGTAACCAATACATATGAGTTGTATATCATGCATATGGATTTAACTTCAATAGCATGTTTTATATTACATGATCATGCATTAGGATACTTGAAATGTACACTCTCCCAATTTTGAAAGCGAGAAAGTATAGGTATATCCCAGTTTTGTAAATAAAATCTCCCCACACTGCATATTGATAATGATTATTATTTTCATTCATGAACTTTATTGTAAATGACATGCATCATGAATATTTGTTTGTTATAATATTATTTTAGAGTAAATTTTTACTGAGATGATAATGAGACATGATGTAAAATAATTTATTCTTCAATAATTTAAATTGTTAAGTATTCAATGTTTTATTTAATTTAAATAACTTTTTGTTAAATTTATGTTGAAATAAAGATATTTCAAATTTAATATAAATTTTATTAAAATGAATTCTTAAATTTTCTTTAAACATATGATTTAAAAATACCCATTTTTTATCTCATGTGTCCATTTTTCTTTTTTGGGCTTTACATATACCTATAAGAAAACAATAAGTAAAAGGGTCGTTATGAATCATGTCACCCTTGGAAATAGTATTCTATGGATGTTGAGGAGGCTTTGTAGCTTCTATCTCTATATAATAAACAACACCATAATTAGCTCCAATGCTATAGATACGAGAAATACCACTACCCTGGGACAAAATAAAGGTCTAGACTGAGCAGACTGGGCAAGGATAAAAGTAGATCCTAACGATTTGTAAACAACTTGCTCTAGTCAAGTAAAATAGTCATTACCCTTCTCGGAGAAAGTGAACTCATGGCATAAAGTAATAAACTGTTTTGGCACATCATGTCTATGTGTCTCGAACTCCTTATTTAGAAGAAAGAATTTATGTGATAGATGAATAAAGGTTGAAGTATGAGGAAAAATCATGAAAGAATCAAAACATCACGATAGTAAGACTCAACATGATCTATTGGATGAGTTTGAGTACAATAATAAAAGGGGAAACAAGAAGAAATAAGTATTTTCTTGCTAGTAGATTGATTAGACTAAATAAAGGTATGAAGAATAAACTCACCCCAACAAGTGATTAAGTAGGGATAAGGGAAAGTAGAATATGGTGAATCAAAAGATCAGATGATAAAGGTCCTAATAACCATCCCAATTAGATCCACAGAGTCATCATCAAAAATAGCAAAAATAAAATGACAATGAAGAGTAGTCACAAAAGAGTAATGAGAACGATGATGGACATCAACATTCACTATTTTTCAAAGATAGTAAATATGAGAGGATGCAAATAAAGGGACATCACTTCCAAGAAACAAATTTTGACTTCTAGCAACATTTTTTCCATCCTAGTGACATCCCAAGCACCAAGGATAGCAAACTTGGAAGGAAAGTAAGTAAGAAGAATGTTCTTATGCTTGAATCAAACCAGATCGGGACCATTTTATACATATATTTATGCATTAATTTTCACACATTTATAATGAATTGTTATTCCCAATATATTTCATGTGTTTATTCTGTTTTATGCAAGTTTTTAAGGATGAAATAAGTAAAAAAAAAGAAGCAACAATATATATTTAGAACAAAAACGAGATACTCGATTGATCTAGCTTTGATTAAGGAATTAAGGAATTAGGGAAAGAAGGGAAGACAAGTGTCAATTGATCCAAAAGAGACTAGATAAATCGAGCCATAGGTTGATTGATCGAGCTTTGATTAAGCTTTGATTGAAAACTCTTGGGTTGAAAATCTCATGGGCTAGATCGATCGAGAAAAGGGTCTCAATTGATCGAGTAGTCCAGGCAAATTTGGCATTTTTCCATACCAGTTTTTAATCCTAGAAATTAGATCGATCAAATTCTAATCCAACTCAAATTATACTCAAAAATACATTATATAAACAATCCAAGGGGTTTTCAAAACACAAAAAATTTCATCAAGGAATAAAGGAGATTAAGAGCACATCTATGACACATTTTGGAGGAGATTTTGAAGATTTTTATAAGTTTTTTTTAATCTTTTTCTCTATTTCGTTTCCTATAATTATAATGATGATAGATGTAGATTCTATGTCTAGCTAAAATTCTATTGTGATTGTTGACAATTTCAAACTTTAGACTATGATTTAATTAATTTTATATTAGAAATAATTTTAATCTTAATTCTTGATTTTTGATGTATTCAATTCTATGTTTATATCTAGTTTAAGATATTAATATATAAACACTAATATTCTTATTCGAAATGGTACCTTGTGGTCGTTGTCACAAACAGAATTAAATATATTTGCTAAAGGTTAGACGATTCTTCTTATATTACCTACTTTAGCTATCATTTTTTTTAGATCTTATTACAATAAATGAATTAAATCTAATAAGTATACTTTTAGGTTGTTTAGGATTTAGGTTGGTTAATAAGTGAACATTTAATCAATTACACAATAAGAAAATATGGGAAGTTATAAATGAACCTAAACTTCTAAAACTAAAGTTAAGGACATCAAGAATGATTTTAAATTATGAAAATGATTTAAAACTTAATAAATTAATTTGTATTCATGATATGATTAATAAAATTGTACAATATTGGTGAAGATAGTCCCCTTGATCACTTATTTCTCATAAGTCTTTTGCAATCTAATTTTATTGTTTTAAGTTATTCTTTTCTAAAACAAAAAAAAACCCTCATTTACTAATTTTAATTAACTCATTAACATGCTAATAAGTAGTAGTAGAAGTTATTAAAAATCATTATGGGTATGACAATCCTATTTTTTAAAATTACTTATTATTTGTACAAAATCACGTATACTTGTATGTTTTGAATCATATGAAGTTATTGGCACCATTATCGGGGATTATTATAATAACTTTTATAATAGTTACTAGTTTATTTTCTTTTATTTCTATTCATTTTATTTTATTTTACTTTTTTTTTCATTTTAGTTTTACTAACTTTTATTGTTCTTAACTCTCAAATAATCATTGGATGCAAGAAGAGTACTCCTATAATTTGAGATCAACCACTATAAAAGAACACAACAAAATCCACTTTTTTAGTGATTCTAAATATGAGAAAGAAGACATGGCAGTAGTTGATCCAACTCTTAAACACTTAACTTGGAATAACAACCCCTATACATAGTATATTCTAACTTGGAGGTAGGTTTTGCAACTTAAGTATGGACTAATTCACTTGTTACCTATTTTTAAGAGGTTTAACTAGAGTGGACTCGAACAAACACTTGAAGGAATTCCATATCATTTGTTCTAACATGAAACCAATATGGATTATTGAAGAACAAGTCAAACTTTGAGCTTTCTCCTTATCTTTGGCGGATAATGCTAAGGAATGGCTATATTATCTATCCTCTAAATCTATTACCAACTAAAATGAGATGAAGAGATAATTTCTTGAGAGCTAGAGCCACCACAATAAGGAAACAAATTTGTTGAATTATGCACTTTAATGGAGAAAATACTCTATGTATATTAGGAAAGGTTCAAAAGGTTATATGCTAGTTGTCCTCAACACCAAATAAGTAAGAAACTTCTGCTCCAATATTTATATGAAAGGTTAAGACCTACAAGAGAAACATGTTTAATGCTACAAGTGGTAAGGTATTGGTAAATAAAACACAACTTGAAGTACAATCCTTGATTGCAACCATAACTGCCAATTCCCAATAGTTTGGCACACGTTTTGATTTATAGGGTAAGGTAAATGAGGTAAGCACTAACTCCCATCTTGAGAAACAATTGAATAAGCTTACTACTTTGGTACAATATTTGGCTATCAGATAGATTAAGAATTATGGCATATGCTCTACAGTGAGATATCCCATTGACATTTGTTCTACTTTTCAAAAGAAGAGAATAATTAAGAACAAGCCAATGTTATTGAAAGATTTCAAGCCCTGAGGCCTACGTATGATTCTTATTATAACACTTATAATGCATGATAGAGAGATCATCCAAATTTAACCTATTCAAACAACAATCTAGCAACCTTAAATAACCAATCTAGTTTCTCTAACCCTAGACCACTTCAACAATATAAACCTAGAACCCATCCACCTCAACAACCCCAAGGAAAGTCCCTAGAAGAATTGGTCATTACTTTAGCTATTAATAATGCTAAATTTTAATAGAATATTTTATCCTCAATCCATAACCTAGAGACATAAATGAGCCAAATAGTCACAATTGTAAGAAGGTTGAAAGCACAGGCATCTGGCAAGCTACCTTTAAAAATTGTAAAAATCCCAAGGAGATTGTGAATGCCATTCCTTTGAAAAGTGGTAAGCAATTGGATGAGCCCAAAAATGTTAAGTCAAATAAGGGGACTACTTGAAATAAAGAGCTTGAAGAAGAGAATACCACCCCATAAGAAGCTAAGGTGGAAATAAAGGTAGTATCCAAACTCTCTCTTTTAACTTATGAACCTATTTTGCCTTTTTCTAGCAAGTTTAAAACACAAAGAAAGGATAACATGAAAGGAAAATTTTAGACTACTTTTTGAAAAATGCAAGTCAACATTCTACTTCTAGATGCGCCAAGCAAGTGCCTAAATATGTCTATGCACCACTGGACACAAAAGGTAATTAAGTGATAAGTATGGGTGAAAATGTGTCTACGGTGTTACAAAGAAAGTTCCCACCCAAATGTCGAGACCTAGGTAGTTTCACTATCTCGATAAGGATAGGAAAATCAAGAATTGAAAAAGCTATGCTTGATTTAAAAGCATCTATTAATTTCATGCCTTATAATATTTATGTTTCATTAAATCTAGGTCCTTTAAAAGAGACATATATTTTATACAACTTGCTCACAAGACTAACATCTATCATAAGGGTATTATTGAATATGTCTTGATGCATATGGATATGTTGATTTTCTTGGTAGACTTCCATTGGACATGAATGATGATTCTTACACCATATGTTCACAAGACTAACATCTATCATAAGGGTATTATTGAATATGTCTTGATGCATATGGATATGTTGATTTTCTTGGTAGACTTACATGTGTTGGACATGAATGATGATTCTTAGACCATATGTTCACAAGACTAACATCTATCATAAGGGTATTATTGAATATGTCTTGATGCATATGGATATGTTGATTTTCTTGGTAGACTTCTATGTGTTGGACATGAATGATGATTCTTACACCATATCCATGTTATTATTATTAGGGAGACCATTTTTGAAAATAATTGATACTAAGAAAGATGTGTATATTGAGGAGCTAATTGTTGAGTTTAATAAGGGGATAATATACTTTAACATCTTTAAAGTAGTTAAGTATCCAAATGATGCTAGAGATGACTTCAAATGAAAGGTTAATAAGTCGAGTTGATAACGTTAAATCAAATATTGTGTGAGAGTCAATCGGTTAAGAATTGTTTTTTATTCCTTTTATATATATATATATGTATGTATGTATATGACAATATAAGAATTAGATAGGAGTGAATATTATAGGCTTAGTTTTGTAAAAGAAATATAGTTATAATATAGGTAAGAAAAACATTTGACATTTCAATAAATTCAAAAAAGAAATTGAAAAACATCAAACAAAATGGTTGTACAACAAACATTTAATGTAATCAAATCAAATTAAATTCAGACAGAGAATATCTAAATACAATTTAGATCATATTTTGAATCAATAAAAAATATACAATTTCTACGGTGGCCATACCTAATTATATGTACCCTACTCCCAATGATTTGTGTATTTGTTACATTTTGAGTCTTTCACCTACCCTTTAAGACGATTAGTCCGGCAAATGCCCTTGTAAACAAGATCGAGAGCAATCGATAATGGCAGTGCCTAAGATTACGAAATCTCTCTTCTCTGTTCTTCACATCTACCTCTCTTTGTACCTTGTCCTTCATATATCTACAGCTCAAGCTACTAGTGTCCAATACTGCGGTCTGTTTTCTCTCTTCCGTTTCGATTATACTTATCTTATGTGTTTTAACTTGGTTAAGGAAAGGCCCATTGAAATTTCCCGATTTAAATTCTTCATCTTTATGTTTTCTGAGAAAATAAGATAGAACGTTAATTAAATTAGTGAAAAGATATATTAATTGTTCTTGGCATTAGCGATGAATTTCAATTTTCAACTTTTTTGTTTGCTGATTTTGGATGTAAATGTAAAAAATCTAGATAAGAAAGGGAACTACGCTGTAAAGGTTCAAGGAGTTGTGATATCACCAAACCCTGTTGTGAGTGGTCAGCCAGCAACCTTTAACATCACTGCTTCAACAGGTAAATTATAATAATTGATGATTCTAGTAGCCATTACACCATTGTTTATAGCTTGAGCTCTTTATGGATTTGATTTACTATTATGTTATGGGCTTTATAAACATGGATGTTTTGTATGTCTACAGAAAACTGGTGCAGTTAGGAGATTCTTTTTATTGTATGCAATTTGACTCGTCATAAGAAACCTGTATTACTGAGGAGAATTGGAGAACGGATAAAATGAATCCGCTTTCCGAGCCAAAAAAAAAATATTAATATCCTGTAGAATTTAGCTATACAACCATTAAATATATTACAAGCTAGTAGAATCTTATAATAATGGTTTTTGCATACACTAGCACACATATGGAGAACAGCCAAACAAAACAGTACTGAAAAATAAAAGAAACAACCAAAATTCTGCTACCTTAGGGAAACATGCTAATTTACAATTTTGAGTGCCTCACAACTTCCGAAGCTATTGAATCATCTAGATCCAGCTCATCATCATTCTTGTCCTCCATCAGTCCCACAAACAATGACACTGTTGGAGTATATTCAATTGAAATTTGCAATATCAAGATAGATTTGGTTCAAGAAATAGGAACTCCCTGAACAGGTCACAGTTACAATGAATGGGTGGGAGTATAGGTGAAGGGAACGAGAAGGGTGGTGATGGGAAAAAGGAGGAAGATGAGGGGTGGCTATGTCACTGATGGATGGAAACCTTTAATTGGGTAATTGGATTCTGCACAAACATGTTTACATGTGGGGGATACCTTTTACCATATTACAAATGATCTCATTTTGTGCTTCATGTCATACAAATATCATTTGGTGAATATAATTCTTGAATACATGCCAAAGTAAATTTGACTTTGGTGCTGTGGGGGATTTCCAATCAATATATGTCAGTGTTTGTGTCACAGTTGCTTTTAGTAAGTGCATCTAATTTTAAGTCACTGGGTGTCGTATAAATGAAGTAAACCATATTTCTTTTATACAGGTAAGGCTATCCCCAATGGGAGAGTGGTCATTGAGGTTGCTTACTTTGGGGTTCGTGTTCATACAGAAACTCACAACCTTAATGAGGAGGTTCCATGTCCTGTTGCACCTGGCAACTTTGTGCTCTCCCACTCCCAAAAGTTACCTGGGATCACTCCACCTGTAAGTTTCACCTAAATTAATTGTTGACACCTTCAGGTGATGCCTTTTGAAATTTTCCATTAACTAGGTAGTTTTGTTGATTTTACTGTGTGGTTGTGGTTTGATATAGTATTCTCAAAATTGATTCTCTGGAAATTTAGTTGAATAATGTTTAGCAATTTTAAAATAATATTTCCACAAACTACAAAATCTGTACTCAGTTCCACCACATCAATGCCGTGTTTCCAACTCCACTACTCCTTGCTACTGTTACCAGTTGCACACCATCACCTTTGCAACCATTCACCATCATGAATGTGACCACTTATCCCCACTGCTGAAAATCCATCACCACCATGATCTATAATTACAACCATTGAACAGTGTTTTTTCTATTTATAAGTTAACTTTTGCGAGTTTTGTTAATAGATCTATGTCATATATGGAGTTTTTAATTAGACACGTCATCTTAAGAAATTTTTTACGATCATATACCATTGTGATTTCCTTTTTTTACATAGTTTTCTATGTAAATTCATAAGTTCAAACCATTGAGTTATTCTCTTCATTCAATCTAAATTCATTTCTTGTTTTGGTACTGAACGTGCTGCATTAGTTGTTTTATGTAAGTTTAAGTTTTTTAAGGCGCATTTTGAGTCCTTTATTTGCTTTCAGTTAGGTCACTCTAGTCTCTTTTTTATACAAAGAGGAGTTAAGTTCTCTTACGTAAATAGTGCACTTTGGTCCATCCTTATTTGCACCTTTGTTACATAAGGGATTGAAGTTTCACCTTTTGTTATAACAAAATGAAAGGACATGTGGCACTTTCTCTTGAAAAAGAGATTCTGACCCAGCTGAAAATAGAATAGACTTAAATTGCACTTTTTGAAAGGGGAAAAAAAAGGCCTAAAGTGATTTAGTTTTACTTCGGCAACAATTAAACGATCAAATTACACTTTTCTGGAAAAGGTTTTTGAAAGAGCACCTTTACGTGTTTGATAATTTATAAAGGAACCCTATTTCAAATTTAAACAGAACTTAGAACGTAGTGGTTTGTGAGGAAGCAATTGAATATTTCTCCTGTCAAAACGAGACTTTTTACTTAAAGTTCCATAGAGAGAAAGACTACCTTTCACATTATAGCAATTGAGTCTCACATTGTTTAGTATGGGATGGGTAAGTGGATAACCATTGGGCACCTTATCTTTGCCAGACGATTTTGTAGAGATGAGTTCTATCTAATGTGGTTGTTATAGTTCTTGGACTTACAAATTTTATGTTTCTATGGTAAGTTTAGCTCTATAGCCGCCTACCTATATAGTGATAACACTTGCCAACATGTGTATGAAGATATTAGATCATGTTTATGGTGTTTCTTTATGCCTTGGATACATCTTATACCATAGTAGTGATGATTTGGATTGCTTTTAAATAGTACTTCTATTCATATGAATCTCATCTAGAGATATGAGACCCAAAGATCAATGTGAGACCCTAATTAGGACCGTTCCAAATCAAATCGTAAAATGAAATAAAAAGAGGACCTTGATTCGTTATCTATGTAGAGATAGGAACCAAAGGTATCAAGAAATAAGAGTTGATGCCACATTCAAGAATAAGGGGAGATTATGAGTAATAATTTAAGGTTTGAACGCCACAAGATTGTTCTTGATAAATTCGGTAAAGTTTTCAAGAAATGCAAAGAGAAAACTTCTCTCAAAATTCAAAATAAGGTCTAATTGATTCTTCTTTCCCTTAGGCATAGGATTATATAAAATATAAAACCCTATTGAATACAATAAACTTAAATCCTAAATATTATGCTAAAAATCTAAATTCCTAAGATAATTAATTTGTTGGAAATAAAAGTCTAAAAGCTAAAAAGTGTTGTCCAAGCATAAACAAAAAAGGAAAGTAAATTGTTTCCAGATCTATTGCCACAACTTGTGAGCCCATTTTAGCCTATTAACAATCCTAGTTGCAAAGTTTGTATCTTTGTATAGACTATAGCCCATTGAGTAAGCTTTTTAAGCCATTTTGATTTGTCTCTATCAAATATCGGATGACAAATATGGTCATAATATTGATAGTTGCTCAATGAGATTTTCCAAATTAGGATTTTACTTGACAATTCCTTGTGTTTTACTCCCAAATAACTCAAACTCTTATAGCACAGGCCTAAACAATTTGCAAATCAACCAATTGAGTGATTTTTTGAATAATAGGCTCAATTAGAACGTTCTCTTTTGGTGATGTTCTTTGATTCTCAACATTTCCCATTTTTCAAAAAGATTTGCCTTCGAATCTTTGCCGTGATATTGTAAATGTCTTGTGCAAGAGATAATGATTCAAACTCATGATGCATTGACCTGAGGATGAGAAATTGATGGTCCGATTATAAAATAAATTTGACACTTGAAATCTATGACGTCAAGTTGTTACTCAACTCCAATAAAATCAACTTTTTGTATAACATTTGAGCTTTGCAAAAATAGGAACAACAATACCATGCAAAGAAAAAGTTATCAAACTAGCCAAAATTTCTTATCTGTATCACCCTCTTTTTTTATCTTTCTCTTCAATCAACACATTGTTTTCACTCTTTTTTTCTACTCTCTTTTCATTTAACTTTTCTTTTCCATTATCAGTCTCACTTATCTTTCTCTTCCACTCACTTTCTTACTCACTTTCTTTTTGTAACTCAACCTTTCTTTTTATATCACTCTTGTTATAACTAGATATCTTTTCCTATCCCGTTCTTTTTGCAACACAATCTCTCTTTGTAGCTCAATCTTTTTTTCTCTCAATTGTTTCCTTTTCTACTCTCTCAATCATCTCTTTTTTCCATTATCTTCCTCACTTTCTTCTGCTTTAAAGCACTTGGTTTCACTAACTCTTGGACTCTCTCTCTCTTTATCTTATCCTCATTTTTTTCACTCTTTTTTTTTGGCTCACTTTTCGTCCTTATTTGGATTTGATCATGTATATATCTAAGGGTTAAGGGTACAAGAGTAATAGATTGGTTATTAATTACAAATGAATATCTATTGGTATAGCCATTATGAGTAGCACGCCTATCAAACTCTCATGGTCCCCCTAAAAGGATATGTCTTTCCATGTGCACTACATCACACAAAATCTCATTTTTATACCACCTAATCTAGAATGAACCAACACTTGTTTAGTCACCTTAAGTTCTCCACTATCATTCAGCCATTGTAGTTTGTATGGCCTTGGATGTGTCGAAGGGTTTAGGTTCAACTTTTCCACTATGTTAGTGCTTACTATATTAGTACAATTACCTCCATCAATAATCACATTACACATTTTGTTATTGACATGACATCTATTATAAAAAATGCTTTCATGTTGTGTCTCCATTAATGATGTTATTTTTTTTATGCAAACAGACATCAATAGCAAGGAGTGCTTCAACTAATGGAGATCTACTCCAATTTTCTGTATTTTTTTTTTTTACAAAACAACCCAGACTGTTTTCTTTTCTAAATCAAAACATAAATAATACCAAAAACTCAAGGGAAAACAAAAATAAAAAGAAAATGTAAAAAGGATAAATTAACTTGACTTAGAGTCGAGATTTGATATCAAATGATACGAACCTTATCTAGAAAAGTGAAACTCGAAGATTAATGTGAGACCCTAATTAGGACTATTTCAAATTTGATCATAGAATTAAATAAAAAGAGGACTTTAACCCGCTAGCTATATAGAGATAGGAACCAAAGGTATCAAGAAATAAGGGTTTACGTCACACTTAAGAATAAAGGGGAGATCGTGAGTGATAAGTCAAGGTTTGAATACCACAAGACTACTCTACTCTAAATTCGGTAAAGTTTCAAGAGAACTGAAAAAGAAAACTTCTCATAAAATTCAAAATAAGGTCTAATTGATTCTTCTTCTCTTATGGTTACATAAACTTATATAAAATATAAAACCTTCACTAATAAAATGAATTTAATTCTTAAATATTATGTTGGAAATATAAAATCTTAAAATTAATTTAAATTTCTGGCTGCAACTTGTGAGCCCATTTTGGCCTAGTAATAATGCTAGTTGCAAAGTTTGTATCTCTGTATAGGCTATAGCCCATTGAGTAAGCTTTCTAGCTCATTTGATTTGCCTCAATCAAATATAGGATGGCAAAGATATGGTCATAATCTTGATAGCTGCTGGATGAGACTTTTCAAATTACTTGGCAATTCCTTGTGTTGTATGCAAGTACTCAAACCCTTATAGCACACGTCCAAACAATTTGCAAATAAACCGATTGGGTATTTTTTTTATTTTTTGAATAAGAGGCCTAATTGGAACGTTTCCCTTTAGTGGTGTTCCTTGATTCTTATCATCTATTATGCTTTTCTTCCTTCAAAGTTCATACTATATTTCCGCAATAACTATTTCCATGAAGTTTTCCGTCTTTTATTGTTTTTCTTTTTTGGATTAATTAGTATTGGCTTCTATTAGTTCTATGACATTTCATTGTCTTTTAGTGTTAATCCTTATTGCTACTATGATATTGATGTTCTACTCACCAACTTCATTTCTATATTTTCAGGGTAATTACAAGCTAAAAATGATAATGGAGGATGAGCAACATCAACAATTGACTTGCATAAGCTTCACTTTCAAGATTGCAGTTAGATCTCTGGTCTCTTCTAGCTGAGCGTGGTAACGTGACACCATGCACTGTTTCTAAGTGGTGTTCAAAGTCGTTCTTTTATGGCACTTCTAAGTGTTGTATGATCTATTAGCCAAAAAAAGGGTTGTATGATCTAAAAGTATTTTATTTGTACTTAATCACGTCCGTTATGGCTGACTTATCTTTGCAAAACTGATCAGCATAAATAAATAAATTGTAGGAACTACTACAATCTTTCTCAAAGGGTCGTTATACTTACTGAAAAGGTTTCGTTTTCTTTAGTTTCTATTGAAAGTGGTTTTACACAAACAATTTCACTAGAAAGTATTTCTGGCATAAGCATGTTATATGTGCTTCTAGCAGTAAGTGCACAATGTGCTTTTTTTTTCAGTTCAGTTGACAATTTATTTATTTTATTTTTTTTAAAGAATATAGTATGTGATTTTTGAATTTTGAATGCATAAAAATAGAAAAACAATATGTAGTATGTATTTTGTATAAAAAATTAGATTGAGTCAATAGAAAAATTAGCTTGTATATCTTTTTTGTTTAAAGATATTATAAAATACCATTGAATAATAGTTCTCTTTTAACTTCTACTAAAGTTGAAGGTCATTTTTAACTTTTTTTAAATGTTAGGAATATTTTTTTAAAAAATGAAAATCTTGAAAATATTATTAATATTTTCCCTTAATATTACGTATTTTTAATATTATGTTTGAATTGGAAGTTTCTATTATTGGCTCTAGTTTAGCTTTTGTTGATTATGTAATCAAATGTTCTGTTTTGGTTACTTTCAGAATAACAGGATTTGATGACTGTCTTGATCATCTTAAAAGACATAATCCTGGAAACTCTTGAAAAGATTAACTCAAGGTTATCAAGTACCTTAGGTTATATCGGGTGATTTTAATGAAATAACTTCTTAAGAAGAATAGTTTGGAAAATAATTACGACCAAAATGACAAATTGATGTTTTTAAAGAGGTAGTTATCACTGTGGAATAATAGACGTGGGTTTTGATGGGTACAAGTTTGCATCGAGTAATTGAAGAGGTATGGAGGAAGTTACTCGAGTACACTTGGATAAAGCATTTGTGAATGCTACCTAGTCTACAACTTTTTGTATCACTAGAGTTTCACATAGAAAGATATCAAAGTCTGAACATCTAGAAGTTCATATAGGAAGAAAAGGAAAAAACTTTTAAGAATTGAACAGTTTTGGACTAGATTAGATGGATGTGAATAGGTAATACATAATGCCTAGAGTGTATCAAGTCGTAGTAGTGCTAGTTTGTGTCTAGTTACCAATAAAACACAGACTTATGCTACAGCTCTTAATGATTTGAATTGCAATATTGTAGGGCATATACAAAGGAGGCTTGTTGCTTTATAGGAAAAATTAAAGGAAACTGTTTCAATGTCAAACAAAAATGAATGCAGAGACATGGAAAGGGAAATTAATTCTTTGCATGAGTATGACGAAATGTAGAGGCAAAGGTCTAGGAAATTATGGCTACAATATGGGAATAAAGAGTCTAGGTTCTTTCATGAAAAAGAAAATCAACGAGGAATAAGATGAAAGGATTGTATGATGATAACAACAAATGGGTTGAAGATGAAGCTGATTTACAAGGTATTTTCTAATCATTTTACTAAAAGTTGTTAACTAGCGAGGGAACTTACAATCTAAATGTATTCATGGACTGTATTGACCATAAAATGACTAATGATATGAATAGATTATTGATGGTGTCTTTTACAAGAATTGATGATAAAAATACAATTAAGCAAATGAATCCAATTAAGGCATCTAGTCCTGATGGCATGCTTACACTATTCTATTAGAAGTATTGGGAAATAGTTGGAAAGAAAATTACTCATTTTTGCTTAAAAAGTTGCTCATTTTTACTTAAAAGTATTGAATTATAATTATGATCGACGAGATTTAATAGTACCATCAATGCCCTTATACCTAAAGACAAGGAACCTAAAAGAGTTACAGAATTTAGGCTCATTGGTCTTTGGAATGTCTTATATTGCAAAGTGTATTACTAATGAAGATTATTTTTCATGAGAGATACCTTGACTTGACTGTAATGAATGAAAGAAGAAAAAAAAAATTATTTGGGAAAATTAAAAATCGTGTTTGTAAGAAGCTCAAAAGTTGGAAGGAAGAATACTTATCTACAATTGATAATGAGGTTTTTCTAAAGTCAATCATTCAAGTTATTTCTACCTATATGATCAGTTGTTTTAAGTTTCAAATATGTTTTGCAATGAGTTGTAGAACCTTATGGCCAAATTTTGATAGGGATATGACTTGAACAAGAAAGCCATACATTGGATGGTATGGGATAAACTTTGCAAGCCTAAAGCTTTAGGGGTACTTGGTTTTAGGAATTTAACTTTCTTCAATCAAGCCTTAGCTTCTAAACAATTTTGGAGACTATGGCAAAGCCAAGACAGTATTGGTTGTTAAGATATTAAAAGGAAAATATTATTGTAACTCTACTTTACTCAATGCCACTACATCTTCTCTTTTTTTCTTATTTATGGAAAAGTGTGATACGAGGAAGGGACCTTTGTCAAGGACTAAGTGGAGGGTTGGTAATGGAAGAAGGGTTCATGTGTATGGCGACCCTTGGCTTCCTTATGCTTGACATTTTATTATAATTTCACCAAAAGCATTACATATGAATTCTCTTATGGCAGACTTGATAAATGAAATAGGAATGGGGAAAGAAGAAATAAAAAGGCGAAGTTACCACTAAATTTTGATGCTATTTTGAGAATTCCTTTAATTGGTATGTTGCAATATGATAAACTTATTTGGAGACAAACTGAAAATGGGATATTTTATGTTAAAAGCACATATTGGCAAAGGAGATTATTCAATAGAGCTAATATGGGGGTTTGGTTGTAACAAACTGATAAGCAAAATTAGTGGAAGGGTATTTGGAATTTAAATGTTTCAAATATGATCAAAGTTTTCATATAAAAAGCTTGTACTGAGATTCTACTTGTGTATGCTAATATCTTTAAAAGGAAAGTTGTTAGTTATCCTTTGTGCCCAATTTGCAATAGTTTTGCTTAAGGTGGAGCTCATGCTATATGAAGGTGTAATGGTGTGAGAGAAATATAACAGATTTATATTTTTCAAACATTTTTGGATCAAACTGATGGTTTGCAATTTACAGATATATGAGATAGTATGTGGTCATGTAACTCTACTGAAGAGGTTGGACAATTTTGTTACCTAGCATGGGCAATATGGCACAATTACAATGAGTTTGTGCATGGAAATATATGTAGAAACTTAAGTGGCGTTTGGTTCACAGAATGGAATCGGAATGGAACGAAAAGGAAACAATTTTGTTTAGTTGGACCACTAGAATAAAAAAAAATCAGTATTACAGTGTTTAGTTTTAATTGGAATGGAATGAAAAACACTGTATATTATCTTAATACCTTTATATTTAGTAAAGTTTAGAGTTTAGGGTTTAAGGTTTATGGTTTTGGGATTTGGAATTTAGGATTATATTTGTGGGTTAAGGTTTATCATTAAAATTATTATTTTTCTAAATATGGTTTAAGGATTTAGGATTTTGGATTATATTTGTGGGTTAAGATTTAGGGTTAAAATTATTATTTTCTAAATAGGGTTTAAAGTTTCAAGATTTGGGATTTTAGGGTTTAGGGTTTAGAGTTTAGGGTTATATTTATGGGTTAAGGTTTAGGGTTAAAATTATTATTTTTCTAAATAAAGTTTAGGGTTTTAGGATTTGAGATTTGGGGTTTGGGATTTGAGGTTTATATTTATGGGTTAAAGTTTATGATTAAAATTATTATTTTTCTAAATATAGTTTAAGGTTTTGGCATTTAGAGTTTTGGGTTATATTTATGGGTTAAGGTTTAGGGTTAAAATTTTTTTTTTAAATAAGATTTTGGGATTTGGGGATTTAAGATTTAAGGTTTTGGGTCTTCATTCTTGGGTTATATTTGGAGTTAGAGTAAAATTGAAAAAAAATTGAAATGGAAATAGAATTTTGATTCTTTAAGGAAGAGAAGGAATTCTGATTCTTTTTTCTTCGGAAATCGATTTCATTTTATTTCTATTTTTCAACCCAACCAAACACAAAAATGGAATAAATTAATTCTAATTTCATTTAATTCCATCCGACCAAATATAACATTAAATGATAGTCTTATTTGTTTAACATGTGTTGAAGAATTTTTCAAAGCCTAAAACAAAAGGAAGGAATGAAATTTGTGTATAGAGGAAAATTGTTTGTTATAAAAAAAATTGGCAAAAGCCTCGTAGGATTTTTTGAAAGATAAATACATACGTAACTCTAAACAAGATTAAAGTCATCGTAGGTTTAGGGACTGTAGCAAGAGATACAGAAGGATCAGTATTGTGGGCAGTTGCTTCTTGTCAAAAATATATAGTTTCCCACTTAATAGCATAACTTTATGCCATTTTAGAATCTTATAAACCTATTGTGCAAAGGGATGGTGGTTATGTTTTGGTTGAGTCTAATTGCTTGCAAGTCATCAATCTGATTAACAAGAAGACTGAATGCCTAACTAATGATGGAGTTTTGGTAAATGAGATATCGAGGTTTGTGTCTAATAGAAGGTTTTATTTTCACTTTGGCCCTAGGGAAGTTAATGAAACTGCACACTTGGTTGCAGACTATGCAACAAACGTAGTTGTCAATAACCTTTGGTTAGTTGATTTTTCTATGTTTTTATTAGAAAAAACTCACTTTGATGTAATTTTTGATCAAATGATATAATAAAAAGAGTTTTTTTATAAAAAAAAATATCATATTTGAGTCTCTGGATATATCAACGCGCAATATATATATAATATGATGCATACAAAATAATAAATACATTCTTTTATTTTCTTATCTCGATCATCTCTAACTAATAAATATATCGACGAATTATTGTAAAAATTTTAAACATATCATCTAATTTTATAAAGTGATAAAAACAGTACTTAAATATTATTATTTGTATAAATTTATCATTGTTGTGACAAATCTACTACTGAACTCCTTATTATTGGTATAAATGTACCACTGTTGTGACAAATCTATCACCAAACTTCTTATTATTAGTACAAATCTATCACCAAATTGTTTATTAATAGTATAAATTTACAACCAAATTTTTTATTAGTTGTACAAACCTACCATAAAAAATACAACATGATCACCGAAAAAATAACATAGTAGTACATTGTTATCATTAATTATAATTAAATATTATTTTTATTATTCAAAAAAATTAGATGATATATTTGTAACTTTTTTAATAATTTAATTGTTTATTTGTTACTTTACTCTTTATAATATGATATAAATTATAAAAAAAATTATTAATTATAGTGAAATATAATTATATATATTTTTTATGGGTAATGAGATGGTGTGAGTTTGAATATAAATATTTTGTGCTTGTTTGTGAGTGCATGAGTATGTAATTGTTATAGAAAAACTATAACTTTTCGATAAATAAATACTAATTAAAAAACAAAAAAAGAAAAACAACATTTGTAACATCTTTTAAAACTTGTAACAATAAAATTGAGTGATGTTTAAATTAAAATCTGATTAGTTGGATTCTTTCAATGTTATTAGAATATTTTTTATTATTATAAATTTTAAGAACATTATTTTGGATAATAATATTGTCACAGTTAAAATTATTATTTTTACAATTTTTTATTAATAATAATAACAATAATTATACTTAATTATAACAATTACTCGCATTTAATTATGATAATAGTATATATCATTGGTATATTTTTATAGTAAAAATATCTATTGAATATCATTACCCAAAACATGATATAAAAATGAGAAAATTATTACTTAATTCAAAAATAACTCTTAATTCTTATATTTATTGTTCTTAAAAAATTAATCCTATTATAATACTTAATTCTTTTATTTATATTTTTAATATATTAAAAAATAAATAAATTAATTAAGTAATGTTTTTAAAATAAATATAAGATATTTTTACTGACAATATATATAACAATCTAACAAGAGTGATATTTGCCTAGGACTTAGATAACGAAACCTTTCCTTGGTTGGCCAACGACAAGTAACCAATGACAACGGTACTGATAATCCCTCCTCTTTCCTCTGCATCTCTGCTCAATATTGGGCAGGTCAGAATTTGTTACTGTTCATCAAATCAACCCTCTTCAGCTTCTTTAAAGCGCTTTAGAATCAGAGCCATCAAAGAGAAAGCAGAAGAAATCAAGGACCCATCTTCATCTTCTTCTTCTACACCTGAGGAAATTACCACCAAGTATGGTCTCGAAGCTGGTCTCTGGAAGGTAAGCATAATTATTCTTCATTTTTCAACATTTTCTTTCTTTCTTTCTGTTTTGCTTCAACGATATCTCGCACATAACGAAATTCCTAATTAACTATTTAATTTTGTGGTTTATATTCAAATTCTTTTGCTACTGTGTGTAGTTATGCTCATTTTTTTATTTTAAATCCGTCTACTGTATTCCGGATAGATAAAGAGGAAATAATGTTCAATTTTCATCTTGGATTTGTACCTAAGATATCACAGTACGAAAAGAAACAACAAGAGGATGAACTTTCATATAATCTCGAGGTATTATAATTCATTTAAGTTTAAATAATTGAAAGTTAGTAACCAAATATCCTATAATTATTTAATTTAAGCTATTAACGTTAGCTACCAAAAGTCCCATAATTTTTTTTAAAAAGATCATAGTAATCCCGCTATTATTTGCAAATGATTTTTTAAAAAAAGATTATAATAGTCCCATTAAATGACAAATTTAGTTCTATTATTTTTGAGTTAACACCTATAATCCAAATATAGTGTTCACTTTTAATAATTTTGATAGGTTAATTATACTCATTTTAATAAATTATAGGATTTACAATATTTACTTTTCATAATAATAATATTGATAGTGCTTAACTCATAAATTACAAAACCAAAGTATTTATTTTGAAAATTATATATTTAGTGCCTAACCCAATAATGATAGAAATAATGTGCTCATTTGTTAAAAAAAATGGGATCTAAATGATCTTTTTCCCTTAATTAATCTTGATCGTTTTATCCGGACCTTTTTCATTAACATTTTTATACTTTTTTTTCCTTTGAAATTATCTAAAATAACGCTTTTAAAACTTATAACAAGAAAAATAATACCCCATTAATTGATTCTAATATTCTAAGATTCAATATTGAAGAAGTCTAATTAGTCAGAATCTACTTTAATGATGTCTAATAAAAATATATGTGTTTGACATAAGGATGTTATTTTTGTGTTTATGAGCTTTTTAAGTGTTATAAATGTTTTAAATTTTTTTTTACCATTTGGAATGCATAAGGAAAAAAGGGATGAGGATTAGAGTCACCACAATGTGCGGGTGTATGGAGGCAAGACTTGGATTATAGAGATCATCCAACTAATTATGCTAAAGGGTCCATACTAATTATGATTAAAATGTACAAAAGTTACAAAAATAAAAAAATTAGGGCAAAAGATTAGTGATAGTACACTAAGTATGACTAAAATATACAAAAATTCATTAACTTTTGGATAGGGTATTATAAGTCTACTAATTATTAAAAGTGGATTAATAGTCCAAAAATTTAAAAAAATATCAAAAATGGAGCATTTGAACACATATGTGCATATTTTTTGGAGTTATTATGTGTTCCTTATATCAATTAAAACTCAAAAAATATGAACTTAACAGTTTTAAACACAACAATTGATTTAGGAACACATAATAACTCAAAAAAATATACACATGTATGTTCATGTGCTTTATTTTTGACATTTTAAGTTTTGGACTTCTAGTCCACTTTTCATTTGTTAGTAGACTTGAAGTGCTTCACCCAAAAGTTAGTAGATTTTTACACATTTTGGACATAGTTAGTAGACCATTGGTATCCTTCATCAAAAAATTAATAGGAAAAATAACAAAAATAGCATTCATTATGTTCACCTCATATATTTTTAACTATTAAAAAAAAATTTGACACATCATTTTATTTTGAACGTCATTCAATTGACATCGTTCAAATTGAATTACGGTCATTTAGACTTCCAATTAGAACCCGTTTAATATTATAATGGTGTTATTTTTGTTATTATAAGTTATAAGAGTTATGTTTTATAATTTCTTAAATTAATATAATCACATTTGGTAGAACTCAACCCTACAAAACCAACTTGTATTGGTTATTAACCATCCTATTTAGCCTTTAGTAAACAATGTGAGACTCATTTGTGTAATTAAAAACTTGTTAATTATTCAAACAATAATCGTCATATATTAATTTGATATGCTGGAAATAGTAAGAAACAATTGTAGAATCTAATGGACATAATAAAGCCTTGGAGTGACCAAGAACAGTTATTTGGTGAAACCAGCATGCTTTAGTTAATTATTCAAGTTTGAAACCTGTGATGTTGTTTTGCAGTTCTGCTAAGTGAAAGGTAACTAAGATTCAAGTCAATAAGTTACCTCCAAGAACTTGATAAACAAAATGCACTATTGCCACTGGATCCCACTGAATCACTTAAAATCACATAGCAAGAACTTGGTGAATTCCACTAACAAGAAGTGCCACGTATATAGTTTCATATCATGCCACTAAATTGGTCATATGGGTTTGTGATCTAAACTCTTATTCAAAACTGCAGATATTCAGCTCAAAAGATGAAGATAAGGAAGGTGTTAAGAAAAATAAATCAAAGGGAGATCAAGCCAAGGAGCTCTTGGCAAAATATGGGGGAGCTTATCTAGCCACATCTATTACTCTCTCTTTGATCTCTTTCTCTTTATGTTATGTTCTAATTAGCTCTGGAGTTGATGTTCAAGCTTTGCTACAAAAGGTAATAAATGATACAAGTAAACCTTTTATACGTGCACTCTTTGCGTTTCTATGTAGCTCTCTTGTAAATGCATAAAGGGGAATCATCTCAAATAACACCTTTTCAAACCTATATCAAAAGTAACATCCCTAAAACTTACAACAAAAAAATATTGAGGGAAATTTTACTAGGTACAAGTTACATCTTCTGATTAGTGTATGCCATCTTTGAATGATCAAAAGGTGTATAATCAATGCAAAATCATATTGTAGAGACTATAGATAGGTTTGAGTTTAAACATAAGGTATATCCAAAATATATTTCCTCATTAAGATAATTATTTAAGAAATAAATTATATATTATCATATATTAAGGGATTCAAATGTATTTCATTAGAGTTTATCTGTATCAGTTCAATCTTTATAAACAACCTCTCCATGTTGTTATAAGAAACGCACAATCTCTTATCTTTACAATTATTTCAAGTTAAAACTCTCTTAGAATACTAACTTAGACATCGAAGTGATTTGATACCCCAGTTTCATTCCTTCTAAATCAAGATTAGCTGCTTGGTGGTGAACATAGTGAGTGCAAAAATTGGATTCAGCATCTGATGTCATCTACGGGAAAGAAATTAGGTGTTTTGAATCGATCTGAGCTGACGAACAAATCAAGAACATTCGTTGTGTTTGCATTTTTCTTCGTGTTCATCACCATTTTTCTCCTATAGATCACATTTGATCTATTGAGATTCTATAATGAGATCCCAACAAAGTTTTGAAGAATATCCTTGTCCGTCACCTAAGCATGTGCAAGATCTCTTAGGAGAGTGAGCCTTCACCTCCCAAAAAGCCCAAAAGGAAAAAAAAGGGCAAGAAGCCTATCAAACCCATAGTGGAACAAAGGTTGGTATACTTGGAAGAGATGTTGGAGCAATTGATATTGCTTCAGACACGACCTTAAGAGCAGGTGGAGATGTATACTAACACTTCTTGCTCTCCGGGGCAAGTTGAGCACGAAGCTTAACAGGGCTAGCATCAGACTCCCAACAAAAACAGCAACTCTACCTGCAATAAAGGCATAATCCATGACAAATTGGGACCAGGGTTCCAAAGCTACCAACATAACAGGGAGTTGAAAATGGTGTCAATGGTGATGCCAAGCACAACTAGCAGTTGCTATCTATGATGACAAGGATTGTCTTGACCTGGAATGTTTGCATACTGTGCATTGGAACTTGAGGGAACACCTTGAGATTCGATGCCATGCCTGTTCAGGCCAAGGAAGCATCACTAGGGATGTTGCAAACTTTGGCATCAACCTCTAACAAGTGTCGACGATAGGTGACCACCAATCGAACATTCCCCCATGGAGGACATAAAGTTAGGACTCTAGAAAATTGAGTTAAAACCCAACGGGGAGAAGCACTACTTGGACTACGCAGAGTTAACCCAAGCACTTTTACCTTGGAAGTCATGTTTACACCCCTAGAAAAGAAATTCAAGCAGCCAGTTATTGGCAGCTACAACAGATCTATTGACCCCTTAGATCAGTTGGAGCAATTTAGAGATTGGGTGAATTTATAAGATCACAATGATACTGTTAATTGTTGGGCTTTCTCGATGACCTTGGCAAGAAAGGCTCGTATTTGGTATCAAACTTTGAAGCCAGTAACTAATGATGCATTGGTTGTCACTCTTCAAATCTCCAACAACAAGATGCACATAATCTTGGTAGATAAAGAAGTTCTATAGACATATTGTTCATGGATGTTTGGAAACATATGAGGCTATAGCACCCTCTTTGGCTCGTGGTGACATCATTATTTGAGTTCTCTAAAAAATTTCTGATTGTGAAAGGGAGTGTAAAACTTCCGATCAGCATTAGGAAAGTCTACCCCACTAGAACTTTGATGATCGATTTCCTAGTGATCGATTGTCCCTCAACCTACAACTACATATTGGGACAACCCTTCCTACATGTTGTCGAGGCAATATCATCAACTTATCACCTAACATTAAAATTTCGAACAGAAGTGGAGCTGAAACAGTGTTAAGAGAACAAAAGGTTGCCCGAGAATGTTACAATGTGGAACTCAAGACAAGGGCAAAGGACATAGCCTTGATCGATCTCAAGAACAGGCAAGAGAATCAAATTTATTTAGCTTTTTTATTTTGTAATTTTTATTTTTCAATAGCGTTAGATGAAGTACTGTGCAACCATGTTTATGCCAACAATCAAACTAATTAGAAGAGTTGGATAAAAGAAAAATAAAAGGTAAAGAAAATGAAGTATTCATGTTTAATAGAAGATGTACAGCCACTTTGTCACTCGCACTTTGTGTAACTACTCTTTGTACTCTTGAGACTCGTTTCACCAAGCAAAGTCTTCTAGTGTTCCTTGAGAACTCAAAAACCAGAAAAAGTCAACACCAATTGCATTTAGATCAAACTTTGGGCATAAACCTGTTGTTCATTGACAGCAAATATGTTCCTTCACCAAGTTACAGTAATAGCACTCGGCCAAAGTCTTGACACTTAAACAAATCCAGCTTTCGAACTTGGACAAAAAGAGCCAAAAGAGTTGGGAGAGAGTATGCTCCTCCAAACAGATCTCGGCAGTAATGTCAAGCAAAAGTTAGGACCTTGATGCATTACCACCACATGTTTTAAGTAAAAAACTAAGATCACCTTCGACAAAAAGATAAGGTCATAGACGTCTTACGCTTTGCGTCAATCATGCCTCACACAAGAGTGGGAAGAACACCTTTTCCGTAACCATATGGTAGTGTTTCTTATAAAAGATTTAGGGGGCATTAATTCACATACTGTTCCGCCAATAAAGAGTAGAACATCTACCTAGAACTCAGTGGTGACTAAGTCTTAGCAGGAACTAGGCTCGGTTCGCTCAATAAGTCTTGTTAAGGAAGTGTAGGCAGTATAAAAGAACCTAGCGATGACTACAATCTCGTCCAGGAAGTGTACAACAACTTGCCTAGAACCTAGCGCAGATAGAAATATTACTCGGTAAGTGCAGGCTAGCATACCTAGAACTCATTAATGGCTACGATCTCCCTCGAAAAGTGTACAAAACTCTGCCTAGAACCCAGCAGTAACAATGTCTTAATGGACTACGACATGGTTTGCCACTGTCTTGTGCGAAAAATAAAACAAGAACAACCTGCTTAAACACCCACAATGGCACCATTTCAGGATCAAGGTACTAGGATTCTTTGGGAAGTTAGTCGTTGAAAGAAGCAAGGTACTGCCTTCTTCATACTCGATATCTCACCCCTAGATACTTGGAACCTACGTTCGACCGGTTAGGGTGCACGGCATTATCAGAACATTGGGACATGTGTTGAGCCCATTTTGACCACACAACCCCCAGAAATTGAATGTAGACTGGACTTATTATAAGTATAAGTCTAGACTACTTTCATTGCTTGCCACACTCAGAAAGTATGCTAAGCAAGGGTTAGGAGAACAACTCGAGGAAACCACTCAACACTTGGAGAATTTTAAGGCATCTTCAATAGGAAAAAGAGAAGTCATAAAGGAACACTATATCAAGGAATCGGAGAAGCGAGCATCAGAGTCCGGATCTCGTGTCACCACGATGGAAAATCATCACACTGACAGATCGAGGATTGCCTGTCATCGCACCCATAGGTTGTGGCTAACTAGTGCCCTTTCGCACACGCCATGTTTGACCAAGCTCTGACACTTGGCTGACCAGTAGCCCGATTGTCACCAAACTACCACCATTGACCAGTTGGTCAACCGCCGTTGGTCTTGCTTTGGTTCGCCCGTTCTCAATGCTGTCACTCAATATCACCCATGTTGTTTTCCATCTAGTTGGGTGCTTTCCAGAACCTATCTGGTTCCCTACTATGATGCAACACCACGTACTCTAGGCTATTAGGGCTTCAATTCTGGATTTCCACCCTGTTCTCTAAAAGATTCCCTAAAGATGCTAAATATTTCTCGAGTAACCACCAAGTCACCAACTCGTCAACTTGGCATAAGGCCTCAATCGAATATTATTTCAAACCGTAAAAAGATTTGCTAAGTGTAGTCTCAACAACAAATTTATGAAGTGTTCTCAACAAAAAATTCGTGAAGTATTGCCTCAATGGCAAGTTGTTATCAAGTAAACAGATATCAAATGTAATACAAGTGATAGGTCAATAATGATCACAAAATAAAGTACAAGTAATTCTAGAACGTAAAAGTGTCAAGTCAATGATGATGAATAAATGGAGCCTTTATTATTAATAAAAAATAAAGTGCTTATAGGACTACAAACTAAATGCCAAGTGACTACACTTTATCATGAAAATGAAAGACAACTACTATAAGTAAAGACTAAGGGGAAAAAATCCTAAGGTTGATAAAGCTCTTCCTCTTTGGTGTCATCTAAGATCATCACGATAGTAGGATATGCATCCTAAGCCTCACCGGTCTATTAAGGCTGAGGCTCCACAATATTCTCAGCTCCCACGGAAGCTCGGTGCACCACCTCGATTGGAACCTCAATCTCCACGATATCTGAGTTGTCATCATACTCGTCATGCTTAACTACAGTTCTTGAGAAGCCAAGCAAGTGACGAACTAGAAGGACAAGTTTGTGATTAACTTCGCTAACTCTCCTTTTGGTAAACTCAAACTTATGGGCCTAAGCCACACCAATGTCAGTTGTAAAGTTCTCGGAGTCCAGATACGCATTCACTGCATTCTTGTCTACAAACTCAAGTTGGGATGCTAGTTTTTGGTTCTCAGCTTCTAGGTTCTCAATATGAGATTGAGCCTGGAACAAACTTTCCCCCAACTAGCTGTTCAATGCCTTGGCACCTTCAAGAGCTTTCTCAATGGCCTACTATGTTGCACTAATTTTCTCAATGATCACCCAATTGTTGCTTCTCTTCCTCCAAATAGCTCTTCAATGCCTTGGCACCTTCAAGAGCCTTTCGAATGGCCTTATGTGTTGCACTAATTTTCTCAATGACTTCACCCAATTGTCGTTTCTCTTCTTGAGCTCCATCCATCAAATCAATGACTTTATTCCTCTCACGCTCAGCGTTCTTCACGTCATCCTCCAAGGGTTGAATATGAGCTAGAGCCTTAATCTAAAAATCCTCAATCACAGCCTTGAAGCTCTGGGACTTTTTTGAAGATCATCTATTTGATTGTCTTATGGTTCTCTTGCTTGGAGAAGGAACAAGGATGAGAGATGGTTATCATGGACTCTTAACTCGATAAACCATCCTTGCGGCAAAGATCCTACCTAAGATCATAACCTCCACAATGGCAGGCACCATGTTGGCCACAGTCATATTGGCATGGTAAGCTGCCTAGCACATTCTCTTTCTCCCCAGCATGTGACTATCACCCGCTTGGCTCACTAAACGACTCGCCAAGTATTAAGACATGAACCAAAAGGCATTGGAAGATGGGTTCTTTTAAGAGAGTGGATGTTGTGAAGACATGTATGCAAAAAGATCATAACAAAGAAAAGTAAAAATATTACAAGTATATTCTGGGTGCTCAGCAACCTACCATTAGTGGGAGGAGAAATAAGGGTCTTGGTAATCAAAGATGAGGGTGAATCCCTAATATATAACTTTCTCAACAATTGTCACCCACTCATAGTGGTGCTTATCCGGAGAAAGAGCAAAGAATTTCTCAATGAACGATATCTTCTCCAAACCCGATTTAGCACATTTCTAGTGAACCGCGAAGATGAAACAAAAATATCAATAAAAAAAATAATGCAAAAAGTTAAAGTCATGAGTGAAGATCAATCGTGCAAATGGCTCACCACCAAGAGCAAAATGAGTGGGAGTAGGGCCATGTTCAGGATAGAGTACATCAAAAGATCTTATTCACAATAAACCAAGACAATCGCCAACCTTTGTTTGACTTTGGTAACTCTTCAATAAATTTGCAATAGGTGAAGGGTTTGACTCCAAACATGCCCCCAATTAGGGATGGGCAAAAAAACCGTGGGTTCGGTTATCTGCGGTTATCCGAACCGGCGGTTCGGTTTTTAACCAATAAATTTCGGGGACGGGGACGGTTTCGAGTAAAAACCGAATATGAAACAACAGTTACGGTTCGGTTATGGTTATACTAAAAACCGTATCCGCCAGTACCCGAAATTAATTATATTTAATTAATTAAATTATATATATATTTCAGTTTTTTTTCGGGGGGTTTTTCATAACCGTCCCGAACCGTTACCCGCGGGTAAAAAACCGTCCCTAAACCGTAACGGTTTTCGGGCAGTTTCGGTTATAGATTTTAAAATTTGGTTCGGGGACGGTTATATCAAAAACCGTCCCCACCCGTCCCCGTGCCCATTCCTACCCCCAATGATTGACTGTACATAGTATAAATATCTAAAGTCTTCCAGTTATTTCTCGACCATGTTCTCATTACAAAATGTAGTAAGAAACTAAAATCTATCAGTAGTTGGGTAGAAATTGCCCAGGAGGTGCCCTTGTTATACATAAGAACTCTCATACTAAAGGTGGGGACAGAAGCCCGAATCCAACAAACAATTGATCAGCAAAAACATTGATCCGCCCAAAAGAAGGATTATTGGGAACCAAGTTAGCATTAGTCAGAAGAATGTTGATATTTTTTAGAATTTCAAACATATATTTCAATTCATCGTCAACAGATTTGATCAAAATTTGGACCAAAGAGTCAACTTTATAGCCTAAACTTTGTTCAAGGTCGTCTATCGAAACACCCACCATAATGGTAGCAGAGATGGAAGTGCCGATAGAAGTGGCAGGATCACAACGAGAGGCGCCTAAAGGAATCACCGTCACTACAGAACCATCGCAACTAAACAGGGGATCCTAACCAAATACTAGTCAGAAGGGCTTGCCCAGACGAACGGCAACGATTGGCCAAATCGCTTGTAACTCAAAGCTCCATTTGCTCAGCTAGCTGGCACGCCTAGTTAGCTAGTCAGACCAAGCAATTGGTTGATTGATCGATTCGAGCTTTCTTGGTCATCCCACTTGGTTAACTCGGCAGGTCGGTTACTCGACTCAGCTTGTCAGCTATTCGGTTCTCCTTATAGGGTAGTCAACCTCCTGCCCATACGTGTCCACCTTGTGAAATCCCCATGCGACAGTACCCTTGTTGTCCTATATCCATCCCTATGTCTATCCCTATGATTGGATCCTTCTACATGTCTATTCTTCATCCTAGGCTTTTTGTGATATATGTCTGTGTATTTTCTGTTAGACTTGTGATATTCCCTATTGGGCTTGAAGTGCCTACGAGAGAAACCATCAAACTTATTGCAGCGAGACATTACACTTGTGGGGAACACATCTTTCAAACAATTTCCTGGCTTACCAATTGAAGTCCCACAAGTATGGTAATTTTTTTTTTCTTCGTGTTCTTGGTGTTCATGCAAAATTCAAGAAGAGTTGAAGAAGAAAACAATAAGAGAGGGATTGTGATCCATTTATCATAAGGTTGAAGAAGACGAGGTTGTTTATAAAGTTTTAAGGAGTATTATAAATGTTGTTTTCTCAATAATAAAGCATACAAGGGATTTTGATTTTCCATTCCATTGAGTTTTTATTGATCAAATGGTTTTTGATGTGGTTTGAACCTGTGACTTGAAATAGGAAGAGAGTGAGTCTTATCGCCATACTATTAACATGTTGGGTATAATGTGCATTTACAAACATTTCATTGAGTTTGCTTTTACATCAGGTGGGAATTTCAACTAATGAAGCGGGAGAAAAGGTTGGAACCTTTGCTTTGGCTTATGCTGCACATAAGGCTGCATCTCCTATCAGGTTTCCTCCAACAGTGGCTCTTACTCCAATTGTTGCTAGTTGGATTGGAAAGAAAGTCCAACAAGATAAGTAGTTTGCATTGTTAATGCATTCGAACCTGCAAATTTAGTGTTCCATAATAAGTAATTTAGCTTCTTTAGTACTGCTTAAATCATGCCAAATGCTTCAATACTTTTTGAGCATTTACGTTTAGCCCAATTAGGGATTTCCAACTATTGACGTTGCACGACCGGGCCATGTGATGCAGAAGACCTTTTACAATATATGATTTCTATTTAGCCACATTAGTATTTTTTTCCTAAAATTCATAAAATATAATCAAATTATATCAATATTCACCATATAATTTGAGTTAGTTTTATTTCACAATATGTTTTCAATTACTATTCATCACTGTACACGACTTCTATTTATTATATCAATATTCACAATATAATTTGAATTAGTTTTATTTTGCAATATGTTCAGTTACTGTAGATGATTTTTTCTTGATTAATTTTTCCCCATTCTCAACGTTACATGCATTTATAAAGTTTATACACACTTGTAACAAATTACAAATGTATGTATTATATTCACATGCATGTAAAAAATTTACACACTTATATTAACTTTTTCATTTTCCTTCTCCACCAGCTTTGGGACACGTTATTAAAACAATTCTAAATCGTGAAATTCACGTACTTTAACTGCACTTGTGAATTTTCTTCAGTTTGGACACTTTTACAAGAGATTTCCTTATTTTTCATTTGTTTTTTACTAAAACATTTCAAATTCTTTCATAGTTTTATTTAAGTTGTAATTCAAGTAGATCAGAGGACTCAGAGAAAACGTTTGTGATCATTTTAAGTTTGTTCGTTCACAAGGTCAGTGCCCGAACAACTCAAGGTGGTGATTTGAATTAGGGACGGATATGGGTCCGATTGAGAAATCTAAACCAAATGGGATTTGACCCATGGGAAAAATTGAACAGAACTATTTTTGTTGTTTTGGATACAATTTGTTTTACGGTATTTTAGTTTTTAAAAATATAAAACTATCGAAAAATAAATGCCAAATGGTGCTAACACTAACCGACTGAAACTGGGGTTTCAAAGAATGGATTATGCACTTACCTATCCCAAACTGACCATAACTGGTCGGTACATGTGGGGTACTGACAAGTTGAGTCAAATGGTCATCCATAGTTTGAATTAACTAGCAGTATCAGAAGTTAATCACTCTGAACTTATAGCTTTGATATTCCTCCTACTATTCGTAATATTAACTCTGTAGAAATTAATTATTAATATTATGGTGCTTTATTAAAAAAAATTATTCCTAAAAAATGCCTTGGGACATATCTAAACAAACTCACACATGTACATTGCCTCACCACCTAGTCGTCATCACTTGCCGCTTTTTACAATATACAAACTATTTTAATGAAGGTTATCTCCTCTCAATGCATGACCTAAAGCTACTACAAAGATAACCACCCTTCACTACAGCACGAACTGAATGACAATAAATTAAGGATTTGTTTAGATGTGCTTTTAATAAAGTGATTTGATTAAAAATGATTTTAAAATTACATTTAGGCCTTAAGCTGTCAAACGGGCCCTAGGTATCAAAACAGAATTGGATCTCCAACGTACCCAAATAAATCAATGCCATCAACTCGGAACAAGAAACAAGAAGGGGAGTTCTTATCCACACTCCATAATTAATTTACTTTCTCACATTGCCATCAAGCAGGAAACAGTAAATGACTTAAATACCTCATATTTAATTTATTGTTAATTTTTCTTAAGCTAACAATCATTTTTTTTAACTCATAACTTAAAATGAAACTATTTAACAAATAAACTAAAATATCTTTATTTTATAACTTTAATAAAATAGAACAAAGTAAGACCCAATCACTTCTCCAACAACCATCGACAATTATCTCACCGAAGCTTCAACAACTCATCGACAATTTCACCAAAACTCTAATAAGGTCACCGACACATGTTACATCCAAAGACATAAGTAACGTAACATGTTACATCTAAAGACAAAAATAATATAATATGTTATATTTAAAGATAAAGATAGATATAATACTTTACGTACAAAACAATAGAAATAAATGTAATATATTACATCCAAATATAAAGTTATAAAACGAATAAAAAATTCATACTAACATTTTTTCATTTTTTTATGATTTGTTATTGTTTGAAATGATCCCCAATTTTAAAAGATAATTTAAAGAAAAGTTAAAACAATAATTGAATGTGTAGATCTCTCTAAGAATCCATGCATATATGTGGAGCTTTACATATATAACTGTAAATTACATAGAGTAGATACAAATAAGTGTTAAAAAGATTAAAAAAAAATGATAAAATGAATACGTTTACAAGTCGGGAGCGATTATCCTAGGACCCAGATTGGTGATTGACCCCGTAGATATGTAAGGTGGTTCAAGCTATCTTCTGGACTAATCTATGCATCCAAATGGTTATCTCAAAAAATTATAAATTCACAAAAAGTACTCGGTTGGGAGCCGAGTCAAGATCAAATTTTCTAATATCGAACTTCCTCGAGCACAACTCGAGGCCTTGAATGGCGATTTGAGGCTTGGATTCTTCTACTAGAGCATTCAATTACGAGTGGGGCAAGTCCCAGAGAGTATTGTATTCTTGGTCACCGAACTTAGGCGATGGTGTTTTTTCTTGATAATCACAGCAATGTTGTGAATCGCCGTTCCCATCTTTGGAGGAGTGGCATAATCTTTGCTGTTTAGGTTAAGCAGCAAATTATATTGATCATATTAACTCAAAAAATTTAACATAACAAATCTAATCTACAGTAAATCGCCATTTCCATCTCTGCAGGAGTGGCATAATCTTTGTAATATAAGATTAACTGAGACATAATCCAATAATATACACACAACAAATGCGAAGGAAAAATTCGCATCTTAATTGAAGAGCAAAGCTCTCGATCAAAATTTTGATGAGCGAGAATATTTGTTATATTCGTGATGTGCCGACAAATTGAAAGTCACTATTTTTGTCAAAAACAGTGTACACGTAGAAGAAAAATCTATATGTCCCAAGGAAGTAATCATCCTAAACTCATCAGTTATATCCATTTACATTCAATATTTTGCATCAAAATTAACATTGATACCATTTAACAAATCTCCAATTTGAAAAGTAGGAGTAACAAATAAATTTGAAAACGCATCTAAATTCGAAATGAACTCACATTACAAACCTACAATGCATTCCCTTAATCCACCCACGAGCTTCCCAGAACCTCCATTAGAAGAAAAACCCACGGAAACATTCTCACACAAAACCCTAATCAACCTTCTCCTCATTCTCCACCCACCAGTGCTAAACCCGGCAAACGACGAAACCTTCACAATGAATCTAACAGTGCTAAGATCTCTATCCCCATTCACATCTCTAACAACCCAATTCCCAACATAAGATTTAAGTGCCGATACAGTCGCATTGACAACACTACAAGTCTTTGTCCCTTGGCTAAAGGGTTCTACACGAGTCCAAGAAATAAGCTTGGACTTGTAGAAAATGGAAACTTCGGTTTCGTAGTATGAAATAGAAAGCTTCTTATTTGGATTGTAAGCAGAAAACCCAATAGTCCAAATACCAGTTAGGGTTTGAGATGAGGTGGAGACATTGAAGTTGGACACAGAGAGCGAATCGAGTTCGAATTGAGGGAGACGTGGTCGGAGGATGACCCAGGTGATGAAGAGGATGGAGCCTAAGATGATAAAGAAGGCGAGTAAGGAAACATAAAGACGGCGGCGAAAAGAGGCACGGCGAGCAGCGGAAGGGTCCGTTTGAGGATAAGGGTAGGCGTAACTGGGTTTAAGGAAGGGATTGGGATAAGGGTGACGATTTGGGTTGTTATGAGGAGGTTGTGGTGGGGGATAGCCAGTTACCGGTACAGAAGGGTCTCTGGTGGCCATGGATGGTAGGTTTTGTGCGTCCTGTGAAGAGTTTTAGCTCGTGACGTCTTGGAATGGAAGTTTTCGAATGGGAAAGATTGTCTTTCAGTTTGTCTGCTTAATTATCAGTTGCGTGAGTGAACGAATTGCTTTCGAGATTGGGGAATTTCGGGGAGAGATACAGGATGGTGGTGGTTTATAGTCGATTTAACCCGTTATTTTATTTTATTTTACATCAAAATTATATTAAATTTTTACTTTTCTCCCGCTTATAATATTAAATATTATATTAAAATATATATTTATTTAGAAAATAAAATTTTTATTTTATTTTTTATACAATCAATTAAATAATTATATATTATTATTAATTAATTTATTATTATTATTATTAAAAAATTAAAAATATAATAAATAAAATATTATATTTATTATATGAATAAAAAATACAATTAAAAATACATACAAATAGATATTAATTTTATTGTATCTCATGTCTTATCTAAGAAAACATGTAAATAAATAAGAATAATATTATATTTTTAATTTTATGTCATATTTATATATTTTTAATTATTTTATATTATGTATTTAATTTTAATTTATAATATGTAATAAAAAATTTAACAATATATTTAAGATTTTAATAAATTATTGTTTTAGTTTATATTAAATCTTTAACTCTATATTATTTTTTAATCATTTTATATCGTATAATTAATTTTAATTTTTTAAGTATAATAAAAAAATTAATAATATTTTTAAATTTAAAAAAATGTCACACAATGTTCGCACCAATAAACACTATTTGATGCAATGAATAGTATCACACATCATATCAAATTTTATGTAATATTTAATATAAAATTAGAGTAATTTTACATCAAATTTAAAATTATAAAATTGAATCACAGACAATGGAAAAGAAGGAAAACAACATCAAAATTACTATTTAAGAGTAGCGGGAAGATAACAATTATAGATATGTAATTAATTTCTTTTTAAAGTTATTTATTATCGTAAAAAAATTGACCACATTTAAGAATAGTGTGATGGTTCGATAGGGGTTTACCACTTAAATATTATAATTTTTTATATTATTTTTTACTTTTTTTGTTCATGCAGTATTTTTGTGATATTTTCATTTAAAAAAAAGTATAAATTTAATTTAATTTCTTCAATTTAATATAAAAATTATAGTAAATTAGTAATGATTTGTTACTTAAATTATGATAAATCTCTAATTTAATGAGAAAATTATATCAAATTAGTACTTATTTTTGAATAGGAGTACCGTTAAGATATCATCTATAAAACAAATATTAACAATTAAATTATGATATTACAAACTTTTTGTTATTTTTTTAATATATATAAAACCAATTTTTGATCTTAAAGAAAATATTATTTTATTTTTAATATATTCATTTATGTTAATAAAAATAATTTAAAATTTTCAAAAATTTTAAGCTTAATATTAAACATATTGCAAAATCAATAAAAAGAAATGTGAAAATAATCCAACACTCTTAATATCATAAAATCAATTTTTTAAAACTAGTTTTCGTCCCATCAATTGATATTTTAATATAATTTTATTATTAAAAATTATTTAATTGTATATTATTTATCACTAAAATTTACTACAAAGTTATTAGTCGTTAATAAAAAGTATTTGTCATAATTAATAATTGACTAATGATAGGTTATAAAAATATGTATTTAAATTTATACTCATATTAATGATGGTGTAACATATAATTAAATAACTTTAAAAATAAAAATAAAATATTTTTTTAATAAAATTTTATCATACATGACATTATAATTGATATGGATGTAAATTTATATGATTCTAATTTTTTTTTAATAATTAAACTTTTATATCTCTCTTTGAAAAAGAAATAAATTTATTTAATTCTCTTTAATATATAAAAGTCTATTTTGAATTAATTATTGACATGCAATGGAAAGAAGAAGATGGACAAACAATTGTAAAGAGAGAATATTAGGATTATAATTTAGGAATTTAGGTTTTATGATCGAAAGAATTTAAATTTAGAGTGAAAAAAAGATAAATAAGAGATATTAAGAAAGCTTTATTATTAATATTAATAAGGATATTTTTAAGACTCTAATAAATATATTCAACCATTTTAATCATATAATAATTCAAATTAATGACACAAATATTATTATAATTTAAAATTAATTAATAATTTTTAAAAATATAAAAAAATCAAATAATGTAGAATCAAATATTCATAATTTAATTTGAAAAATTTAACTATCATATATAATTAATTAAATTTATGAGTTAAAATTATTATTCTTCAAATCCTAACCCTATAATCATGTTTTGTTTGATCTTATTTATATTTTAAAATTTAATGTATATTTATGCTATTAGTTTTAACATTTATTTCTGTATGTCTGAAATATTATAATAATAAATAAATATTAAAGCTATTAAATTTAGTTTAATAATCTTTATTTTTTTAATCAACAATAAATAATAATAATAATAATTATTATTATTATTGAAAATTTTATACGTAGGAGAAATTGCACGAATATCAATTGTTCTTACGATTCAAATAGGTAATCTTAACAATTGAGTAGTGAAAACGTCAACCCATTTAATATTTTTACAAGTTCTATATCAATTCGACCAAACAGGCTTCACAAACGTGAATTAAGCAAATAGCATAGTAGAAATACAAAACAATATACTTAAAACACACAACTAAAATAATCAATAGGTACAAAAATAACAATCTGTAGTAAACACACTAGTAATGGTGTGTCTCACAGGCTCCTATCCAAGTTAGCAACAAGCCTACATGGCAAACAACATATAGCATGTAAAACAGGTATATATACTAAAAAGTTAAAATAATTTTCAATCATTTAAAAATCTTATAGGTGGAAACATATTCGGTAAATAATAATTGTATTCACATAGCATATGATCATACAAAACATAGCAAACCAAATAAAGAGTCCAATAATTAATACACAATCAAAGTAAGGAGATACAAATTTTTTAGAGACTCACATCAAACTCACATGTTAAAAAAATAAAAGTAATATAAATTAATTAGATAGCAGGCAAATTAATTTAAAATATACATTAAGATATAGGCATGCTACAAAAGTAAAGAAAACAAGTAACCACTTAAATCAAATAAAATTTCTAATAAGAGTCTAGATTTATAATGTTTACACATACATAATAAAAACTCAAATTATACTGACAGAATAATCTAATCATGTATAACAACAATAAATGAGTCCAAAGACCCGATACACAATCAAGTTAAGAAGATAATGACTTCTTAAGGACTCAATCCAAACACATAACATTAAGCAATAAATACATTAATCATAGACAACTAGAAATATTATGCATTAGTCAGAAAGCAAGCAATAAATAATAAAGTTTTTTAGTAAGAGTTTAAACTTCAATATGTAAAGACATATACAATTTAAACTTTGATTGTACTAGCTAAACATTAGAGTAGAGCATACATAACAAATGATGTAATAAGGCAAACATAACATCTTCGGATTGCTCATGGCAACCACTCGACAATAAACAATCCACTAAGCAACAAAACAATTACAATCTTGACAGAAATAAAACTGTCATTACCTCTATTAGTCGGGACGACTATCCAAATTACCTATTAGTGCTTTTGTTTGCTACCTCCGTAACAATCTAGTTTAACATATGAACCCGACTCTCCTCCAAAGCCAACACCACCCAAGTGGTGTGATCATAAATTGTAGCTCAATAATATGAAATGTGAACAATCACCAAAACCACCCTCAAACACAAATATCCAATCATCTTTATGGGATATACAATCAAGCCACGAACCACCAAATGTATACGTGAGATACATAATTAATCCATGTATTGACACATAAAAATATATTATAACTCAACCAGTTCAGCTCAATCCACTCAGACAAAGTTTTCTCTAGTATAACAAGTTGCATGGAGGCAACAACTAGTCAACACATGACACACTACCATATAAGCTCTATAAATAAGATAAAATTGCACGAGGGTAACTATTAGTCGACACACGGTTCTCAATCATATAGGCTCATCACAAAAAACCAATTCGTAAACATTGTATTAAGTACTCATAATTCAAAAACATAACTTCTCTCACTCAATTATAAATCACTAATACCAAACAAAACTCAAGATAATAGTGATTCAGATACAGAAAAATGATATGTCAATTTAATATAGCTTTTGTATAATTTTTCTAGATAAGAAACAAGAAAAAAGGAGAATATTTATAGAAGTTACCCAATAGTCGGACCACCTCGTTATGGTCCTCGCTGACCACCTCACTATGGCCTTATCGAGGGGTGTGACGAGGCCATTGTCGATGGGTGTGACTAGGGGCTAAAAAAACACATTTTTTTTATCCAAAAATTATCAAGTAATTTTCATAAGTAGCTACACCCAATTCAAACCAAAAACATGAGTGACACTCTTCAAGAATTAAGAGGTCTGGAACGACTAGGTGCTAGAGTGGTATGAGCTCTTTAGTGGAACTGTGTACGAGGTAGGAATTTACCTCTCTTGAGCTACCATCTTCATCATTGTTCGACATATTCACTTTCCTCTCAAAGTTTTTGTGTTTAGCTCAATTTTGTTCCTTAAGTATTTGGTAAGCTAACAAATCTTATAGATGATGGCTATTCAATTGGATTTGATGCACTGCCTATTGGAAAAAGTTCCAAATATTTTTGCACTACATTCGGTATGACTGGCCCATGAGGCAACGATGGAGGTAAGAGGTCAACGTTGAAGTGACTTCTTGATTTAGTTTGAGGTGTAGGTTTATCAGGGTCAGTTTGGGAGTTGTCTTCCTTATTAGAATGTCCCAAACTTGGACATTGGTTGTCTAACGAGTCTTACAGCTACAAACTATTAGATAAGGTTTAAAATATCGATATCGCTCAAATTATTGAGACTTTAATTTTATGGATATCAAAGATATTATCATTATTAATGAAAAAATTGGGAAAAATCATGAAAATTTTAATAAACTTTCAAAAATATCAAAACAATAGATTAGTTATTTTTAAACTAATTGTCTTATTTAATACATATAAATATAAATACATGTTATATTTATTTTGTCCAATAGATTAAAAAGTTATAAAATAAGTAATTAAGACACTTACAATAATCATTCAAATTAGTAAATTTTTATAATTAATAAAATTAAATAAAGATATTTAATGATAAATTATTTAAAAATAAATAAAAAAGCTAATCATAAATGATATTTTACCTACGATATCTATATTATTAATTGATATTATATTGATATTTTATCAACATTATCATTGACAATGTGTATTGATATTAAAGTTTTAAAATACGAATATTGTTAAGACATTGTTGATAATATCAAAGATATTTTCATCCTTACAATTTTAGGGACAACCTAACATGTTTGCTAATATGAGCTTGAAATATAGGCTAAGGGATGAGAAATCATCAAATCAAACTGATGTTTTAACTAATAACATGAAATCCTCTTAATTTTGGACAGATTTCTTAAAATTTTAATGCTACGAGGTTCCATTATTCTTCTACAATAAGAAAAGCTTGGAAGCCCCAGATGGGTACCAAAATATTTGAAAGAATCCTAGTGAAATGGTCACGATATATATATATATTTAAAGTCCCCTCCTTGGATCTATTATTCATCTATATATATTAAAGAAATGATACATGCATATGAAACTTTTGGTACGAATAGTGGTACAATTGATCGACTAGTATGTTGGGAACATGGTTCCTATAATGTTCAATCCGTGTAGGTCATCTATTGAGGTAAGAGCTAGATTGGGCTAGAATATGGGCTACGTTTTTATCAAGCTGATGAGGGCTCTAACTTGTATTATGCCCTTCTTGGGCTGATATGGGTTATGCTCTTCAAGCTAATGTGAACATTGATCAATGGCTCTTCTCTTAGGTTGATATGGGCTCTAATCTATAGGTTGTATTTCTAGGCTGATGTGGACTCTAATTCAAGAACAATACTTCTCAAAATAGAGCCATGAGCCTAAAATGGCTAGTTGGCTTTCAGTTAATGGGTCCCTATGGGCAAAGGTGAATCCTACCATTAGTCATAGGGCACTCAATTCCTTTGTACGAAACATATACATTTAGTTTTGTATTAATGATATGTTGAGTGATTTTATGAATATTTTTAGATGAGATTTAATTAAAATGAATTAGATACTCATACATAGTTTCTATCTTCTTTCATGTGTATATAAGTTCCCATAACCTAGATTATTTCACTTATACAAGTTAGTGGTTATACCACATCACATTGTGGTGAAGCTTCGTATAAAAGCTAGATATACTCAGATCACAGTTGTTGTGCAGATAACAATAAATGAAACTTAAGTATAATTAGAACTTGTGTCCCAATTAGTACAAGTCTTTGCGATTATATTTCTTTCAAGTTCTATATTATCGATTTACTTTTAGTGAATTGTTTTTTACCCGTGGTTACCCTAGCAACCTAATGATGTTACCATAAGAATTGATTCCTACGTGAGTTAACCATGATATATTGTTATGTTATGTGTGATTGTATTTGTTGTTAATACAATCAAATTGATTACTAAATATGTTCACAAAGAAGGTACTGATTATGATTGAAAATTGTTTTTTATTGTTTTGTTGGATACTATTTGTTGCTATTTTAAGTTGTATACTACTTTTCATTATCTACTAGATTGTTGTTATTGTTTCCATTGTAAGTGACAGTATCGTGTCATTAAGGTGTTTATGTCACATTTTTCTTTATTGTATATCGAGTGTAGACTTTGATATATTATTTTATTCAATCATATTTAAAGTTGTCTTTAATGTGTTTATGATTATTATAGACACCATGTTTCATTATTTTCATTTTTTTGTCCCATTTTGGTTCATTTCAAACAAATGAAATATCAAACATGTTACACTTATTACAATCCTAAACCATTAAAAATTAAGTGTAAAAATATTAAATGATTTCATAAAACTAATAGGTTAATGGAACATCTCATTCATATTTATACCGTTGTGATGTACAAAGAAAAATAAAAAGAAGATAAAATTTAACAAATAGGAATGAAATTAAAGATAGCTTCTATATAAAAAAAGAACTAAAATAATATGGCTTAAATATATATAAAAAAATATGTTATATAAAAGAGGTTAAAAATGAAATTCAATATATAAATAATGATATTTAGATTAAGACTATCAAATGGATTAAATAGATTATGTTCGAATTTAACCAAACACCATAAACATGGTTCAATTATTAATTGGATCAATTATTGAAACTCATACATAACTTATTTATTGTCAGGTCATCTTAACACGATCCATTTATACTGTTTGATAAATGAGTTAGGTTATTAAGTCGGGACAACTCAACCCAAATGTTAATATGTAAAGATTTTATATAATCCATTAATGGTCAAAAATCATTTATTTTGAATCTTATTTTTTATAAATTATATTATATTATAATATATAAATATGATGAAATTATAACATGTAAGTACATAAGACATTACATATTATGTAGTATATACTCAATTAAAAAAAATTAAAATAATAAATTGTTTTATTAAATGAATTATAGGTTATTTTTGGTCAATTCATCTCTATCTTTTAATTAAATGAGTTTAAATAAATTAATATTTTTTTATCAAAAATTTAATAATAATTAATCTAAATCTCTCTAAAAACCTTAAATTTGTGTATTATTAAAAAATTAATTGTTTTAATTTAGAATACTTTATATATGACAAATATTAATATATATATGTTTTTCATCAAAATTATTTATATGAGAAATGTCAATTTACACATATTTTATATATGAGAAATGTGGTAGAATTATCTTTTAAGTAACGTGGGTAAAAAATGGATGCATCTATGTCAACTAGTTTAGCCGACATATTAAAAAAAAAAAAAACTAGTCATATTAAGCCTACTGCTCCGCCACTGCCCGAAAACTCATACCTTGCTATCAGTATCGTTTGCTTACAAAAGTGAACAGGTTTTGTAATCTTTTTTACTCTCTATCTCTTTCTTGTTCTCTCTAGTCGTTGTTTTTGAATCTCAAATCTCAACCTCGGTGATTGTTTTACGCACCAGAAGCTTGTAGCTTTGAATTTATTATAACCAAAATTTCTTATTTTTTATCTACTCAGCAATGGACGATGCCACTGATATAGTTACTCCCCGAGAGATCAAAAGCTGGGCCGATGAGGCCGAAGAAGAAGAAGCTCTGGAGGAGGTGAAAGCAGTTTCATCATCAACATCGGAGCTTAATATTGAGGATTTAAAGATCGAAGAGAACGAGCAGATAAACAAGTTCCTCGACGACCCCGACGATTCCAGTATCCAAGCGGTATGTGGTTGAAATCGAAATCAGTTATTTCTTTTAATTTTTTTGGGTGTTAGGGTTTGTGTTTTTGATTTGTCATCAACATTTTGACTGATGGTTTCTGAATTGGTGGTTAGGTTACGAGTGGTGATACGCTTTACAGTTCAGCAGCTACGTTTGAAGATTTAAATTTGTCCCCTGAGTTGATTAAAGGTCTATACGTTGAAATGAAATTTCAAAAGCCCAGTAAGATTCAGGCAATCAGCTTGCCAATGATTTTGACGCCACCTTACAAGGATTTGATAGCTCAGGCTCACAATGGTTCTGGGAAGACCACTTGTTTCGTGCTTGGGATGCTGAGCCGTGTTGATCCCAATCTCAATGCTCCTCAGGCGCTTTGCATATGCCCCACTAGGGAATTGGCAATCCAGGTTTCTTTTGGGTCAACCTCTAGCCTAAATTTATTTGTTCACCCTTGTTTTTGTTATTATATAGATCCTTATCTGGGACTTTAACTAAGGATGAAAAGTAGTTACAAGTATTTGTTGCTCAAACTGATGAATTTGAGTCAATATGGCAGAATTTAGAAGTCCTTAGGAAGATGGGAAAGTACACAGGAATAGCTTCGGAGTGTGCTGTACCAATGCACAGCACTAATTATATGTCCATTCACAAACGTCCTCCTGTTATGGCGCAAGTAGTGATTGGTACCCCTGGTACAATTAAGAAGTGGATGTCAGCAAAGAAGTTGGTTGTCAGTCATCTTAAGGTTCTTGTTTTTGATGAAGCTGATCAAATGTTGGCCGAGGTAATGCTATTTATATTTATGTGTACTTTTATCATTTGATGCATAAGGTAGAATTTTGACAGGCAGCTCTGTCGGTCATAATTACTTCACCTATATAGCATGACGGAGACAAATTTTTGATCATGGATTGGTTGTCATTTCTGTGGTTCAGCTGTTAAATAAATCTGCTAAACCCTCATGATGGTACCTTTGAGTCCAATGTTATGTTGGATTTAGTCTTTCATTATTAATTCTTTTGAACATTTTCATTGAAACCATATTTGTTACGTGCTTTATTTCCTTCTCAGTTTCTTTCAATGTTTCGGTCATATTATGGTTGGGAATAGATAACTACCATTGTCATTTGAAATGTTAACTTGTGCATGGAAAGGGATAAAATGAATTAGATATGGAAAACAGTTCGTAGTGATTTCTCTTTGTGAAATATAAATTATAAATGATAATTGTGGCTCACTTACATGGTGCAGGATGGCTTTAGAGATGATTCTTTAAGGATAAAGAAGGATATTGACAGAAACAGTCCCCACTGTCAGGTTTATCAAACTTTTATTTGGCTTTATTTTAATTTATAGGCCAAGCCTGCTTTTCATATTTATACAAGTTCTTTTTTCTATGTTTGATTGCAATGTACCGTAAAGTTTTCAATGAACTATGAGTTCTCAGATGGGAGGTAAATGATATTTATGCCTTGCCTCAATGCCTCTTTCTTGAAGAAGATAAGTCTCATCATTTGAGTTGATAGTAACGGAAGAAATGTTAACCTCTCCTCCATCTGGAGGGTAAAACTCAAACAAATCTTTAACATTGAAAGTAGTAGAAATGTAGAGGTCAGATGGGAGGTCCAAAATATAAGCATTAGGACCAACCTTCTTTGAAACTCTAAAAGGTCCAATCTTCCTATCTTGCAACTTTGAGTATGCACCCACAGGTGTTCTCCCCTTGCATAATTGAATCATGACCAATTCCCTTCAAATTCTTCACCCTTTTGTTCTTATCAGCAGTTGTTTTGTAGGTAAGGTTGGAATTTTCTAAATGAAGCTTCACTTCCTCAAGCAACTTTACGATAGTCTAAGTCGTTTTACTTGCTAAGTGATTCTTAAATCTGTCCAAAGCAGTAATTTCAGTAGTAAAACAAGGCATTTTCATACAGACAATGTGAAAAGTGCTTTACTAGTAGATCTAGTCACCAAACTATTAAAAGCATATTCTGTCTAGGGAATGCTAAATCCCAATGCTAGGGTTTTTTTACCAGAAATACACCGTAGCATGTTTCCTATTAGACACCTCAGTTTGGCCATCAGTTTAGAGATGGCAAGTAGAACTGAATTTCAATGATGTACCAAACCTCTTCTACAACTCCCGAGAAAAGTGGCTGATGAATTTAACATCTCTTTCAATCACCATAGACTTGGGAATTCCATGAAAGCTTAATAGCTGCTTTGAAAAACAACTATGCAATATGACTTGCATTAAATGTTTTCTTGCAAGTAATAAAATGGGCCATTTTTAGAAAATCTATCAATGACAACTATAATGGAATCCATATGTCTAGATGTTTTAGGTAAACCCAGAACAAAATCCATACCAATATCTTCCCAGATGTTAGCTAGAATAGGTAAAAGAGAGTATAACCCTGTATTTTGAGAAGTGCCTTTAGCCACTTGATAAATCACACACCTTTATACAAATTTGGTAGTGGATCTCTCCTTAAGTGAGGCCAAAAATACTTGCTATCTAAAAGGGCATAAGTCTTATCCCTCCCAGTATGGGCTGTGTGGCCATTGTCATGATGTTCTTGAATCAGATACTCTCTTAGGTAAGTGTTGGGCACGCACAACTTAACACCTTTAAATAAAAATCCATTTTCAATATGGCAATCATCTTTGAATAATTTAGCATTGGAAGCTTGCCATATATCTTTGAAATCCTCGTCAAATTCATGCGTTTGAGTTCTTCAGTACTCTGAAGTTCAGATTAAAGAATTGTCAGCAAGTGTACCCTTTTACTCAAGGCATCAACAACCACATTATGTTTTCCCACTTTGTGTTTGAACACAAAGTTAAACTTTTGGAAAAACTTGACCTGCCATGTATGCATTATGCTAAAACTCGATGACTTTGCCTTCTTGCATCAACACTGCTCTAATTCCAATACTAGAAGCATTGGCTTCGATTTCAAATACTAAGTTGAAGTTAGGTATAGCAAGAACTAGTGCACTAATAAGCTTGTCTTTGATGAGCGAAAAATTGGCTTGTTGCTCAAGGCTCTGTTGAAACTTTCCTTTCTTTAAACAATCTGTCATATGGGATACTAATGAACTAAAGTGTCTCACAAACCGTCCACAAAAGGTGGAAAATCCATGGAAATTTCTTCTTGAACACTAGTTGGGGTTGGTCAATCTTTGACAACTTGTGCTTTTTTAGGATCCACTAAAACTCCCAATAAACTAATGAAAAAAACCTAAAATAGTTAAACTTTCTATCAAGATCTCACACTCCAAGTTGAGAAACAATTGGTTCTCTCTTGAGACATTTAGAACCGATCTCAAATGCGTAAGATGTTCCTCCAAGTGTTTATTGTGAATCAAAATGTCATCGAAATATACCATAATGAATTTCCTAGTAAAAGGCTTCAAGACTAGATTCATTAGTCGTATAAAAGTATTGGGTGCATTACATATGCCAAAAAGCATCATCTGCGACATGTAACTCTTGAGTCTTGAAGGCAGTCTTCCATTCATCATCTGACTTGATCCTTGTTTGGTGGTAACCACTTCTCAAGTCTAATTTAGAGAAAATTGAGGAAGCACTATGGTTTTCCAACATGTCCTTAAGTCTTGGGATAGGAAATCTGTTCTTGATGGTAATTTTATTTATAACTCTATTAGCAACACACATTCTGCATGATCAATTCGTTTTAGGGACCAACAATGCATGTACAACACAAGGACTGAGACTTTCCTTGAGTTAACTTCTTTATATGAATTCTTCACAAGTCTTATGCTCATTAGGAGACATTTTTGTGATGAGGAAGATTAGGTAGTCGAGCTTCAGGAATAAGGTCTATCTGATGTTGAATGTTTCCAAGGAGAAAAAGGTGACTTAGGAGTTCTTTGGGTATTAAATCTTGGAATTCCTTGAGAAGTCCTATTTCAACAGGGAAGTTCTCGACCCTCTTAGTAATTTTTTTAACAATTATAGCCGGTACTGAATTCTTTAATTTTTAACTCTATACGTATGTGGACTAGTAACATTTAACAACACTAGTTGTCATGGACAAGCTATTGATGTTTGATCCACCTTGTCTGCTAAAGGCACCAATACTATTTTCTTATTCTTCCACACAAAAGAGTAAATATTCTCTCCTTCCCTTGGTGAACTATATCTCTATCAAATTGTCACGATCTCCCCGATACAACATGACATACATCCATTTCAATAACATCACACATCTCTTCATTTTGATAGTATTTGTGAATTGATAAAGGAACTTTACAAACTTTGGTCACTCTCACTTTAGCCTCTTTTTTTGATCCATCCTACTTTATAGGGATTAGGATGCTTCACAGTGTCGATTCATTGCTTTCACAAGCCTCAAAGACACTATATTCTCACTATTACCACTGTCTGCAATCATATTGTACTTTCTTTTGAATAGTGCATCTGGTATGAAAAATGATATGCCTTTGAGTTGGTTTTGGCTCTCTCGGAGTCAAAAGTATTCTTTGAAGACTATTTTGAAATCTTTCCCCAACATCTCCCTTGGTAACATCAACCTCATTAAAATCTCCATCAACCTTCTCATATTCTTCTTGTTATTCCTCTAATCCTTCCACTAAATGGATTGTTTTATTCAAAGGATATTTACTATACTTATGTCCATTTTTTGCATAAGGATTGGGTTTAGGAGCAATCATGGGCTATTATCCCAAATTCTTAGTAAGTGGGTTAAGCTTTGGCTGAGTTTTTGAGTTAGACGAGTTAGGAGTAATAGGATTGTTTGAAGTAAGCAAGAGTTTATCTAAATTAAATTTGATTTGGGCTTTCTTAAATGAAGGATACATGAAACATATATTCATTTGGGAATCATACCCGTAAGGTAAAGTTATAGCTTCTGGAAAACTCATCACATGCCTTATATCCACTTGGCTTCTAAGTGGCTCCCTTAGACCCATAACATCGGAGGATTTCTTGCGACTCATTTTCAAGCTCAAAGTTCTTGAAACTCGTCAACATATTTAGTTGTTGTTCTATTTCCCTGTTGGCAATGGTGATATTATTTGAACAAATTTGGGTGTTAAAGAGGTTGAAACTGGTGGTAGGTTGGGCTCTTGTGGTCGTTTGGGTGTTGTAGGGCTTGAAACTGGTTGTGGGTGGACTCTGTTGGGTATCGCTCAGGAGTGACGAGCTGGGTGGTTGAAAATTGGTTTGTAGAGGTGGTGGTGGTGGTGGCGGTAGTACTTGCACTTCAGCCTGGAACTCCACATGAAATTAAGTCCAGGCTTCTCTAACTTCCTGGGCAAAAGATTTGAATCGAGAGTCATGCCTCTGTTTTTGCTCTCGCAGCAACTCCTGAAAGGTGGTGGTTATGGAATTCTCATTTGTTTCTTGTTAGTTACTGATACCACCTTGAACCATATTTGAGAAAGATGATACAAATGTAGGGAATATCTACGCTCTGATACCACCTTGGCATGGAAGCCTCACTCAAAACCATAAAATAGGAGGAGAAGACATAGAGATGGAATGAATTTTATGATTCAATTCCGAAGTTCATTCGAAGAGCAAGAAATCAAAAGAAATAACAAGCATCAAAATCTATTTTCTAACTCTGACCCTTCCACTACTTGTACTCTATAACTGATAACTGACACCATATTCTTGGCTAGTTAAATTACCAAAAAGGACATAAGTAGTAAATAGCAAACAAGGACAATAAGGTAAATAAATGAAACTAAAAGTAATAGAGGTAAATGATAATTATGCCCCCTGCATCAGTACTTGAGATGTAGGACTAAAAACAATTGATGGTAGTTTGGGAATTTAATATAGGAAATGGTAGAAAGTAAGAGAAGATGAGAAGACTACTTGCATTGCACCTAGGCATCATATCTAGATTTTGTTCTGCATCACACAGAATGCAAGAAATTATTGTTTCTTAACTTCTGAAACTTTCTTTTTATTTCATAGAGATATTCTAGAATATGAACATAAAAGGTGCATGAAATAAAAGATACATGGACCATCATAATTAACCTAGATACCTTAAATGTAGATAATTTCTTTATTCATGTGCTTGAATAAATTCAAGAACTTAGAAAATTAAATAAAGACTAAAATGCTAAGTTAAATAAAAATTAAAAATGCATTGTTGGAATTAGGTCGAGCCCTCGAAGTGTTACCTCATTACGCTCGCATTCTTCCTAGATGAGCGCCTAGGTTGTGCATCTAGTTCCTAAGTAGAAGACTTCTAGCCATTCAATTGCTGAACTCTTTTTTAGGTTGGTGAGAGACCTCATATTTATCAGCACCTCAATCTTGTCCAAATTGGCTTCAATACCCCAAGCTAAAACTAGTTGATCCAAAAACAGTCTAGTTGTAGCGTCGAACGCGCATTTCTTTGGTTTCAACCTCATACCTTATTATTTCAAATATCTCATCCAAATCTTTCACATGGTCTCTTGCTCCATTTTTACCATCATATCAGTCAGAGAAGCCTTCATATTCCTCTCTAGTTGGTCGTTAAACATTTTGTTAACCAACCTTTAGTAAGTTGCTTGCTACTGATTTTTTAGCCCAAAAGGCATCCTCATACAACAAAAACTTTGAAGATATAAATAATTTATATCTTACACTCTAGTTGTACCTCTTCTTTGATCCAAGTTGCAAACAAACATTGGAATACAATGGACTATTTAGGATCATGTCAATATTTATTCGTGGAAACATTCTACATGTTGAAGGGTAGGGTGTTGTGGAACTGTGGGATAGTAGGAATTCTTCTAGGAGAGGATTAGGAGAATTTTTTACGATACTGAGAATGATAACAAAATTTGTGGGATTTTTTTTTTTTGGCCTCTTATTTGCTAAAGTATCTGAGAGATTGTTTTCAGTTTCTTATAAGTTTTAGTTGGGAGCTTGTATAGAGTGTTGGAACTTTATAATGAATATGACATACATCTAGTATTTATTATAGCTTGGTGCTCCTTTTGTCCTTTTGTAAGTGCTCATTTTGTACTTTTGTAATTATTGCATTATTAATATAATATATAATACAATGTTTCATATTAGAAAAAAACTGAAAGTCCGTATCCTAATCTCTCTGGGTTTTAACTAGTGATACTAGCGAAATTCCAACATTTGAGCTGCCACCCGAGCTTCCAACAGCCAAATTCAATAAGATATCACTTGCATTCTTGTTTTTTGGTTCTGCGAGAACAAAGGTATCGTGGTTGATTTCTAACGGGGATTTGTTCAAGACTCATGGGGACCATGCGCCACTAAAATCATCAAATTTCTTATTCACTTCATGATGTGTCATGTACTTCCCCCTCCCCCTCCCCCTTTTTGTTTTTCTTTTCTCTTCTCTTCTCTCTCAGATAGTTTTCATTTTGAACTTTCCTTTTAGTCTCAATGCCACGTAAAGCTTCAGTTTCAATAGCAGATCCATCCTCCAAGAAGCATATCAGTGGAATTTCTTCCTTTCCAGATATTGGAACTTCGTTTTCCACTTTAGTTTTTGGTATTTCCAGCAACATCATTAGTTTCATCACTGTCACGAGCACATCAATCACCAAAAATGCTGCTTTATTGGAAGTTTTGTTAGATATAGTTTTCTTTCTTCATTGTTTTGGTTCATACTTCTCTAGCATCTACTACTAGTCTACTAGATACTATAATACTCTGCAGCTCAATTTGTATGAGATCCATGTCTTGCAAGTATAATACTCTGGTACCTGGTCGTGTATTCATGTCCAGAACTGAAGTCTGATACCAAAAATGGTGCAGGACAGAGGGTGGTTTGGGAATTTAGGATATAAAATGGTAGAAAATAAGAGAAGAAAGGACTACTCCCCCAAAAGGCACTTGCCCAACTATTGCAATCTCTTTTAGCCGAAGGCTATATCCTTTCATTTTGAAAATGTTCCAACAATCCCTACCATTTTCAAAAATGAAATATAATTTTAAAAATAGTTTTGAAATTTTTTATCTAGTGAAAACACATTAAAGTTAGTGGCATAGTAGGCAAGCCTTTATACAAGTGATCTTATTTGATTAACCGGATATGTTTCACAAAAACATCTCTAAAAACCACAGGTATCACAACTATGGTTTTGCATCACACAAAACATGAGAAATTATATTTCTAAATTTTGAACCTTCCCTTATCATTTTTTCATTCATTCAAATATAGAGATTTAGTACATGGACATAAAAGGTGTACGAATTATAAAATACATGATCCATCATAATTAAATTAGACACCTTAATTTTCAATTCATGAGCTTGAATAAAATCCTGAACTAGAAGATTAAATGAAAACTAAAATGCATAACTAAATGAAAGCTGAAAAAAATGAGGTGGCTGAATTTCGACACTTGGGTTCACTAAATGCTCTGCAGCCTCTGCTTGCTAAAAAGTAATTTGAAAAATGTCTAAATGATTTGATTTTTCATTAGGAGAAAAGGTGTGATTCATATGCTTAGATGCTCTAGGTATACTACATAAATAATTAGATGATTGTTTAGATAATTATTTAGACAATTGGTTATTGTGATTTTGTACAGATGCTGTTTGATTTTCCCCCTTGCAGTAATAGTTTGCTGGTGGACGCATTTTTCTTCCACTAAAATTTCTTTCCAGGTGCTTCTATTTTCTGCTACATTTAATGAGGCTGTCAAGAACTTTGTGGAGAAAGTTGTTAAAGGAGATCACAACCAACTTTTTGTGAAGAAAGAAGAACTAGCCTTGGATTCAGTAAAACAATACAAGGTCAAGTGTCCTGACGAACTTACCAAGATTAAAGTGATTATAGACAGAATATTTTTATTAGGAGAGAAGCTTGGGCAAACAATTATATTTGTGCGAACAAGAGCTAGTGCAAGCATGCTGGATACAGAACTTAGAAAGGATGGTTATTCAGTTACTACCATCATGGGTGCCAAAACTTCAGAAGAAAGAGACAAGATTGTCAAAGAATTTAAAGATGGTTTGACTAAGGTGCTGATATCAACCGATGTTCTTGCCCGGGGTTTTGATCAGCAGCAGGTGCATACCCCACACTCCTTATTTCATCTTGTATACTTTGTGTGTGTGTATGCAAAGTTTTGTTCTAGTGGTGACTTTCCCATCTCAGTCGACACTTATAAGCTGTTGTTTTCAAATTCTTCTTGACTTCTTTCTTCGAATGGAAATAATACCGCTCAGTATTTATTCAAAGAAATTGTGAATTCTCATTTGAGCTGTAAATCTTATTCGGAAATTACCTCCAACAACACCCCAAAAACTCCTAACAATAAAACTTGCGCCCTCCCCTTGAATTGAGAGGGGAATGGGGTGCTATTTTTGTTGAGTTTTAGGGTGTTAAATTTGTTATTTTCCCAATCTTATTTTTTATGACCTTTTCTGTCCTCAATTTACCTTTTTGCTACCGAGCAGCCATATTGTCTTGCTTTGTTTTGTTTCCAATAAAAAAAAGGTGTTCAACATGGGCTTATTTAAAAAAAAATGACTAGAGAGACAACCAAGGGGTTTTAGAGATGTTACTTTTGGAATTTTAAAGCTGGTTGTAGTAACACACTACAAACTACCTCGTCTCTGACAGATGCTGTGGTGCACAGCCGCATATGTATGTCTACTTGTTTTTGAGTGTGGTTCTGAGGGCCCGATAATGCATAATCAATGGAATAATTTTCTTGATACATGCATACATGAGTATGTATGTATAAGACCATGAGTATTAGTATGAATGATGACGTGTGTTTGTTTTGTAGATCAATTTGGTTGTTAATTATGACTTACCTGTGAAACATGAGACTCAAGAACCTGATTACGAAGTATATTTGCATAGAGTTGGAAGGGCAGGTCGATTTGGCAGAAAGGGTAACCTTCCGACCATGGATTTTTTGTTATTTTTTCCTGCTGAAATCAAATTAGTTATATGATAGAGTTGAGTTGTTAACCATGGCTGATGGATCTATGATATCCCGCAGGAGCTGTGTTCAATCTAATATGTAGTGACAGGGATGAAAGAATTATGGCAAAAATTGAGGAGTATTTTGGCACCCAAGTATTCCAGGTATCTGAAACTTCCATCTTTTTTTAACTTAAGCTCTGTATTAAGAAATGTCTTTTTTTCCATTTATTTAAACTAGTCAAAGATACGTGCTCTGCACGAAAACTTTTATATTTGAGATTATATGATAAATAACTAAAGAATAGAAATTAACCAGAAGTTTTTGAGAGCCATTATTGTAAAAACTCTTTAACCAAAAACATACGTGCATATCGAAAATGGATATAATAAGCATAAGCTCCTTCATTTTTGAAAGTATTTTAATTTGTTCCTACATTTTTTTTCCCTGATAGGTTGTAGATTAAAACATAAATATGATATATCTATAGGTGTAAATTCTTAGGTTAAATTTTTTCCATAATTTCAAATAAAATATAAAACAAAAAATATGTGATTATATCTTTTGTCTAATAATATTTAGGTGTGATTTAGACTTTTATATATAGTATCATATCATCCCTAAGATTTGCACAAATAACATACAAGTCCCAAAAGTTTCTTTTTTATCACACATGAACATGAGCTGAAGTATTACTTAGTCTCAAAAAGGTCCTAATCCGGTGAATTGGTAATTATAATATAAATTTGTGGTCATTAAATTTTAGGGATTTTCATGCATTCGAATGAGGTAGGGTGTTGAAGGCAAAGTTCGTTCTTAATTGGTTCTGATTTATTTGTGTTTGTCTGAATTTTTTTCCAGATATGGAAGCATGAGGACTTGTTTATAATTCGAAGAATGTTTTCTTTTTAAAAAATAAATGTTTTCTAAATTTGTTTTGTTTAAATGCTTTTTATTATCTTTTTTATTTTAATAAATTAATTTTTTCATCATTTTTGATTCATTAAAAAAAACAATTTTACATATATTTTTCCTGCTCTGATCAGCTTTGTGGTCATTTTCGAAATTTGACTTGTGATATTTTTCTTCAAATCCATCTGCAATTTAGAGATACCTCAAGGGTGTTATTCATATTTTCCCTTATTTGTGCACTTGATGATATTCAAGATCATTATGATTGCAGGTTGAGAACAATGATAAAGCCTTTGAAGATGCTCTAAAATCAGCTGGTCTACTGTAAATGTAGAATCTCTCCTCTCTATGGAATAATCTACTTATTTGATGTACTTGAGAGGAAAAACTAGAATCTAGTTCTGCATCGCATACAAATGGACCGAATCTTAAAATGCAATTTTATCTTTATATTACATTTGAAGTGTGGTTTTACGGTAGGGAGAATAAATTTTAAATTTTATTATCCCATTTAATAAAGAAATATTTATTTAATTTCCATGTAGTAAATTATTCTCCACCTCGTATTAATTGTATTATATTATTTTCTTATCGGGAGTTGATGGAAATTTTTGATTTGAGGTGCCAAGATCACATATAATATAATATAATGTGTGGTATTAACCGATAAAAATCTATAAAAACCCATTATCCAAGCATTTTCTTGTTTTTTTCAGCTATTTTTCAAATGTACGAATGATTTTTTCTGCGGTACGGAATCATATGTTAAAAAATATAAAAAAGGGACTCTCCGATAACTTTGTAGTAATGGTTGGTATATATATATTTTGGAAGGTGACTTGTAAAGGGCTTATATTCATTCTCTAATTATTTTAAAAGTTACTTATTTTTCTTAACAATTATTGTTATTAGTATGAAAAAATAAAAAAAAGCTTATATATATTCTATACTTATTTTAAAAATTACTTGGGTTCTATACTTATTTTTCGTAACAATTAATTTTATTGTTATGAAACAATAAATGTACAAAAACAAAAAAATATTTTTATGTTTTTATTTATTTTTTTAGTTATAATTTATTTAAGTTATAGTAATCTATATCTAATAAAAAGTTAAAAAATAAAATTTTTGTGTTTGTGTGATACTTTTTCATAATAATAGAATTAAATTTTTATAAAAAATAAATATATAATTTAAATATTATTTTTAAAATAAGTAAAGAATTGTGAAGATATTTTTTCTCTTTTTTTTAGGGGATTTTTTTAATGATAATCACACTCAATTAACCAACCCACTGTGTTTTAAGTGGATTAAAGCAAACATAAATTCAGGAAAAAAGAACCTACTTAAATATTTTTTTATAACAATAAAATAATTATTCAAATAGCATATTTTATGTTTATATATATGTTTTTACAATTAAAAAAGTCACGCTTATAATTTTATATTGAATAATGTTTAAATTGATATATAATCATTTAAATCTGTTTAATATTAAATTTTAGTTAATTTAATATTATTGATGAGTTATTTTTATTATTACACATTTAAGATTTATGTAATTTTTCAAAATTTTAAGGTTTGGAGGAATTAAAAGTATTATCACTTCATTGATAACAAAAGAGGAAATTCGTTATTGTTGAGTTATGAGTCAAATATATACTCTTAATCTTCATTAAATAACCTGTAAAATCCCAAGATTTGCATTGATCAAGTCCATAAAACATTATAGAACTTATCATTTTATCATAAATTCATAACCTAATGAAAAACTTATCTGGTTTTGTAGTAAATATGAATTACCATCTTAATGAGAAATGGTAATAATGTATAAATTTACATTCATTTTTACAATTACATCTTTTATATCATAACACGTGATCTTAATTGGTATAGTTTTACAAGTTTCTACTTCTTTAATCTTTTTCTTCTATTATTTGACTTAATATTTTTATATAACTCAAACTCATACCTCCTTAATTAAGATTCGAATTCTAAAATTTTAATATATCTAAGTTTAATTTCGTTTGAGAGAACTCGTTGGTCATTATTTTTTTTTCATATTAACTATAATTGCATATAGCATATCCATAAAAATGCACATGAAAATCATACAAAATAATTCCCATCATGCACCCTTATGTAGTTTGAATAGTTTTATAAAATATTTTAATTTTTTTACTAAGGCATAATGAAAATATAAAATGATAGTTTTAAAAAATGTTAAGTAAAAAAGAGATTTTAAATAGCTCGTAATGTGACATGCATGCACGGATCATTCAAATGATATAGTGCATTAGCACAAGTATTCCCACATGGAGTGTTAATACTTTGTGAATGTATACCAGTTATCACTACTATGACCATTTGGATGGTAGAAAGATAATCAAGTATGACAATTAACTAAATATGTGATTAGTTTATCAAAAAAGAAACTAAATATGTGAAACGGAAAAACTAGAAGGAGAATGCTGAATATACTATGATATGGGCTACTATAGAGTTCATGAACTGTCATTGTAAGGTTAGGTAAAACTTCAATAATAAACAAGGTTCTAAAAAAAAGAAACACATTGAGGCCGTTGATGAGAGCCTCGAGGTTAGCACCTCTTCTACTTAATTTGAAGCTTATACTAAAGTAAAGTGAGGTACATACACCTTAAGGCTATGTGTCTTGAAGTAACATGAGACTTATAACTCTTTCATGAAATTATTAAGGGCCAATTATGTTTTTCTTAAACTAGGTCCTTTTTTATGTAAAAAGCTCAATAGCTCATTAAATGAAAAAAAAGATGAGAAATCGTTGGTACTTGATTATGTACCATTAAATCATAAATAGTGGATTAGTGATAGAGATCCGAAAAACCTACAATTAAAGGATAAAAATAAACTTGATGATGAACTTTTGGTTGGAGAGAAAGAAGGAACATCACTTTAAGAAAGTGAAGGAACTTCTACAATTTAAAAAAAAATACACCTTCAAATAATAATAAGGGTAAAGGTAAAATAAGAAGCTCATGATATGAGTAATTTTATGTTAGCACCTCACTTTAATTAATGATTTCTTACTAATGTTGTTTATTTATAGGCAAAGCACAACTCCTTGTAGTGGATGAAGAGAAGAATAATGGATGGACGGAGATGTTGTTGAGGATGAATAAAACATTGGAATTAGATATGATGATGATTTGACGAATGAAAAAACTAGTAGTGATGAAAGTGTTAATGAGTGATGAGTGGGGATTTGAATTAGTAGACTCAATAGATTAAGAGAAAGAAAATAACAATGACTAACATATTAAAGCATGCTTGTGACTTATTTGTGGTTCATTTTCAAACTTATTTTGTGATTTTATTTGAATCTTAACTTATAATTTTATGTAGATGCATATTTCTATAATTCATGACTTTATATCTAAACTATTTGTGTTATTTTTATATTTTATAATTGGTGTTTTAACTTTTAGTGTATTTTTATTTTATATAATAGGTTATTAATAATTTTATATTTTTTTGATTTTAAGTAAGATTTACCTCTTACACTGCCTCAATGCTTATACCTTACCTTATTTGGGAGAACCATCTCGATACTCATTTCTGTTTTTGGAACCTTAGTAACAAGAGAAACTTAGTTTATAGAAATGCTAGTTGGGAAAAGCCTTGTGTAGGTTGGATCAAAGTCAACACTGATGCTGCTATTTTCACTGCTAAAAAAAGAATTGGATTGGGATTTGTGGCTCAAAATGAGGCTTGTCAGCTGTTATGTGCCATGTCTGTTTCTAAGCGAGATATGTTTTCTCCACTTTGTGGCCAATTGCAAGCCTTGGCCTGGGCTTGTAGAATTGCTATGAAAAGGAATTAGGTATTAGTTATATTTAAATCTGATTCATCTTACCATATCCTTAATTAATAGTAAGGATGGCTTTTTTGCTCCTAATGGTGTTCTGGTCGAAGATATTTGGAGGTCTGTTCAAGGAAAGGAATTTAGTTTTATGTTTAAACCAATATAGCAAAATAAGACTACTCATTGTACTGTTAGTATGGCTCCTGATAGCTTTGAGCCTTTATGTTTTACTAATTGTATCAAGGATTTCATTTCGGATGTATGCGCTAAGGAAGAATAAGATATGGTTGTAATTTTTGATCTTAATAATCCTTTAACTTTTATAAAGTATTTAAATTTGTACTTTTATACGTAAAAATGATCATCCTATCTCAAAATATCAAAAATTGAACAGTCAAGTATATTCTAATTATTTGTTTTTTATATAATCTAATTTAACTATATATGTATTAATCATATATTAATTGTAAAAATTTAATTGATTAAGATTACATGAATTAAATTTAATAAGTTTGTACTTTTATATACAAGATTGATTGATGTATAATACAACTATCAATATATTTTTCATATAATAAAATTTTAGTGAAATATTTTGTTGCCATGAATTGATTAATTTCTTCCTATTAAACATATGCAACCTTTTACATTTGGTGAAAGATTAATAGGTCATTATTATTAATGCAAGACATCTTATTAATGATAATCATTAGGGTTCATTGTAGGTTATGGAAGCCTTTATTTTATGATGTTACGATATCAATGACCATTTTTCTAAAATTATTATAAAACGACATTTTATTATATCACAAATTGAAAAAATTTAAATTGCATTATTTAAATTGGATATAACGTGAATTTCTCGCGTGCAATGCACGCAATATTGACTAGTCTTACTTCAATTAGATGGAGCTTTTCAATCAAAAAATGGAAGAATAAAAACTACGCAAAAGTTTTACGTGTAATCCCTCCCTCCCAAAGAAACAAAAAAGAATTCTGGGTGATATAGACTTATGCTGGTACGTGCTTCATTTTCACTATTTCTCTCCACAATTTACTATTCAGAGGAATTTTAAAAATATCTAATGCAACTATTCTTATGTCTCAATCAAAAATCACCACCACCAATGGCTATAAAAAATCCAGAACAAGCAGAGTCTATCATATTATTCAAATAAGAAGATAAAGAAAATTGCATAAATCTATTTCTTAATCATACTTTTCAAAGGGTGCCAACAAGTTCAAGTGTCTTCCTTTGGTGCCCACAAAGAAGGGAAATATTCCTTCAATGAAACACTATAGCAAAAGCACTCAATATCTGTAGGCATTAAAAGTTTATGTACCGGTGCACTTTAACTGTTAGCTGAAGCTTGCACACTGGCCCCATCTCCATTGTCAGTGGCAGCTGCCAAAGGCTGGAGAGCTTTGAGAGGATTCATGATCACACCATCTATAAGTCCATACTCTTTGGCTTCCTTTGCACTCATGAAGAAATCACGGTCTGTGTCCTGATTAATCTTCTCAAGACTTTGACCAGTGTGGTAAGAGAGATAACCGTTCAAATTTGCCTTATGATGGAGCATTTCATTTGCCTACAAGCATTATGACCATTTGCATGTGTGAAGAAAAGCATACAATTTGTAGTGATAGATTCACATGAACATAAATTACAATACTTAAACAGTCAATCCTGAGTCAAATACTAATTAAGGTAGAAAAGGACGTCCTTTGAGCAACTGAATGTCTTTCGACCTTAGGCAGACCCAAGCACAGACAGTGCAAAGAGAGACTGATAGACCAGGACCAGCTCAAGGTAGTAATTAAAAGCATATTGGGAAAACAACATTTATAATACGCCTAAAACTTAACCATAAAAATAACACCATTTATGTTCAGCACGTTGAATAAAGGTCAGTTGGACGCCGTTCATGTTGAACTCTAGTTGGACGCCGTTCGATGTTAAACTTGGATTGGTTAAATCCCGTTCAATATTTTTGATTTTTTGGGTGTTATTTTTGTTATAAGTTTTAGGAGAATTATTTGAGGTAATTTCCCGAATATTTTAATGTGTTAATAGAAGATTCATAGTGATGAAGTGAGTACCTGAATATCTATATCAGTTTGCCCACCTTGAGCTCCACCAAGTGGCTGATGGATCATGATTCTCGAATTTGGAAGACTGTATCTTTTTCCTTCAACCACACAGCAAGAGAAATAGATCATCAAGATCAGGACCTTTATATAAATCGCGGTATGAGTACAGAAAACCAATTACCTTTGGTCCCAGCACTAAGAAGGAAAGCACCCATACTGTTCCAGAAAGTAAAGAAAATGATAGTATTAGCACAAAGCAAACATTGGCTTCCAGAAAAGCCACTTAATATGAATGCACAGAAGATATGTCATAAGTAACCCAGACCCATCAGAGATTGTACCTAGCTGCAAGTCCAACACATACAGTGGATACATCAGGTCGGATATGCCTCATCGTATCGAAGACGGCCATTCCTAAGAGAATATTAAAGTGAATCAAACAATAGAAAAAATATAAATAAAAAAATTGGCGAAAATAATTTGAATAAAAAGATATCAGTAACTCATAGTAAATATTTACCAGCAGTAACTGATCCACCTGGGGAATTTACATACATAACTATATCCTGCTCATAATTTCAAAACAGGTTCTAATGGGTTACTCATCTGAACAAAAATTATCAATCTTCCAAATTTCCAAACATATGAGCAATTATTAGAAAAGAAATAGATATGCTCTATAGAAGATGAAACCGAACAGAATAAAATGCCAACATACCTTGCTAGGATCGATAGCATCAAGATAAAGAAGTTGAGAAACTATTACATTTGCCATGTCATCATCAACAGCTCCCCCACATCTTATTATTCGCTGATTGTCAAATATACAGAAAAAGAAAAGATCAATTATACTTAGCATTGACCCATCGTTCAATCTAAGAAGAACAAAACTTCTAGACACACTCCCTTACATGCTGGAAAAGCTGACTAATAACACTCTGAAAACGCTCCTGCATCATTGGTGGTGGCCCTTGCCCTTGTGCTAGTGTAGGGAAATAGGGAGAAGGAGGAGTTTGCAAATCATCCCTACAACATCAGATTCAATAATTTCGAAAGATAGCATAAGTAATATAAAATAAACCAAGGTATCGGATCATATATGAGCACTTTCTCAAGAAAATAATTAGTTAAGCAGGCATCTATAAGACCTACCTGATGGACCAAATCCCCTGCCGATAACTCTTACTTGGCACCCAAAACTTGCCAGAATAAACAGCCTTCACTGGAAAAGTCTGGAAGCATCTTCCACTTCCAGCAAACTTTTTTAGTTTCCTGCAAAACATGGAAACCTTAAGATAGGGTATAAGCATATAACTTACCCCCTTCTCCCCAACCACCTTTTTTAGGTACATGGCATCTAGAAAAATTAATTAAAGAACAAAGTCATCCTCTATATTCACCATTCAACCACCAATCCATGGCGTAAGATAATTCTTCTAAAACCATTGTCAGATTTCTTTTTAATCAGAGCAGTCTCTTTAAAATATAATTATGCAAGTTAAGTTCTCAGTCAATCATACTAACCATATTTTTAATAAAGTATATCGATAATCTTAATGTAATAATGCTATAGTTTAGATTTTCTCAAGAAAACAATTATTGTTTTTCAGGGAGAGGATCGTAGAAGACAATTATGTAGTTTAGTCCCTAGATTATAAAATTTGTCTTTTAGTTCCAACTATGAGAAAATTGATCAATTAAGGACAAATATATTCTTTAATGATTCTTTTATTAAAATATTATTTTTTCATCTTAATGCAATAAAACCTGAACCATTAGCATAAGTAAAAGTGAAACTTAATATGAAATTATTTAAAAAACAAATCAAAGATAATAATATTCCTAAAGAAAATTATTTAAAAACTTTTTTTAAAACAAAAATTAACAAAATATCAAATACGACAATCAAAAATATTAAAACAATTTTTTTATGAAAAAATTTCATATCAACTATCACTTTAACATAGTTAAAGAACACCTTTTAATCACGTTCTAATCACTTGAAAGGAAAAAATATTTTAATAAAAAATTATGAAAAAAATATTATTTATTCTTAATTGACCACTTTTATTAAAGTTAAAAGACAAAAAAAATACCTTTAACAATCTAGGGACTAAATGAACACTAAATTTAATCTAAGGAACTTGGCTTATCATTTTCTCTATTTTTTATTAAAATGAAGTTTAACGATACAATGAGAGGATAAGCAGTACAGTACAAACAAAGGCTCCTTGAGATGGAACGATTTCAACTGAAGGCAGCCTAAGAGCATTAATTGATTCAAGTGAACATACAAATCGTACAGGTCATTTAAAAATGAAAAGGAATAAGCTTCTTGCCAAAAGACAAATGTTAACATTTTGGCTAAAATCTATAAGCGCTTTAAAAGCTAAAACAAAGGGTAAAATGCAAGTAATTTACTAAGTTTCCATTTTTTCATAATCCATTAGCATGGATAAATGAAATTCAAAATCATTACTTTCATCTATCAGAAAATTTTATATAACACATGTTACATGTTCCTGTTAATAACAGTAGTTCATTCCATCCCACTATTTTCACTTTTTCCATTTGCTGAAGTGCTCCAATAATCAAATAGCTCTAGAAGATAAGTAAGGGGTAACAAATAACTTTCTTTAGCTCTTCACTTAAAAAGTAAGATTCAGGAAAAAATCAGAACTCATTCAAATATGTCGTCACTTCCCCACAACCGAGCAAGACAGAGGCACGTGCCCTCTCAATTTTCGGATATGTTTCTCTTATTAGTAATATTTGTGTGTTCTTATTATTTTTATGATGTATAATTTGATTGGTCCCTCCTCTGAATTTTTTTTCCAAACATGTAATATATTTAAGTGTTGACAAGTTTTATGAACCTTTTGTCTAAATATTATTTTATATCTGATACTTTTATACATGAGAACTAATAAAATTGCTGCATCTTCATTTCATTTTTATGATTAAAAGTCATATTTTTTAATGCATATTTTAAACTCTTCAACATTTAAAATAATAATATTCATCATCCAGTAGAATGCAAAAATACTATTTTCTTATAAAAAAAAATTCCTAATTCGAATGATTTTCACAAACTATAGCTCAATAAAAAAGAGGGTTAAAACAACATTTTTAACAATATAATCACTTTTTTACTTTATTCTCCTTACTTTATTTTATTTAATTTTATAATTTCTTTAATACTAAATTCAATTATAACAAATTTGATTTGACTTCCTTATATATAATTATTATTTTATATTTGTTAACAAATTCTATCCTGATGTTTCTTATATTACTCTTTAACAAAAATATAAATTTGACCTATTATTAAATTTCATATTACATAAGTAAAAAAAATTACTCGTAATTTACATGGTATCCCCTCTAAATAAAATTTCTAGCTACAACCAAGCGTACCATGCAGATAAGGAAATCACGAGAGCGGGGTCATAAATATTTTTCATTTTGAAATAATTAAAATAATTTTAAATAAAAATAGTTATTCTTGTTTTAATAGTTTATGAGTATTATTCACTACAACTTTATTGTTGTTGACACAATAAAAATACAAAAAATATTCATTTTACCTTAGTATTGATTACACCTTAATATCATTATTATTAGATAAAGTTATCATTAATAAAATATTCAAATAATAATTTACATCGTGTAAAAATCATTAGCTTAATTTATTAAGACAAATTAAATTTATACAAAAGGACTATTTTAAGATGTTAAAATTGATGATACTTTTGGAAAAACATTTATCTCTTGAAAATTCTAACCATAAAAATAAAACTCGTATGTCTAATTTATATATATATAACAGTCCAAAAATTTTACATTAAACACTACCTATTTGGACTCTATTAAAGTTAGACTTGGTCAATTAAATCATTTCAATATTAAAGTCTGTCTAATTGTACTTTTTTAATGTTATTTTGTTAAAAAAATTAGGATTGTTATTTTATTTAATTTCTCAATATTTTTTATTTAATAATCTGAGAAAAAAATATTATTCAATCAATAGCAACTTGAACTAAATCCAAAAAAACATTTACTCTAAAAAAAATGAGAATGCGTTACAAATTGTTAGAAAACCAAGTATTCCAAAAATTTAGATGTTTTTATACGTCTATTAAATTTAGCTAGATCAAACACTTACGATTCAACAAATAACTTGAACTGAAACTCCAATTCTAATACTACCAAAAATTGATTTCCTAATAACTTCTAACCACATGTTGCTATCAAGAGTTCAAGACACTTACTTTACGTTATGCAGTCAATATAACAGGTATTGTAAAATTTCCATAAAATTGGACTTATAACAGAAACAGAACTGGACAGGATGAATTTGGAGCAAAAAATAATCGAATTTACTTATCCAATCATAGAAACAGTGAATCTTACATCGAAGAAGAAGGTAGAGAATTGAGTGGAAGCTTGACAGAGGTAGCGGAAGAAGAGCTAGGGTTTATACCGGAAGAGAAATCGAGAGACTTGAGTGGGAAAGTCGAGGCCGAAGTGGAGAAGCAAACTTGAGCCATCTCTCTATCGACTCCTATTGAGGCCAAGTATATTAGTGCGCTGCAGGGTGTGAGACAGAATTGCAAAGACAATGCTTTGGGGATGAGAAGGTCTGAAAACAGAAGGGGTTTCCACACGCTAGATTCTATTGGGTAGCGAAGAATATTGGGCAGGGCTTCCCCGGTTTTGAATTAGGATAAATCTAAATATATCCATAAAAATTCTAAATACATATTTTAAGAACATGTTGCCTATGATTTTGCCCATTAAATGGAATAAAAAATAGAGTTGTTTTCACTTATTATTACATTTGATTGTATTATAAATATAAAATAGAATAAAAATAATCACTAATCTTAAAAAAAGTTATTTGTTTTCCTTCATATTATATTAAAAATATATTATTTCTGTTGAGTGAACAGAGTTTAGCTAGAGAGTATGTATGTGTTTATGTAAATGATTCAATATGTGGATTCTCATAATTGATCCATATATTTATAACACATAAGTAGTACAGGTATTAAATAAACAATGTGTGAATGTAAATACATGTTAATAGGGTATGATTTGACATAAAGTATAATGTGTTAGGGATCCAGGTCGGATTCAACCGTGCTTTCGACAAGGTCGTTGTGTGACTGAACTCGAGATCATGTTGTGATCGAGCTTGAAATGACATTGGTTTCGGTCTTTCTTGGACTTGGGATGATGTCCAGCTCGGTCTTTCTTGGCTCGAGACATAGAGATCAGTCTTTGAGCTTGGTTTGTCCCATGGGTGGGATATCTACGGTACTTCATCTTCCATCTTGGGCTGAACTTGAGCTTGGTCTGTATAAAGCTCGGTATTTGGATCGATTCAGATGTTCGAATGGCCAAACAATTTCAATTTTACTTTCAAATATAATTCAAATTATATAGAATAAAAAATCATAAAAAAAATTTCTGACGAAAAAAATAACAATTAAATAATATTATTTAAACTTCACTTAATATAAAAGTATTAAGATAATATAAAATATTTTTTATTCTATTCTAATTGTAAATCAAACACTATAATACTGATTCTTCTGATTCTTCTTTTATTCCAATGATCAAACTAAACACTATAATAATAATATTATTTTATTTACATTCAATTCTATTACTATTATTATTCTCGTTACTTTTTTATTCTGTAAATCAAACGTGCCCTAAGAAGTATATTTAAGGTTTCAAAGATATAAGAAAAGTTGGCCTTTAACTTAACGTGATTCACTTAGTGGTCTAAAAGTAAGATTCATCCTTCTTCCATTTCAAGTCACAAATTCGAATCATAATCTTTAAAAATAACTTAACATAATATGTACTAAATAAGCCAACATTTCGTGTAAATCTACCACTGTTTTTTAATCCAAATGTGCCAATTTATGAACTTATATAGCATTATTATTCAATTAAATGTTATTTTGATATAAATAGCAAGTTAATTACGAAAACATACAATAATTAATTAATTCATTTAATAAAATGCCAAAATATCTAACATATTTATTTTGACAAAATTAAACCAAGGTCATGCCTTATAGGATGTCTAATGACCCTACTGATCATCTTGTTACTCATTTGACTTTCAGTATAATTTTAATGAAGAATCTGCAACGATTATATACATATTTTAAAAATAATTTGTAAGACATACATATTTTGGAAGAATCATTAAGTCTTATATGTATATTTTTGATTGAATTTGTAAACCTTATATATATATATATATATATATATATATATGTATATATATATTTGGAATAATTTTATATCTTCTATAATCCCATACAGAATTTTAAGTTAAGAAATTGTTAGAATAACAAATAAATATGAATCAAAACCTTGAGTAACTAAGTACAAAAATTTCATAATCACAAACATTTAATAAGGCTATTTTGACAAACTAGCAATACAATTTTGGCTTGAACCCAAGCTCCATACCTATGCATAACCTAAATGAGGATTTAGATTTGAAGCCCATTTGGACAAGTGTAGATGAGTGTGAAATTGTAATTTCTAAATCATAGACAAAGACTTTGATGGCTTCTGAATCTTGCCACGGTCATTCATTCGTATTAGAGAAAATAATGAGTTATCGGTCACACCTAGTAATGTAGAGCTTGTCATCCTTTGGCTCTCTCCCAAAGAAAATGCATATCCTAGAGGGGAAGTTAATAAAGTTACAAGAAATGTTACCTATCGTGGAAATGGTAACCAAGATCGTCAACATCTAAGAAAAAACCCACCAACTCCAATTAAGGGAGAAAATCTACTGGAAACAACAATCAAAAATTAAATGGCTAAAAGTTAGGCTCGTGCTTCAAAAGGAAAAAAAAGTATACACTCTTTGGTTGATGAACATGGAGCCTCTGTCTCTCATTTAACCGAATTATAATCCTTAGCTACTGGGTACTTTTTAAATTTTTTATCTTAGAAATAAACTCCACCAAGTTGATTTTATGGAGTTTATTGAACCCATAATTACATCAATAATGAACGTCGAATTGATGGCTCCCTTTAATGCAATTGATGCAAAGCAAGCATTTTTTCAAATGAAACCTTTGAAGTATTTGGAACCTAATGATATATCAACTTTACTCTTTCAAAAATGTTGGTATATAATAGGTAGTGATTTATGTGATTATGTGTTACATGATTTAAATAATAATATGTTACATGATTATATTAATTTACTTATATTACTTTATTCTCTAAAACTGATAACCCAACTTCTGTATCTTAATATCAACTAATTAGTCTATGCATCATAATTTATAAATTTTTGACAAAATGTATTATTAATCAATTAAAGCAGATCATGGGGTTGGCTATTAGTGAGAATCATAATGTCTTTGTGTCAGGTCCATTTAATCACTGATAATATCTTGATTTCACATGAGACATTGCATACAATACAAATTAAAAACAAAAATTATAAATTGGGTTATATGACCATGAAACTCGATATGGAAAAAGCCTGTGATAGAGTGGAATATAGTTTCCTAAAATTCATAATGGTTAAATTGTGTTTTCATGTTGGTTAGGTGTACAAGATTATGATGTGTATTTAGTCATTTTCCTATACCATTTTAGTAAATGGAAGCCCATATAAAGTTTTGCCCGTACTAAATGAATAAAACAAGATAACCCTATGCCTTATTTTTTATTTCTGTTATATGTTGAAGGTTTGTCTGCACTGTTACGAGAATTATAGATAAAAAGAAAAATTAAGGAAATTTGGAGTTTACCTAGGGATCTTATAATTTCTTACTTATTTTTTTACAGATGATAACCTCTTATTCCTAGAGGCCGTCTCAATTTGTTCTAGGCATGTATTAGATGTACATGAGAAATATTAGATAAAATCAGGTTGGAAAATTATTAGAGATAAGTCTGTAATAGTGTTTAATACCAACACTATTTCACATCTTATAAATAGTATAACTTCTTTTCTAGAAATACCCAAAAAGAATTGTCATAAGAAATATCTTGACCTACCATCTTTCATTGGTAGAAATAAAAATATAGCTTTTAATATGCTGAAAGATAAATTATCAAATCTTACCTATGGATGGAAAAAGAAATTATTTTTTAGGGCTAGTAAGAAAATCCTAATCAAAGCTATTGCACAATTAATTCCTCTATATGCAATGTGCATTTTCAAACTCCTTAAAAGCTTTTATAATGAATTAACATGCATTATTCCAAGTTTTTGGTGAGATAATAAGCATAAAAAAGACATCAATTGGAAGACCATATAAAGTACTAGGGAGTTTAGGGTTTTGTGATTTTGAAAACTTTAATTTAACTCTTCTAACTAAACAAGGTTGGAAAATGTTAACGAATCTTGAATCATTATGTGTAAGATTAAGAAAAGCCAAATATTACCCATATTCTTTCTTTTTGGAATGTTAGGTAAAACATAATGTTTCTTTTACCTGGAAAGGTTTATTGGAAGCATAAAAAATCTTAAGGAAATGATTACGATAGAAAGTTGGGAATGATACGTCAATTAACATATGAAAAAAATCCTTAACTCTCATCCTCTGGATTCAAAATGGTTACATCAATGAATCATAATACTTTAACTCGAGTTTCTGAGCTCATTCACCATGACATAATGGTTTGGAATTAATAAGAGATATTTTTATATCTTTAGAAGATCATGAAATTTTATCAAATCCCTAAATTGAAGATCGACATTCGGAAGTATTTCCATGATCCTTTTCCCATAATGGTAAGTCTATTGTTAAAAATGTTTATCATTGCATGGTATATTATAAATATACTAGTTAGTGTAGGAACTTTTGATGTTAATAATGGGCTTTCCTCAGCTTCAAATTTCTCATGGATGACTATATAGAAAGCTAAAGTACCAAACATAATTAAAACATTGTTGTTGATAAGCACACAACATTCTACTTACTTATGCCAATCTAGAAAAAAGAAAAGTACTAACTTCACTTATGTGTAAGAAGTGCAATAAGGTTTTAGAAATTGAGCTACATACTCTTGTGATTTACGATGATATCACATATACTTGGAGTACTTGTAACCTTAAGGTGGAAAGAGATGTTATGCTTGAATTTTCTATCTGAGAGTGACTATTTTGCCATTTCTCATTCAATTATAACAATCAGAAGTGAACATCTTCTTATGTTTGTTATGGTTAATTTAGAAATCTGAGAATTCTTAGTTTCATGATATACAAGAGACATCAATAGATCAAATCATTAAAGTGACAATGTATGCTTTAAAAAGCCATGAACTCTTCTCTTATATGTATGGTACTCCTCTTTAGAGAACACCTAATATCAAAGTGCTTAAAAGTCAATGTGGATGCAACTTAAGATGAACATTCTAAATACACAAGTGTTAGTATAGTGGTAAGAAATCATCAATGTCATTTTCAATTTACAAGAGCTTTAAAAATGTCATTTGGTGATTCTGTTTTAGCCATTGAATTACTAGTATTAAGTTATGTTTCAAAATTGATGTTTGAAATAAGTCTAGCAAATGTCATTATAGAGAGTGACTCTCTCATGGTTACTCAGAAAATTCAATTAGGTATGAATGATGTTTCTCAAAGAAGCTTTATTGTCTATGATAAGTGGATTACCTTATTGTATTATTCACTTTTATCCTAAGAGTGCGAATATGGTTGCTTATACACTAGTTGAATGAGTGAAAACTGTATTCTATAAATTTGTTTATTACTATTTTTGATTTTCCTGACTTTCTTTAACAGGTTATGGATATAGATAATAGTTTATTATTAGAATGGTTATTCTAAATAAAATATTTATTTATTTTAAAAAATATATAAAATAAGAATTAATATGACAACAAATAATTATCAATTTTTTTAAATCAAAGTACTTATGGTAGCATATAAAAGGGAGAATTTTTTTTAAAAAAAATTAACGTTTTTCTTGCTCTTTCAAATTTTTTATTAAATATTTGTTTAAAGTGAAAAAATTGATTGTATTCACATTTGATGCTCTTAGGCCTTGAATTTATGTAAAAAAATGATAAATTCCATATAGAACTCTGAAAATTATTTAAGAAAATTATTGTGAAGATATTTTCAAATTTTAGAGCATTAAATACAATTAAAAAAATGATAAATTAATTTGTGTGGGTTGTAAGTACTTGTGTCATATTTGCTCGTATTGTGCATATTTGTGTGTTGTATTTTTTGACCCAAATTTACATTTTTTTTAATACTATGAAAAAATTAAATTATTTTTAACCAATTTATTTATTTATAATTGTAAGTATTTGAACACAACACACGATATGTTACCTCACTTTTATATTGTCCGAGTCTTAAGTCAAGCTCACACGTAGAAGTTGGATTTTACACGTGTTTTTACAAGTCTTAAACGTTCAAAGATAACCATTTATTTGATCTCATAATATGATTGACCTTAAATTAATTTATGTTTTTATTATTGTATCCTTTGATATGGTGTAATATATACCTCTATATATTTGAGATATATACCTATAATGTTTTATATATACGTAAACATGTTATCAAACAAGTTTAATGATTTTAATTATTTAATATATTTTTATTTTTTATTTTTAAATTGAATAATCATTAATAATAAAAAATCTTAATATATTTATAATCGTTAATAATTAATTTTAATTAAAAATAATAATTTATATCATTGTTAAATTTTTTTAAAATATAACCTTAAATAATATTTTTATTATATATATTAGTTTGATTATTTGAATTTTTCAAAAAAATTAGTTATCCACTTTTTAATGAAAAAAATAGAAAGGCCCATAATGAAATCAGGGTGGGCATGACTTTTAACGAGCCACGCCAAGCCCAAATAATGCCCTCCCTTTCCTCAGCCCTCCCCTTCCTTCGTTGCCAGTCGTCATCCTTTGTTACATCATCCAATCCCAATTCCCTTTCATATTTTCTCGTCGAACCTTCTAGAGCAAAGCGAAAGAGGAAAAAGTAGAAATAACGAAAACGATACGATCAAATTTCTCGATTATCATTGCGATTTGTATACATGAATGAAATTGGATTTTGAATACGAAGTCTAGGATGAAAGATCCATTGTCGAGGACGAAACTGGTCGTCAGGCACTTGCCTCCGTCGCTTTTGCAGTCTGATCTTTTCCAACAAATCGATGATCGGTTCGCCGGTCGCTACAACTGGTCTTACTTCCGTCCCGGAAATATCAGGTTTGTGTTTTTTTCTTCTTCATTTATTTTACCTATTTCGTTTTCTTTATGACTAGAACATTATGGTTGTGATTAGGGGATTTCCAATTATTTTTGTTCTTTAAATTTTATTTTAGGCATTAGAATCGCAATGTTATAATTATTACGTATTTGAGCTCGGCTTAAATAATCGGCTTAGCTAATGAACACTGTGATGGAAATTAAAATACCTAGAGATTAGGAGCTGAAAGTGCAATATCTGCTGGATAATGAAGTAGTTTATTGTAAGTTTGCAGTATATAAAGATTTTAGTTACTTATAGAGCTCGCTATTGAAAATTTAAAATCACTTTGCAGCCAGAAGCGTCAGAGGTATTCTCGAGCATACATTGACTTCAAGAGACCTGAAGATGTTTTTGAGTTTTCTGAATTCTTTGACGGCCACGTCTTTGTTAATGAGAAGGGTAAACACTTCAAATAAATGGGATCTTTTAGTATTAATTTGAATTTGTGATTGTAGCTTTTTGCTCCTTTATTTGGGACCTCTAGGATAGAAGCTTACCATGAAGAGAATAGTTAGGCTAGAAACTTCATTGTTCCAAGAGAATAAGGGGTGTAGTTCTTAGTTGTAGATTCCATTGTGATGTTTCACATGGTTAAAGCTTTAAATTGTCATTAATGCAGGTGCTCAACACAAGGCAGTAGTTGAATATGCACCTTCCCAACGTGTCCCTAAGCTATCTGCTAAAAAAGATGGCCGTGAGGGGACCATTCTTAAAGGTACGTGCTCAATTGCTGAATGTTGTGTTACAAGATGAATACGCCATGTACACCTGAATAACCAAAATGTTGTGTATTTTAACTGTATAACTGATTACTATATTTGTTGAAGTAGACCCGGATTACTTGGAGTTTCTCAAACTTATTGCAAAGCCTGCTGAGCACCTTCCCAGTGCAGAAATACAGTTGGAAAGAAAAGAGGCAGAACAAGCAGGTCAGTTCATTGTGCATGTTTATTTGCACTTCATGAGGAGTTTAAAGTTTTAGTCTTTTTATAATTGTTATTATTATTACAGAAGGTTTTAAGTCTTAGGAAAACAGTATCCATGCTACTTCTTTCATGCAACCTTACATCCTCCAGCATATCATGCTTTGTTGCATTCGTGCATAAGGTTTAGGCCAAAAACAATTTGTACAATAACATTTGTATAGCACAGCTGATGTGATATCTGATCATGAAGATAGGTCTTTACTGAAGTGAAGTTCTATTTTTATTTGGCTTTCTTTTGAATTTCTTTTTCAGCTGCAGCAAAAGAAGGCCCGATTGTTACACCCCTAATGGAATACATTCGTCAAAAGCGAGCTGCTGAAAGTGGAGCACAGGTATAGCACCCTTTATTTCTGTTCAAAGTGTTTATTACTTGGTACCTTCAGAAAAAGATATAGCATTTACATGCAGCTTCACGATTTTAATAATACCATAATTCTTCACACTTTTGGCTCTCAGCTAAATTGTCTTTGTGGGGGAAATAGTATGTTAATTTCTTTTGCATATTAATTTTCACTTGTGCAATTACTTTGCAAAGTGTCAGTACGTTGGAAGTGAAAGTTCCAAGACTTCGATTAATGAAAAAACTAGGACTTTATGACTCTACAGAGGGCTTTGTTTATAAAACAAAGGGTTAAAAAATGAAACGGAGGTTTTTTGTTTTCTTTTTAGCCAATCTCTTTTGGATTGTTTAAATTAGGTGTAATGTGGTTGTATACAGTTCCACATCATGAAGACTGTAATCTTCATTGAACTAGTGGGAGGGGTACTGTTTTGGGATAACAGGTTAACACATAACAATCCTTTGCAAAAGTGTGAAATGTAGTTGCTTTCTCTTTTCCCAATGAGATAACTTCTAATTGCTAAATTTGAACCATCAATCTAATTTCTGGATTTTGTGTTTGATAGGGTTCATCAGCTATTGGGAAGGTTAATAGAAGAGGTGCAGCTGCATCTCCTAGCAAGCCTCGCTCGTCTGGTTCAAAACGGCTATCTGAGAAGAAAAAGGTTGGTATTCTAATTATTTTATGTGTACTATGAATATTCAAGTATAATTGGTTTACATTTTTGTTTTCTGCACTAGATGGGATTGTAATTTTGTTCTTAGAGGCAAATAATTTAATGGTTTAAACTTTTTTGTATTTGCTTTTAAGCATTTATAAATATATTGTTCTGTATGAGGTAATGATGTAAATAATTATATATTACTAATATAAGATATCATTCCCCCTGACAGTATATATTAAAGGATGGCACAAAGAATTCAAGTCGAAAGGCTAAGTCAACTTTGATTATGGTACCGAAACAAGAGGATCAACCAGCTACCTCAAGTGGCAAAGAAGCATCAGAGAGTGAAATTGGTATTAATATATCTGTTCTCTTCTTTTGATGTGGAAAAATTTATGGCAAAGTATGGGGTTCATGGTCCTGAGTATTTCAGTTATGATAATATGTGCCTGTTCTGTTTCACAAGCATATATGCTAATCCGCCATGTCCATTTAAAAAGGAAAAATGTGCCCTTTGTCTTTTCACCTTGGTGATAACTTTTTGTTGACTGCTCATATATCTTTCTAGTAAGATAACTTATCTAAGAAACATATTTATTGTGATCTTGTAAATTTGAAAGGAAAAAAAGTATATATCTGAAAAGAAAAAAAATTTCTTGTGTTGTCACCAATTTTTACTCTGATTTAAATTGTGTGTATTTGCATGAAAGCTCAGTTTGTTTTCCAGAGAAAACATAATATATGTGAGGCTGGTGGATAGTGGACCATATTGAGATTTGAGAACAAATAGCCTATCATTTTATGAAAACTCAGGAATGTATTTTGTAATCTTTGATGCAGCTTACCCCATGTTAATGCAATGCAGGGTCGAATATGATGTCTTGCTATCCTTTTTTCTGTACTTATTATTTCTGGATTTGCAGTCTCTGTAGTTGAAAGTTCTGTTTCAACTATTCCTGCGATTGCCGACTCTGGGAAGAAGAAAATTTTACTTCTTAAAGGAAAAGAACGAGAAGCATCAAATGTAAATATTATTTTTCCTCACAATGCTACCTATTTATGCTGAATTTCCTCATCATGTTTATATGCTTTGGGTAATATTCTCCTCTTCAATATGCATGTCTTTACCGATGACTCTTATGGTATTGAACTTTTATGCTTGTCAACGTTCCTGACACCATGTCACAGCAGCAGGTTGTAACATCTGAAGGAAAGTCTAGAGCTTCAGCTGCTACAAAGCAAAACCAGAGGCGTGAGGCTAGTGGAAGGTTATTCAGAAGCATACTTATAAATAATGAATCTCGCCATGGTCAAACAACAAATGCTGTCCGGACTCAACATAAAATTCAAATTTTGAACTCTGAAAATGCCAAACAGTTGCCTCAACCTACCAATGCAATGTCAGCAATGAACGGTAGTGTTTCAAATAATGATCTAAACCCATCAAGCTCTGAAGTAGACAGAAAAAGGGCTTCTGAGGATAAGTTTACCAAAAGGGACCTGCATGGTATGTCTAATGTCATTGAGAAACAAGAGAAACATACAAGAAATAAGGATAGACCTGATCGTGGAGTTTGGGCTCCCCTTCGTCGCACTGATGCTTCATATACCAGTGATGAGCGCACTTCATTCCTAGTGTCACACCATACTCCATTGCCCTCTGAGACAGTTGAAGGTACTGATATTTCTGTTTAATCCAGGATTGTGATTGTGGGGATATTTACTAGGTGTTTTTCTAAATCATTATCCCAATATATTCCAATCCATATATCTGGGCATCTATTTTCCTTTTTTAGGATGTGCTATTAACTAAATGTTTTGCAATGTTGGCCTCTTTGCTAAACATTGACCTTAGTCTCACCACTCCTTACGGTCATACTACTTTACATGGTTCTAGGTTCTCGTAGACATTTTGGTCGCCGTGCAAGCAACCATTCATTGCAAGATGATGGATCTCAAAATTCAAGTGAGGGGAAGCCTTCCAAAAGAAGTGTTAATGTTAATGCACATAGTCTTCATGAGGTATGTATTATTTTGCATCTTACCAAATACCCAGTCATAATGCCTTATCCTTTTTTATCCAGTTAAGTGTGAACTTGAAAAAATTATTTTACTGCATGCAGAAACAGATATGGGTCCAAAAACCATCATCAGGTTCTTAGGATATCTCATCTGGTAAGTTTTATTTGTTTGCGTGCTATTTCTATATTCTATTTTTCGTGTATATTTCTGCATTTTTAGATTTAATAGAAAAGGCATCTTGTACACTCAAATGTTGAAACAGGGTGGTATAGAACTATAGATTAAAAAAACACAACCAAATTGACCAATGACAGGGCAAAAAAGGGGTTCTAAAATTTTGACTTTAGTAAGGCTGATTCGATTTGGTTTCTAAACAATCCGGACATCAATCACAATTATTTTGGCCAATAGTATCCTCAATCTGGTCCAGCATTCGACACTCAGTAACTTCTAGAAGTTGTGCAACAGTCTTAAGTTCATTAAATACCTAGATGTAAGTTCACATATATGGGAAATAAGCAAAGTCTAATGATAGAACTACTGAGGCTATTTTTCAAAGACAAGTGTGCGAGTCAGAAAGAAGAGGGATGATGTGAGTTTCCAGCAAGCAGACCTGCTATGTCTCTAAGGAATGTAACACCTTTTTCAAATGTTAACCAAAGTTGTAGTTTTGATGCTTCATATTCCCAGAAGTGATTCCTAAGATTAAAATACTACAATGCTACTTATCTATCATATTTTGCCCTTATTCTCATCTTTTTAGGGAGGAGTGTTGCTAAACACACAAGATTGGGGTTTTATGTTTCTACCTTCAGAGTCTTGGATATTATGAATTTGTGTTGTTAAAAGTTTTGGCTAATTGGTTGTCATTAACTTGAGCTTCCGATGCAATTGATACTTCTGCAGTCCAGTAGGCAAAGACACTATTAGGTTGTAACAGTTATCTGCCCTGTGACACAGGTAATGGCGTTAATTCGGGAAATAATTCCTCGAACGCAAAGATATCGTTTGTCATTCTGGCGTTGGCCTCCCTCAAATGTCAAGACGACAACATCTTCACTGAAGATACCATGGAATGGCAGGGCAGTCCTACTAGTAAGATGATACTCATATGTGAAAAATATAAGGTCTGCATGTCTTAATCCTAATTTAAGAGGGTTTTTAGACTCCTGTATTTTTGAATTTCTTTTTTCTAATTTAATCATAGCGACTAGTGAGTTATGATTGGTGACCTTTTTGTTTTTATGGCGTGTCTTACACGATGTGTGCTTGTTTGCAGAGTACAGTGAGGCTTATTTGGAGTGTCAAGTTACGTAATTGAGAGGGGCATTTTGGGGGAAGACTTACAGCGTGCATCAAATGATTCTATGGTTAGGCTATTTATATATTTTGAATATCGTAAAGCATATCATGGAAAGAAAATGTTTGGCATTTTCTAAATTAATAATGGGATTCTTTTATGTACTTGGTATTTGGCATGGAATAGTTGTTGAAACTGTCTTTACAAATATGTAAGGGCACTGTGATTATGACATGTGGGTATTCACTTAAATGTTGAGTGTTGACGTGTTATATTGACTCATTTTGGTGAGGTTGTAAGCTCATTTTTACCAAGTGAAGCAACGGATTTGCCTTAGTTGATCTGCAGGACCTTCTTTTCTAGTTTGAAATTACTTGAACAAGTGATTTTGGCTAGTGATATGATCATTATTCATTTGTATTCTGTTGGAGTGTCCGTTTGTTCTTGATGAACATCGTGCAGTGGCAAAATGGCCCCTATTTTATTTTATTTATTATTTTTCATCTTCAGAATCCCTTCTGTCGTGTGTTTCAAGCTCACTGACAGCTATGGTTTACAAATAATTCTATTTTTTTTGGTACAAAAAATAATTCCAAGATTTTGACATGTTAATTTATCATCGATCTTAATAATCCATGGTATGAGCTATTTTGTGGTGACATTTTTTATTTATTTATTTAAGAAACTCACGGGATATATTAATATTTATAATTTAGTTTGAGTTAATTGTATTCAATAATATATTTATGGTATTATTTTTAATATTATTTACAATTTTTTTTTTAATTTTCACTTGTACACAATTGCTTTATACAGTTTACTCATGGGGAAATTTTACGAGTATGGTAATTCTTTTTCAATTTCTTTCCAAAGGTTCACATAAGGTGAATCGTATATTCATAATCCACGGATTACAAAGAAGATATTGAAACTTTAATAAGGAAATTGGGTGTTTTTCAAGTTTTACATACGAACTTCATTATTTAAAACGCCATGTTTCATGGGGTCGGATCTATTGTCATGAAGCAAATTAATAGTGATTCCTGTGTATCATATCAATTTCTTTCTAATAGAAATTGTTGCCTAATGTTCAAACTACAGACACATGTAAGCAGATTGGACGATAATGAATATCTTTTCGTCAAAAGCAAAAGATGAAATCAAAGGACATGAAAAGATTGGTGCAAAACACATATGAGCGTTTCATTAGTTGCCTACGTCTCACATTAATCAAGTTGAAGACTATGGGATTTGACTCGAACAAAAAACAGGGGTGTAAAAATATCGATTGATTTGATCAGTTTATAAAATTTGGCAATCTCATTTTCTCTCAGTTTCTTCATATCCCAATTACCCAAAGTCATGCATTTTTTTAATTTTATTTATTCTCAGTTTGGTTTCTTCAAATGAATATATTATATTTCTTAATTTTGTTCTTATTTAATCTAAATGTATTACATGTTTAGTGCATTTTAAAACAATCGTGTTTTCACATGTCTCCCTCTCCATCGTTTAAAAATACGATCATAATTTTCTTCTAGATATTGCAATTTAACTATACACAACAATGAATCATGTTTTTTAGACTATTTTAAATCCTTCCATAAAAAAGATCAAAACTTTGTTTTTAAGAATTGTTTCCAAGACAATGGTTTTTCATTTCTCATACTGATTTTTTTTGCATGATATATCCAAATTTTTTATTCATTTATGTGTATTTCTATATCTTTAATCATTTTTTTTTCTATGAACCTACATTCATTTTTTTTAATACGTAAACTACCCATTTTCAAAATAACCATCCATTACTGCATTATTAAAAATAAACCACATATAACTATAAAAAAAACTATTTAACTGCCCTAAAATTGCTGATAAGTTAATAACTATTTTTTTCCTTCTTTTCTAAATTGACTCCTTTTAAAATCATTTGAAATAATTTTATTTTTATTTTCTTTCTTTTTCCTAAATTACTTGCATTTCATTCAAAAAAAAAAAAAACTAGTTACAATTTTTAAAGATTAAGTTGTTAATAACTTCTTTAAAACGTTTGTTGTTGAATTTATATTATTATTCAAGATAATAATATTATTTTTATAGAAACAGTTTCGATTTTTTTTAATTAATTAATTAAATTTTAATACATAACACAAATGATGAGTATGTTGACAAACGGTCAATCAAATTTTAATTATTTCAAATTATAAATAGTTTATTGCACTTTCTACAAATACATATTTGAATTTTATTTATCATTCTTAATCAAGCATTCATAATTATATAAACAATTACTTCATTCTTGATAATGTTTTTCAATTTTCTAAAACTAAGGGCCTGTTTGGCCATATGATTAGAAAACAATTTTCAAATCATAATTCAAAAATAATTTTTAAAAACAATTAAGTTTTGGCAATGTTTTAAAAAGTTTTTTTTTTAAAACAGAAAATATGATTGTCATGTTGTTTGGCTACACTGTTTTTAAAACTTATTTTCATAGTATATTTTAATTATCAAATTTAATTATTTTTCAATGATTTATGCATTTAAACTTTCAGTTTGTTTTCAAAAAAAAAAAATACCATTCATAATTGTCTATTGTTCTTGGCCAAATTATTCTAAAAAATTGTTTTCCCTTAAAATGTTTTATTTAACTTTAAATATCATTTTTGTTTTCCCTCAAATGCCTTTTAATAGTCATTTTAACATCTTTTAATGATTATAAGAAATTAAAAATGTTAAATATTTTTATTAAATTAATAAATTTTAAAATAAAATAAAAGATAACAATACTTAAAGATATTTAATTATAACTTAAAGATATGATCAAACATATTAAATTATTTTTTATTTTTAAATATAGAAAATAAATTTTAAATTATATGATCAAATATACCCAATGCTAACTTCCAAAAAATCTCTCATTATTTTAATTAAAAAAACCAACCTTTTAACTATTGTTTCCCAAAAATTACTTTCCTTATTAAAAAAACTATTTTTATTCTACTTATTAGTGTTTTTACTAATTATAATTATTATAAAATTTATTATTTGAGTACAATTACCTTCAAAATTATTCAATTTATTAGTTTTTTACTAATTATAATTATTATAAAATTTATTATTTGAGTACAATTACCTTCAAAATAAAATATTTCCTACAACGTAACAAATTGTTTTTATTACTACTTAATAGAAAATAAATATTTAATTTTTAATTTTTTATACTATCTTCAAAAATTTAAAACAAAGATTAACTTTTAATTATTCATCAAAAATTTCTTTAATTAAAAAATTTTCTAATTATATAATTAAAAGTTCAAAAATTTATATATTCAAAATCAATCTTTAACCATTTTATGTCTTGTTAGCAACGTAAATAAGTATTTATGTTCCTTTTAGTCTTAGTGTAATTTTTCTTACCAATATTAACAATTTTCTTTGCTAGTTTTGAAATGTTGCAAGTTCTAAACATGTACGAGTAAAATCAAAATCACAAAAATTTCTTTACGAAGTTTTACAATCTCATTATTCAACTTAAGGAAATATTTGCATAATTATTTTTAGATGTACAAGCACAATAACATTGTATTTTTAAAGTGTTTAAATGATTGCTCTGCAATTCAATTACTCGGTCATTGCTTCCATTCTTTCCTTTTTTGTTTGGTGTATTGATATTTATATTTGCAATTCAATTACTCGATCATTGCTTCCATTCTTTCCTTTTTTGTTTGGTGTATTGATATTTATATTTTGATGTATTGTAATGCTACATCTTGTTAGATTTGAACCTAGCTCAACCCAATAATATCTCGATGAGTTAAGGGTTGTTCAAGTTTATATGCGCAATGGAAGCCTAATACCTAACTGATGTGAGACTTAACAGCTCCTTCCACATCGGTTGAGTAATCCTGGTCGACACTGTATGGGAGAAGCCCGGGGGTAAGAGCACCGCCAAGCTCTTGAGCGTCGATGGGAAGCAAGGGAACTAGCTCTGATACCATATTCCAAAATTATGACTTCGTTGTTCCGAGGGTTGGCTACATTACGGCCTCTCGATTTCCTTAAAGTGACAACCAAATGCCCTTACATATATTATCTTGAGTACGCATATAGTATAGGTCTTAGAAATTACTTGTCTCGAAGTTCCCCAAGAGCGCCCAACGTTAGGGTCCTTGCTCAAACACCTTCCAAATTTGACTGATAATAACTTGACGAATCTTTTGCAAGAGTGCACTTCCCGATCTAATCAAATAAAGTAGTGTTCCCGACGTGGGGGAACTTGGACAGACGTGGAACCCCTCACCGTACCTAGCTATCATGGGATAACATACATGCAAATATTCCTTTAAGGATTTAGCCTAACTTAACTCAATAAAATTTCATTGAATTAAAAGTTGTCCAATTTTATATGGATAACGAAAGACTAATACTTGATCAATGTGAGACTTAACACATCCATACAGTCAAATACACTAAACTAGATTCATTGTTCATTGTCCAAAAAATAAAGAAATTCATCCTACTAGAAGGTTACTATTGAGTGATAATAAAGTAGATCTTCGTTTATCGTTTTCAACGTACAATCATGCCTTCCCAAAATTGAGTTCTTAATAAATGAAAAGTGGGAAAGAAATTAATAAAATGAAAATGAAGGGGAAAAAAGGAACATTTGTTGATCTTAACCTATGGAATTTGTGCAATTTCCAGCAATATTTTGTGCAAGGACTGTGGCTTGGATAAAAATGGGCAGTGGTCACTCCCTTTTATTTTGAATACTCCCTCCGGTGGGTTTTCCCTCACAAGCTTTTCTTGGACATCCGGTGAAAGGGCATGATCATCCAAAGTCTGTATAAAGAATCGCCGGCCAGCTCCATAATGTTCAGGAGACAATGACAGTTTCTCCATAATGGGACCTAGTGGAATGGGTCTCATTGATGCCATAGCCAAAGCAACATCCTGAGTTAAAACGAAATCTACTGTAATTGAAAATAACATAGGGATACTTCACGTTACAGGTAGAGCATTTTTTATGCCTAGAAAGTAATAAAAACAGAAAAGCACTACATGGTTGGAGTGAGAGGTGATAAATTTGGCTTGAAGTTAACCCAGTGAAATGAAATGAAATAGGGTTTGATTTAATAAAGAAACAGAAGCCACGTCAATACAGGTGACAGATGTGATGGAAATAAGAACTAATGGCAAATGAACTTCCATGTATGATGACATTAAACAATAGGTCTTGAAGCATGACATACCTTGGCTGGAGATTGATTGAAATATAATCCTTTCATCTGTTCTTTCTCAAACATGAATCCCGTAGGAGGGTGGTCCTTCCCATTTCCATGAATCAGAAACTTGGATTCTTGCATGAAACTCACTGCCGGTCCAAGCTGTAGCAGAGCTTTCATTTGTTAGACTAAGCATGTTTCGCAAGAACTTATATAACAAGAATTTAAAAACAAATGATAGATTGAGCATTGGCTTGGGAGACAAAATTATATTCTTCATTAAGATATTTGAATAAGTCAGTCTTCACAACATGCACATGCACATTACATTTTAGAGCAATCTACGATAGGTATGCTCGAGTGTACATCAGAATCTCAAAAAGGTACCAGGACCAACATGATGAAATGGCCCTGGTGGAACCAATTTCCACCAGGACACATGATTATATGATACAGAACCCGGTTTAAGGGTAATGCTTGCAGACAAAGCTCCTCAAAATCTCAAATACCATCCAGGACCACCATGAAGTTACGTCCATGGAAAGAAGGGTGAAGGGAAAATACAAGGAAAGAAAGAAGTTAAGCATGGTTGAAATACATGAAGAATTTGGCAGAAGCTTAGAAATTATTTTTCAAATTGAATGTCAAAGAATTGTGAATCTCATAGATCAATGCACATAGATACGTTTACGAGGACTCAGCACCACATGTACTAAATCGATTAAATAACTAGGAATTTGTGAAGAAATGACCAATTATTAAGGCATCGTAGATTAAGGGCAAGCATATATTCACGAAATTGTGCATCTTATATGCATGGACACAAATTATGTAACTCGGATGACATCATAATTTGTTATCTTAAATTTTCATAATTAGGATCTAAAATCTAATTATCAACTGGATTTAACCGTAATAGGTTGAATATGTTGAATATTGGCTTTAAAAGTAATAAATTAGTGACCTAATTTGTAGTATGATTTAAGAAAATTAGTGGCATAGTTTAAGGCTTAAATTATAACACAATTTAAGAAAAAAGAGTCTTGTTTCATCTATAAATAGGAAAGAGTTTATGCATTGAAGAATAAGGCAAAAATCAGAGAGAGCATAAGCAAACTCAAAAAAAAAAAATACTTAGTGAGTTTGAGAGTTTTCTGTAAGTTTGGGGAAACACTTGAGAGATATTATTAGTGAGGAAATCTGTATCTGTATTCTGTATTCTGTATATTTCCTACTCAGTTCAATAATATTTGTTGTCTCCTGTGGACCTTGGTGAATTGCCAAACCACGTAAATTCTGTGTTCTTTTACCGCTTTGATATATTCATATACCACTATTTATTGCTTTTGTGCACAACAAATTGATATCATAACCAAATATAGCAATATTATACATCAAATCAAAGCTTTCGAGGAGACGAACGCAACGATGAAAGAATCGTTCAAATCAAAAATCAGAATCACTACCAGAAGCCGCCGGAGTTCTGCTGCCAGCAATTGAGTCAACACACTGAGTTGGACCGAGTCAACTCAGTCACTAGTGATATTTGGACCGAGTTGGTCCATTTTTCATCCGTTTTAGCTAAGTCGAACCTATTCCTAACTAATTGGACCATTCTGGATTCAACTGTAAACTCCGTTTTTTTCAAATAAGATATAAAATTTAGAAAAACACTGTTTTAAGTTGTAGGTGCAAAATTTATGTTATTCATTTGTACTTATGGCTGATAAAAGAGAAATCGAAGAAGGTGAACAAGCTAACCTTAGAATTTCTGGCAAACCAAGTTGTTCAACTCGAAGAACTATGTTGTCCAACGCAAAGTTTGAGGTGGAGAAATTCGACGGTACCAATAACTTTGGCATATGACAATGTGAAGTATTAGATCTATTGTTTCGAGAAGGATCTAATATAACCTTGGAGACCAGGCCAAGAGATTATTCAAATAAAGATCGGAATTATGTTAACCGACAAGCTTGTGGCACAATTCGACTGTGCTTAGGAAAATATCAGAAGTACTTTATCATGAAAGAGAATGTAGCTGTAGTTCTCTAGAAGAAATTAGAGGACAAGTACATGACGAAAAGTATTAAGAACAGACTCTACTTGAAGAAGAAACTTTTCCGTTTCCAGTACAAGAAAGGTACCCCTATGATTGAACACTTAGATAATTTCAATAAAATTTTGACCGATTTACAAAATTTAGATGTTGAAATTATCGATGAAAATAAAGCTTTGTTGTTGCTGAATTCATTACCTGAGAGCTATGAGCATTTAACCACAACCCTGTTATATAGAAAAGATGAGGTTAAGTTCATAGATGTTTCAAATGCTTTGGTAAATAACAAGTACCGAAAGAAGGATCAACATGATCATAAGGACTCAATATCAGAAGCATTGACGGCAGCTAGAGATAAGACAAACAACAAAAAATCTGGCGGATCAAATAATAGGGAGCGATCCAGATCAAAGTCCAGAGGAGAGTCATCCAGAAGACGTCCTACGAAGGACGAGTGTGCCTATTGTCACCAGAAAGGGCACTGAAAGAAAGATTACCTAAATAAGGACAAGTCAAATACAAATGTTGCACAAAAGGTCAATGAAGATGAAGAATCAGCCTTTTCAATTTCATCATCAGAAACCTACTCAGATAAGTGGATCCTTGATTCTGGATGTTCTTATCATATGTGTCCAAACAGACATTGGTTTTTGAGTTTTGAGGAGCTCGATGGAAGAATTGTGCTTATGGGCAACGACAATGTCTGTCAGACAAAAGAGATCGGAACAGTACAACTAAAGATGCACGATGGCACAATTAGACGACTTACAAATATAAGGTATATTCCTGACCTAAAGAAAAACCTTATTTTTTTAGGTGTTCTAGATTTTGATGGTTACAAGGTAATATTGGAAAATGGAGTCTTGAAAGTTATACGAGGTACTTTTGTAGCGATGAAGGGTACTCGGAAGGCGAACTTGTATTTCCTAGATGGGAGTATAGTTATAGGAAGAGCAATTGTCTCAAGCAATTCTGAAGAAAAGACAAATGATTTTTCCCGCCTATGGCACATGCGCTTAGGGCATGTCGGTGAAAAAGCTTTGTAAAGCTTAATAAAGCAAGATCTTTTGAAAGGTGCCAAGACTAAAAAGTTTGATTTCTACGAGCATTATGTAATGGGAAAACAAACAAGAGTCAAGTTCGGCACTACCATTCATCGTACTAAGGGATCTCTTGATTATATTCACACGGATGTACGAGGACCTTCCAAGAATGCTTCACTTGGAGGTAAACGTTGGTTTGTGACTTTTATTGATGATTTCTCTAAATATGTCTGGATATACACCATGAGTCACAAAGATAAAGTTTTGGATATCTTTCTTAAATGGAAAAAAATGATCGAGACTCAGACATGCAGAAAAATTAAGAGGCTTAGATCTGATAATAGTGACAAGTACAAATCAAATCCCTCCTTCAAAGTTTGTCAAGATGAAGGGATAATCATACATTTTTTTGTTCCTCGTACACCACAGTAGAATGGAGTTGCAGAACGAATGAATCGTACTTTGGTTGAGAAAGTTCGATATATGCTATCTCAATCCAAATTGAGAAAGACATTTTGGGCTGAGGCTTTGTCATATGCAACTCATATAGTCAACAGACTTCCTGTGATTGCATTAGATGGGAAAACTCCTAAAGAGGTATGATCTTGACACCTGCTTCTGATTATGATTCATTGCGAATATTTGGATGTCTTGTATTCATGTTAGTGAATCCAAACTGGATCCTAGAGCAAAGAAAGTTGTTTTCTTGGGCTTTAAGGAAAGAGTTAAAGGATTTTGACTTTGGTGTGGTGAATCCAAGAAGATCGTCTTAAAGCGAGATGTCACATTCAACGAGTCTGTTATGCTGAGATAGACAAATTCAGAGAAAGAGAATGAAAGTTCAAAAACTCTTTCTAAGGTGATGCTTGAGACTCCAGAAGATCCAGAAAAGATTGCACCGATTACCGATCGTGGTGAAGATGAAATTGATGATCAAGAAGAGATCTCAATTGGGGTGGAGGTTCACTCACCATCACCACCGATCAATCAGCAGCCAGAATCTATTATCACTACTCAATCGAGAAGGGAGATTAGGAAGCCTACCAGATACACAGACATGATAGCATTCACACTTCCAATAATTGATGATGATGTCTCATGCACTTACAGAGAAGCCTTGCAGAGAATTGATAGTATGAAGTGGAAGATGGCAATGGATGAAGAGATGAAGTCTTTACATCAAAATCAGACTTGGGAGTTGGTTCAACTTCCCAAAGGAAAGAAAACTATTAGTTGCAAATGGGTCTATGCCAAGAAGGAAGGTGTTCCTGGTAAAGAAAACATCAGATACAAAGCCAGACTGGTAGCAAAAGGATATGCTCAAAAAGAAGGAATAGACTACAATGAGGTATTCTCACCTAATGTTAAGCATTCATCTATTCGGATATTATTGACTTTGGTAGCACAGTTTGGTCTTGAGTTAGCTCAATTCGATGTCAAAACAACTTTTCTCTATGGTACTTTGAACGAAGAGATCTACATGTCTCAACCGGATGGCTTCAAAGTTCCAAGACGAGAGAATTGGGCTTACAAGTTGAGCAAGTCAATTTACGATTTAAAGCAATCACCGCGATAGTGGTATAAGCGCTTTGATAGCTTCATCAGAGAGTAGAAGTACACACGCAGTCAGTTTGATCACTGTGTATACTTTTGGAAACTCCAAGACGGTACCTTCATTTATTTTCTCTTATATGTTAATGATATGTTGATTGCATCTAAGAGCAAGGTGGAGATCGACAGATTGAAGACTCTGTTGAGTTCAGAATTTGAAATGAAAGATCTTGAAGAAGCTAAGAAAATTCTTGAGATGGAAATCACAAGAGATGGAGTTGCAAGCATAGTCTGTCTGATACAGACTCAGTATCTAAAAAAAGTACTACAAAGGCTTCACATTGATGAAAAAACCAAACCAGTAAGTACACCGCTTACTTTTTACTTTTAGTTGAGTGCATTGATGTCACCTAGCACCACCGATGAGAAGAAGCAAATGAAGCACGTTCCATATAAAAATGTCGTTGGTGCCTTGATGTATGCAATGGTTTGCACCAGACCTGATATTTCCCACGTTGTTAGTATGGTGAGTCGATATATGCATAATCTCAGTAAAGGACACTGGCAAGCAGTGAAGTGGATTCTACGGTACATCTATGGTACTGTGGATATTGGTTTGAAGTTTGAGAGAGACAAGACTGAAGGCAAGTACCTAGTCGGATATGTGGATTTTGACTATGTTGGAGATTTGGATAAACGTCGATCTACAACTGGTTATGTGTTCACAATGACAGGAGGACCAGTTTATTGGAGATCAACATTGTAGTCAACTGTAGCTTTGTCTACTACATAGGCAAAATATATGGCTGTAACAGAAGCATTCAAAGAAGCTATATGGCTTCTCGGATTGACCAAGGATTTGGGTATTGTTCAGAAGAACGTGGAGGTTTTTTGCGACAACCAAATTGTGTCATTTGTTTGGCAAAGAACCAAGTTCATAATGCTCGTACCAAGCACATCGATGTTCGATTTCATTTTGTTTAGGAAATCGTCGATGAAGAGAATGTTATACTCTAGAAAGTCAGAACTGCAGATAACTCTATAGATATGCTTACAAAGGTGGTTACAGGGATCAAGTTTCAACACTGCTTGAAACTTGATCAACATTTCTCGAGCTTAGTGCACCTAGGGCGCATTTGGAGACAGTGTTATGAACTTTTTCACCAAGGTGGAGATTGTTGAATATTGGTTCTAAAAGTAACAAATTAATGGCCTAATTTGTGACATGATTTAAGAAAATTAGTGACTTAAATTATGGCACAATTTATGAAAAAGGAGTCTTGCTTCATCTATAAATAAGGAGGAGTTCATGCATTGAAGAATAAGGCAAAAATCAGAAAAAATCAAAAAGAGCATAAGCAAACTCAATACTTAATGAATTTGAGAGTTTTCTATGAGTTTGGGGAAACACTTAAGAGATATTATTAGTGAGAAAATCTGTATCTGTATTCGTATATTTCCTACTCAGTTCAATAATATCTACTGTCTCCCATAGACCTAGATGAATTACCGAACCACGTAAATTTTGTGTATCCTTTTACCGCTTTAATATATTCATATATCGCTATTTATTATTTTCGTGTCCAATAGAATAGTACTATTACCAACCTCTTCTGCAAACACATCAAAAGGTCGCTGGCCATCGGTCACCATTGTAGCACACAGGAAAATCGATTTTGACATCTTTTGTGGAAAATGCTCCATTGCATAAGAAATACATGCACCTCCGCTACTATGACCAACCAAAATAACCTGCAGAAGAATTAGATGCATTATGTAAATGACAAAATATACGGCTGCAGAGGACAAATGTGATGCACAGATCAGTGTTTAGCAATGATAACCATCTTCTAACCTTTTCATCCTCTTCAAGGTTCTGTAGATAATCAAACAAAGGTTTTGAATACTCTGCTAATGTAGACAAAGAGTTGGTATCTGCCAAATCAATACCAGAACCCTTCAGATCAAAGGCAATAGGACTTAAACCAGCCTCTTCCAGCAATGCAATAGTTTTGTACCAACACCATGCTCCAAACCCTTCACCATGTATAAGAACAAACTTTCTTGTCTTGATATTCTCAAGAAAATCCGGTACCTGTGTAGACATAAACATAATTGATAAAGGATGCTTAGATCACTCTATTCAAAATCAAAAATAAAATTATTTGATTGTTTGATCATAAATCTTGACAAAGAGATCCTTATAACAGACACAACGACAAATTCCTTGAATATTCTATCTGTAGGCTAGATCATGCACCAGAGTTTAAATGAAGCAGAAGAAACTAGAAATCAAATAACACACATTAATACAATTAGCTTTTGCTGGTAACAGATTCCCTACTGTAGCTATGTTTAGCCAGCATATCGCATCAGAATATAAGAGAGAAAATTTCAGCAATGATAAAGCATTCCATATAGAACTCGGTGATGTGGAAGGGTTTCCAAATAACATTCCAAATAGAACTCAGTGACGTGGAAGGGTTTCCAAACGTCATTCCAGATAGAACTCATTGACTTCAAAGAGTTTCCAAACGGCATTCCATATATAACTGAACCATTTGGAAGAGTTTCCACACAAATATGTGTTAATATTGAAGACGTTACAGATAAAACTCAATTATGTGGAGGGTTTACAGACAATTATGGGAAACACATGAAACGAAGTTGTTCCAAAATTTTGGCAAAAATTCAGACCAGCCCTTGAATAGTCATGATCTGGAGTCACTAATTGCAAACAAATGGGTTTCGAACTCAACATAGATGCTGCATGAATCTTTTCGAAAACTATACTGATGTACTCAGCCAAATAGTTCAGAATAGTCAGTTTACCATGCCATGTGTGATGTACCAACAGTCCTTAACCGTAAACAAGCCCACATCTAGTCCTATTTGAACAAACAAAGAAGTTTTTTCTCTAACATTGCTGGAGTATAAATCATAGATAGTGGACATGGTCCAAAGGTCCTAAAAGGGGTCAAAATTATTTTCCACCAAGCCCCAAGGCCCAGGTATACTTATACTGAATGTCATTTTAATACAATTAAGTTAGTCATTGATGCTTTTACCAAAGCCTTACACTTATTCTCCATTTGCTTGATGACATTTGTATATAATAGAACACTCACAAGAAAGCTAGGAATATAAATTTGCGTAGGTCCACAGGAAAAAGTGAGCCTCGAAGCACACTTTATGGACACATTTAGACTGGCTTAGGATTTTAAATTGCTACGTCTTTGAAAGAATCACAATTAAGCAATTATATGCTTTTCAACTTTTCCCTTCCCAATTATACTCACCTTTTGCCAACTTGAATCTTTTTGACTAAGTCTGCTTCAAGCAAATAATTAGGGACTTTTTAGCTTCATTCTATACCCTCATAGTCATAGATGTCAAACCCCCACGGAGCACTTTTTATCACAAATCTAATAATTTAAAAAAAAATAAAAATAAAAAAGGAACATCGTATTTAAAAAGCTGTTGCTTTTGCTAAAGAAATATAAATAAGCAAAAGTTAATGATATGGTCTGGAATCAAATCAGTACTCGCCTGTTTTCCGTTCGAAACTGATTCTGGTAGATTTTGCCTCCGAGAGCTCGTGGAGCCAATCCTCCTTGACATAGACCCATCAAACCTCTGGGACAATTTCTGTTGATGAAGAACCATAGACAGAGCTTGTCTGTGCAAGAAATCTTCATCAGGCAGCATTTTTCTCTGTGAGCGATTTACTCTCTTGCTTCTGGATCCAATTTCTTTGGAGTCCTTCTTTGACATGCAAATCAATCGGTTACCCATTTCTGGAAATTTTATTCCAGACAAAACCCAGAATATTTTTTTCGAGAAATTTGAGAGGGAAGTGGAAGAAGTCAAGAACTTTTCCCGGAAAATAGTCTATTCGTCAAAAAAACATAGTATAAAAATGGTACGCCAACGCCAACTAAAGAAGCTCCCTCATCTCTCTATTTCTCTGTTTTCTTCTCTTTGATTTTAATTTTCACGGGAAGGAGAGAGTTGGTGATAGTAGGGATAGAAGGGAGGTTGTTGAATGTAGTAAAAACCAATATGTGAATTAACTACAGCTCTAAGCTCAAATGAAGTACTAGAATGAGCTATTAATGCTGTCTTTCTTTCTTTAGTTTCAAAATTAGGTGACCTTCCGAATTTTCACTCTCCAGAAAACTATAATAAGCTCTCCCTCTCTCTTACTCTTTCTCTCCTGTACTGTGTATGTATATAAAACAAAGAAAAGGGTGTGGATCCTCATTATGATTTTTTTTTCTATTGATTTTTGATGAGATTTAAATTTCACTTAAATATTTTAATAATCTATATTATTCTATACTGTTAAATAAAAAATTTATTGTAAATAAAATTAAAAAAAAAATATTTTTTGTTACAGATCAATAGAAAGAAAAAAAAAGATTTAACAGAAGATCCTCTCCTATCAAAGAAAAGTAATAATATCAGGCCATTTTGTACTCACAATTTTTATAATATAAATACATGTAAGGGCAAATACATACGTGTCTTCTTAACACTCGTAAAACAAACGATTCCTACTATTCTGCTGGAGATACGGTGGTGGTGATGTTGTTGGATTGTCTTCTAGTGAGGGATTGAGTTGTCTTTCTTTAAGTATTTCCCGGGAACAAAATAACTATTTTGAACTCTCTCTCTCTCTCTCTCTCCCTGTTTGGCTGCATACAAAAATGACATAATGCGTGCATGATGTCTAAGGTGCCTCCGGTTTCTTGTTTCCAATTTTAGATTATTGTCATAATTAGAAACTAGTGTTTTCTGATTTTTGTTTTATTTTATTGTGTTTTTCCTTTGGTTATTGGTGTTATTGTTCATGAAGCATTCATTCTTTGTTTTTTTTATCACGTTGAATAACGCTATAAGATATTATGGGTGTTTTTGTTAACTCTTTCTAATCTGATTCTTTAAGCTACTACTTTCTTGTTTACTATTAAAAATTGATCCCTTTTACTTTATTCTTTACATTTCAATTTATACTTTTAGCTTAAAAACTTCAAAATTGTATTGTTGATTTCCATTTTTAATTAATTCTCTCTATTTAACAAAAACATATACATATAACGTGCACGATAAAACTAGGTTATTCTTTTCTTTCTTTTTCTTTTGTCTAAATAAAACTAGGTTTTCATAAGTTGTTTGAATTTTTACATCCTATGATTTATTTTGAATTAATCATCAAATTTATAAAATTTATGACACAAGATTATTATAATTTTACATCAAATTTTAATTTAATTATTATAATTTATCACACAAGATTTATTTGCAAAATTTTAAAAATCTAAATACCAAATTATGTGGATTAATAGTTTAGACACCTTATTTAAAAAAATTAGATATTAGATCATACTATTAAAAATTTTAAAATTCTATTAAGCTAATAAGAAAAAAAATTAAAATTAAAATTGAATGACAATTAAATAGTTTGTCATAAAAGTATCTCATGCGGGTCCATATTCTCCAAATGCTGGTATAAGATTTATTGGAGGTATGTGTCCAAGTTGGTTTTAAGATAATAATGCAACTAAAAACTAATTTTCAATAGTCAACAATAGCTATTTTCAAAGAGTGATATGCTTACCATAGCATCTTGACCCTTAATTTGTAGTTTTTGACTCAAAAAGTCACGTTCATAACATCAATAACTTTTTTAGCTAAAATTGCTTTATAAAATTTTCAATTACTTATTTCTTATCTTCTAAAAAAATTACTTTTTAAACAAAAATTTATTTATTATTATTAAAATATACAATTACAACAATAAAATTCAATATTAATATAACTTTTAAAAAAAAACAAATACCTAATTAAATATAAGAGAAAAAATAATCTAATCTATAAGAAATATAATTCGTAATAATGAATAACGCATTTCTAATATTACTATCAATGTAAGTTCTTAAAAGTAGCTAAATGTTATAGCATTATTGACAGCAGGGACGGAAATTCATGTATCCATATATACGAGTATATGAGAAACATGATTAACCAGTACTTCCAATATTGTACTATTTATATCTCAAGCGTTCATCATCATATGGATAAGATAATAGACCGGTGATAACCCCATCCATCATAGCCAATGTGTTTTTGCAAATACGTCATAAATGCTTATCTTCATTAGCCGAGGTTCAACTAGTTTTTATTAACTCAGAAACTATTTTCAATCAAAAGAAGTCGGTGCTTGAATGGCAAAGGCATCAGAAATACAATAAAACCAAATGCATCAAAAATAAGAGGAAAAAGTATCCATATTGTTGCGGTTATGGAAACAATAAGTTGTTAACCAGATGCAGTCTTCCTTTGCTGGAAAATAACGGCATAGACAGGGACAGCAACCCCAATGCTAAAGGCAGTAAACACAGCAAGGGGCATCTTTATTTTCTGATGTTTCATCCTGTCTAAGTTGTACATGTGCTTTGCGTGCATATAAAATGGTTCGTCATGGCCATGTCCTCCTCCCATCCTTTTCACTGCTGTTGAGTGAAAACTTCTAATCCCTGCTGTACAAGAAAAGGCGCCAACTCTGGCAATGTTCATACATAGAGAGAGAAGACAAATGTATATATCAACCTTAAGATCTATCCTCATTTATATCTAGGATCTCTTCGCATCCTTTGGTTGTAAAAAACATTTTCTATCTTTAAGAATTAAGATCTCTGTTCCCCAAACACTACGAGCATCGGGTATAAGTACAAAATATACCAGTAAAAATAACATCAATGAAAAATTTAGTTCTTAGTTCACCAAGTTATCTAATTAAAGACTAATATCGTGTAGCCAGGCAAGTAGTACTGCCATAGAGAAACACGAGCACCAACATTTTAATTTATGATTGTTCTTATTGTCATATGCATACTAAGATATTCCTCTTTAGCTGGTAATGTAGTTTAGATAACTTAACTTGTTTAGATGCTTCATACTATAGCGAGGCATTCCCAGCTAAGAGTCTAGCTAGGTGATGCGGGTGTGTTCACTTTCAGTTTCAATTTTCCTTAATTTTGATTCTTCTAATATGTGCTTTTCATTTTTCCCTTTCTGAAAAAGGATTTGGTTATAGGCAGGCAATCACTATTCAGAAAATAGCCTAAAATTTTAGCATTTTACGGCATGTTTGTTATACTAAAGACTCAGGGGCATGTTTGTTATACTAAAGACTCAGGGGCATGATTGTTATACTAAAGACTCAGGCCATATAAATTTTCATATTTGATTGTGAAGTCAAATAGTGTTATATATAATAAAAATTGTACCCTTATATAGAAATTCTGATCCAAAAAGTGTGGGTCTAAACTGTACTGAACATTTAACTAAACTTGTCTGCCTTTTAAATTATAAAATTAAGCGTCTTGACTTTTTCTTTTATCTCAAAATAGAAATAATATTTTTTTATTTTTAAAATGTAAGAAAAATAAAATAAATATTCTCTAATGAAATTATTTTGATATGTTAGAAAACTACATAAAACAAATTACATATATTTTAAATATAAATTATTTTATTAAAATATTAATCATCAATTTTATCTAACTATATATTATACATATTATTACCAAATAGTGTACAAAGTAACTTTAATTTAATTTAGTATAATTCAATCAAATACGAACATAGTTAACCTATCTGACATGATGAGACTCCATTAAAAATCCTTTTAGATGAGACCAACTCCCCCCACCCCCCCAAATAGTGTACAAAGTAATTTTAATTTAATGTAGTATAGTTCAATCAAATACGACCATAGTTAACCTATCCGACATGATGAGACTCCATTGAAAATCCTTTTAGATGAGACCAACACCCCTCCCCCTCCCCCTCACCCTCCCCTCACACACCTCCTCTCCTCTCCTCTCCTCTCCTCTTTCTTCATATTTTATAACTTTCTTCCGCTATACCAGTCAATGCAATCCACCATTTTTCGGAACATAAAATTCACAGAAGTATCAAGAAACAAGACCCCTCAACCCCAATGGTTCAACCGCTTTTCTTTTATAAGACAATGGTTGAACTACTTTTTTTTTATAAGACAATGGTTCAACTCCTCCAACATTTAATAAATCACTATTCTGCTTCTACATATTTGCTTACTCCATTACAAACCTTAGATCTAGAATGCCTCTACCCTTAGCCCTTCCACTGAATACAGCCCAACTTTACAAAGTAAAATAAACCAAAGCATAGTTGCCTGTTGCCCTTTTTTTTTCCTTTCAATTTTACCCCATTAAACACCAATTAAACACTATATTGCACGCTTCTTGCCCTTATTAGCACTCCAAACAAAACTTTAATCCAGAATTTTTTTAAAAATAGCAAACCCTAACCCACACAAATAAAACTCTATTCACTAAATTAAGAGCAGTACAACAACAGATATCATTTATCAATTATGATTCGCAACTACATGCTAATAATATAACTATAGCCAAGTGGCTATGTATCTGTGTAGTCCAATGTTCGCAACCAACAACAATCATCCCACAAATCCCACGACCTAATTCAATACAAAATTATACCTTGGAGGCTCCTACACATTCTTAAACAAATAGCTACAAGGTAAGGTGAAGCAGCACTTTGTTCTTTTTTAATTGCAAAATGAGCACATTGGTCAATTTATACTGTGCACTTTTTTCAGAAAGGAGCACGTTATTTTACATTACATGTCGATTAATGAGCTAATTTTAACAGAAAGTAAAAAAATATATATCATTTTGAAACGGTTAAGGGATATGTAGCGCCCTAGTACAAAGAAGTAACGAATTTAAAAACAAAACGAGAAGCACATATAAAGAACCACAAACAACAATATTGAATTAAAACATTAATCGGGATAACGAATCAATCAGATCCGAATCGAAATTGAAGAAATGAGATAATAAGAAAAATCCTAGAACGATAATAGAAGAGAAAGAGATGAGACCTGGTTTAGATGAGAGAATGGATTCAGAAGAAGCGATAAGCTGCTTGGTAGCTGATCTAAGTCCATTGTTAATCGCCATAGCTGCTATGTCCTCTCTGTATTTCTTAGTCTCTCCCTCGTTATTGCGTTTATTCCTCTCCGCACACTCACAGGGAATCAAATCAATAAACGGGGGAGATGGCAATTGGTTTGTTTCTTTATTGACGGAAAGGTCGGTCAAAGACTACAAAGGGCTATCCATCGTACACACAAATTTGCGTCTACACGCACATCAGTTGGGGGCAGACTAGTCAATTCTTTTATTAAAAATAAAGGATAATATAATATTTTAATTTCATAAATTAAATACATTTATCACAATCCGGTTTTTTATATAATTATCCCAAAATTAAAGTATAAAATCTATACTCAAAATATCCTAAAAATCGTTACAATTTAGGCCGTTATAGTTCCAAACAGTTTTTACCGGTAAGTAACAATTCGAAACAGTTATTAAAAAATATCTAAAAAAATTATTTTTTCTAAACATTTTAATTTAAACCATAATTAATTTTAAACATATTAATTTAATAAACATATAATTTAATTTAATAAATATATAAATTAAGTAAATAAATGTAATTACTTTTTGGGTACGAACGAGTATAATAATCAATATAACAATACTCAAATTATATCCATCACTCCTTCTTCTATTAATACTCAAAATTGTATTCATCTTTAAAATTTATCGAATAAAAACCGAACTGACAGTACGAATAATCAAACTCATAGTTTTTTTATTCATTCTTAAAAATAATCCAAACAACTTAAGTCTATCATATTTCCATCGGATTGAAACCGATCCAACTCAATTAGTGTTGTCAACAAGATAAAGTCGGGTGTGTTTGAAATCCTTATCCTCACATTAATTATTTATAAAAATGGAATAAATATTATTCACCATAATTTTAAAAAAATTATAGGGATAGAGTATTTTTCATTTACGAATAATATATATTTAATATTATAAATGAATAAGATTTATATTTAAAAATAAAATAATTTTAAAATTATGTTTGACATATATTAGATATAAATAGAGGTTTCAAATGAATTAGGTGAATTCAGTTAAATTCATTACTAAATGAGTTTGACTTATTTATATATAAGTTGAACAGTTAATAGAGAGTTAATTTAAATTTTTTAAATATTTATTTTAAGTTTAATAATCATTTTAATTTTTAATTTTTATTTATTGGAGTTTTAGAATTTTTGATTTCAAAATATTTTATAAAAATTTATTTAATAATTAATTTTTAATTTTAATTTTGAAAAATAAAAATTAAAAAATTAAATATTAATTGTTTGATAACTAATTATTAATTTTAAGTTTTTAAACTTTTAAGTTGAGTTGAACTAGATTGAGTATAATTTTTATAGAAAATTTGAAATCATAAACCGTAAAATTTTAGAAAATAAACTTATAGATTTTTTAATGATATATGAAATAATTCATAATATTTTGTGAGGTAATACAGTTTATATTTAAAAAATGGGTTAAAAATATTCTATAGAATCTGAATAATTATTAGTAAAATAAGTATAATTTTTTATTAAAAAATTGAAATCACAGACCGTAAAATTTATTAGAAACTAAATTTCTAAAACTTTCTAATGATATATAAAATAATTCATAAAATTTTATAAATTAATGCATTTTATATTATAAAAATGAATAAAAAATATTTTTTTGAATTCAAACAATTTTTAGTAATACGTCGATATCCTTCTATAGTAACCTTGAAATCATCTTTCAAGACCTTTAAATATATTTTCATAAACCGAAAAAATACGCATAAATTATCTGAGTTCAACGCTCACTCTCATTCAAATTCTTTATGATATTAACTCTTCTCTCAGAAATTGACTTAAACATTGAATCAATACGACATGCATTGATTGTCATTTTTAACGTGATTTTTTAATAAATTGTAGATCCACGTGTTAAAAGAACACAACTTAATAAAAATAAACTTCAACATTTTAAAAATTATTTAGAAAATAACTCTCCCAAAAACTACATATCACCGTCCCAATTCTTATTTGGACGAGTCTTCATTTTTCAAACACCAAATTTTGATGGTAAGTAAGCACCCCCATCTGATGCTTCTTAACGAAGATTGAAGCAAGTCCTAAAGGCCTTTACTTTCTTTTTTCAATTAGGCTTCCATTAAACATATTAAAACGGGGTCATGAGCACTCATAGCCTCACATGCACTCGTGCATAAGTGATTGCAATTCTTCACAAATGCATAAACTAAAAGAATATATGAAACATAATTCAAGGAAAGCACAACACCTGAGAAGCATCAGGATTTAATAATACTAAAAGTCGAATATCACAAGGAGCTTTAATAAAAGTTTTGTATACTAAAAGTCGAATACAAATATTGTTTTTTTAATAAGAAACAATATTTGTCCACGATGATAACAATATCTATAATATCTATGATTTTTTCACACACAAAAATAAAGACATTTTATCAGTATTTTCTGGATAACATTTTATATTATCACAACATTCTCAACAATATGACATTTTTACCAAACAAAATAGATATAGCACATTAATGTCAAAATGTCTGAAATCTCAACAATGTCAAGATTTTTCAGTCCTTGGTTACAAGGGACCCAGAGCTAAGTATGTAAGGCCCGTTCCGTTCTAGCTATCAATCAGGCCACTTTCCAAGAAATCAGAATTGCAATGGTAGTATATCAGAAGCTGCGTCAAGTCATAACTATCCTGTTCAGCCTCCATACTCTGCAAGAATGGATATTTTGCAATTCGGCAAATGCAGAGAGCAACGAGGCATTCCAGTTAGATAAGGAAAACAAAAACGATACTAACTCTAAGCCTGTATGCCTCAAGGGTTAAAGAGATCTTTACACGCACATGAAATCTAACCACAACCATCCCCCACAAACATGAATGTTTGACTAAAAAAAACCTAGTGATATGACCCAGGAATAGCAACAAAAAGCCAGGTACTGATAGCTCAGCTAGCCAGACATGATTGGCATGGTTCGTCTGAAATCCAGAGATTTGAGTGCTGACTCAGAGAGAAATGCTTATCAGGGACCCATAATCCTCCTTTATGTGGAAACATGATCTGTGGCAGGCTACTATTTTCGGTTTTACTGTCTTTCCTCAGAGAAACTTCTTTCTTCTTCTTCTTCTTCTTCACATATTCAAAGAACCCTGCAACTTGTTGTGCATACCTTCAACAAAAAAGAAGACCTCTAGATGATAATACAATCATGATTCCATAAACATTAATACAAATGGTTGAGTTAGAGGTCAAGAAAAACTCATGTGCATGTAAACATAAGCAAGGAAGAATCATATTACAGACTCAGTGGCATATGCAAACATGGAATGGCTGAAATAGCAGTAGGTTTTTCGGGGAAACTTGTGTTGCTACAGAGGTAAATGAGGCTCTAGCATTTTTTCTTAATTCTGTACATATAAAACAAATTTCGGTGAGGATGATACGAGGATATGTATAGGTCAATAAAGTTTTAAAAGCTTTCTTAGGAAACCTCCGCAAATTTAACATGGAGAGACAATGAAAATCAATTTCCAAATCATGTTAGAGGTAATAGGAAAAACTACTATCGGTAGTCACGTTTGATACTCTAGTAAGTAGAGTTGAGGATAAAGAACGGATACCAATTTTAGCAACAACAGGCTAAACAGAAATTATCAAATTAGGAATGAGCAACAAAAAAAAAAGAATTGTGTATATGGATTAAAAAGGATTTCTAGTGAAGTGCAGTGGAATCTGGAACGGGCTTTAAAAAGTGTACAGAGTCTCAAATCAAGCCTTTTGAGGAAGACATCAAGTGAATGTCTTAAACTTACTGCTTCTTTGCTTCAACATCTCGATTGAAATCAATGTTGGGTTCACAGTCAAGAACCAAAGCAGGTACCTGTAAATCATTAAGAAAAATAAGCCACTCGTTTGCAAAGAGAGACTATTAAGTTCTATAGAGCAAATAATATTGAATTTACCTTCTGAATACTAGAATGCATATGATCACCCTGCAAATAAAATACACGGTCTCTAATATCAGGATGTAAAGATTTGTCCATATGTAAAGGTTCACTAACAGATAAGACCCCATGATTGCCACTTTCAAATGGGAAAAGCCAGCTCTCATGCTTTTCATGCAAGCCATGGAGATAATCTAGGGACACTCCACCTTCCTCTGTTCTCTTTCGTAGCTTCATTCTCTTGTGACAAGTATCAGGACTTGCTCTAAGATAGATGAAACCATCAGGAATAAGTCCAGGTAAGCAAGATACAACTGGATCAAACCAAGAGTCATAAATGCTGATCTCCATCTCATTCATCCAATTTGCTTCATGAACAGCTCGCACAAAAACCTTCATTAAGCAATGAGAGAAAGATATCAACTTCAAAACTCTAGATCTTGTTTTTCAAAACATAAAAGTGAAAGAATTTCAAGGTTTCAATCCCATCATCTTGGATCACTCTTAGACTTACATTAGTTCTGAAAATCCTTTCTAAAGATCAGTTACTTATTTTCATTGGACCTGGAAATACAAATTGAACTCTAGAAAATTAATATGGCCTGTGATTAATAATTCAGAGTATAAAATATACTTTTAGTTTATCCACAAGGTAATAACTAAGAAGCAACAAACAAAGATTGGGATGCTTACCATCCTGTCACTAAAAACACTCATTTCCATCAGTCTGAGGGGTTTAATACCACAGGATGACTCCCTCTCCTGCATCACCCTAGTGACAAAAACATAATTCTGGAAGGTATACGCATACCTTTGCGGCTCTGCGTAGAAAGCATCCAATATATTAAAATGATCAGGTCCTATATCTTGCCACTTGTTAATGGGTTCTGGAACAATTTCAACAAGATCTTGAAGCTCAAGTGTCTCATTAGCTATTCTCTGCAGGAACGTCGTCTTTCCAACACTGATATTTCCTTCCACGCAGAAAGTGAGTCGTTTTTTCTGAGTCAGCTTCCCATCTAAGTCTGGACTTCCCTCCTCCAACTCTTCATCAACACTTTCTTTAATATAAGTAGTTATACTCTCAGCATGATTTCTATGTATTATTCCAACAGAACTCTGTAAAAACTCGACCATCTTCTGACCAGAGTTTCCGAATAACTGGAATAAAAAAATGACACATAGTCAAGATAATTTCATAAGATAGAACAGAACCAAAACATTGAAGAAAAAAAACTGTACAACCTGACTATCTTCAGTGTCCTAAGCCAAACTGTTAAGTATATACCCTTTGTGCTAATTAGCAACACTAAGATTTAAGTTTTGAACTAAGTTCATGTTTGGTCAACAATAATAAGAGTGGTAATGCAAATGATTCATAGTATTTTTGTGTTTTGTTTGAATGTTAGTCTGCAATTGAATATAAAACTATTACAACAGTAGCAAGAATCCTTATTCATCCCACATCCCTTAAAAATACACTAAAATACTCTATTTTTCTCATACATTTGTTTAATTATTATTATTTTTATCATTTTATCTCATTTAACAATAAAAAAAATTATTTCTAATTTCCATTCATTTCTAATTTTATAAATTTTACTTTAATATTTATCATTATTTTGATTATACTGTCTAAATAAATATAATAATAATAATAATAATAATATTTTCATTGAATTTGATTCATATTATCCTATTATTATTAGGTTTCCATTCTACAAATCAAACACAACCTAAAATCTAAGTGGATTACTAGCATTTTAGGTAACAAATTTCAAGAGGAACAAGAGTTAGAATTTGAGAATACGACTACTAATTAACATAAAAACACACAAAATTTAAGACAAAAACCTAGCAATAGTAAATGTTAGAAATTGTTGAGAAATAAATTCTCCTAAAAGTTTAAAGTAGTTGGAGTATTAATATTATTTTTATGCATCTATCACTTCTCAACAAATATTCGTTCTATAACCATGCAAGCAAAACACTTGCCAACAGTTAGTATTACTGAGACTTAAACACACGACATTGAACTCTGATATCATGTTAGAAGTTGGTGAGAATCTAAATCTTACAAAACCCAATGAGAGAAGTAACAAGTAACAAACCACTTAATCACAGCAAATCAAACCAGTAAGAATTTGACCAAAAAATTGCAGCAATTAAAAATTAAAACATTGCACGCTCTCTAGTAAAGTATTTCACCGAACAAACAAAACCCATAAAAAAACTAAGCACCATTATGCAATGAGCATAGTTTCACAAACATCAGTGAATTTATTACCGTATCTTTATACAACTTCTTAAGTTCAGCAACTCCAGCAATACCCTTCTCCACTAGCTTCCTCAAATTCCTCGGACCCACACCAGGAATCGTCAACAAGTCGGGGTTTCCAATAAAATCACCAGCACTTGACAAACCCCTTTGCCTTCTGCTCAACGTCAGGGGCTTATCCTGAATACCTTTCTCATTCTTTCCACCTTTTTCAACAACATGTACATCCATACCCATATTATATTCTTTAGTCCCCTCGACGGCGGACACAGAAACTGACCCATCAGAGACAGTGTGAAGCCAAGCTGTCCTGAACCCACTTCGACAGACAATCCATGCTCGAAATGGTGCCCTATTCTGGATGGAACAACCACAAGCACAACAACTACTAGAGGCGAACCTAGAGGAGATTGCGCAAATGGGTTTCTTTTTAAAAACGACGGCCAGGGCCGAGTTTCCCGGAAAGACCGAGGCACTCGGCATCGACAGCAAGGTAGTTGAAGAGGAAACAGAGCAAGAGTTAGTGAGGGGGTTCTTGGAGTTCAAGGAGATAAAACTCTTGGTATTCGTGAAAGCTAAGGGTGAGAAAGAGGGACTATCCCCAGTATGTGGAATGAAGCTTGAAGGGTTTCTTCGCAACAGCTTCTGCATAACTTCCAAGCATTTCAAAGACCCTTGTGATTGATATCTTTCTTTGACTGCCTGTTTTTCGCTATGGTTTTCTTTTGTTTTGCAAAACAGAGAGAGAAAGGAAGAGAGGGTGAAAGGGCGGGAACCAGAAAATGTGTAAGTGAATCAGTGGGGTTCGCCCGGTGCTTACCATGCTGCTGCTGAGTGGGGTGGGGCTTGGGAGTAGATAATTGAAAAGTCGACAATTTGTGTTATTATATAGATTGAAAAAAATCATAATATTTTAATTAATAATTATTTATTATATTAATCATAATTATATGATAATAGAAACGAGGGTTTTGGAAAATAGGATCTTTCAATTTTAGGGTTTTGGACACTCTATGAGACAGATGTGTAACATAGGAAGAGAAATAATCATATTTGAGCATTAATATATACATCTCAATTATATTTAATATAATTATATAATCCCATTAGAATAACTAAAAAAGTTACATAATGTTATTTAAAATTTACCTCAAAATTAAAATACATAGTATTTTCGAATATATTATATAAATTATTATAATTAATTTTAAAAATTAAAAAATAATAATTTTTCAGATAATTTGAGTATAAAAATAACATAAATAATATAGTTTTAATAATTTATAAGTATATAACTTAATGTATTGATAAGATATATATCTCATATTGTTAAAAAAATTATTTTAATATCATAATTTAAATATTTATATTATATATTATTAAATGTTTTATTTTAATATATTAATTCAAATATTGATATTTTTTTGTCAAATTAGTGGATGATATTTGTGAAAATTAAAAAAATTAATAATTAAAAATAATAATTTAATATAAATAATTAAATTAAGATATTAAAATAAAATAGTTTAATGAAGTAAGTCATTAAAAAATTAATACATTAATTAAAATATCAAATTTTATATCATAATAATTTAAATTTATTAATATACTTTTGTCAATATATTATTGTTATTGTTAATAATCTTAATTTAAAAAATTTAAAAAAATAACATAAATTTTAGAAAAAAAAAATCATACCAATAATTTTTTATCATACATATTTTATCTTAAATTTACATAAATATCTATGTCACTACAAAAATGGATAAAATATTATTCTAAAAATGATATTAATATTTAAATTAATATAATATAAGAAAATATTTTAATCATATGAGATAAATTATACTAATACATTAATTAATTAGGGTATCTTTAGAGTATCAATCCTAATAATAAGTGTGTAAATATATGGGTAAAATTCACGTGCCTATACATTCTCAAGAGAAATTATTAATTATTCTATTTGATGATGTAATATTGTAATATTATATACCAATAATATTTAAAATTAATAAAATAAATACTCAATATTTTGATAAATTAAAAAAATATAATTAATAAATGTTATATTTTAAAATAACTTATAATTAGATGGATTTTTTAGAGTTTTATTCTAAGTTGATGAATTTTTTAGAGTAATGTTATATGTCTATAATGATATTATATTTTTATTTTTATTTTTATTTTTTATTAGTTGTATTTAAAAATAAATTAAAAGTGCGATAATAATGGAAATGTTTAAAATTTTATAATTTTTTAAGGTTTTAACGTAATAACTTTAATTTCATTCTGATGTAGGCATTAATTACTGCTTGGGAGATGGTCTTCTTGGCTGTAATGCACAGAAACGACATCATTTGTTAAAGTGCATTGATAAAAGTGAGAGGGACAAATGTTTTTGAAACCCAAAAACACTGGAAAAGAGAAATGCACTAAGAAAGGATAGATATTAGGGAAAATTATTATAGATATTTTGGACGTTTTTCAAAACTATAAAAATAAATTAAAATTTAAAAAATAAATAATTATATTGATATGATTGAAAATAAATAAATAAAAGTGATTATATATTACTAATAAATAATTTTAGGAATAAAGTTTATTAAATTCACAAAAATTAATAATAATATCTACTTTTAATTATTAATCATTTATTAAATTAATTAAAATTAATAAAATAATTTTTATTTTCTTAAAATGAAAATTAAATATATTAACTAAATATATGAATAAAATAACGATTATAGTATCATATGTTGTAAATCAATAAAAACATATCTTAATCTCCTACTCTTTAATTATACCAACTTAAAGAAATTCGTGAGTTCAAAAGTTTCGATCTCTTTTTATTTATTTGTTAAATTAAATAAATTTTTAATCCAAATTATTTCTAATGTTTAATTTATAATAAATTCTTTAAATTTAATCTATCAAAAGCATTAAATTTCAAGAAGTAAATTAGATCAAAATTAAACACATGAACTCGACTTAATTATCTTAAGTACTAATACTCATTTTAAGTAATTTATCACTAATTATTTAAATTAATCAAGCGATTACTTAAACAATCAACTAAATTGATTAACGATAAATTAATATGATTATTACATTGTACATTTGAATAATAATAAAAAATTCATACAAAAATTAAAATATAATTAAGAAAAATATTACATATATTATTAAATATTGTAATATGTGTATAAGACTTTAAAATCACCTATAATCAACTATTAAATTAGTTACTCATGATAAATAATAAATTCATATTATTATTCATGAAAACAATAAAATAGAGGAGAAGAAATTTTAGAATTTATGTATTTAACTATAATCTTTGCTTTTTTTTATTGTCACTAATTTTTGTATTTAATTTTTATTATTTTAAATATGTATTCTCATATTCTTTTCATATTTTGTATGATATTATTTTATATTTATAAGAGATAAATACCAAATCATAATATTAACTAATATTGTTGGTATTCTTGTTGAGATATTAATGTGCAACTAAGTATTAAAAAAGATAGTATAAACTCTAATAGGAATAAGTTGTGAAATATATTTTTTCATTTTTAAGTTAATCTACGGGTAAAATAAAAATCCAAAAAATTTAAAAAATTAATTTCTCATAATAAATATGAAATAAATATTTTTAATTCATTATAATAATAAAATATATATAAATACAAAGAAATTAATATTTAAAAATTTATATAAAATAATATTTATCATATTTTTTATATTATTTTATTATAATATCATCTCTTTGTTTTTTATTAATTTTATTTTAAATAACTTGTTAAAAAGTTAAAAAAAATAGTAATAACAAAAAAATATTATTATTATTATTTAAAAATTATAGAGCTATTTTGTTATTTTAAAAAATATTTGTAATTCTAGATATTATTTGAGGAAAAACTTCCGTAGTGTACGTACTGTCTTCCATAATACATTATCGGATGCTTTATCATTTGGAAGCTGTTTAAAAATTTTAACAGTTATTTATATCATAAATTACCATAGAATTAGTTAATATGAAATATAATTAATTAAACTAATACTATTGTCTTCCATAATACATTATCGGATGCTTTGTCATTACAGCCAAATTTGTTGCGGTAATTAACATAATTTGTTGTAACTATCTTATAAAAAATAAAGATTGGGTTTAGTATCAAATTTTTTTTCCACAGCCAAATTTTTAAGCGTTAATATATATTTTTTATGGTGGCAAAAATATATTTAAATTTTAAAATGGTTTGAAAATTACCAAAAAATATTAATCATTATTATTTAAATATCATTGTTATTAATTTATCAAAAAAAAATGTAATCATTTTAATAATATTAATGCTTATGTAACTTTTTTCTATTAATTTTTAATAAATTTTAACGAGAATAATATTTAAAATTTCAATAATAAGTTTATAACATTTTGAATTTTAATAGTACTTTTATATAATTCAAATGGAAAAAATATTAGTTACCCAATTCTTAAATTAACAGAAATTTCATTTGTCTTTAATTATTTTTTCTTGGTCAACTAAAACATTTTATAAAAATTTCATACGACTACTTTAAGATTTATAATAATAAAAACAATATATAAATAATACTTAATAAATTAAATTTATCTTATTTTAACATTAAAATATTATATAATATGTAATTAGATTTTAATTTGAATAATATTTAATGTAAATATTTTAGATTGTAATTTTTTTAATAAAAATATATGAGTTAAATATAAAAGATATAGATAACAATTGTTTATGTTATAATATCATATTTGGTACTAATTGTATCATATTCACGTGTTAGTTGATATAAAAAAAATTAATTAATTAATTAATTATTACCTATTTATAATAATAAGAAATAAGATCTTTAAGGATATAAAAAATTAAATTATTTATAATTTTGATTAAATTTTTTGTTTTTGTTATATTATTTTTTTATATTAGATTAAAACATTCTTAATAAGATACATTAATTTTATTATAAATTTTAAAGAATAATATATATTTATTTCTCAATCTTTTAAAGATATTTTTGTCTATTTCAAAAATTTACATTAAATATATTATGCAATTAATAAAATCAAAATGCTAATCATATTGTCAGAAATGATTAAAAAAATATAAATATTAATAAAATTAAACATTAAAAATATTTTCACTATGAATCTAAATTATCATGTACATGAAATATACTTCAATCAAATATTTTTATAACAATAATAATTTAAACTGAATTAATGTGATCAATAATTTTTAAGTGGTTATTTTTTAATTCAGTAACCTAATTTTTAAGTTTACAGTAAATTGTTCGAGAGAGAGAAACAATTTATTTAATTTAATCGGTTAATAAAATTTCGTATAAGACAAACTAAATATCCCGGACTATTGTCCCTCCATGATAAGCCAATTTTTGATCCATTGTTCACCAATTGTATTACTTGCAAGCAGTCATACCCTAACAGCACATCCCAAAACCCAAAAACTTATCATTACAAATTTTCCAAGAAAATCAAGTTATTCCGAAGTTAAAATTTATTTTATATAAAAATTGTTACCTTATAAATTATTTAATGATAAATAAAAATATTTTATAAAAAAAGCTATAAAAATACTTGTTATTAGATTTTATAAGTTGTTTAGTTCATTGTTAAAAATATATGTTTTTAAGTTTCTTTTTAAAAATGTTACCGATAAAATTATGTTTTTATTTAATTTTTTGTTAAATATAATAAAATAATACCAATAAATTAATATATCTAATAAATTAATTTTTAATTAAAAAATTAATCAAATTTTTAACAAATCTTTTATTCAAAATTAAATTAATTTTTTATTATTTAATACCAATAACTTAGTAGCCCAAATGGTATAAAAAACCTTATGATAAACTAAAGATATTAGGTTCAAGTACACGCGTGTGAATGAAAAATACATTAGAAAAAAATGCATTATATAATGTGCAATTTTAGCTGTTTAACGATAAAAAAATTATTTAAGATTTGTCGTAAATTTTATTTAATTTGATAGACAATTTTTTTTAAAAAGTTTAAGTAATTTTTTAATTAAATATTAAATTTTTACATATATAATTATCTAAAAATATAAAAATACATTTGATATATATGTTAATCCGTTATATTTAACGAAAAATATAATAAAAAATAAATTTTATGTTTATGTGATACATTTTTAACAAACAAATGGATTTCATGACACATTTTTCACTAATGAAGAAATTTAAAAATATATCTTTTAAATAAAGTGACTAAATAATACATTTAATTAAACAAAGTGACTATTTAGACATTTTATCTTATTTTATATGACAGATAAAGTAAAATATTTTTAAATGTAAAAAATTATATTAATTGTTTCATTTTTATTTATTTATTTATAATAATAATAATTTTATTATAATAGAAAAGAAAAATGCTTTATTATCTTTAAAAATGTCAAAAATTATATGTTATTAAAAGAAATGAATCAAGCTAGGAGCTATAGTCCACCCCAATCCCCTAGCTACGGCCCTCTTCCTCAAATGGTTTCGGATCACACATTAATTCCATACCAAAATAACCTGAGATAGAGGTGTCAAAAAGGCTTGGTCGGACTGGCAAGACAACGCCAACTTGTGAATTAGTGTTTTATGTTGACCCATAACTCATTTACTAACGAATCGTGTTGTGCTTGCCCATGGCGTCATGCCTCTATTCTTAACCCATGAGATTTATCATGACAACTCATGGCTCGTTTAGTTTATTATTTAATAAAAATATTAATAATATGACTTAAATCCTTACCTCTCAAGTATTAATGTTAACTCTTTTTATTAGACTACCCTCGTATCGGATAATATATATATATATATATTTAAATATTATTTAATTTTAAATTAGTGGGTGGACATCATTTATTATGGACCACGGGATATGCCATGTCGTTTTTTACTTGTGTGTTATGACGTGTCGGGTCTAATATTTAACAACCTATATTATGGTGACCTATTGGACTAACGGGTCAAGTGCTTAATCTACCGTGTTATATCGATCCGGCCCATTTGACACCCCTAGTCCAAGGACGAAAAAATAGTATAGCATCCACGTTAAGTTTGGAACTGCCAACCGCCAGTAATGACCAGAGGACATAATGCGCAAAAACAAGCCTCCCCAACATAGCAAAAGTCTTCTGGTGGCTCTCCAACTGCAAAAGCACTATAAGAAGCATTGTAGAAGAGAGATAAACTCCCCATTCCACATGGGATCCTCGTACACAACATAACAGTGTGCTCCATATATACCTAGTATAGTTAATCAATAACTCCATCTGCTCATCCTTGAGTTCAACCAACGCCACCCAAACACACTCTGCACCCACCATCATAGTAATTATTAATGATTAAAATAGATATGATAATTATTTGTATTAATTTCATATATAGTATAACATTTGATATATGTTAACTTCATTTAACTCCTTCCTAATTATATAGGTGTAATTATGTTATAATATAATTACAAAAATATTATTAAATTATTATATTTATTACATTCATATTGTTAAATTATTTTTTGTCTAGTTTATATTATAAAATTATTACATTTATTCTATTTATATAATTTCAGATAATTAAATAATATATTTAAAATTAATTAATGTTCTAAATATATCATATAATTTTTTAAATTATTTCAAATCTACCACTTAATTATCTTAACTATTATAAATCTATCACTAACGTAACGTGTAACATAATTAAACGAATATTAACGTACTGATATAAATGAAATAAATACAATAATTTGGTAGTATAAATTAGACAAAAAAAAATTTGATGATATGACAGAAATAAATACAATAATTTAATTGTATTTTTGTAAGTTTACCCTAAAAATATGTTTAATACATATTTAAAAATGCGGTGAACATATATATATTTTTATAACATAACATGTTTCTACGAAGTATTAAAAGTAAAAAAAATTGAAAAACTAATTTAGATAAAAATGACGGAAAAATTATCCTATTATTCTTAATATTATATATAAAAATACATTTTAATTCTATAATTTATGAGTTTAGTATTTATAATTCTACTATTAATGAAATTTTAACACTTGTGTAAAAATTGGTTCCTTGATGAAACTTGAAATGTATTTTTTGAATAATTATGGGATCTAAAGTTCTTATTTTTAATAATTATGAAGTTAGGTGTACCCACTTTTCAAAATAATAGGATTAGTAGTGCTTAATTCAGACACTAAAATGTATTTTTTAAAGAAAAATAAGATTATTTGTTATACTCATCTAAAAATTAAGGGTAACTATTTATAGTAGATATTTTAATCTATATCTATATTATATACAAAAGTTTAATTCACTCTTTAAATTTTTTTGGATAAAGTTTCTTCTGATTATTATTATACCCTTAATTAATATACATAATTTAATTAATATTCATATTTTTTATGAAGAGTAATAAATTAATAGTAGTTAAAATATTAATAATATTCTTACAATTTTTTAAAAATATTATTTATCTTAAATAATATAAATAATAATTATTTTTTAGTTAATTATCTCAAATCTTTTTTATCAATTAAGTAATAAAATATTAGTAGTTAAATTATTAAAAATACTTAGAATATAATTATTTATCTTAAATAGTATAAAAATTATTTTATCAATTAATTATCTTGTATTATTTTTTATCAATTAATTAATATAAATTATTACTAGCTTATCTAGATTAAAATTATTTATCTTTTTTATACAACATTATTCATCTTAAATAACATCAACAATTATTATTTTTTATTTAATTATTTTTATTTTTATTTTTTATCAATTAAATAGTATAAATTAAAAAATAAATTATTAGTAATTAAAATAATAATAAATTTTTATATTACAATTACTTATATTATTTTTATATAAATTTATTTATGTTAAATAACATAAATGATTATCATTTTTGATTAATCTTATGTCTTAATTTTTAATAAATTAAGTAATATATTATTAATAATTAAATATTAATAAATTATTATATTATAATTACTCATCCTTTTATATTAGAGGTTATTTATTTTAAATAGTATAAACAATTATCATTATTTTTGTTAATTATCTTATGTTTTATTTTTATCGATTAAATAATAAAATTACTAATATTTAAAATATTAATAATTATCTAGTTTAAAATTAATTTTTAATACAAATAATTAATATAAATAATTATATTGAATATTATTTTTTATTAATTAAATAATATTAAATAATAAATTATTAATAGCTAAAATTTTAATAAATTTTTAAAATACAATTACTTATCATTTATTATTTATCTTAAGTATAGTAAATAATTATCATTTTTATGGTTAATTATCTTATATTTTAATTTTATTAATTAAATAATAAATTATTAATAATTAAAATATTAAAATTAGTTATATTTTTTATAAAATATTATTTATCGAATACAAACAATTATCGTTCTTTTTATTATTTCAAGCCTCATCTTTTTATCAATTAAATAATATAAATTAATTAATTAATTATTATTAAGTAATATATTGATGATTTTTAATTACAATTACTTATTTTTTTTATATAAAATTATTTATATTAAGGTTTTTCCCTATTTATTATCTTAAATTTATTTTTATTAATTAAATAATTAATTAATATCTACGTGAGCATAACTACATGTAAAATCGGAAATACATGAAGCTTTTAGTTAGATAATGCCAAAGGAAGCGACTTCTAAAAGCCGTTGTACAAATGACGAGTAAACTCTTCAAAATATATTTTTTATTTGACAACTTTGCCCACATAATTTTTATAATAAATATATAAGTTATTTAATTTAATTTTTTTAAATAAAATTTCCTTTCAATAATAAAAAATAATATTTTAATGACATAATTTTAAAATTACGTAATTAGTATCATAATTTTAAAATTCCAATGACTAAAATATCTTTTATAAAAATTAAATAATAAAAACATACAAATGATAAACAAAATAACTTCTAAAATAATTTTTCCATTTTATTATATCCTAAACCACTTTACGCACCCTTATCATAACTATAGGTGGAATATGTTATACTAAAGAAAAAATATATAAAATGTTTCATAAATTTTTTTCTTTTGTTTGACACATGTTATATGTAAAGTGAATTATATAATTTTATCTTATATTTTATTGGATGTTTTTTAATAAATTTATGGATTAAAATTATCATATTAAATATAAATCATATTTATTGTTGTCTTAACGTGTTAACTCATTTTAAACATAATGTTTTATCATTTTTTTATTAAATTTTATTTATATTGATGTTGATTTTTTATATGGTTCTCCCGAAGGTTACAAGAGAGTATTAGATACACACTAATACTCTAATGTTTGAGTGAATATGGAGTTTCTTAGAAAGATAGATGTGGTTAATGTATGTGGTGATGATTAAAAAAAAAGAAAAAAAATATTTAATATATGAAGTGTATAATAATAATATATATTAGAATAAAATATTTAACATTATAATTATATAAAGTGTATAATAATAATATATATTATAATTAAGATGATGTACATAGCATATAATTCATTAAAATAAATTTATCTATCATAATTATCATTTTTAAATAATTTAAAAATATTTATTAATTATTTATCTTTTATATAGATTATTTAATGAATATATTTATTTGATTATTCAGTGTTTATTGAATTGAATTGTTGTACGAAATATTTTATTGATCGTGATCATTTGTTGATCATCATATCACATGTATTAATTTAAATTAAAAACTTTCATATTATTAATAATTATGTATTATATATTTTTTTATTCTTTGGTATAAGACATTTGAAATAAATAAGATATATTAACTTATATCATCATGTTATCAACTTAATGTTTTTTGATGATTGGTTCCATTATTACAAAACTGTTTCAAAATTGGTTTAATTTCAAAAATGTAAAATTTATCTTGAATCAATTATTTAGGGTGTTTATTAGTGGACATAGCACTAAGTACATATATTTATACCGATTAACCCAGTATTAAATGATTGAGTAAATACTAAATAAATTTCACTATTTATCTTGAATATAGATATTTTTGACTAAACTTTATCAAGTTTTGACGAGGAACAACCCAGTTTTTCACCTTGAACGGTATTGTCAATGATGAGGTATGGTTGACATCACCATTCTTTTGTAGAGAATATGTGGGTTTTCGGTATTGTCTAAAAATGAAAAATATAGATTTAATTATAATTTTATGTTAAAAATAAAAATATTTTTTTATAAATATTAATTAAATAATGATTTTTTGTTTAATTGGTTATTAAATAACCAACATAAAATATATTTTTAGTTATAATATTATAATTTTTTAATAAAATAATTTATTTAGTGAGAATATAATTTATTTTTAATTATAATACTTAAGTTTATGAGAAAATATATAAAAAAATTATTTAAAATTGTAAAGGATCGGGTGTGTTATTCTCTAATCCACGTTACAACGAAATTTTCTCCATAAGATTTCCCCTTGGGTGAATATTTCGGCTTTTCTCCACAATTCCCTACCAGGAAATTGATAATAATATTACTATCTCATTTTATAATAAAAATAAATAAATATGACGTGATAAGAAAAATTACTAAAATTAATAAATTTAATTTTAAATTAATGATATATCTTATTTTAATTTACATTTCTACCCTAAGTGAAAAGCTTCATGACACTTTTATTTTAACTCTAAAAAAACTCTATATTTGGCATGCTTTGTTTTCATTCTAAAATTAGTAAATAAGAATAACTCTGATTGAACCTTCTATAATTACCTTTTCTTCCGCGGACCACTATAATTTTTTTTCCAAATAAACACATTTTTTTAAAATATATACTAGTTAATCATTTTAAATTATAAAAAAGAGATTCAAACTTATATTTAATAAAATATAAATTACCATCTTTAACATTTAATATGTGATGACCCATTATCAATTGAAACACTTTATGTCAAAGATGAGATTTAAGAGCATATCCAAATAAGCTCTATTAAAGTTGTTCTAAAATGTCACTAAATTTTTACACTAATTTTTTTTCTTTATTTTTAAAATATTAATAAAATATAAAAATATTATTTTTATTTTTATTTTTATTTTAATTATATATGTTTAATCAATATTTATTTTAAAAATAAAGAGAAACACGTTGCATATCAAATACATTACTTCAACATTTACAATATACATATATTAATTTATAAAATTAATGTTTATCAATATATACTTTTATGTATATGTTTTTTATTAAATGTAATATTTATTTTACATAATAAATATAATATTTTAGTTATTAGTTTTGTAATTTATTTTCTTAAAAACTTAATTTTAAATTTATTATAACCAATTAATTAATAATAATAATATATAATAAATTAATTTTTAATATAATAATATTTAATAAATAATTAATAAAATAAAAATTAAATTATAAAGTTTCATTTTTAAAATGTAAGTAAATATATATTTTTTAATATTATAAAATATATATATATATATTTAAGGATGATGTTAAAGTAAAAGTATCTTAAATAATATTTTATTTATATACCAAAAAGTAAAATAATTTTTTTTTTAGTGATATGTAGATAGACTTCGAAAATATAGTACAAAAATTGTACTAAAATAGTCTAGAGATAATATTCTAACTAAATGATTATAATTGTCCCAGTTATTTGTATCTTGTACATCAAAGATACAATTGATTATACGTCTCCATTTGTTCTAGAAGCTATAACAACAATACTCAATCCAACAATTACATTTGAAAAATTGATCGATTGTTTACAATTTTTAGGTGATATTTACCAACTAAATTTAAGTCTATAAGATAATAATTTAAACGTTGACCCAAAAAGAGTTACGAATTCAAAGGGCTTTGAAATCTATAGAACCTATTTGTGATCAGACAATTTCTACACAGTTTACTGTTTTGACAACCCAATTGGCAACAGAAGCACAAACCAGTTTGAGAAACAATTGGTGACTGGTAAGAACGACTCTGTTTCAGTTTCCACTTTTCAGAAGATTTTACAGACATTGACTGAACAGATTCAGATTGAAATCCTCCAAGCCCAATTGAAAGATCCAAATTGGGTTCTCTCTGATACATTTCTCGAACCTTTTGATGTTGTTCTTCCTCGGTTGTAGTGCCACTACTAGTGCAACAATTTGCGACTTTAATTGACTCTGTTTTGGGCTTCAATAACAGGGGAGTCGAAGAATTGACATTCTTGAAACGATTTAATTTGATGTTAGAATCTGGTAAAAATTGTGATCGAGAAACTTTCTTGATATCCAAACAGTAATTTCTCGCTGTGGGAGTAATTCCATTTGCTCTTTGGTTAATGGGTAGATGGGTCTGAGGATCTATTCCTCTGCTTATGAGCTTGCGTTTGATATGTGTGTTCCAGTAGTTCTTGATCTCGTTGTCGGTTCTTCCTGGAAGTCTAGCAGCAATTAAGGACCATCTGAAACAAATCAACCCAATTTTTTTGTTCAGAAACCCAATTAATCAAATATCCCAACCGACATATATCTAGACGCTTTCTTTACAATTTTCTCGAATAACAAACAGCAGGTTAATTCAAATTCTCAAATTCAAAACCAAGATATGAAAAAAAAAAGACGACTCACTTGTTCCCAAGTAAACTCTGGAGTTTGATAATGAGTTCATCTTCTTCGTTCGTGAAATTTCCACGCTTGAGATCAGGACGAAGGTAGTTTATCCATCTGAGTCTGCAACTTTTGCCACACCTAAGCAAACCTATAATTTACATCCAAATTAAACACAAAGAAGAAGAAGAAGAAGGAAAACAAAAACAATTTGGGTTTGATGGGAAGGAGTAGAAGAATCAAAATTACCAGCTGATTTGGGAAGGGAACGCCAGCAACCTTCACCATGGATGCGAATATAATCAATAAGACACTGATCTTCTTCTTTGCTCCAAGCTCCTTTGTTGGTGTGAGATTTCTCACAACAGGGTGATCTTCCCATGAATTTGGCGGGATTGAGAATCAGACACTAAACTTAGCTAACACACAAACACTGATCGAATGAATATGTATGTTAGCATAGGAGTCTGTTGCAACTGGTTCTTCTTCTTCTTGTTGTTGTTGTCGTTGTCTTGAACAGGTTTGAAACTGAAAGTGAGAGGATAAGAAAGAGTTATCAGAGAGAGAGAGAGAGAGAGAGAGAAATAGTAATGGGTTTGTTAGAAATGGGGAGGGAAGGAATTTATAGGGGGAAATAGGTTGGGGGAGAGAGAGAGAGAAGGAAAGACTAAAGAGGCAAGACGACGTAAGCAAAAGGTGAAATGAGAGAAGTGAACGTGTGTGGTGAGATTCGTGGAGAAAATATTCTTTATTATTAGAATAAGTAATAATATGATATTTTACTCGATAAAATTAAATATTAATATAATTTTTAAAAATAATATATAAAAAAAATTATCTAATCAACTCAAAAAAATATATTATAAAAATAATAAATAATACCTTATATTTAAGATTTGAGATTCGACCTATTTGGTGAGAAAGGCGAATGGTTAGTGGTTACAGTAGGAGTTGTATTTTGGTAGCTATATTACATCATTTCGCATCTATTTATGGGCCGTCTCTCTTTTGGTTTTTCTTATCTCCTTAACGTGAATAACCATAAAAACAGCTTGAGAAATAAATAAATAAATAAAGGAGAATGATTAATAATAAACAAATTTCTACTTATTTTTTTTTGAAACACTCTTTTTGTAGAATATTATATTTTAGAATTATTTTTAAAAATAAATAAAAAATATTTTTATTTTTATATAATATGAATAAGTAACATAAAATAACGTTAGATAACAAAAATGGACCCAGAATTAGGTGACTCATAATAAATGAAAATAGATGTCTTGTACGAAACAAGAGTAGTGCTACCGCTATTTATCTCAATTGTCAACGTTGCACCACCTAACTTTTAACTAACCAACCTATACTTTATTTCTTTCCACTTCATAACGTATCACTTTTGAAAAAGAAAAAAAAATAAAAAAAATAAAACTTTGCAGAAAAGGAAAAATCTATTGTAATAAATTAAGTACTTACGACTATTTTAATTCTAATTTTTAAATTTTTTTAATTAAATATATTTAATAAAGGGTCTCTTAAGAGAAGTATTTTGATTTGTTTATCGCTAATTCTCTCTATTGTAAGATCACTAAGATATTGAAAGTATAAGGAGGTTGGAGGTTCGATCACAAATGAATTTCCCAAGTTTAATACCACATTATTAAATGTAATTATTAGAGTAGCGTCGTGTAGAATTGGTAATCACTTTAATAAGTTATATACTTAAATTCTACTAACTTTTTAAAACAACGTAAGTCCTAATATACCATGATGTTACTTTTACCTAATATATTATTAGTAATATATTAGAGATTTATTAGTTTTAAAAAAGAGACAATAAAAGTCTATTAAATTAAAAAAATATAACAACAAAAATCTTCACAAAATTTTAATCACATTTTTTAAACTTAATATACTTCTAATATGTTATCTAAAAACTAATGGAGTTAACGGTCTAATTTATTTAACCTAATGAATTTTTAAAATATTTTCATATATTTTTCTCATATGAAAAAGAAAGTATTTTTATGAATAAACTAACAAAATTATCACCAAATATATATATTTATCAAAATCTAGCACTTAATTATTAAAAATATCAAATATATTATCAAATTCCTTACGATCGTGGAGTCCGTATCTTTTTGGTACTCGTATTATTGTTTTTATGCTTATTGTTGTCAAAGTTTTTTAGGTTAATTTAAAAATATTATATTTTTAAAAACCTATATATTTGGTCAAAATAATTTTTATGTAAAAATAAAATGAAGGGTAATTTAGTTATTTTATTTTTAAAAATTATTTTCTTTCTTATTTTTTTTATTTTTTTCTTCTCTCTCCTTCATGTCTCCGACTTCTATCTATCTACTTACAATTCTCTCTCATTCATTTTTTTATTAAATCCTTAACTCTAAATACTAAGATTTAAACTTTAAATCTTAACCCTAAACATTGAACCCAAAGAGAACTTTTAAGGTATCATTCAAAAACATAGACAACAACGAGTACTAAAATATTAATATAAGTACTAATAATGTATCATACCCCATAAGGTTAAAGAAGTACATTTCCATCATTTAGATAACAAAACTTAACATTTTATGTCAAATAAACTACACATGATCAACAAAATTATTACCAAATTTTCATTATTTACCTAAATTTATCGAAAATTGATCACAAATACCATTAAATTTATACCTTTTGTCACATATATAATATTTATAATTTGACCATAAATCCTCCTAACATTTTACATATTGTCATTGATATCCTTAATTTCTTATTGATGTTAATAACTATAGTTAGTTTTTCAATTTTTATGCACTCTTGACATAAAGTTCAGAATTTATAATTAAAGAATTAATATTTATAATATAATGTTAAAAATTACAATTTCTATAAACTTATTTTATTTAAGGTTGGGTTGGTTGGTTTAGTTCAATTTTTTGCCAAAAATATTAGAACTTAATTGTTCTGGCATTTAAGATAATTGCATATTCTCTTTTATTGAAAAAAAAAATGAAGAAACCATCATATCAGGTTACAATAGATTTTGATAGAAAATGAACTTGGGTTAAGCATGTGCATAATTAAAAGGAAAATAAATGAATTCTATTTAAGGATTTATTTAACGAGTTAATGTTAATATATTCTATAAAACCGACTATCTTAAATGGTTTAGATTAAGAGTTTAGTATATATTAGAAGAAAAGTTTGTTCATTAGATCATTTGAATCCAAAACAAAAACCTCAAATGAAAAATCACTATTTTTATCAAAATTTAACATTTTTATCAAAACAAGCTTATGATACTTACGAAGGGAAGGAACATGGTGGGTCATCTTTAAATAGTATACAATCATTACTACCTATAATAATAGGAAAAATTGAAAAGGAAAATGATGAATCAACCTTGAATATAAGTCATTTGTTATATTTACAACAATTACAGGATGATATTGTTTGGAAACAAAATTTGAGATAGAAATGTATTTGGTTGATCAGTGTATTAATTCTACTATTATTGATTTTGATCTTTTATTGTCGTAGAGATCAAATGTTGTAAGCTGTCTTACTCTTTTTAAAATTGCACAAGATCTCTTAATAGTATCAGTATCTACACTCGTATTTGAATCAACCTTTAGTATTAAAGGACTAGTAATTGATCTATATAGAAGTTTTGTGTGCCCTAACATGGTGGATACTCTAATTTGCTTTCAAATTATATACTTGTAAAAGTGGATGCTCTTCAAATTACAACGGATGAATATATTTCTTAATATACAGGTAAAGTTATTACATTTAAGCACCTTGAACTAGATAAGTATGATAAATAATAAATAATTGTAGTTTAATTTATTAAATTCATAGTTTACATTTTGTTTTTCTTTTTATAGACATAAATAACATACCTTAATTAACTCCTTGCCAACATAGTGGTTTGGGTTGGAGGTTTTATCGCCACACAAACTATGTGTGTAATGAATAAGTAAGTATACGTATCGTAACAAGTAATATAATGATAAGTAAAAATCGTTCCCACAGAGATTATTTTATTATAAATTAATTTTTAAAATTAAATAATAATAAAAATCAAATTTTTTTTTTGTGTTTTTATATTTTAAGGAAGCAAAATTAAAATAACTAAAAGTAAATAACAATAATTAATTAAATCAAATTTGGTAACTAAAAAGATATATGATAAAATATCTAAGAATATTTAATCTCTCAAATTTTTAAACATGTGAATCGTTAAAATCCCCCCAATATAATATCAATAAAAAATTTTCCCAATTATTTTATTAGAAATTAATTTTTAAAATCAAATAATAATAAAAATCAAATTTTTTTGGTGTTTTTATATTTTAAGAAAGCAAAATTAAAATAACTAAAAGTAAATAACAATAATTAATTAAATCAAATTTGGTAACTAAAAAGATATATGATAAAATATCTAAAAATATTTAATCTCTCAATTTTTTAAACATGTGAATCGTTAAAATCCCCCCAATATAATATCAATTAATTATATGATCAATTGAATCTAACCTAGCATGTATTCCTCTCTCAAGTAAACTACACACCATATAGTAATTAATTTAATCACATTCTCATGCCAATTAAATTGCATATTACTCATTAAGTTCATCAATTATGGATCACATACATAAGAATCATACATCTCTGCCTAGAAACTATGCATGTTATTTAATTAAGACAAACAATTAAATAATTCTCTCAAATCTATTTAATTGACTCTATAGATAAATTGTTGGCCAAACAATTAATAACATAAAAATTAGATTAAATAATATAATTAAATTTATATTATAATTGGATAAAATATTAGATCATCACATGTTGAAAATTGGGTTCATAAGATCCCTAGATTAATAAATTAATTACACATAATTGTATTCATAAAACTCATATTTTTTCACAAAGAAAAACATAAAATTTATAAAGACAAGAGTAGAAAAAGAAATACAATCAATATCTTGAATTATAGAGTTAATTTCCTCTTGAATCTCTACAAAAATTGTGTCTTCTCTTGAATTTTTTTGTATTTTTCTTTCTTTTTAGCTCTAAAAACTAACCAAAATTATGCTAATGGAGGTTAATTAGGATTTATGAAGTGATTAAGGGCTTAAATAAAGCTTAGGTGCTAAATGGACTGTCTGATCACCTTTAGATCAAGGGCTACGATCAAAACATGCAAAATTGATAGTTTCAGCCAATCATAGTGCGACACGTGGCTTCAAAAATTTATTGGGCGAATCAGGGAGTGACGCGTAGCAGGGGAGATCAGTTAGAGTCAATGCTCACCGAGTCAACAACACGTGGTGCGACGTGATTCACGTGAAAGGATGGTGTGGCGCACAGATGGATTGCCCGGAGCAATAGCATGGTGACATATGGCATAGAACGTTGACCACTTTTCTGAACTGGGATTGAACACCATGATGGCACGTGGCGCGTGATTCGCTCTCTATACTTACGTGGCATGCCACGTGGCAACTTATGATTCATCATGCGTTAAAAATTCCAAAAAAATCCTAAAAAATTTCAAAAATTATATTTTCACCGTTTCTAAAAAGTTTATATTTAATTTTTTGTGCCATAAAAATACTATTTATTAAATAAAATAAATAAATATTAAGTAAAAAAGTGCGTTAATGACTCTATTTTTACAAAATTATCAAAATTAAATCATGTTTAATTCTAATATTTATATTTAAAAAATATGTTAGAAGTTAATGTTATGCTTAGAGATGGAGCTTGAAATATAGTTGAAATTTGATTTTTTGTATTTTTTATAGATGATTTAAGTATTTTATTCATATTCTCCACTTTGTAATAGATAATATATATTAGAGATTTGAATTTTTATATCTTATTTTGTTGTTTATTATTATGTCTTTAATTTCATTTAAGAGGACAACATTTTTTCATTTTAGGTAATATTTTAAAATTAGATTTTATCTTTTAGTTTGTTAATATTAGATAAACATATTTTTCCTAATATAGTTTGGATATTTAAATGAAATTTATGCAAGAATTTCTAAACCAACACTCTCACTTGTTTTTCTTCTAATCCATGTGAGATATTAATTATATATGATTTACTTATATATCCATTATAACTTATATGTATATTATTTTTTATATTTTTATCTTTAGAGTTTGCATCCCATAAAATACATTATGTATAACTTAGATACGAGAATTAGTGAATTTTGTTGGATAAATCATTATTATTTATTATTACTTATTTACCTTCCTTTTAATTCTTTCTTTCACTTTATGAGTGATGATAATATTAAGTAAATGATTAAAATTTAAATATATAAGTTTAAAAATCATGACAAAATTAACATTAAAAAATTATAAATTATAATACAAGAGTTTAAAAAAATACCAAAAAATCCATTACCAAAAAATGGAAAAAATTTCAAATACAAACCACACCAATAAAGTTGGTTAGAGTTGGATTTATTTTTCAAATTTTTTGATTTTTGGTTGGTTTCATTTTTTAAGAACCGATTATACTACATTGGTTTTGATTTTAGAGTGAAGTCAAACCAATCCATATATATACAATCCTCGCAATAACAACTTTTTAAATTTAAAGATATATTTACAATTTTATCATTAAATTTTATCTTTTATATAACATTATTAGTATTAAGAATATTTATGAAATTAAGTGAATATTGAAAATATTTGTAACAAAAGATAAAAATTCATGAATATTTGTAATAATATTTTAAATTTATCATTTAAATTGGTTACCTGTGGGGTTCACACGGTTGAAAAAAATATTAACTTTTGTTGAGATAATATTTCTTTAATATTTATAAGAACGTTGATGATATATTTGTTATTGTAAAAACTTAAATATCAGATTTTGTAAAATATATAAGTTTTGTAATAGTCATGTTATTTTAACCCCTTTTTATCCTACCATAGGGTATTTTTCATGAGAATCTAGCCAAGTCAGACACAACATATCACATCTCGTAAAAGGGGAAACGAAGGAAAGCTAAATATGACTTTTTGATGAAATATTAATAATATCGAGCTTAGTATATTATTAGTAAATATCTTTAATTTTTTAAAATATCAAAGATGATATTTAATTTAAAAAGAAATTAAAATAACGATTACTTAATGATATTTTTATAATATCTTTAAAATTAAAAGATATTTTTGATTTTGAGCTAAAACTTTAATTTTTCTTATATTTTAATATTAATTAATAAATAATAATAAAATAATAAAATAAATAAAAATAAAAAAGTTATATTGTTAGTTTATACTAATAGAATAAAGAATAAAAATTATAAAAATAAACAAATGCACATAGAATTAAAAATATACATTTATCAATTAAGAAAATAAAATTTAAATACATACAATGAATGAAATTATTTTTTATCTAAAATCACATATAGTAAAATAATTACTTTTATTTTTTGGATTATCTATAAATAGTTATTATCCAAACTTAATTAAATTTAATGATATATAATAATAAAAAAAACATAATATATTCAATTTTAACATCTATGGTGGAACTAATAATAAAACTAACAAATTAAACTAATTTATAAAAATATAAATAATTGACATTAAATTACAAGAAATTAATGTTAATGGATTAAATTAAAATAATCTCATTTTAATAAACTATATAATTAATATAATCACATAATCACATATTATATTTCTTGAATGAGTTAAAGTAATTTTTTAATAATACTAACTATACCAAAATTTAAATTTTTAGTTTTTTATAGGACATCGTAAAAAAAACAAAATATTTTTTATGAATTTGATTAAATAGTTAATTAATTTTCTGAAGAATAACTAACAAAAGTCATAAAATTTTGAAAAATGTAGAAAAAAAATCACAAATAAATAAAAAAATGTTTAGATTTATTATTATTTTTAAAGTGTATCTCAATAATTTAACCAAATTTTTTTTTGAGAGATAATGAATAACACCAGTATTGATGAAGATATTTATAATAATACGTTTAATTTTAGTATTATTAAAAACATTTTTCAAACTTTACGTGTTGTAAGGAAAAAAATAAACCTAACGAATATAAAATGATATTTTCTACGTGTTCGATCTCTGCAGCTTCTACATGCAATTAACCAAAAGGTAACCCTAATAATAATGTACATTTAATGCACTAAAAATATCATTTGAAAAATAATTTTATTTTAGAGGATAAATAAAAGATTCTTAAAAAAGTACTGCTATAAATTAACACACCTGCAAGTATTTAAACACTAAAACATGAGCTAACATAAGATAATATAGTAGAACTCTTCTTCAAATTCCTAATTATAAATTAGTGAATGAAGGAATTTAGATAAAACTGTGGGCATATTTTACAAGTATCCATAATCCTTACTATGTCAACGAATTAGAGGCTAAAATCTTAAAAACTTAAACTTTAGATATTAAACCCTATATATAATATTAAAAAATGAAAATTCTCTATAAATTTCAGTTTAAATTGATATCCTTTTTTAGATGCGCCTTTGAGACACCTAAAGCACAAGGGAAATTAAAGTCTCATGGAAATTTTAACAAACACCTAAATTGAAGTGAATCTAATACTCACTTTTCGAAAACTGCTTGTAGAGTAAAAAGGACAAACGAGACAAAGCAAAGATAAAGAAAACTTACTTTTTTTGTGATAAGTTTTTTGGCAACAAGTAAGGAATCTGATAAGAGACTTGTCCATTGAAACCACGAACACTGAATACTGCGTATTTAAAGCTTAAATTAACACATGGAATGTTGACATTTTTATGAATATAAAGACTTAAAGTTGACCAAAGAAAAGGGTACTAAACCTTCTTGCAAGCGATTATCAGGTTCATCAACTCTTCCATTAAGAAGATGCACCTCAGTTTGTGCATCCTAAAAGCATTAATATACGTCAAACAATTAGCTATTTTTTTTCCAAACAAATAAGTAGCTATATTCAAGATATATTATTCAATTTGATTTAATAAATAAATGCGTAGAAATATTAACTCAAAAATCGATTTAAAATTTATTACTTGTAGTAGATATTAGATGATAACGTTCATATCATATAAATTACTTAATTATTTTTATTTTTAAAAAATAAAAATTTAAAACAATAGAGTAAAGATAACAAGAATGCGTTCAAGTGTGGGATGGACTATATACATACACATGGAATTATACATGTATTGTTCATGAGAATTTGGCAACTTTTAAAGGTATCGCAATTCTCGCGAAAAGTTACGTAAATCCAAGCCACGAAAAGTGGTGCATGTATATATATATATATATAATGCCATGGACAAAGAGAAGAAAGTTCACTCAGTCAATATCAGAAACTTGGAGGCATATGCCAGCATATATTTAAAAGAGAAGAAGATATTTATGATGTTTGAAACTTCAATCTAATTCTTAAAATTAAGAGATAAGACTATGAAATCAAACCATACAAATCACACGCCAAGCCAGCATATTGGGCTATAATAAGTTGATCGATGGACTTTAAGCAAGCGAACAGCTAGCACAAAACACTATAGACACCATGCTTGTTTGACACTAAATTACATGTACAATTTAAAGATATCATCGTAAGATTAGGTTTTATGGGACCCAAATGTAGCGATGACGATGGTATAGTTCTCTATTAACGTTGAATGCAACAAGGGATAATAACGTGGTTGGGTGTGTTCACTGATTTATAATGAGAATTAATTAAAATCAGAATGAGAATAAATTGAAATAAATATGTTAATTTTCTTTGATAGTATTTATTAAAAGTTTATAAGAATCAGGATAACTAGAAAATAGATTATCTTTAAAATGTGAAGTAAACATCGAGAATGAGAATTAAGGGTAATAAAAGTTAAACTTTACAAAACTACCTTTATAAATAAATTACTATTTATGTTTAATTTATAATTAATATATTAATTTTTTTTAAATAATTAATATAATTAAATTTTACCGTCATTTTCCGTGAAAAATTAAATAATAAAAATTTTGAGTTGAAAAGATGAAAGAAGGTTGTGTTGAAGAGAAGGATTGAATAGATGTGCCCTTTGATTATCCTAAGGGTATTTTTGGAATAATATAATTTTTTAAAGGGTAAAATTGTCTCAAAATTTGTATTAAAAAAAGAGAAAATATGCTAGAAATGAAAACAATGACAATGTTTCCCATTCCTTCTTCTGCACATTTTTTGTCAAGTAAACATAAAAAAGGAAGTTATTGTAATTCTTTCATTTATCTTAATTAGTAAACACACTCTAAATGTGATAGGGTGTTGGCTTGTAGGGATTCTACTGGTGATGAGTTTATGAAACTAGTTTGACAACGTGATGATTTGCATGAGAGAGAGATATATATAAGAAAAAATGTTAAATTTTGACCTAATTTCACCTCAAAAACTAGGTTATAAGATGTAAGATTGTCCTCATTTATATATGTGTTTAATATTTCATGTCCAATCGATGTGAGATATTTTAACACTCCTCCTCACATCGATAATTCATCGATGGACGATGATGGGCTTATAGCTGCGGATCACGAGATAAGTCGCGTGCCACGAGGTGAGTTTGTCTGCTCTGATACCATGTTAAATTTAGGCTTAATTCCATCTTAAAACTCAGGTTATGAGATGTAAGATTGTCCTCATTTATATATGTATTTAATATTTCATGCCCAATCGATGTGGGATATTTTAACATGAAGAGAAAAAAAGTTTTTTTTATGTATTTTAATTAAACTCATATTTTACCCAAAAAGATAAGTTTGGAAAAGTTATCGACTAAAAATGCTTGTTTAAAAAATTATTAGATTAATCTATACCCTTTTTTAAAATTACAAAACCAATTCAGCACCAAACCCATTCATCAACCGTGAATATATAATCCCTTACATCACTTAATGTCATGTGACGTCCTCAAACCAAAAAGGGGGAAAAAACAAAAAAAAACAAAAAAAAAAGTAAAAAGCTTTATAACACAACTACACTCTATTTACGTATCCCAAATAATCTAACGAGTATTTGTATTCTAATAAAATATTGTCAACTTAAATAGTTTTGTTATCATTGGTTCTATTCAGAATCACTCAACAAAAATCATACTTCACTAATTTAGAATAATAATAATAAGGAAATTAAAACAAATGATCCTACATGAACCCTTTAGAAAACAACGGGTTTTGCACATTTGGACTGCTCTTTTCACGTTTTATGTCTCCTTTAATTTCATTCTAGATTCTCTAGTGTTGCCTGCTTGCTTTTGTTTCTTCAGCTAACAAATTTTGGGGAATGCTTATTGAGAAACAAATCAGGTAAACCTTAAAAACTAATGTTTCCATTTAAAATTACTTCACTACAAAAACCAAGGAGGTTTAAATTCAAGCTCAAACAAATATAATGCCGTTCTCTTTAATTGTATCAATAACAATCCCAAGCTTGCCTTCTATCCTCTCATCTTTTCTAGCCTCATAAGCAATAGCATAAACATCAGCTTCCTTCGATCTCTCAGCAATCAGCTTCCCGATAATTCGACAAGCGTTATGATCGGTTAGTGACGGTAAGCTGGTTCTCAGTTCCTTTGAGTTTGTTGTAGCCACTGATATCACTTTACTTGTTCCACGATGCATCACCTTTGCATGTATAAATCTCTTTGAGAAGAATACATTTAGTAAGAAAGGCTTCATATACATATCAGTCCTCTGTTTCCAAGACTTTCTGTTAGGTTTTTTTGCTGCTTCGCCTCGAGATCTCCTGGTGTATGCAGATTGAACAAATAAATCCTGTCATGAATGTATAATGGATTAGATTTTCTTTTCTATCCTTAGGATAATGCAGTTAGCATCAATATTAGGAAGACAACAAATCGGGCAAAAATATGCAATCACTCTTGGTTCATTAGTTAGATATTGATCGTGAAGATTATAAAAGATCATTAGGCAATTTCTCAAGTTCTTCTTTGATCACTAAACAAAAGAAAAAGGCAATTAATATTCTATCTTTTAGGAAAGGGAAGTTGGGCACAATAGTCCACTGCTTTTTAGATAATACCTTCAAAGTCTATTGAGTTTGTAAAGGAAGACACTAGAAGTCCACAGCCTCTATTGTCTTAATTTTTCAAACCCAATTTGTGGTACACTAGAGATCTGTTTAGGTTGGAAAATGGGATAACCGAGATCCACAGGTAATTATAGTGTCATACTTTGCCAACTTATTATACTTCTATGGTAGTTTTGGTACGATATATCAGATAGATTAAGTATAATCGTATTGGATTAAACCGTATTGAATTATATTATAATTAGTACGTAAAGTATTAGATGACAAGTTGTATAATATAGTTGGATAAAATTGATCATGAATATTTTAATAAAATAATTTATAATTAAAAGTTTTTTATTATAAATTTTAATTAAATCATATTTAATTTATTTTTATATTTTTATTACATTTTAAAAATAAAAAATATATTATTTTTAATTTAAAAAGAAATAAAAAATCAAAATACATAATTTTAAAATTAAAATTCCGATAGAATGAGTTAAGTGTCCACTAATGTTTAAACCAACACCTAATTGTATAAAATTTCTATATAATCATACTATTTTAATTTTGTACAGTACAATCTGATTTCACAATCAAAAAGTATGGCTATATAGAAATTACATAGTTAGGGTCTTTAATACTATGTAATAGACATGCCTCTAGGGTATTATCTAAAAGCCAGACAAATGTGTCCAACTCGGCAAACCTACTAGATCAAATTGACTTTGCACCCTTTAGAAAAAAACAGAACAGAATAGGACTTCAAAAGAGGCTAGCCATCTGATAAAACATGAATTGCTCAACTTTTTACACAAAAATACTTTCTACTAAGTAAAGGAATAGAAATACACAGGATGAGAAAACATCAATACACACATGTGAATTGATGATGTGAAAAAACCACAGCAGTAATATTATAGGACTGATCAGTGATCAACTATGCAATCATGTGATAAGAAAAAAATTCTGTTGGATTTAGAACCATTATGTGTCAGAGAAGCATCAACTGAAGATGCCACAGTAGTAAACTATTAAAATGCAGAAGTGAACAACTACTCAGTCATTCCTAAGGAGGCTTAGATATATAGAGAAGTGAAAGCAAAAGACACTGTCATACTACTGCCTTTCTCTAAAGCAGCAAACAAACACATATAAGCCAAAATGTCAAAAGGATATTTCTAAAAGCAGCATTTAGAAATTGAATTGTCTTCTAGGCTTCATGCTATTGGCTGGAAGTAGCTAATGCCAAAGCTGTTTCCTATTCAGCACTTGTTTGTCTCATCATGCTATTGGCAATTGGCATTATAGAATACTCCCGTGTCCAAAAGGTTTTATTGATAGGATATGATAATTTTGTCTTTCAGAAAAAAGCATTACGGGCATCATTAAGCTGCATGTATAAAAGTTACTTCTCCATAAGTTTCTAACTTGACTATTTTATGCTACGAGTGGACAAAGTACGATGATAACCTAAACTTCTTTCAGCTTGATTTGGGAAGTCCTCCACCAGCCTTTTATATGTTAAATATGATTCTTTGATTGATTAAGAGCAAATACGGAACTTCGTCTTTCACTAAGGTGGGACTGCACCACTCATAGGAAAAGTAACATTTGTAAACCATCTGTCTAACACCTACATCTGAAAACTAACACATGAAAACTACATCTGTGAAGATGCTTAGTCTTATGAAAAATTCCATCTAACACCTAAATTAGAGATTGTAAGGACTTAGGTTTCATTACAAAAGGTTAACATATTAGATGGACTAGCCTAAATCACTCCAAGTCTAATTAATGTGTTTTGTTCGCATATGTCCAACAATCTCCTCTCCAATGAAGTATCACACGATTCAGCTAACCTCAATTGAAGATTTCTTCCTCAATCAAAGATATGCATTATCTTTGCCCCTTACACTGTGGTTCAACTCCCCTCAATCAAAGATTTACATAGGTGCCACAATAACTAAATTTGTGGTTGGCTTCAATACCACTTGTAAGGAACTTGAAGTTTCATAACAAAATGTTAACCTATTAGGTAAAGTAGTCCAAATCCTTATTCACCCATAAATTCAATGTAAGACTTTGTTTATCCATGCCCAACAAAGATTATTGCAGTAGTTCTCCAAGTCTCTAGCGAGCTACCTACTTCCTCTCTCTCTCAAGTCTCACCTCAAGTTTACGTTAGACTAATCCTTCCTTCAAATATGAAAGGTTATCATATTAACTAAGTCATAATAAATAAGAAAATAGTGAGCAGCTGTTTCATTATTCTCATCAAACCTTACCTAAATTTTGAAAGGAAAACTTTACATTCATCAGTTGACAAAAAAATGCTTTCCTGAACACAATAATGAAAACTCTTGGCTCCAGCTCACTATTTTTCCCTCAACCTTCCAAACTTCGAAATTGCAGTGTTTGACTCCTCGTTAAATAATCCGTTAAGAAGAATTATCAGCTCCCCATTTCCTAAAACTATGGATGCCATTTTTATGCAATATTCGGATATTAAAGACATTGAAGGTAGTCAAAAGAGAGGAAAAGCCAAACTCTAACTACCAAGCCTTAATTTGGCATGAAGACTGGCATATATTAAATCTTAATTGATACAACTTACAAATGAGTTGTTTATTTAAAGTTCTGTTTTGTGTTGTGCTTTTACATCAGAGCATCTATAATCATGTCTAAGAAATTGTGCACTCGTACTTTGAATGCTTATTTTTACTTAATCTTGTAGGTTCATGAACTTATCCAAATTCATGAAAATCTAGGAAAACGTTTTCATTTAATTTTTTTTGTGTTAATTATGATTGTTCATGCATCTTTTGGCTCTTGGGTTCATGTACTAGATATTTCTATATATTTTGAGAGAATGAAATGAATCAATTTTTGAATTACAGAAAATAATTGTTCTTTAGTTTTGTGTGATGATAAAAAACAAACCAAGTGTGATGCCTTGGGTTCCTATGAGTAATCTTTTCATCTTATATTACTTTCTACCATTTCTTAACCTAAATTCTCAAATACCCAGCAATTACTTTCTGTTCTGCATCATTAAAATGGGCATTATACCATTTTTAGTCAGAATATTCCACAATGGAACTAAACATAACTGCTTAACCATTAAAAAACTTATTTTACTCAAGAACCAAATCACACCCCTAGCTCATACTATCTACCATCAATGTTTGAAAAAACCCCACTGAGATAGCATTTTGAGGTGCATCTTGAGCAGTTGATGGAGGCCTTGAGACTAGAGCCTTCTCTACTTAATTTGAAGTTTAAGCCTTTTACAATGAGACATACAGCTTGAGGCTATGCGCCTTGAGGCAGCATAAGGCTTGTTGTGCCTCTTTCATGAAACTATAAAGGGCCAAAATTTGTTGTTTTTAAGGTAGGTCTAAATTTTTTATAAAATGTATAGTAGTACATTAAATAGACAAAAATGAAACAAAAAGAAAAAGAAGAAACAAAAAGATCCTTTACATTGTGACTTACTGGTGTTTCATTTTGAAACTTATTTTGTGACTTTATTTTAATCTTAAGTTGTGATTTATACATTTATTTTTATGATTCATGACTTTATATCTAATTTACTTATACTGTTCTTCCATTTTATGATTTGTGTCTTTAACTTTTAGTGCATTTTATAGGTTATTAATAATTTTATATTTTTTCTATTTTAAGTTAGACTTATGCCTCACAATATCTTGAGGCTTTCGCCTTGCCTAATTTTAGGCAACCGCTTCTGTACCCATTTCCATCTTTTGGAACCATGTCTACCACGAACGAGTATTTGAACCATGTCTACCACGAACGAGTATTTGAACCATGTCTACCCATTTCAATTTATCTTTTCAAGTGATGAACAAAGCATACAAATGGTAAAATAGGTAAAGTTCCAATTTTTATCCTTAAAATGCTCTCAAGGGCAGATGATAAGAATCTGGAAAAGAAAGAAAGTTGCAAGAATTTAAATAAGTGACTAGAAAGAAAGTCTACCTGTTTGAATATTGGAAGGGGAGGACACCTGATAGAGCAGATGGGCTCATTTAAAAGAGGAGTCGAAGAAATCCATGAAACCGAGGAGAACTTATTAGGGTAAGTGGAGCGAGTAGGTAAGAACTCGGAGGAGAGAAATGACCCAGTTGACGGAATAGAAGAAGAAGATAATACGGAGACCATCTTCAGTTTTAAGCCTATCAGTAAGCTTTTTGTCTAGTTATTGTCCGCTTAGTTTGGGCACCTCTTCGGCTGCCTTGTTCGTCGGCCAAGTACCTATGTGGGAAAGTTTCCTAAATAAATTATTTTACGTGCCATCATTTTTTTATTCTTTTAATGAGAGGGAATATGTGAATAATTAGGAAGATAATCTTACATACTTCATTCTTTATTCTTATAAAAAAGATAAATGTATTAAAAGTTACAAAGAGATTAACAATTAATATTAATAAAAAAATATAATATAATTTTTTATAGCATTTCTCTCGTAAAATTTGAATTATATTTAATATGTTAATTAATATTAATATGATCACACCCAAAAATGGGATTTATTTAAACATGCTTTCATTGAGAGTCACTCGATACGTGATGTATCATTATTAAAAGTATTAAAAAAATACAAATATTTCATGTTTTATAAAAAAATATACAATATTATTAATAATTTGTATTAAAATTTCTCAAAAATCATGATATTATTTAGACAAAATATAGTTTATAGAACTTAAACATGTTACGAGTGAGACTAGTCTCCTAAATATGACTTTTGTGGATTGGTGTTATCGAAGGGATTTGCTTGTTATTAAAGGATGAGATTGATTTATCTATTAAATTAATTTCAATTTTTTTTATTGAATTTAAAATCAATAATTCTATCCCCTGATAATCTTGAATGAGATTTGGTGTTTATACAAACTCTAATAATTACATAAGATTATTACAATTAAAATTTATTGGACAGAGACTAATGTTTTGTGATAAGGTTATGTTATTGATGGATATTAACGAAATTATTTCAAATGTTGAAAAAATTGATAGTCGAACTCGATCACAAATTCAATGCTTGTTTTTCAGGATTTCTTACATGATGTTGATTTATAGGGTATGGGCTTTGTCGAAAACATTGTTACTTCGAATAATAAATACAATTAGGAGGAAAATGTTCAGTAAAAAAGTGATAGTGGATGATTAGTTATTGGCGCTTAATGAAGAGAACTTTCCCAAATTGTTGTGTATCACTTGGATACTAGGGTTTTGACCATAGAGTTGTATTATTGGTATAAAAGACCATGACTTATAAATGGGTGGATATCCCTAAGTGTGAAGAAGTGATCGAGCAAGCTTGGGACTTTTCTATTTTTGGTTTTATTTAGTTTTGCTTAAAGTGGTGTGTTGTCTAGTGTCACCTAGCCCTAATTGAATGGAAAAGGTGTCTAACTTCAACACAAAACAATAATATCATGATTTACATGATTAGTTGTTGAAATTAGAGGATCAAAATTTGTTTGATTCTAATCAATATTGGGCAATATATTTTGATTTGAAATTAGTATGTGTGTTGTAGGAGATATATTGAATCCAATAAATCTAGAGTGGATTGGCTTAAGTCGAGGGATTGAAACACGACTTTAATCCATGCTAAAGTTACTTGGTGAAGATGTAGTTCCACTGTGTTTGGATTGGAGAATGCAGACAGATCTTGGGTCATTGAAAAGATGGATATGGATAAGATTATGTGCTCTTAATTTGAAAATATTTTTCAATCATCAAACCCAAGTTGATTATGTGTTATCCTACATTGATGTAAAAATTACAAAAACACAAAACCAACGTTGACTAGGCTTGTATTGGTAGAAGAAGTCAAAATTTCTCTAGCTCATATAAATCCATCAAGTCACCTGGGCCTGATGGGATGAAATCTTCTTTTTATCACAAGTATTGGAATATTGTCCATGGTAATGTAATTCATGCTATCAAATGTTCTTTCCATTATGAAACTTTGTTTAATACCTTTAATTTTACTCATAATGCCTTGATACTGAAACTTGTATCCCTTAATAATATAACACAATTAAGGTCGATTAGTTTGTGTAATGTATATCATGAAAGCTCTAAAATGGATCAAACATATAGAGAGAGAATGAATATATTATTTTTTATTTTATTAAATTATAAATTCATAATCTAATCAAAATGACCAAATATGCAATCACGTGTAAATAATAAAGTATAAAAATTAAAAATAACATACAAGATTTTTAGATAAAAATAAACGAAGTCACAATAATGACCTAATAAGAAAACTACTGATCTATGAGAATATCTAATTTATCTATTATGAAAATTTATGAAAATTTAATGCTTAAATACAAACTCAATCTTAAACTATGCTTCCTAGGATAATGCCTTAATATATTTTACTTACAATTCCTTGTTTTGTTTTTCACAGCCTCCGAGATTAACGGGATTTCAATAAGAAACAAATCATAATCATAGTTCTAAATATAGATCAATAAGTATGAAACTTAGATTTCTAAAAACAAATAATAATGTAGTAATCTAGGCAATGATTTGTGTATCAATAATAATAATTAAAATTACCTAGATCTGAATCTGACAAGAATAAGCCAGGTTTGAATAGATAAAACATTGTGATATCCTAAGATCTCAATGGAAAAGATAAAAATACCTTCATGAAGTTTTAAAGCTCTTAATTAAAATAAAGTTATTGTGTAATTTCACACAGATTTACTCGATCGATTGAGTAAATGTAGGAAAAAAATATAATTGCAAGAGTTGTGAACACATGCTAGTGAATACATGAGTGTAACACTATTGGTGATAGTCACGAATGATATGTCTCAAATACGACTATTTCAAACTCAAGCATTTCTTCAACTTAGTTTGATAAATTTGATAACGGGCCTAAAACCTAGTTTATAAATAACGTTTAATGCATAAAAATTATCAACACTTATAATTCCTTACAAATTTCCACTTTGACATTTTCTTGTGTGGCTGGAAAAGGTTTGTATTTGTTACAAACATCATTTTGTTGATGTTTCTCAACAATATTCATAATATTCAAGATATTTTATCCAAGAAACCAAAAATAATTTAACATTTTGACAACGACGACATTTCCTTGAAAATGTCACGATGTGTTTACTAAATGAGATGAATATTATATATCAATATCAAGATGTTAAATATTTCAAGTGACATTTTAAACCTTGGGTATAGTTACTTCTAAGTTTGTTCTTCTCTTTTTTCTATGAAGTTTTCAAAAAGTTAAGTTGTTTTCTATTACAAAGGAATTTTCTTGTATATGAACCCCTCTCTAATTGGTTTGTTTTTATTTCTTTTATTCTTATTAGTTATTTTGAATAAAAATATATATTTGTGTTGTTTTTTCACTTAGATCTTGCTTCAATATAATTTTTTCTCATCTAGATATTCATCTAAGATGATCTATATTATGTTTATATTCGTAAAGTTTATATTTTATTGTTAATCCAGATCTTTATTTAAACCCTTAGTATCGAAGATCATGAAGATTATAATATGGTATCAAGATTTTATTTTTTTGAAGAACGATAAATATATCAATTGAAGCAGCTAAATAATTGATTGAAGAACATTACAATAGTGCAAAAGATAAAAGCTTAAGTTTTTATCTATTTGCTTAAAAATGTTTTTAATTTTGGTTTAACAATCTAAATTGTTAATATATTTAAATTGATGATTTCTTGGGTTTAATTGTATGACATAATTCTCTTTATACATGAAGTTTTATTTTTAACTCACATCAAGAAAAAAAATGTTCATTTTAAAGAGATATGTGGTGATGAGAAAGTTGGCCCATGTGATGCTCAATATCATGAGATGGTTGGCCCATGTGATGATTAATATGCTTAGAAGATTGGCACATTCACGTCAATAGCAAGTGCAAGTTGTTATTATGAAAATGTGGCAATTGTGGTAAAGGCTAGCAAATATGATGAAGGCTAGTAGGCCTAGGCAAGTCACTAACTCAACATATTTAGATAGTGTAACAGAAATCAATTTTTGTAAATGCCAAATGTTTGGCTTTTTGTTTTTGCTTTCCATGTTGCTTTTTGTCTTTTCTATCATGTAGAGAAACAAACACTATAAATATGTTGTTTCCTTTACTTTATTTTGTTAAGTTCTTGTTCTCACTATCTGATTTTGATATTAGTAAAAAGTATTACTCATTTGCAGATTATCTTTATCTTTCTCTCTATAATGATCAATGCAACGATTCTTTATTTTATTTATGGTATCAGAGCACTTCAAGCTTGAATAGCTTGTATATGGAATATCTTATGGATAGTTTAGTAGCTTTTATTGAGCAATTATCTAGTTTATCAATGGTAATGACTCTCGGTGATTATAGTCTATCTCACTTTCAAAATCAAGTTACAATAATCAAACTAAATCACTAAAACTATATGATTTGGAAGCAACAAATACATAGGATTTTAAAAAGCTATGATCTTGATGAGTTCTTGTTCCAAGACTCACATCTTGAGTTTGTTGATGAAAAGGTTAATCTAATCTTCAAGCCATAAGATTGACAAGATTAGATTATTGGTAATTAAGAGTGCTTGGAATGAATTAGAAACTATGTTATTCTCTAGATCTAAAGGTAGAATTCTACCATTTAGGCAATAACTACTCAAGATGAGAAAGAAAAACATAACTGTAATTTGTGATTAAAATCAAAGAAATAGCTAGTCAATTAGAATTAGCTAGATAGGCTTAATTGAGGAAGATAAGATCCTCTATCTTATTGCTAGTTTAGAAAGAGACTATGAGCCTGTTGTCTCTACCATAACAGTAAAAATGTAGTCATATTCAATTTCCTTCTCTGATGTAACTTCGTTAATGTTGAGTCATAAGAGTTGGTTATAAACAAGACATGAAACACAAGATACCTTATTACCTATTGTTATTACGAAACAAAAATTACTTTCTCTTTTTCTACCTATTAATCAAAATCTGAATCTAGTACATCAGTCTACCTCTTATTCTTTCATTCCTTCTTTTTCACCTAGCTCCTTTGATTCTAGAGTTTTGATGACTGCAAATCCTTTTGCTATGCAACAGTTTAGGAGCTCTGGTTTTCCGTTCATATATCCTTTTCCAGGAATGTTTGGACGTGGTCATGGCAGAGGTAGAGGTAATCTTGTAAGACATGAAGGTAGATCTCAAGGTAATAACAAATTTCAATGCTAGTTATGTGGTAAGAATTGTCATCTTGTGACAAATTATTGGTATAGATTTGTCCTTACCTTTTAATCTGGTTAAAACAACTCAAATCAGGAGCCAAACATTTCTTCGACTAGTGTGAATGATTCAACATAAGGTACTACATCACAAGTATCTTAGTAAGGCAATTCTCAAGGTGTTCACTCTTCTTTATAACAACAATTACCTCCTCAAGCCTTTTTAGTTTCTTATGGAGTTCCTATTCAAAGTGATGTTTCTTTTCTATCAAATTATGGTGCTATGGAATTTGCTTATACACCTAATTTATCTAGTTATCCATTGTTGTAGCCTGACTTTGGAGCATTCAACCATGTGACATCAGATCCATTTAACTTGGCACTTTCTCAACCTTATGTAGGTACTAATCAAGTTATGATTGACAATGGTATTAAGTTACCTATTATTAGTATCGGTACATCCTTATTAGATATTGTTCATGATAGTAGAAATAAGTTGATTATGAGAAGCATTTTACATGTTTCTGCTATTGTTAAGAACTTGCTAAGTATAGCACAATTATCTAAGGATAATGATGTATTCTTTGAGTTTCATGCAACTTTTTACTGTGTGAAGGATAGAGTAACTCAAGTGGAACTACTATAGGTTAACCTTAATAAAGCTTTGTTTGTGTTTCATATAAAATAACCAACTCATATTTCATTTACTTCCAAAGTTGTTGCATCTTGAGTTTCATCGAGTTCTTTTATTTCTCTAAATATTATTTCTAATGTTGCTAATAATTCAGACTTTCTAAGGACTTCTTGTCCTAGTTTTAACAATAGTATAGTAGCCTTTACACCTTCTAATGTTAGCCTTGAGTGATGGCATAGATAGTTAGCATATGCTTCGATTCCTGTAATGAAAAAGGTTCTCGATCAGTTTTCTATATCATATGTTGATAATAATATTGATATGCTTTAACTTGTCAAATGAGAGAAATTTCTTGAACTTCGTTTTAGCCTCTATACAACTGCCATTACTAAACCTTTTGAATTTGTACACTTTGACCTATAGGTATCTTCCGTCATCTCTCGCAATGGTTTTCCTTACTATGTCCACTCTATAGATCATTTTACTAGATTTATTTGGATATATTTTTTAAAAACCAAAAATATAGTTGCTCAAGCATTTACTCATTTTAAAACTCTAATTGAAGTTTAGTTTAATGACACTATTAAGAACTTGAAAACAGACTTAAGGGTGAGTATCAAGCCTTATCCTCTATATTGACTACTAATGGGATACTTCATAGGACTTCTTATCCTTATACTCATTAACATAATGGGTTAGTTGAATGGGTCTTGCATTGTTAGCTCAAGCTTCAATTCACCTTTGTTTCTAGAATGAGGTTTTCTATATTGTGTGTATTGTTAATCGATTACCAATACTAATTTTGAGTTTCCAATCTCCTATGGAAACCTTGTGTATGGAAAAACCAACTTATGATTTCTTGAAGGTTTTTAGATATGAATGTTTTCCCTATTTGAGACCTTACAACAAAAACAAGTTGGAATTTAGATCCAATGCTTATACCTTTCTAGGCTATAACCTTAGACATAAAGGTTACAAGTGTCTTCATCCTAATGGTAGAGTCTACATGGCTAGACATGTTACTTTCAATGATTTTTCTTTCCCTTTTTTAAGTCATCTTTTCCTGTACATCCTATCCCTTAAACTCAAAATGTTAGAGCTATTAGTGTGCTTTCTATTGTCATAAGTTTTGGTATTTCATCATGATGGCTTTGATTCTTTTTCACCAAAATGTGTTCCTGAGTTTTCTCCCTCATAAGCCAGTTTACTTGAACTTAGTGGTATAGATTTTGTCTCATGTGCTGTTCATTTTTCTTTTTTTACCTCTTTTTTTTGTCATTGTTTTCTCAGAAAAAAGGTCTGCTTCTTGTATACGATAAAAGTGATTTAATCAATCAACTTGATAATGTTCATCATATGTTATCACTTGTCTCACAAATTTTTCAATCTATCTGTCTTTTTATTCTTCCATTTTCTAAGTCAATGTATGTTTCAATTTCTTTACCTACTTCAGTTCCTATCACATCTTCCTCAATTCATATCTCTCATGCTTTTGCAATTTATTCTTTGTCTTCTCAATCTCTTGTACCATCTTTGGTTACAAACTCATAATCTATGGTTACAACAAGAGTAAAAGTAGGTACTCATAAGCCTAAAATATTTCTTATGAAGCTTGATAACACATAACCTACTTCTTAAAAACAAACTTTAAATCATCATGGAAAGAAGTTGTCTATGCAAGCTAAAATTGATGCTTTGCTTCACAACAAACTTTGACTTTAGTTTCTAGACCTATGAACAGGAAGATTATTGGCTCAAAATGGGTGATTAGGGTAAAGAAAATGTTTATTAGTATTGTTGAAAAGCTCAAGTTAAGAATGATGGCAAAAGGCTTTCATTAGATTCATGGATTTAATTTTAAGAAAAAACTTAATCATACAATAAAACATGTTACAATCAAAATCATTATTTCCAATGCTTCTTTAAATGGACATCTTCAAGAGGAATTGTATATGTTACAATTACAAGATTTGAGGATTCAATCCATACAAATTGGGTGTGCAAACTTAAAGACTATTTATAGTTTCAAAAATAAGCCTCAAAAGCTTGGCTTGAGATTCTAAGCCATGCCTTATATGTTATATGGGTTTTGAGAGATCCAAGGTTGATTTCTCTTTATTATACAATTTTTAATCTTTAACTCTTATTTTCCTTTTGGTATATATTGATGATATTATCATTACAAGAGGAGATGAGTATGCTATTACTTCTCTAATAAAACATTTAAATGATACATTCTTTTTAAAATATATAGGTTTATTGAATTACTTCCTTGTTTGGAAGTGATTTCTCTTAATCATAATGAGCTCATCTTGTCCCAAACAAAGCATATCAAAGAACTTATACTAAAAGCTCATATAGACTTATCAAAGCCAATAGCTTCTTATATAATTATTTTTCCCTTTTTTTCTACCCATGAGGATCAATCATTTTCTAATATCTTTCTGTATAGAAGTATTATAAGAGCTCTATAATACGTTACTTTATCTAGACTTGAGTTATCGTTTTCAATCAACAAGTATGCCAATTCATGTATAATCCTTTGGATACACGTTGGGTTGCTGTAAAGAAAAAAATTAGATATCTAGAAGGTACACTTTCTCATAGCATTGTGTTTAAATCTTCTTCTAAGTTTCTGCTCACTACATTTACAGATGCTTACTCAGGTATTATACCCGATAGTAGACATTTTACCACATGTGTTTATGTGTTTTAGTTGTGAAGCTCACTATAGATCTTTGGAAATAGTTACTATTAAAGTTTTATTGATTAAATCTTTTTTTACTGAGTTACGTATTCCTTTGCTTGCAATACCAATCATTTGATGTGAAAATTTGATCAATGTTGTTCTTGTTGTAAATCCTATCTTTCACTCACATATTAAGCATGTTGAATTAGATGTTTGTTTTCTACGTGATAAAGTCTTTGTCAAGGGTTTTCTAGTTTAGCATATTCCTTTCTGTGAACAACTTGCTAGTAGGTCTAGGCAAGTCACTAGTGTTCAGTTAGTGTAATAGAATTCAATTTTTGTAAATGTTATGTATTTAGTTTATTGTTTTTACTTTTTAGTTTGTTTTTCATTTTTCTACTACGTTGAAACAAACTCTATAAATAGATTGTTTCTTTTGCTTTATTTTGTTAAACTCTTGTATTCAGAATCTCATTTTATTATTAATAAAAAATATTACTTATTTTAAAATTATCTTTATCTTCGTATTTCTCTCTTTCGTGATCAATGTAATGATTCTTTATTTTTTTTACATTTTTTTATAACTTCAATACAGTTATATTTTATAAAAATTATATATTAAATAAAAAAATCATTTATACATAGAATGAGATTTTTTATCCATACCTTATATCTCCAATAAAATTCTATTTTTTTTAAATGGCAATGGTCCTATTTTTCACACAAATAATTACAGAAATTAGTTGCCTTTAAATTAAGCTTTAATTAATAGCTAATATTTCTCTTGCTTTTAATGTATCAAGTTACCAACAACTCATGTGTTTATTACCCTGGTATAACTCTTTCTTACGTGATATTAAAAGAGAAACTATTGTAATAATAGTCTGCATTAATTATATATTTGTTTATTATAAATATTTTTTAAAATATTATGTAAATATATTAATATAATTAATTGTAAATATACACACGTTATTTCTTCCCAAAATAATATACAATTCCTCGTTATTACAGAAAAACATGTAAAAAGTAATGTCTAATAAATACATCAGTATTTTGTAACTTCCAACATTAAAACCATATAAATCTTAGCACATTCAAATCAAGTTTAACCTAAACTACAAATTTATTATTTTAATGTTATTTTTATTTAAAAATATATCAATTTAATACAATTTATTATTTAATTAAGAACTATTTACATATATAATAATGCACATGTAATATTTAAATTATATTTTTAAATAATCAATTAATTATATTAAAATATTCTCTAAAAATCTTTTAATATATTTATTATATAAAAATATCCTCTTAATATCACATATATATTATTATACATGTAAAAATAATAATTAAATAATAAATTATATCAAATTGGTACATTTATTTTAAACGCTAATACTATTAAAATATCACCTCAAAATTCTATATAAAAAAATACCAAAAGTAAAATAGTAGTATAAAAATAAGCTATAGAACCATTCATTATTGAAAAATTTGATTTTTTTATTAATTTAATTTTTATATATTTTTTAAATTAACGTTTTTTAATATTGCATGATATAAATAGTAAGAGTTTAATTTGAACGATGTTCTATTTTAAATTATGTATCATATTTTTTTAATAATTAAAATGTATGAATTTGACATAATGGGTGTTATTTTCGTGATCATAAGTTTTAAATATATTATTTTTCTTAAATATATTTTTACTAATTTTTATTTCTTTAATTTAGATTCTAATTCAATATTTATTTATTTATTTTTATTTAATTTTTTTAATTAAATTCAAATTTTAATTTTTTTAAAAAATAATTTTTATAAAATTATACTTAAATTAAATTTTAAAAAGTTAATAAGCTAAAACTACTTAATAATAAGTTAAGGGACTAAAACTAGGGACTAGCTTTCCTTTTTAAAAAAATCACGTATAGCTACTAATCTCTTGATGAACTATGATGAACTCTATCTGCTTTAATCACTTTTTAAGGAATATATTTATAAAAAAAATATTTAGAGAAATATATTGTGTTCAATTATAATAAAAGATAAGTATTTGCTTATTTAGTAAATTTGGTGAGTATTTTTGCCTTTTTTTAAGTTGGGGGATTTAAAATAAATTTCTTTTTTAATGAGATATATATATTAGTTTAAACACAAAATAATTCGTAATTTCATAAAATAATTATTTAATACAAAAATAAAATATTAATTGTAGTTTGTATAATAGTTTCACGTTATAACTCTTTCTTCTAATTTTAAGTTTTAGGTTGCAAAGAAAAATTTATGTGAGGCAATTGCATAAATACTTGGTATTTGTATTTCAATAAAACAAGTCTCTTATATTCGAATAAATCAAAGCACTTAATGGATGAAATTTTGTGTCATCCATACACATCTTATATAAAAAATATTAACTACTTGAATTAACATTTGACTTAAAAAAATATTAAAGATTATGATAAATATTTTTTTAATTAAATTTTTTATTTTAATGCAACTATTGTATTAAAATAATACAATTATCACATTATTTATTCATCCCTAACTCATTAATCATAATAATAAAATATATTATTTTAAAAATGTAAAATAATTAATTAAACGTTATTTTGCAAAGGTAGTATAAATTTTTTGCAAAAGGTAAAATAATTAAAATAATGCAATTGTCACATTATTTATTTTTATATTTAATTTCTAACATTATTATATTAATATTATTAATAAATTATATGTTGGTTTCATTTCTAAAGTTATTAATGTTTAAATGTAAATTTGTTTAGTAAATTTTTTTACTATTTTTTATATTATATATTTAATTTTAATTTATTATATGTGATAAAAAGTTAAATAATAATATTAGATAATAAAAATACATAATTCAAAAAAATTAATCAAAAATATACAATTAAGACTTTATTTTACATATTTATATATTTTATTATTATTGTTTAAAAAAAAAGAAAAACAATGCAATAATGGGAGGAGTTATTAAATTTATTTTATTTGTGTTAAATAGATATTTTAGTAAAAACAAATTCTCAATTGAAACTTAGGTTACTTTCAATAAAAAATAACACTTTAGTCACTTTTGAGCAATAAAATATTATTTTAATAATAATTTTTTATATGATAATAAAGTGGATTTTATGAATATAAAATTATTGTTGTATTTTACTAATTTAATAGTGAATTTAAACAATATATATATATATATTTGGTCAGTTTTTTTTTATAAACTTGATATTTTATGTAATTTTTTGATATTTTTTTGGACATTTTTATGTATTGTATTTAGATCAAAACTACACAATTTACAATAATATAAATACATATTATATATATTAAAAGTTACAAGATTTTTGAAATTAAAACTAACTCTCTTTAGTTTACAATAATCAAAGATCATATAAATAGGACAATCGTTACCCCAACCTCAAGTAACACAGTAGTAGTGTGTTGTTCAACTTCTATTACTAGTTTTCAATATAGTGAATATGAGAGAATTCATCTATATTGTTAAAATATTATTGATCTTGTAATTTTTTTTGACATACATAACTCTTATTTTTAATGTTATAAAATCTACATATATTGATCCAAATGTGATATATATCGAAAATATGATACAAAAAGGTGTTCAAAAAATATAAAAAAATTCATAAAAAATATAATTGACCAATATATATATATATTTATTGTATTCTTCTAAATTGTTATATTAAAATTATGATTTTATTATATTAAATTAATTTTATTATTAAATAAAAAATATTAATAAAATAATATTTAAAAAAAATAACTTAAATTCATATTTTTATTGAAAGAATAACTTAAATATATTTTTTAAAATTAAAATTATTAATATATTATAATAATATAAATAAAATGATTCTTAAAATATCTAATCATAATATATTAATATATTAATTATTATTTGATAATAACTTAACTCAAATAATAGAATTTTTTATATTTAGATATATGATTAAAATATTAATTAAGATATAAAATAATTTTAATATAATAAAAAATTATAAAATTATAAAATTTTAATACTTAAATAATATAGTTATAATAGTTATAACAAAAGAGATTCTATATATAAAATTGGTGAATTGGAGGCGATAATAAATTGTGACACGGTGTGTCAATAATTAGAAGCCTAATGGTCGGTAGGGTGCTTCTTCTGTTATCTTGTAAGCCACGCTCTCCTCTTACTGTTGGACCCACAAAGCATGGCAAGAAATGCGTGACGTGTGGGAAATTACTCCTTCGACAGTTACATGCCTCGTGCCCATACAGTGAACCATCTCGTCAGCGCCTCTTTGAAGCCAATTCCGACCATCCGATATTCTGACCGATCAGTCAGATATTCACGATTTGGTCCCATTTTTCTTAAAATTTTGATACATTTGACTTTTCTATGTCATATTGTAGAATTCGGAAAACAGTATCTTATTTTATTTAACGTGGTATTTAATATTTTTAATAAATTTATAATATAATATTATCTTAATTTATTTTTATTTTATTTTAAATATATATTGTAATATTTTTTATTAATCTTAAATTATAAATTTTTATTTATATCATTTAAATATATTAAAAACAAATAAAATATATTAATTAATATCATTTCATTACAATTTCATCTCATAAAAATTAAATAAAATAAAATAAAAATTAATTTAAACTTAATTACAACTCAATTTCACCTTTGCTACTTTATTTTTATCACATTTTTTTTGTTTATGGTGAATTTTCGAATATTATTGTCGTGTGCCTTTTATTTGTAGATAATAGATATGGTAAAAATTAAATGTTTATTTTTAAAACATCATAATTAATTAATAAAAATGGTTATTGAAAATTAAAAATTAAAAATCTGAACGAGCTGAACCGAAATTTATTGATGTTATCTTTTTCACATATATAATCACGTAAGAAAAACATTTTTAAGTATTAAAAATAAAATTCCTTAAATAATTAGATTGAGCAAAATATTTTCATTACTAAAGGGTGAAAAAAATAAAGTTAATATTATAAAATAAATACTAATATAGTAGAATAAATGTTATGTTAATTTTTTTTATTTTATATTCAAATAATTATATTTTTTGAATCTATATTATAAAATAAAAATTATGATTAAATTATGTAATACTAAACCCCGCTATTTAGAATGGTGTTTTTCAAAATTAAGGGATGAATTTGTAAAAATTATTTATTGGTATACTAAGGATGAATATTAAAATTTAAGGTTAATATAATTTTTTATTAAAAAATATTAAGACAAAGAAAGCAGTTTAATTGGTTAAAAATATACTATAAAAACAGTAAATAAAACCTTTATGAGTTTGGATTATTGAAGCATTTAACTGGATTTTCTTCTAGTTTAAAAATAATCGAGTAATGTTTTATGTTAAAATTAAGAATAAGTTATATTATTTTAATAATTTTTTATTAAAATATTATTATTTTTATATTAAGTGATTAAATGCAATTAAAAGATGAGTCTATAATTAATATAAAAAATTATAAAATATTTTTTAATTGCTACTATTTCTGTAAAAAGATTTAATTTTTTTTTAATTTTTCTTAAATAATTTTATATAAAATTTAACTTTTATCTTTATTAAAGATTCGTATTTTAAATAATAATATTTTAATAAAAAATTATTAAAATAATATATATTTTTTATAAAATTAAGAAATTAAATAATATTGTTTTTAATTTAAGTGACTAAAAAATATAGATAATTTAATCTAATAAATTTATATTATTATTCTCCTTAAATTATAATAATGCACAAGGCTATTGAATTGGTGTTTTAGAAATTAACTTTTTGATACCCAAAGCTTTTATAAATAAAAAAATTAGATTTTTAATTTAAATAAGGGAGAATAAAATGATTTTAATAATTATATATTTATTTTAAAAATAATATTTAAATTATATATTTAAAAAATAATAATTTATTCATATAATTATTAAAAAATAATTTTATAAAAATAATTAATTATTTTTTATATATTTTTTAAAATTTTTTGTTTCCGGTTTATTAAAGCTAAAACATCTTGTAACTAAGGTAGTTAAAAAATTAAAAACAAAATTAATTTAACTTTATATTAATAATATGATTAAATTATTAAAATAAATAATTAAGTAACTTAAATATTATTTTACAATAAATAAAAAATATTTACAATATTTTTCTCTTTAAATAAATGCATATGTAATAAATAAAGCTCCAAACTTATATTAACAATAAAAAATAACATCTCCTTAAATTTAACATGATATGAGTTAGTGTTAAATGTAAGATTTTTGTTATTATAAGTATTAAAATTATTATATTTGTTATTTTTATAAAAAGTAACAAGTTGAATGTGATATATTTTACTATTTTTTAATAATAGTAAATTAATATTTCTTATCTAGTAGTTTAATGATAAAATTTATTTATTTTTATTTTAAATTATTAATTTCAATCACATTAAATATTAAAAAAAAAGGTATAAATTTGCACTTTTTCATCATAAATTAGTCTTCAATGATTTACATATAACAATTAATTTCAATTTTAGAAAGTATGGAAGTTATTCAAATTGATATATATTCTGACTATGTGTACACATAATTCATGTATCTAAATTCATAACCATTTACATTATGTTAGTTTGATTTTTTTTTTAATAAAAGAATTTGATGTTGGACTTACAAAGTCAAGCAATTGCATAGAATAAAATATCTACATGTGGGAGCGTAAACTGCATTGAATATGTAATTTAACATGTAAAAAAATTTAATTTTAAATTACGTGCTTTATTTTTTTAAAATGTTAAAAAGTATAGAAAATAAATTAAATTATGATTTAATAATTTTGTATAAATAATAAATCTATATAAAATAAAATATATATAAATATGATTGTAAATTATTTTAAATATAATAAATATTTCCATAATAACAAAAAAATTAACTTCGAAGTAATAATTAAAATTTTAATTTAATAAAACAACATTAAAATTTATTAATTTATTCTCTCTTATTATTATTATTATTTCTGAAAACATCACTATCATTTAAAAAAAAATTATGTAACACTATACTATATATTCAACTATATTATAAATATTTATAGCAAATATTTTTTTACTATTTACTACATTTAAAATAATTTAATAAATATAAATATACTTATTTAGTAGTAGGAAATATTGTGGGGGATGAAGCAAGAATTTTCTATTGAAAGTTATGGTATTTTGTGGAGAAAAATTTATAATAATAAATAAATAAATATCAATTAGATATTCGACAGCTTAATTATTTATAAAATATTGAGCATATTTACTTTTTATGTAATTAAATAAAATAAGTTTAAATTTTAAATATAAATTATATCCATAACTGAATTCTATATTTTGTCTAACATTAATTATTATAATAGTTGTCATGTGTATCATAATATTGGATTATAATAATTAAAATATTAATTAATTTATTAATAAAAAATAATTAAATTAATCATAAAATTAAATAAATATATAATATAATTTATAAGAAATTATAAGAATATGAGATTTTCAACCCGACCCTATAGTCTAATGTATCATTCTTAGCTAACAAATTTACATATATACTTAATAGATATCACAAAAAATCATTTAAATTTGAAACATGTAACGATTTAAATGAAGGAAGTTAATTCACACCTACAAATAAATGTTCACACAATATTATTAAGAATATTAATAATTATTCAAGTAATTTTTTTAAAACAATTTATAAAATAAAAACATAAAAATTAACTATTTAAATATTTATTCAATTTTTAAAAATTAATAAACTAAACTATAAAAAAACTACTAAACCAAATACTCCGTTTAAAAAGCGCTAGTTATTACAAAAGTATCTCGTATTATATTATTTATTTCGTTTAGTTTATTAGATTAAACATTATCATTTAATTTATTAATTTTATAAAAATATTTAATTAAAAAAAAGTATATTATTTTTTATCAAGTAATTAATATACGATTAAAATAAAAATCTTTGACAAAAATAAAAATGAAATTCAATATGAAATAATTTAAAACAAAAAGTTATTTATATAGATACATATTTTAATTTTAATAAAATTTAAAAAATATTAAAATAAAACAGTTATAATTAATAAATATTAAATTAATATTTTATTATATCAATTAAACATTTATTATTTTAACCACTTATATTTAATTAATTGATAAAAAATAATAATATTTTAATAAAAATTATTAAAATAATATAATTTATTTTTAAATGATGAATTTTTATAAAATTAAATAATATAAATTACCTAAATTAAATAACATTTGTAGCATTTTTATTTTAAAAAAAAATTTAATAAAGATTTAAGGTCGCCCAATTTTTTTAATACTTATAAATCTGAACATTACAAGTAATGGTAGCATAACTCTTAAGATACATCTCAAACACCATTTGTATAACATTAGTCTAATCGATAAGATAAGATCCACCAAACATCATCTCAATTTAAAATAAATTTTGTTTTCAAAAATAGATTAAAAGTAGATTTAGATAATACGAGTATCCAATTTTCTCATTACAGACATAAATACGAATCTTTTAATAAAAAAAGTGACTTTACTTTTTCTTTTTCTTACATTATGGCTGACAGGAAAAATAGTGATAGACAACGTGTAAGTAAAGAGACAACAACGTGTCTTAAGATTATGAGCATTTCTTGCGTCATTGTCAGACCTTCATATGCTTTTCAGTCTATAACCATTCTATGCTCTACCATTTACACTATCAACCCAATTCAAAGTCCCTAATCCATCTCTACCCTCTTAACCCAACCATTTCTCTGTTGATTTTTATCAAACACTTGGTGCGCATGGACTTAAGCTTAGTTCCCTTCAACAACTCCACAAAAACCGTCAATGAAGTCGAAGACGGTAACGTCTTCCGGCCAAAACCCAACTCACAGAAGTCTTCCATTATCGTCAAGTACGGAGATTGCATGCGAAACCACGCAGCCTCTATCGGCGGCCACGCAAATGATGGTTGTGGCGAGTTCATCTCATCCGTCGATGACTCCCTCACGTGCGCCGCATGTGGCTGTCATCGGAACTTTCACCGGAAGCAAGTTTCTGGTGATACTGGTGAATATCAGCATCATTATTTTTTAAACTCCCCGCCGATGTTGCTTTACAATGTAGGATCCAACAATAAAAACTTGCACAGGTGGGAAGCAAAGTGTATGATCCGATCCAACGGTCGTTATTATGGGGAGAGAGAGTGCGAATATGATCGAAGGTCGGAAACGCCTGAGGGAGAAGAGATGAAGGTGGGTTCCATAGGGAAAGGAAAGAGGTCAAGGACGAAGTTTTCTCGGGAACAAAAGGATAGGATGCTTGAGTTTGCAGAGAAAACAGGATGGAGAATGCAAAGGAACGACGACGTAGCACTAAACAAATTTTGTACTGAGATTGGTGTTAGACGAAATGTGCTCAAGGTGTGGATGCACAATAACAAGAATGCACATCGCCGTAGAGAATCAGGATTTGGGGCTGAGTCTCTCTGTAAAGTAGCGCCACCTTCGCCGTCACTTAATGCTGTGTCCCCGCAACGTGCCGGTGTCTAGTTTAGATTTGATTAAGTTGGTTGCTTTTGTTGTCTTCAGGTAAAAACTGAAAAGAAATGTCCGTAAAAAAATATTGCAAAATTAAAAAATATATTTTTAATTATATCGTAGATATAAAATATATTATTTTTATAGTTATAAATTTTAAATATATTACTATTTTTTTAAAAGAGAAATCTTAACATTATTTAATTTTATACATATTATAACTGTTTTAAAAATTAAAAAATAATTTAATTTTTTAAATAATATTAATACATTACAAAAATTAAATAATATGAAAATAAAAATAAAAATACTCTCATCTCAAGATTAGAAAAAGAAAACAAAATATATTGCAGGATTTATGCTAGTCAAGTGCACCGTGCATGATTTATCTTGGTAATTACATCATAATGTGTTCTCCATATATAAATAACTATATTTGTGTATAATAATAAATATAGATATTCTCTACTCTATTCATAAACTAAATTATAAAATAGTTTTAGATTTAAGAGTTATCTTGTTAATTGTTTATATATTCATCTTAGTATTAGTTCCCATATCCGCAATATAAAATTATAAAATTATTTTTTATTTTATTTTATATTAATTATTACTCTTTTTTTAAACTTATTTTTTTATCTAATTTTTATATTTTTAAATAAACACAAATAAAGAGAATAAATTTTAAATTTCATTTCTTCACTAATTCAATTGTGTAATAAATTTTAAATTTCATTTCTTCGCTAATTCAATTGTGTTACATTTTTATAATTATTAGGAATGGATAAACATACTTTACAATCAAATTAGGAAAAAAGAGACTTAAAATCACGTGTGATATTAGGTGTATTAACTGTAGTACATATTAGGAATGTGCAAGTATGGACGCCATGGCCGATGGCCACCATCCTTAAAATAATACTTATTTACGATGTTACTAATAAGAAAAACCTATAAAATTACCACCATTATTTAACTCTTTTTAAATTTATATTATCATTATAAAATCCTTAACCATATCTAACATTTTAATACACGAGACCAATTTAACCCCCTACCCTCGTCCTAGTTGCATTACCTTCCCCAATTTAATTAAGGTATCGAACCTACAATTTGGGATTTAAAACATTGAAGGAAGGAGGTTATAACATAACACTAACTTGCAATTGAGCAATTAGGAGTAGTAGCTCATATCATAAATATTCTCGCATGTATAAACAATTAAATAATGGTAAATTATTTTTTTGATTTGAATAGTTAATTAAGATTTACATAAAAAGTGTAAACATTATCCTATGGAATCTTTATGCAAGCTTTATATCCATTATGTCAAACCGATCTCATAAACTTGAATCGAGAACAATGCAATGTATGTTGCATTGCCCTTCTCGTTTAGGACTTGAGAAATAAGAACATGTTTATTAATCTAGAATAAAAATCAAAATGAATAAAATTTAGAAAGAATTAAAATAACTAAATTCAATACTGTTGATGTTGTTTACTAATATTTTTATAAAATCAAAATAAATATGTAAGATATTCTTTATGCATGTGAAATAAACATATTGAATTGGAATGAAGAAGAATAAAACAATAATATTATTAATCGGTATAAAACTATAAGTGTACAATATAATAGTTTTATAATAAAGTGATAAATAGAGTATTGTCCTTAAGAACTAGTATTTAAAAATATTTATTAAAATTATGTTAATCTCAATTTTATCTAGAAAATTATAGAGAATTGATTTCATTAAAATTATGTTAATCTCAATTTTATCTCAACCAAAATTATGTTAATCTCAATTTTATCTAGAAAATTCACTTAGGTTATTATAATTAAAATTTAAAATAAAATTATTTAAAGAAAGATGCGTAAAAGAAAATAAAGATATTATTTAAAGATCAAATTAATTGGAAGAAAACTTCTATGAAATCAATTTCATCTAATCATTCCCTATGTTTTACTTATCTAGTTAATTGAATTAAAATTTCTATGTTTGTTAGCAATCTTCAAAAATATCCAAAAGCATCTTTCGATAGTCAATTGAAAATAATCTTGTTCATTAATTTATACAAGAGTATGCAATTTAATAAAGTAAGAAATAATTAAAACTAATGATTTTTAAAACTCCACAAGTTCATACAAGTCTTTCGATCTTTATATTTACCTATGCTGAAATATTTTAGATCTATCCTATAATTTTCTCTTTCGATAGTAAATCATAAGACTAAAATCATCTAATTAATGACCAATTAATTAAAAGTATTAAACTCAAAATAAATCAGACAAACATGAAGAGAAACAATTCAAATTAACATAGAAAGTCAAGCATAATTTAGAATTAAATTACATTTTTTCATAGAATAAATATAAATTAGTTCATGCTAAAAATTAAATTAAACATAAGCGAATTCATCGTAATTTTTTGAAAGAAATTGAAAGAAAATTAATTCGCAAAAAGAATATACTTTCGCCTTAATTTTACATCGATGTCCTCTCTCTTTTTGTGTTTCTGCTTGTTAATTCCTCTACTTCCTTTTTTTTATTTTGTTTTCTTTCGTATGTTTGTTTCTGTTGCTATTTTTTTTTTCTTTTTTTTGTTTTCTCTCGGGACGGTTGTTCTGCTTCTCTGCCTCTGTTTTTTTATTTCTCAATCTCCTATGCATATTTAAGATATACATTAATATATATATATATATATATATATATATCTTAATTTAAATAAATATTTATCTAAATTTAAGAGTCTTTAGATAATATGGTTCTATAATTTTGAATCTTCATTATCTTCAAATCTACAATAAAATTTAAATAATAATAATGAAGTCTAAATTTGATAAAAAAAAATTAGACAAAAATTAAAATTAAGAAGTCATAAATTATACCAAATTATACAAGTCATCAATTATCAAAGTACCATTGGGTAAAAATATATTTATTTTAAAAATGAAAAATATTGTTAAAAATTAGAAAAATAAAATCAATATTTATATATAATATTAAGTGAACTTTAAGATAAAAATTGTTTTAGAAAATTCATGTAATAAGGTTATAACCTTGGATGGTTCCAAAAGTTTCCTTCTTGGGTCTACTAATAACCTATTTATTGAAAAAGAGGTAGCACACATGGTGTTTCTATATAGGGACTTACCAAAGTTTGGGTGCATATTGAACCTTTGATATGGTTAAAAGTACAATCGGTTGGTTGGCTGATGTGTTAGGGACTAAATATGTATAACCTTTGATCTATTATTCAGTTCTTCTTCGATCTATGTGCAAATGTTACTTGTGAGTGGAATAGGCTATATTTTTTTGTTGATGTAGCCCGTAACTTAGATTGGTGATGACTTCTTTGGCTGAAGTAGGTCATTCCTCAAGTTGATGAGGACAAATTCTTGGGTTGATATAGGTCGTTTCTTAGGTCGATGAGGAAAAATTCTTAGGTTAATGGAGGCCATTCCTCAAGATGATAAGGATAAAGTCTCGAGATGATGTAGGTTGTTCCTCAAGATAATGAGGATAAAGTATTAATTTGCATTAATGAGACACTTTATAGGGTACGGTAGGTCTTGTTGCTGGATATAGAGTATCCAATATTTCTAGTACTAAACATCAAGTCCTCCATTCTTTTAGTTTGTGACATACTTGATGAAATAACTAGCTAATTTGGTTACTCATGTAAGGTAGTTAACTGTGTTAGGTTTTAGTGACTTTTTAAGTATTTATGGTTCTCTAACCTCTCATATCCCATTATTATTGTGTTCTTTAAACTATTGTTGTCCCTTTAATTGATGTGTTCAGACGTTTATTTATTTTTTATTTTTAGTATATTTAGTGAGGGAAGAGCCTCATTTTCTCATTTTCTCATTTTTTAACCTTTCAAATGCCTCCCTCTATAGAGAAAATTAGTCAATTTTAAAGAAATTTAGGCCATTAAAAGTATAAACATAGGAAAATCATATTCAAGGAGCAAAATTAGACATGATAAGAGAAAAATCAGACCAAAATTCATATATTTGAGGTAACTTTCTACTCCTTAACTCCTTTTTATCCGAGTTGGGTTTCATGCTTTTTGGCCTGGAATTTCCTAACAATTTTTTTTTGGATTTTGCTACTTTGTAGGCTATTTTTTTAGGGAAACTAGAACCCAAAAATTAGTGATGTATATAAAGCTTAGCTCGAAATTCCAATTAGTTATGTGGTTTCAATCCCTTTCACTCTTTTTTATTTGGCCTTTCTTGTTTCATAAGTTGTTGCGTCGATTTAATCACCATGTGCTTCTATGGTTGATTTTAAAGATTTGTTAGCCATTTTTTCAAGCAATAAGTCTATCTTAATTGAGAGCTCTTGTAGCCCAAATTATTGGTATTCTACCCATTATTTGTGAGGGTGAGCATGGGGATAAATGAGATGACTTATGAGCAATTAAGATAGGTGTGCATGAAGCCATATTAGCTCTCTTGGCCTTTATTTGCATCAAAATGTCGTCAATTTTTCCAAAGTTATTATTCAAAGGAAAATTTGGCTTAAGACACCCAAAAAAATTATAACCTACCACGGGCTAAACTAAAGAAATTAACTTTCAATGTGTCCATCACTCCATTCAATTGACTTTTGAGGATGTGGAGGGGATCCTAGCTAAGTATTCATTTCCTTGTGTTGTTGCTACATCTTGACCCCGCCCACTAAACTTGATCATCATGACCCTTTATACCAATTTGTCACATTTTATGAAGAGACATTCAATGTTAGGATGAGATATCCTTTTCCTCGATTGATAAGATTGTTTTCTAACTCAACACAAATTCTTTGTCTATTTGTTATTAGCATCGATTTAGGCATCGAGCTTGGTACGAGCTAAAGAATATGTATAGGAAAAGATAACAATTCAATAGGAAAGAAGATGAAAATAGATTCTTTTGACAACCACCATCTATGGGTTGAGTTTTTTCTCAAATTTTCACAATTTGTAGTATTTAAGGCACCAAATTAAAGCTTTTTATTTCTTTTTTCCTTCTAATTTCTAATTTTTCCTTTTTAATAGTCAATATTCTTCGTGTATTTTGTTTAAGTGATTCTTTAAAACTAATGTTATGATATCAATTTTTGGTAACTTTAATTTATGAATGAATGTGAATTTAAATTTATTATCATTATATTATCATTACCAATGAGATATTATCATAATTAATTCTTCTAAAAAAATCTCTCTAGTTAAAATTTAAAATTTCCATTTTTTTATTCATACTATTTCTTATATGATTTTTTAATGATATTTTCCCTCTAGTTACCATGGTGGTCTTGGATAGTTAAAAGTAAGGGTGAATAAATAATTCGATTAATGAGTTTAATTTGATAAATTTTATAATTAAATCGAATTTGGATTGAAAAGTATATAATTCGTTCATATTTAGATCGTATTTAAATTAATATATTTTATAATCCGTTGTATCTGATTAAGACCCAGTTACTATTAAGTTATAAATGAATACATGTCTTATTTTATAATGTGTTATATTGTAATATTATACATATCATAATTATTTTGACTTTATTTTGTTGACACAATTAGTTTTAGGATAATGTTATTCATAAATTTCTTCCTTTTATTCTATAAACTCATGAACTTTTGTTTTTATTTTTCTTCCTTTCATTTTATTGAGTCAACAAGTTATAAGCAAAAGAAAGACATTTTTATTTTAAGAAAAACCTTTGGTAAGTAGATACATAACTTTAAGAAAAAGTCTATAGTGCTTTTAATAACTCTAGAAATATACTAACATTATGGGAAAATGCACATAGGTTTTAATGGTTTAAATTACATAGTTTTACTATCATTAATAAGGTTGTTGTACACTCTCACTTTGAGCTATATTATTATAGAGAATGTTAGAGCGAATAAATGGTTATAAACTCCTGCCAATGTTGGTTAGATTTTGAAACATTAATGTTATTAAGTTTTTAAAATGAAATATTAGAAACTATGTTAATGATGACTGATTTTGCCTTTATTTGAGGACTAACAAAGAGTAGGTGTGAGAAATTATGATCAATGTTATTTTACACACATATTTGTACAAAAATTCTCATATATTTATAATAAATTATTGTTCTATATGTGTTTTATGTGTTTATTTTGTGTTATATATACAATAGGAGACAAAATGAGTTAAAAGAGGCAAAAATATTTATTTAGAGCAAAATTAAGACACTCGATCAAGCTTTGATCGAGATTGATTGAAAAAAAGACTCGATTGATCAAACACTAGTTCAATCAATCAAACATTGATTGAGCACTCTTGGGTTAGAAATCACAATGGTTAGGTTGATCGAGCAAGGGTATTGATCGATTGAGACATCAGTTAGCACTCAAATTTGATATTTTTCAACACAAACTTTTAATTCTGACCTCTAACTCGAATTAGGCTTAAAAATATGCTATAAACATCATCATGAGTTATCAAAATATAACATTTGTTATAAACAATAAGAGAGATCATATAGTATATATGGGAAAACTTTTGGATGAGATTTTTTTATAATTTTTCATAAAAATAATGTTGATTGTTTGGAATCCATGTCTAGCTAAAATAATAATGTAATCGTGGAAAATTTCAAATCCTTGATTATAATTTAATAAATTTAATGTTATGATAAATTTTAGTTTCAATTATTGATTATTGATATGTTTAGTTTTTATATTTAAATGTCACAATTATTCATGTATGAATTAAAGTAAACAACTAGTTTATCTCATAAATATGTTTATTTATAATGAAAGATGTTAGTATGTAATCGTTAATATTTTTATTCAAAGTGTTAACTAGTAGTTGCTGTCACAAGTAAGGTTGAATGCATATAATAAAAATTATTAATAGTTTTAATTTTATCTAGTTTAGTTATCATATTTTTAAATCTTAATGTAATGAATGAATTAATCTAATAAGTGAACCACACTATTGTTTATGATTTATGTTGGTTTATAATTATACTATGAATCAATACACGATAAGAAAAAAGTATAGAGTTTTAAGTGTACCTTAATTTTTAAAATTAAAGATAAAAATTTAATAATGATTATAATTTATAACATATTTAATTAAATTATAGGTTATTGCTTAAAATAATTTCATAATCATATTTCTCTAATAAATCTTATCAAATTCACTATTATTATTTTATGTTATTTTTTTCACAAAGAATAAAATAACATATTTATTAATTTTAGTTAGCACCCTATCCAATTAAAAATTAATAATTCAAAATATTACCAATTTTTTATATACGAAAATATTTATCATTACCTTATTTATCAGTTAGATCACATATATACTTACGTGATTAAGCTTTATCATAAGATTTTAAGATTTATTGAAATAAGTAAGTGCAAAGATGCTTCACTTCGGTTTGCATTATATGAGATTTTTTTGTTTGGGTTACGAATATACTTTTAAAAGTCTTCTGAAATCAAGATGTATTTTACGCAGCTGTTAATTTTGTCCTCGTAACCCTTGAAATTACTTTATATTAAGTTTTATATTATTTTACATCATAAGTTATATTAAATCTTTATTTATTCTAATCTAAATATTATAATAAAAAAAATATTTATTTATAAAATAAAATTTACTTTTAAAATATCACCAAATATTAAGGATTGGATTACTTATAGATACACTAGTCAATAAATTGATATTTCAAATATTTCATGTTATTAAATTTTTTTATTTTAATGAGAAAAAAATCAAAAATACTCTCGAGGTTTTTAAAATCTTCAGAAATATCCTTACCGTTTAAAAAAACTACAATATCCTTGAAGTTTAAAATATCTTCAAAAATATCCTTATTATTTAACAGAAGCATAAAAAACCGTGAAAAATCACATCAATATCTGAAAAGTGTTTTCTACCCCTGCCTATATAGTTTTTTAAATATTACCGTTCATAATATTATCGCAAATACCCTTCAAGTTTTTCTTTTCTTCAAAAATATCACTGTCATAATAATTAATTTAATTTTATCAAAAATACCCATGCTATAATAATTAATTTAACTTCATCAAAAATGCTCCTGCTACAATATTTAATTTATCTTCATAAAAAATATATCTACTTCTCAATAACACGATATAAAATATTTTCCAAAAATACACCTGAAGATAAATTAAGTTAACAAAACACACAATATCAAGTTAAATATTTTTGGAAAATATTTTATATCGCGTTATTGAGAAGTATGAGTATAGTAGGGACATTTTTGATGAAGTTAAATTAATTATTATAACAGAGGTATTTTTGATAAAGTTAAATTAATTATTATAACATAGGTATTTTTAAAGAAAAACAAAACATCAAGGAGTATTTGCGATAATATTCTCAACGGTAATATTCAAAAAGCTATATAGGTAGAGGTAGAAAAGAATGTTTCTGATATTAATGTAATTTTTTATAACTTTTTTATACTTATATTAAATAATAAGAGTATTTTTGAAGATACCTTAAACATCAAAGGTATTGTAGTTTTTTTTAAACATTAAGGGTATTACTGAAGATATTGAAAACTTCGGGGATATTTTTGATTTTTTTCCCGCGAGAGTTATATATGTATAGGGATAAAATTACCATTTTATCCCTAATGTTAAACGGAAATATAACGCTGATAACGTTTGTGAACATTTTTGATATTAAATAAAACTCAGGGATAATTTTAAAGAAACACAAAAGCTCATAGGTATTTATGATAATAATCTTTTTTAATGTCTTAATTTAAGTATTTATATGTCTTTTTATCTTCTTTAGATAATAATATTTTTTTCTCTAAATCACCTTTTGACTTTTTTTTATGAAGATTTTATTTTCTTTAATTATTCATAAATTTTTTTTATCATTATCTTTATTAATTAATCATAAAAAATATTTTTATCATATTCTAATAAAATTGTTGAAATTTTATAATTTTTAATACTTATTTATATATTTTTTAAAGACATAAATTTAATAATTTTTGTTTTTTTGTAACTTTTAATAGAAAGTATTAAATCCAATTTTTAAATAAAAATTATTCACTAAAAAACAAAAAAAAAATTTAAGTAAAAAGATATTGTTATTATTAAAAAATTATAAAAAAATAACAATATTTAAATTAAGGTATTAAAACAAAACGTTTTAATAATATTGAATATTTTAAATATAATATATTAATTAATATACCTTTAAATACCATTCTTAAATATTATAAAAAAATTATATTTAATAAAAAAATTATTAGTTTTAATTTATTATATATATTTAATAAAATAAATAATTTTTTTATAAAAAGTAATATGTAAATAGTATAATTTTAAATTTAATATGAAATTATTTATCGTATTAAATTTAATATTAGATTGAAACAAATTTTTACCAAATTTAAGTTACAGACGCCCCGACAAATTCTGCACAAAGTCGTACCAAGGATTCTCTTAACAAATGACTAGGATTTAAATCACTAGCTGCCTCAATTTTCCCGCCAGAAGACGAAGTGTGTTTTATTTATTTATTTATTATTTTTTCAAGCGTCTCAACCTTAAAGAAGCTTCCATGGTTTTTAGTTGGTTACGGCTAGAACAATTTCCCCTCTGGATGTGATTGTTACTTTCGACGATATGGTTTCTGTAACCAGAAAGAATCGTTCCGTCTCCTCCAATGAGAAAACTTCCGTCCCTGCTCATTCTTCCCCACCCAACTTCGAAACCCTAATTTCTGCAATTAAATCGCAAGAGGTACTGAATTCACTTGAATAAACTTGGACTTTTCTATTTTTATCTTCCTTATTATATTTATCATATCAATTGTGTTTAAAAATTTCAGGGTCTCAAGCTACCACTTATGAGAATTTTGTATTTTCAACTAGTAAAGCTCTCAAAGGGTGAAACTACGAGTTCTAGCAAAAAATATGATATTAATTGCACAGAGGATGGGTTTAATCGATGTGGGTTCCGAGTGAAATTAGAAGATATGCGTGATCTTGCTGACCTTTTGTTAAAAGAAATCGAGAGTAGGTTTAATACGGTGTTCTGTGTTTTGCGCAATTTTACTGGGAATAGAGCTCAGTCGCAAGGTGCCTTCCCTTCAGATGGCTGTGCCGATTCTGATGAATTTGCCCTTATCTTTAGATGTAGTATGTTACTCTTGACTTTGGCTGACCCAATAATAGTGCTAGACAAAATCCAAATTCTTCTTTCAACAATCGAGAAAATAATTTCTTTAGCTACTAGTGATGGAGTTAAAAACTGTTCAATCAGCTTTAAGAAGTTTGCTTCACATTCGTGCTCGTACGCTGATGCTGGTGGTGCCACATATGTTTCTGAAGACTTTGTCGAATCTTTTTCTATCTTTGAATGTTCATATCCTTACCGTCGATTTCTATGTACAGCTCTCGAGGTAATGTCTGAAGTTTCAAACTTATGTTTTGTGTAGAACAAATGCATTCAGCATTTCTATAGAACATGTTAACGTTTAACTTCTCTTATATTAGGAAGTTAAAGATGCTTAAATTTAAGGAAAATGCTCCAAAAGTAGTTGTGCTAAATAGCATTATTCTAAAGAGGAATGCTAAATGCACATAAATTTACACTCACAACAGTTATGGTGTGTCATGTAACAAATTTTTTGAAAAATGAATAACTTCTTAATTTTCAAAGTTATTTTGCCTCATGGTACATCATAAGTATTGTGAGTGCAAATTTGTGTGTTCTTATTAGCATTCAACTTATCTAAATATAAATGTTCATAACTTCATAATTATGAGTATTCTTTGTTTCCCAATGTAATAGTCTCTCTCCTCTGCCCCATTTGGTCTTTTTTAATTATTGTGCGATCTATGCTTGCAATCATTCTATTTTTGTATGTCAATGATTTTTAAGTAAAAGTTAGTTCAATAAAAGAGAAATTATTAGTTGGTATTTGATGTGGTGGTTAGGGTCTGAAGAGAATTATAAAAGGTATAAATTTATAAACTTTGTCTCTCCTTTGTACCTATTATCATTACCTCTCAATAGTGTTAATTGGACTGGACCACCGCTTCAACTTGGTCATAGTTATTCTCAATAGATTTGCCTTGCTACAATGGCTGTAGTTGTTCCAAATTCAGTTTAGTTTTTTGCTGTTTCAAGCCTCTGATATACTCCTATGATGGGGTATTACCCTATTAGTTTACTATTATGATTGTTACTTAAGAAGGTATTGTTGAATTTTTTCTAAAATAATACAAAACAGTTATTTTCTCGCATACTCTGCAACCCAGTGCTGGGTTGCAGCTTTTACTCAAACTATCTTCACAAGATCCTTTTTGACGCACTATTCCTTGCTAAGTCATTTTCACTCTGTACATTATATTTCTGTAATTATTTTTTAATTTAGCTCTTTCATTGCCTTAGTAGCTATCACAAACAATCCTAAGGTCATTCTCTTTAAGATGTAGTAGTATTCTTCCATCTAGGGCTCCCTCTTGCCCAAAATATTTGATGACTAGTTTTCTAGATACCCTATATAAAACATTTTTTGTGCAGTACATAACTTAATTTTGATGCAAAATGTCTAGGTATTTGTAGATGAGCTTGTAGCACATGAATTCTTGAGCAAGTATATTGTATGTGCAAATTCTGCTTCTTCCACGACTGGAATGTTTTTTAAAGGACACTTTATCCATGCCAAAACTAGAAGCCTGCTGGAGACTTTTTCTGCCCACCTCATCCTCTCGCTTTCTGGTGAAGAAGCATTTATGGATCTACTCAAAAGACTAGACTGCAGATTTTCCAAGGATTTTAGAGTTCCTGAACTAAGCCTTACTGTGTCTATCTCATTACTTCTCGATCCCATCATACTTTCAGCTCCAAAACTGTTCCATGTGCATTTGATGCTGTTGACCTCCGAAACCATTGATACTAGTGCCTCCTCTGGGGATATTAGACCTGATCTTAGCCTCATGGCCAGCTACCTTTTGGCATTTGAAAGGTCCATCATCTTGTACACCAACCACTTGTCTGCTCTTCAAATGAATGGCAACCCTTTATGTTTTAATTCTCTGTCCTCAAATTCTAAGTTGTTCCAGAGCAATTGTCAACATTCTTTTGAATCTCATGTCCAAGTAGTTACTAAAGCTAAAATTGACAATTTAGCTGCCAGAGCAGAGTCTTCATGGAACAAACATCTATGCAATATGTTCATTAGAGCAAAATCCGAACTTGTGGCTGAATCAATGGCACATATAAATGAGAACAAATATATATTTGATGGATCATGTAGAGATGATATCTTATCAATCATAAGTAGCATGGTACTCAAAGCTTCATCTCAGGATGTAGAAGATAAGTTAATTTATAAAGAGATTAATAGAGATTTCCAAGATGTCTGTCTATTGGCTTCTATATTGAAGTTAATGAGTAGATCAATGTTAGAAGTCATTTTCTACTTAAGGTGCTGTGCAGGCTCCAATCTTCTGAAAGCCTTAGAAAATGCCTCATCACGTAATGACTATCAGTCTTTGGTGGGTATCATTGGCTGTTTTCAGCAATCCAAAGTTCATTTACCGAATCAGAAGTTGTCATCTGATGTTACGAGTACTCAACCTACCATACATAAGGCATCCGTGTGGATGCTTTTGCATTTTTCAGACTTGTTATCATTAACATTTGCTAGTGGGATTGGTTTCTTAGTAAAAGGTTGTTTATCTACAATCATGAGCGTGCTGAATCTCTATCTTTTTGAAGAGGGTGACATAGCTGCACTTAAGTCATTGTTTGGTGTTGGTTCAGAATCCTTGTCTTCTTACAGATTTAGAGAGGTGAAAATCGATTCTTTCTTGTGTGTGATGCATTTTTGCTTGTTTTCTCTTTTCCTTCTCTTTTTTTCCTTTTACCTATTGATAATTATATCAGGCTGCGGTGAACCGGCGGTGTAGCAAAAGTATTGCGTCCAAGTTTCAGAAAATACAAAAAGAGTTCTCGAGGTACAATCATCTTTGTGATTACTATATAATGTTGTTTTAAGTAATCAACTTCAAGCATGTAAATCTGCTAATCGTACTTCTCTCATGTCTCGTCTTAAAATTAGTGTCTTTGTGAAAATATTTTGATTTTTAAATTCCCCCCCCCTCTCCTCTCTCTCTCTCTCTCTCTCTCTCATGCGTGCGCACACACCTCCACCATATTTAAAAGATCCAAGTATGGCAATGTGGTTCTGGTTTGCCACATTTGATTTATCGTGTATTTGTATTAAGACTTTACAAAGTTCTTATTTCGTGTCTGTAATCAAGTTCAGAGATACATATAATAACTGAAATGATTGCAATGCTGCCCTCGGAGAAGAATTTCCTTTGTTTCCTAAGAGTTTGCAATAATACCAGGGCTCTATAGTTTAGATTATTTATTTTGCTAAGATGGGCATTTTAGTTTAGATTGAAACAATAATTGAAGCCTTAATGCATGTGTATTCAACTTGTTAGTGGTTCCTTGAGGTGAAATAATAGGTTTTTGAGAATAATATGGAGGTGAACTTTTATCTCTTTGTTGCCAATAACATGAAGACTTAATCTGTTATGACATTACGACTATAGGGATGGCCTACTTGACATAACTTCATCTCTTTTGGATCTTGCAGTTCAGGTTTTCTCACACGTTGTTCCAATCAAAGATCAGAAGATGAGATAGCAGAAACTTCAGGAAATGCCTCTATTCTGAATAGCATAGATAGAATAGAGTCTACTGTTGTTGGAGTTGAAACTAAGGAATTTTGCGATGGCAAAGCGTTTCTTGATTGCATAATGAAGGAACAGGGCTCTTGTCATGCATATGAGTATGCAGAGTTAGCAGACTTTATCCAATGCAAGCAAGGAAAGAATTATTCTAAATGGCTAAAAGATCGACAGGCATTTCGAAAGTGGAGATATAAGAACATGGTGGTTTTGAGGTGGAAGAACAAGAAAAAGTTCTGGAAATCTAAGAAACAATGGGAAAGGTATGGTCTTCTACACTCCAAGGCGGTGGCGGCAGCGGCAGTCGGGTGGGGGCAAAGTTTTGTTAATTAAAACTTATAGCAATGTAGGTTAAGGTCTACTGCACATGAAGTGTGTAACAAAACTATAAGTCTATAACGTCTAGTTTTACTAATTTTTAGGTTAATTATTGAATTAATTACACGATTAATTGTTTATGTAAAGTAATTATCCAGTCAATGACTTACTTGTATGTAATAGTACAAATATAATGTAAGATTAAGTTTAAAACTACATGTTAATTGGCTTTATTATCAATGTAAAGGATCCTTGTGCATTGAGGTGATTAATCTATTATTCTTCAAAATTTCCTGCTATCAATAAAACTTACATAAAAAAATGTATCAACCAATCTTATCCAAAATAAATCTCAGCCGCAAAAAATTCACAGAACTCATGAGTTACACTGCCATTAAATAATTAAATATAGGAAAATGTGTTATGGTAGTGCCTTTGGGCTGTGCAGTACATAAACTTATAAAATGTATTAAAGTTACCTTGTTTATTAAAAAATTTTTTTTACCTAATTTTTCATTAAATATAATAGAATAATATATATATACACCTATATTTATATTTTTACATAGATAAATATGTAAAATTTTACATAAATTTTTAAACTTTGAATAAAATTTTCATATTCTATGGTGTTACTTTCGATATTAAACGATAAAACTTTTATATAAGTTTGAAAGAATTTTTTTTTAAATATTTGAATAATTTTTTATTTATATACCTGTTGAAAAATATTAATATACATGTGATACATATATTATTATGATATATTTAAGGTAAAATTAATTTTGTTTTTACTCAGCATATTTTTTACAAATAAAAAAAAATTAAAACATATTTTTTAAGCTAGAGTATTAAGAACATATTTGACCTAAATAGAAGGATTATATTTGGGCACCATCCTTGAATATATATATTTGTTTTGTTTTGATAGTTTTGAATATACATTTGCTCAAACACATGCATGTAGAGGGCTTACAACGAAGCTACTGTGTGCAGGCGTTCATTCCTTTTATATTAGGATTGAAATATCGAACATAATAATATCCTAAAACTCTTCAATTTCATAACACTTTCACCAGGTCTCTCATATATGAAACTTTTTGCTGAGAAGGTGCTTCACAACTTGTCTTTGGGGTATGCTCTATGCCTCTATTTCATGAATTTTAAAAGGGCTTAACGTTAATTCTTTACGCTTATAATATACACTTTTATTAATGATATTATTATTTTTTATTGAGCATTGGGTATCTATTTTAAAAAAAAAATTATATTAATTTTAAATTTTATTAACATGTATTACCATATTTTTATATACTCTAAAATAAATCAATAATTTATCATATTTAAGTTGGTTGCAAAAAAAAAAAAAAAGATTATTTGTAATTTTCGTTCTCATTATTTTTAATAAAATTTGAAATGCTCCAGTCTGGCCTATAATATAATTTTATAAAATTTCAATCCAATACATTTGAATTTTGGCTTCCGATCATATAAGGTAGGCTGCAACTTGCACTTTTAATTGTTCATTTTTCTTCTCCGATAGGAATTAATTAAAGAAAAATTCTAATTATTATAAATTATAGTGTTATATGTATCAATTAATACGTATATTAAAAAAATAAATTTTATTATTTTAATCAATTATTATCGATATATTACGTTAATTATAATTGCATGATGAAAAATTATTATTATCGATATATTAATCAAATATTCATCTTTAAATTTTTTATTTACGATGAAAAAATATTTATTTCCTAAAAATCTTATATTTGTAGACAGCTTTAATAATTCCCGTTATTCAATTACATGTGATGTTGACTTTAGAGTTGGCGTAAGAATCTAATAATCAAGAAATGCTTATATCTCTCAAAAGTTCTCTGGCTGCAGAACAAAATGGAACCAACCAGGATGTACCAAGATGCCTTCTCTTTATCATCATCATCATCATCATCATCATCTTCAGATCGTTGGGTCTACGATGTTTTCTTAAGTTTTAGAGGCGAAGACACTCGCAAAAGCTTCACAGATCACCTTTATATGTCCTTGAAAGAGGCTGGAATCAATGCATTTATTGATGATAATGGACTTCGAAGAGGGGAAGATATTGCCTTAGAACTTGTGCAAGCTATCAAAGGGTCTAGAATTTCTATCATTGTTTTCTCAAGGGATTATGCAGCTTCCACTTGGTGTCTTGAGGAGCTTGTTAACATCATGGAGTGTAGGAGAACATTGAAGCAGATTGTATTGCCTATATTCTATGATGTTGATCCTTCAGATGTGAGAAAACAGACTGGTTCTTTTCAGGAAGCATTTGTGAAACATGAAGACAGATTCTTGATTACTGATATAGATAAAGTACTTAGATGGAGAGCAGCTCTCATTGAAGCTGCTAATCTATCTGGTTGGGATCTGAGAAACACTGCTGATGGGTAAGTAGCCAATGAATTTCTCATTTGTTATTATGCTTTGGGGTAGTAGATTTACCTACTTAATTATATCATTTCATTACTCAGATTATAATTGGTTTAACTTAATATTTTATTTTTTTTAAAATGGATATTATGAAAAAAATATAATATTTTAATAAAAAAAATTAAAATAATATAGTTCGTTATTAATTATTATTTTTTAAATTAAATTATTAAATAATAAAATTTATAATCAATAAAATCAAATAAGACAAATAGCTTAATCTAATGGATATCTTTTTCCCGGCCTTATAATTTACCTTTTCTTTATTTTTTACTTGTTTTAAAAGTTCATGCATGGAAACTCTGTTCATTTACTTTTAGGTTGTTTTACATAATACACTTGAAGATAACTTTTGCTCTATTTTATGCAAGTATAAAAATCTGTTGAGACAAATAGGGGTGACAATCCAAATAGTCTACACAACCCAAACACAATGCGATTATTGCCCCTAAAGACAAGGAATGAAGCTGATTGTAGAAGATGTTATTAAATATTCTTAAAATATATTTACTATTAATTAGATTTATTTTTTTCTATCTTTTATTAAATATTTGTTTATTTAAAAAAAATTACAATGATCTTGCATTTAATTATTTATAGTACCATATTAATAGATATTTAAAAACAATCAATAATTTTTAGGTTAATTTTTAACACTTCAAAAGCAAACTTTTAGAAAAGAGTCATAATTGGAAAGGTAAAATAAATAAATTCATTACCGAAAGAACTCTAATTAACAACTTGGTTTGTATTGATCAATCTTTTATGTTTTCTATGTAATTGATATTAGGTCGTATACTAGTAATTAATGTGAACCCCATGCTATGTCATTACATATATAATGAACTGGCGTCTTGACTTGTTTAATTTATTGTATAAGTGTTATATTATATTAATATATGTAAGTAGGGATAAGTAAATAATTTTATTAATTTATTTAAATTGAATTTTTTTATCTAATTTGTTGGAATTGAATCGGATTAGATTTAAAATTTTTATAATTCGATCATATTTGGATTAAAAAATATCCAATCCATTTATACTCAGATCGAATTTGGATTTACAGATTTTATAATATAGTGTATTTAATCCGTACTAAATTATTATTAAATTATAAATAAATATATATTTTATATTATAATGTGTTATATTTAAATATTATACACATCATAATTATCTTAGATTACTATTTTAACTTAAAGAATAAATATAAATATTTATAATAATTGTACATATATACTTCTTATTTTTTTAATTTTTTTAGTTGTGACTATAAGTAATAAATTTTGCTACAAATACACCAATTTAAAATCTAAGTATTGTGTATGTCATATTTTATATATGATAATAATTCATAAATAAATTTCAATATTAATATGATCTTTTTCGATCCGAAAAAACTTCGATCTTTTTGAATTCAAATTAATCAAAAATAGACAATTTTGATCTGCTATTCAGTGTTACTTGTGACAATTATAAAAATACAAAATTGAATAATAATTCACTTTAAAAAAAATACCTAGATATATCAAATAATAGATATGTACTATATCTTATAGTTTCAACTTCTAACAAAGATATATAATATCCTCAATTAAAATTTATGAAAAATTAAAAATAATCTTTGAATTTTTTAAAAACGACACTCACTTCAAAACAAATTTTCTCACAAAGATTGATACCATTCTCGATTTCATAAATAATTCTCATTTCCTATAAAGAATTGCTCTCAACTATCGTTCTATAACTCCTTGCCTTCTTAGTCTTTCCTCCATGTATCTGAATGTTGCTTTGTAAATTTCAAAGATATATACTATGTAAAAATAAATCATCAATATCGTATGAATTATTTTTTTTAAATTAAACATCCACAAATTCGAAGAAAAGAAAAACTTAGACAAATTTAATTGAATTCATCTCACCAAGTTTAACCAACAAGTTCAAAAACTTAACTTTGGTTGAAGTTTGACATGTCTATGTTGATGCAAAGTGATCGAAACTTGTACATTAGGATTATCCACAATAACACAAAAATAATATTTATATGATAAATATTCAGATATATTCTTAGTTCATATCATACTATCAGTGATATTGATTCTTATTTTGACATTAAAAATCTTCAACATTTTAATTAATTTCTTCTAAAGCTTAAATTCTAGTCTCATTATGAAATATATTTTTCAAAATGTTCATCTATATAATCTTGAAAATCTTTTTAAAACTTGAAAAAGAATCACCTTCAAAAATCAAACTTAAGATGCTTCCAAAAACGAAATTTATTTTCACTTCTAGTCTTATTTGATACTCTCGTTGCAAATTACAAACCACATCTCATTTATTCTCATTCAATCCAAATATACTTTTAATGACCCTATACCAAAGAGTCTTTTTATAATAAGAGCCTACAAAATCAATTCTTTAATAGTAAATTGTATATTTTGATGATGCCATCAATGTCTAATCTTTTTTTGTTAAACAATCGTCTAATTAATCTGTTATGAAAATGAACCTCATATATTACAAATATTAAATAATCTAAATACAATGCTTATCCAAGCAAACATCCAAGAATATATTTACAAAAAAAAGCTACCAAGTCTTAAAAATAGATGTTAATGATAATGAAAAATAAGATAAGAGTAATAAATTAGGAAATAACCCACTAAATTTATAATGGTTCAATTCAACTAATGTGGTGAATCTATTCTACTTCTTTACATCTCCAAAGAGATGAGTTCTAATAGATTCAATATTGAACATTACAAATACAATAGGAGAAAACCTTGAAGAGAAACACTCACTATAGAAAATATCACTCAAAAAGACCTCACAAGCTCTCACACAACAATAGTCTAAACTTTTTTCCTCTCTTTTCTAACCTCTCTCACAAATACTCAAATACTCTCTTAATGATTCTTGGGCAAAAACTTGTTTTTATACATGCTCAAAAGGTCATTTACCAAAATACCCATTCAGTTCCAAACCCTTTAAGTTAAATCTTGTGCCTATTGTTATCATTTTTTGAAAAACTTTCAATCGAGCTCTTTCTCAATCAATTGAGCTATTAAAATTAGATATAATAAGTTGGGCAAATGTTGTTAGAATGAAGCACGATCAAAGTTCGATCGAACAAGGTAGTTCGATCGATCAAAATCCCCTATAATGTTATTTTCTCCATATGCAATGCTTCTAATCCAATCTTTGATATTTGATCACCCACAATGATTTTCAAGCATCTCTCGTAGATTTTTATAACAAAATTACGTGATTAAATGACTATTCCTTCTTCGCTAACACTTTCTACAAAAAATTCATTATTTTTGTTATCTTTTACGCAAATATTTTAAAGACTATAAGTATTAAGTTGAAAGACTCGACAATACCAAGTTTATCAAAATAAACCGACTCCCTTTAGAGAAAAAGGCAATGTTCCATGTTGCCAATCTTCTTTCTACTCTTTCGATAATTAGTTATCAAAGCTCAACTACAATTGAATTGCCTTCCAAGGTAAACTCAAATATTTGGTTGTCCAACAACCCAACAAGTTAATTAAAACTATCATTTTGTCTTCAACACAATTAATATTCGACTTTTGGATAGATTTGCCATCAAATCTGACACATAGCAGAATAATTTAATCATCCTAACCAAATTTAAAAATTACTCATGCAATGAGGAGAATGAAATACTATCATCCACAAATTAAAGGTGGGGAACTTTTAACTTTAATCAATCAATGTTCTTAAGATGTTACAATTTTATTTATAAACATGAAGTAGAACGAAGAAAATATCAAGGTTCAAGATACTCAGATATATATATATATATATATATATATATATATATGTTTTAATGCAGCGTATAAAGTGATTATTGCTCATACGCAATTGAACATTGAATTATTCATGGAAGGGAAAAAAGAAGAAGCCTTAATTAGGGTCATTAAACATCATGTACCTTGACATTTCAAATTTATTTTTGTGTTTATTTAAGTTTCAATATCAATTTTCAGGCATGAAGCAAAGTTTATCAAGAAAATTGTTGAAGAGATTTCAAGGCAAGTAAACAGCACATACTTATTTGTAGCCCTCTACCCAGTTGGGATTGATTCTCGTGTGAAACATGTGAGTTCATTGTTGGATGTTGGATCAACTCAAGTTAACCTTGCAGTAGGAATCTGTGGCATGGGAGGAACCGGTAAAACAACACTAGCCAAAGCCACTTATAACGAATTTTATCATAGTTTTGAAGGCAGAAGTTTTCTTGCAAATGTAAGAGAAATGGCAAAGTTACCAGGTGGTCAGATTCGCTTGCAAAAACAACTTCTTTTTGATGTATTGAAAATCAAAGTAAACATAGGTAGTGTTGATGAAGGAATTAATTTGATCAAGAGAAGACTTCGTAGCAGAAGGATCTTTATCATTATGGATGATGTAGATCATGTTGTCCAACTAAATGCTATAGCTGGAAGTAGTGAGTGGTTTGGTCATGGAAGTAGAATTTTGATAACAACTAGAGATAAACATTTATTGAAGGTGCTTCAAGTGGATGCTATTTATATGGCTGAAGAAATGAGTAACACTGAATCTCTTGAGCTCTTTAGTTGGCATGCCTTTCGGAGAAGTTATCCCGATGAGAACCGGTATTTTGAACTTTTAATAAGTATAGTTGATTATTGTGGAGGTTTGCCACTAGCTCTTGAAGTTTTAGGTTCTTTCTTGTTTGGCAGAAATATAGCAGAGTGGGAAAGTACATTGGAGAAATTAAAAAGAATTCCTGACAGTCAAATTCAAAGCAAGCTTAGGATAAGTTATGATGCTCTAAGTGATGATAAAATAAAGGATATATTCCTTGATATATGTTGTTTCTTTATTGGTAAGGACAAAAATTACGTTGTGCATATATTGGATGGGTGTGGTTTGTTTGCAGAAATTGGAATTAGTGTTCTCCTTGAAAGGTGCCTCATAACAATCACTGAGAAGAACAAGCTTATGATGCATGATTTGCTTCGAGACATGGGAACTGAGATTATTCGTGAAGAATCTCCTAAAGAGCCTGGAAAATACACTAGATTATGGAATCATGAAGATGTACTAGACATATTGACTAAACACAAAGTAAGATGACTTCATAATTTGTATGCTGACGATGTACTTGGTATATCTTGTTAGCAGCATGCTTGATTATTCTGTTGTCTGTTTAATCTCTTGTAATATGGTAAATTCTTTCTTTGCCGATACCACTTTGGTTTAGGAAATTTTCCTGTAAAGTTCCATTTTGTGAAATAAGGCTTAAATGTGCTCAAGGCATGGATTATGATAGGATATGCAGATGGTACATTTTTCCTGCCTCAAATGAGTCCTTTTCGGATTTAAAAATGTCTTTTAGATAGAAGCATTGGCATGTCGTTTTCTAAACTTTGAATGATTTTTCATGTATGCTCAAAACATTCTCAATTTTCAAATTAGCCCTTTTTTCCTAATCTAGTGTTTATTTTGTAGGGAAGTGGAGAAATTGAAGGACTTGTTCTTCAAATGGAAAGACATAGTAAGGTCAGCTTTAGTACAAAAGCATTTGCAGTCATGCAGAGACTAAGATTGCTCCAACTCAATTTTGTAAAGATCACTGGAGGTTTGGAGTACTTTTCTGAAGAATTAAGATGGTTATGTTGGCATGGATTTCCTCTGAAGTGTATACCAAGCAATTTCTATCAAGAAAAGCTAGTTGCGATCGACTTGCGGTATAGCAACCTGAGACAAGTTTGGAAGGATTCACATGTATGATATAACAATTATATTTTATTAATTCCTTTGACTTTTATTTTGTTTTTTAATTTTCTTCCTTTTACAGATGGTTGAGAAATTGAAGTTTTTGAATCTCAGTCATTCCCATTATCTAACCCAAACACCAGACTTTTCAAAGCTTCCTAATCTCATGAAATTGATATTAAAAGACTGTAAAAGCTTGTCTGAGGTTCATCATTCCATTGGATGTCTTAATCGACTTGTTTTCGTCAATTTAAGAGATTGCAGAGTCCTTGAGAGCCTTCCAAAAAGTTTTTACAAGTTAAAAGCTCTTGAAACTTTGATTCTTTCTGGCTGTTCAAGGCTTGCAAATCTAGATGAGGATTTAGGGGACATGATATCCTTGACAACACTTCTTGCAGACAACACTGGAATTAGAAAAGTACCCTTTAGCATTGTAAGATTAAAGAATCTCAAACATTTATCTTTATGTGGCTTGAGAGGATCAACATCTAAGTCATTGCCCTCACTCCTATGGTCTTGGGTTATGCCGAGGAGTCGTCCAGCAAAATCTTTCAATCTATTATTGCCTCCATCCTTACAAGGTTTAGACTCCCTAAGAAGATTATGTCTTAATGATTGCAATTTAACATCTGATACAATTCCTAAAGATATTGGAAGTCTACCTTCTCTTCGAGATTTAGAACTACGGGGCAATGATTTTCATGCCCTTCCATTAACCATTAGTTGCCTCCCTAAGCTCCAGACTCTTCTATTGGATAACTGCTCAAAGCTTCTGTTTCTTCCAGATTTACCATCAAATCTAAAATCACTCTATGCAAACAATTGTACTGCATTAGAAAGAATGCCAAATCTGTCTGAGGTCTCAAACTTGGAAACATTGTCTCTCACAAATTGCAAAAGACTTGTTGATATTCCTGGTTTAGATAAGTTATCTAACTCTATGAGAATCATTCATATGGAGAGGTGTAACAACATCAGTACAACTTTAAAGGAGAGCCTTCTACAGGTTCTCTCCTTCCCTTCTCTTTTCAAATATCAGTTGAATATCACAAATTAAAATGTTGTATTAATAATCAATTTAACTTTTTCTGTTGTTCAGGGACAAAGTCAACTTGGGTTTGGTGGGTTTTTTCTTCCAGGTGATGACATTCCTGATTGGTTCAACTATAAGGATGATGATACTTCTATTTTCTTTGAAGTGCCTTATATGGCTCAGAACAATTTGAAAGGTTTTGTTGTCTGTATTGTCTATTCATCTTCACTCGATTGTTATGAGGTATCTTCAGATCTTACAAGCCTGTCATTAATCAATTACACAAATGGGAACGTTCGAACCATCAAGCCAGTTACACTTGATGTCGTAACCTTTGGGGAAGATCATTTGTGGCAAGGCCAAATGTCCAATCAGGTGTTCAAATTAGAAGCAGGTGATGAAGTTGAAGTTATTGTAGATTTTGGAGAGAAATTTATTGTAAAGAAGACAGGGATCTATCTGGTTTGGGACAAAATTGTTGATCAAAACACGATCGAATGTGCTATAGAGACAGACAAGCATACTATTGTTCTTAGTAGTGATGAAAATGTAAATCAATATCAAGCAGGTATTGGGTGCAAAAGAGGCTTTGATGATGAGGCAGGACCAAGCAGTCTCTTCTCTACTGAAGACCCGTCTCACAAAAGACTAAGGAATGATTCTGATGATAAACAAGTCTGATAGCTTTTGGAAGATCAAAAGAACTCTGATGCAACTTTTCCTAAAAAAGTGGACATACATATCATACTTGCCTTGAATCTAGATCTCACAGAAGCAGTATAGAGAAGAGATAATGAGAATGAGTCATCCATTTTGATAACTATTCTGAACCTTCTCATTGTTTTACTGCATGCTCAACTTCATTTTTTTAGTTACTGTGATCAAGAGCTTACATTAATCATTTTAAGATAATAAATAGAAACCATGAAAAAATTAAATTATGGTATCGAGTAAGCAATGACAATACAATCTCAGTCACCTTCTTCTTGTAGCTTATAATTATAAGTTGGCTTTTTTCCAGTAACAATACACAAAAGGAAAAACTACAAGTATGCCAAAATGGATAGAGCAGTTCTAACATGTAATATCAAAGCTCTGTTAGGTCAGAGTTCGTTGTAGAGGAAGAAAAGAAAGAAAAATAGATATGTAGTCCAGTTACAGAAGGCGTAGTATCTTTATGTTTCTCAGTTTGTTCCAATTTTGTTTGGAGCAAGCTGCTAATTGCTTAGCAAGGAACCAATAACATTATAGTTTATGGACATCCCAGCAAACTGGCAATCAAGCTCTCTATTTTTGGGCAATCGACGAGTTGGTTGCTTTATCTGCAGCTGCTGCTGCTGATGCAAATTTCGCAGCCTTGCAATCTCTCTTTCTAGCATATCCTGCTCCACTGAACCAAACCAACAATTTCAGGTCTCATACCATTAATCACAACTCTTTTCAATTTTTCCTACTCCTATGTTCAATACCTGTCAACCAACTGATGTTCATGTATTCTAAAATATACATTCGCACAATAATGATGTTCATGTATTCTAGCTAACTAGAAAATGTAATAAAAATCACCAAATTCAGTTAAAGATTTAAGTGCAATAGGATAATCACTTTTAACCCCTTCTCAAGCGTTGATATATGTTCAAATTTTTATAATATTGTGAATTTTGATATGTTTCAATTTATATAACATTTTGAATATATGTTTAATACATGTTTTCAAGGTTAATTTATTAACATGAAAATTCTTTTAACCTATATATTTATGAAAAAAATTATATTAAAAAATAAACTTGAAATTATATTTTAAACATATGTTCAAAATATATCAAAAATTAAATATCTAGTGGAGGTTAAAAATTATACCAATCAAAAAAATTGAGTTATGCATTAAACACAAGGTTCACTTAAACTAAGAGTGATAATTTGTGACTCAACCTAAATGTACGAACCAACATGAAAGGTAGAAGAAGATATAACATGATGTACTATTAAGGTTGAACAACACGCCACAAAAGACATAAAAACATGCCTTGAAAATACAAACAGCATAATTAATTAATACTTTATTATTATTACATGATTATTATGACCTAAAATATTATACTTTTATATTTTAATACTTCTCATTAAATTATTAAATTTTGTTGCCTTTTACAAGTCAACATTCAATTGCACAACACAACACAACACAAAAATGGCATAAACCAAACACAGAATATTACTCCTTAAAATAAGTCACACAACACAATCTGATTTACATTTTGGCTGCCATGAGTAGCATGAAATGCCACCCCTAAGCTATGCACCTAAGAATTTCCTACTTAATTTGTTGGGAAATAACGCAAATTCCCGATAAGCCAAACTTATGAGAAAGCAAGAATAGAAAATAACACACAAATTTGATAACGGAGTTCGGCCAATCTTGCTTACATCTCCGGACCTACTGCAGATCTTTTTACTGAAAGAGGAGAAATTACACAAGGTGTTTACAACACTCAAAACTCACAACCCAATTACACCCAAGAAAATTACTTTCAATTTTCTCTCACAAAAGCTTTGCTCTCTAAGCTTTTCTCTCAATTGGAATGAACACTTTGGATGGTTAATTCATTACAATTACACATCTATTTATAGGAAAATTCACTCCTTGAATTACTCCTTAAATTAATGGTTCTTTGAATTGCTCCTTGAATTAAGCTTCATGTTTTACTCCTTGTTTTGCTCCATGTTTTACTCCATGTTTTGTTCCATGTTTTGTTCTATGTTTTGCTCCATGTTTTACTCCATGTTTTGCTCCTTAATTTGCTCCTTAAATTAAGGAGCTTTATAACAACAATCTCCAACATTCTCCCACTTGAAGACTGATTTTAATCTGTCTTCACACCTCGATCAATGCAGCAGCTTTTCTAGTCTTTGTTACTCTAGCAGACCAACTGAAGTTGAGCACAACTTCAGTTTGTCAATAGTCGCCACCTTTGTTAACATATCTGCTGGATTTTTGCTTCCTTGAATCTTCTCCAGTATTAACACATCATCTTCCAATAGAGATCTGATGAAGTGATAACGAAGTCCAATATGCTTGGTTCTAGAATGAAATGCTGAATTCTTTGCCAAGTGTATTGCACTTTGGCTATCACTATGCAGAACATTCTTCTCATGTTTGAATCCCAACTCGGTTAACAAACCTTGAAGCCATATCATCTCTTTACTAGCTTCAATTCATCGCTACATACTCACCAGAAGTGGATAGAGTGACAATTTTCTCGTATTTGTGACATCCAACTAACAATTTGTAGTTCCAACAAGAATATATAACCGGTGGTGCTTCTTCGGTGATCAACTTCACCTCCAAAGTCTGCGTCTACGTACCCTTGTACTTTTAATTCTCCTTTACTAAAGTACAAGCACTTTTTTGTGGTGCCTCGCAGATACCTCAAAATCCAC